>BSBK01000368.1:5520477-6143454 GCA_027943335.1 Chamaecyparis obtusa | reverse complement strand
GTATATATATATATTACTATGCATGGATATAGAGTCTTTTGTATGCTCCTTTTCACCTACATAGAAAGGCCAGGACTGTTTTGAATGTGAAAGGAATGGAATTGGAATAGCCATATCAAAATCTTGCATAAATAGTCCATAGTGCTACTTTCCTTTGCTAGTCTTCCTATACCATGTCCCTCTTCATTCCTAAAATGAAGACCCCCATCAAGATAAGGGTACCAAGCCACATATAGCCTTTGATGAAGAAATCATGATTAATAGATTAAGATCTGTTATGTTGAATACTCATTCATTGATTATTAGGGACATCTTTCGGATCCTGGGGAGGGAATTCTTAACTAATGAGGATCGGTATAGGTTCAACTCTGATATTCCAGTGATGTTCATAGCTATGGCCATTCAATTTGACCTAGGGAAATCTGATATTGGAAGATTTTGTGCACGAATTTTCAATCAAAAATACTGGCGGGGGGCTAGATTTGGTAATCCAAAATATTAGAGGGGACTCCTCGATAACTAGGCCAAAATTTTACAATATGCCCTATGCTTAATGGAATACCAGTCCTATCTTCCACATTCTAGTTAAAGATGATCTAACTACTCTTCTCTCTTGATCCCCATCATTAAAAGAAATTTGGATTTTCTATTTTCTTCCTACATGTTCAAATCCCAGAGGAAGCTGACTGGTTCTATACTTATTGCATGAAGATGATGTGGGTGGAATAGATAGAGATGGTTTTGGTGACTCTGATGAGGAATAATTAATTTTGGAGATGATGGACAATGTAGGTCCTAGCAGGAAGAAAAGGAAAAATGAGGAATCTCCTAAGACCCCAGAGCCATGGATGAAACTTCTTAAATTCAGAACCTAGATTATTTTATATTATCAATTTTATTTGGAAAGAGATCACTGAGAAGATGTGCTTGATTACTTTATATTTCAAATCTATTATTTTCATTAATTTATTTTGATTAGATTTCCTTCTTACTTTTTGTTGTGTCATGGTTAGTTCAGTGGTCTCTTACGGTCTTCCTAGCTTTCCTTTTGTTCCTTTTGAGGTTTGACGATTTATGATGTTTTTTTCAATTTGACAAAGTTAAGGTATATTTATTTTTATTTGAATGTAACATCATAAGACTTTCTTACCCTCATAGAGTTAACCCATAATAAACTTATAATCTCAATGATGAGGATTTAGTACTAGTTTGTTAGATTTCTAGTAGTCACTTAATAAATGTACATTTTAGATAGAGTTTTGTGTTAGCTATGATATGTGTAGGATCAGGTAGAGAAATACTTTTGGCAAGTTTTTTTTATCAAAAACAAGAGGTGATGAACCTACCAAATAGGGAATACCCAAGTGATGAAGGGTGCTCCCTTAATACCACAAACACATAACAGAAATAGAGAAACAACAACAATAATATGCAAGAACAGAAATTGGCTTCTTATTATCTCCACAAATGTGGAATTACAAACTTTCAGAATTACAATATGCAAAGCCACATGGCATTCCTTACAATATTCTGTAGGACAAAGCCTCAAATCAATACCCAGATCTACTACCCCAGAACTATTCTGAACAGCCTAAGACAATAATATAACCTTCCTTATATAGGCAATTTTCCACCGCCTGGGAAGGTTCCAGAAGTTTAGCCAATAAGGCCGACCAAACTTAGAATTATTTTATTTTACATTTTATTACATCATAGTCGGCTCAAGATAACCTTTGAAACCCGAACAAAAATTTTGAAGAAAATTATTTTCTGCCATTTCAGGTGGCCCAACTTCGAAGACCATAAGTCATCACCAGTTGACCCGATCGCTATTATAACCCCATTTTGAAAATGCCACGAAGCGCTCTACAGGCTTGACTGGCGCAAGCGCTCGTCACCCAAACTTTCGACCTCATCCGGGGCCTCTAAAGCCTTCAAAACTGAGTTTAAAGTTTCTGTACCTGCTGCCAATATCGAAAATCCTCAATATCTTCCAATATACACTTGATCTGGCAATGAAACTTTACTGGAAAACTTATATGACCAAAATGAACCTCCAAGAAAGAAATCAGATCATTCTGAGCACATACAAAAATTACCAAAAATAGTAACTTTCCATAAATAGCAGCTCTGCACAAAATAACCCTTATTGAATATAAAAATAGAAATATTTTTTTGGGTGATGCAAGATTGCTCTTACACCCAGGATGCTCTTGCATCACCAAGAAGGCATATAATAATGAACAATGTTGAGGCTCCCATTGTATTAAGTGAGATTTTGTATTTGAAAGCTAAGGGCTATCCTTAGTAATCTATGTGTAAGAAGACGTTGTAAACAAAGGGATGCCTCTATAATTTTTATGTAACTTAGGTTATTTGTTATGGTTGGATCACGGTCCCGAGCTAGACTGGAGGTTTTCTTCTCCATTCTTTCCTACCAGTTCCCACAGTGAACAAATACTACGTATTGTTATCAATTTTATTAATATAAATTAATCTATGGCTTAGGCCTTTTACTGATCAAAACAAATAAAAAATTATGTGGGTATATCACAGTCCTACCCTCCCCAAAATTGCTGTCCTCAAGTAATTACATGTTTCCTCATTATTTGATAGTGACATTTTGCATGATAGCATGTCTCAAGTTCATCCCTCTCAAATTATTTTGTTATTCTAGATAAACCAAGTAGAATCACATCAAGAGTACATACTTGAAAATATATGCATGCATGAATATGTAAAGACACGAAGCATACACACTAATGCATGAAGACACAAAGCATACACAAAGTATACACATAATATTTTTATATATATATTTTAGAATGATCCTTTTATTCATGTTACCCTATAGGATGGCAGGATCATGATCTGATGCCATTTGTAATGTCCCATTTTGGGACCTTACTTAATTTATCCTAAATTCCCAACTAGGGTTTGGTTTTGTAATTTTTATGATAGAATTAGTCATTTATCTTATTAGATTTAACTCCATATCCAACCTTATTACTATTTCATCTCAATGATGGAGGAGTAGGTGTTCTCCAAGAGGTGCCTAGAGACCAACTGCAATGGGCTCCCTCAAAGTTTATAGGTACAATACTGTATCCTATCTTGGGACTTTCCCTCCAGGCTTTCGAGATGATGACCCCTACCCTATCTTGGGAAAAATATCCATTTCTTGAATTTAGACAAGCCCCTCTTTGGAAACATCACAACCTTCCCTTATTAACCAAATAGCAATAGACTGAGTATATATTTATAAGTAGTTTTGATATTATTCTTATGATATATATTAAATCATTCAAATATATATTCAAAAATTATTATTATTATTATTATTATATTATTATTATATATTAGACCATGTATTTGGCCATTTATTCCTAGTAAAAATAATAATCTATAATATGTATAAACTCATAGATATATTAAAGCACACCGACCATCACACAATGCTTGCCAGCAAATTAAAGGATTATTTTGGATCCATTTCCTTTCTGATCTCTTCCTTGTGAAGAGAAAAAAATCTAATTTATAATCATTCTTCTAGACTTATATCATTTGTTATAGTAATGGATCTTCTCTGTAGATTTCTAGGGAGCCCAATAAATATTGAAGTAAGTAATTATATATTTTTCTCCTATTCCGTCATTTCCAAATACCCCTTCTAACTCTCTTATACCTTCCAATTAAATTGGTACCTTTAGAATACATGTCCCATGTCTCTACCTAAATACCTCTTCCTATTACTTCATGATTAGTTATTGTCCTTAATATATAGTCACTGTTGTAATATAGTCACTACCATGATAATGGGTTCGCTGCTTTCTCTTCATTCTTAATCATCAATCATAATCACCGTGTATATACAAATCGTAATCTTTAAACTATTTTTTTTCATGTTCATATCGATGGTCTATGAATAATACATAATCACCAATCCTTATTATTCCTTCTATCACATATGTGAACAATCAATATTCTCCTTGATTAAATGCCTTGTAAGGAACCTGGTATTCAATCTAATTTTTTATAACTTTGAGAGTCAAACATGGTGTATACACAGACCTGTATGCTGGAGTAGAGTTTCATATTGGATTAGACCATAAATCTATTGATAGTGATATAATTTTGTTATGAATCGATGACCAATCCTTAGGATATTTGCTGACTTGGACATAGATGGTCATAAGTACAGTTGTCAACCCTATGTATTACACCCGAATGTTGAATAATATAATCTATTGACTAGGTTGACATTTTTTATTTGAATATATCATGTTGACTAGTTATTATCACCACTTACATTCAATAGCTATTTAATTATTATTTCATTACTACATATTAATAATATGAATGGATTGTTAACATTGTGTGTTTTCTCAATACAGTATTCTTATAATTATATTTACTATTAATATTATTTATTAAGATAATAATATTTATGTGTAGATATTACATATATCCTTTAACAAGGACTATTGTACTAGATGTATTCTATAGGCTCCTAATAGGGCTAGGTCTCCTAACAGGGACATTTTTATACTAGTGCACTATCATGTGGGTTCCAACCCCACCGGAGTTTTTCCCTTAACAGGTTTTCCTCAAGAACAAAAATATAGGTGTTATGGTGTTGTTTTTATATTTTTCATCTTGTTTATCATTTTTATATTCTTAATTGATTATCTGATTCAAAAGTTTAAAGTTTACATTTATTACACACAAAAAATTCACCCCCTTCCCCCTCTTAGTTGTGAGGTGTGGCTTGATGTTTCTAACATACAAATCTAGAATCCATGGTCAGATATGAAAGGGTTTCAACATGTAAAAGTTATAGGAAATAATTATTCAAGTATGAAACCCTTGAACATGAAAAAATGGCATGATACCCTCATCTTTATTCTAATATTATAGTGAAAAATCATGGAAAATGTAGTTACAAGGAGTTCATAGAGTTTTAAAAATAAATGACATAGGGTATTGCATCCATGTTTTTTTATCATGGGGAAAATAAAAGGTTCTAATAGTCATGGCCTCCAAATATAAAACCACAACGAAATATTCAATATATAGTAATTGTGCCCTATCAAATAGTTTTGAATACAAAAGGCATAGGGTCACATTCATTCTTTTATCTTTGCAGAATGAATTACAGAACTTGATCAATATTTCCAAAAAAATAGAGCATGAAACCTTCAATACATGGAAATCTAAAGGTTTGTATTGTTTTTTATTCTTTGCAACATGGGTCTCAGGATTGTTGGAAACTACAATTGAAGCAATTGTTGTATTGTCATTGATGTCAAACCTTAACTGGTAAGACTATTTCTATTTAAGAAAGTACTATATCTATTTGAGTGTTGCTAAAGGGATAGGCAAGGTTGGTAACAACAGCACCTAAGGAAAGGTCGAGTTATCTTGATACTTCAATGACTACTTGATTATGTGGCACAATGATAAGATAATGTATTATTTATCTAAGTAAGAATGAAGACTAACTGGTAGGCTTAACTGAGCAAAAATGAAGAAATCTAGTTTAAGCCGAGTGTTGTTTATGTCAACTGAGCTAGTATATCCCAAGTAAAATTAGTGTTGACTGAACACCAATTAATTGCTGAGAAGACAGTGTTAGCTGAGGAAATACTTTATGTGGTGAGTGAGCTTTCCAGACAAGACCGAGAAGTTGAACACAGTATCTGACCAAGCATCAGTATTTTGCATTTGAGGAAGAATTCAGATTTCTAGCCGACATCGTTGAATTATTGGATTATGTTAAAACATGTTGACTTTATTTATTGATTGTATGAAGCATTTAATGCACTGCAAAACATTTTATTGTAAATCTTTAAGAGATTCGAGTATTTCTAGAAGGATAGCGAAGAACATAATGTAGGACGAATTCGATGAATCTGACCTAACCCTAAGATCTATGAAGGAGATTAAGCAGCAAAAGATGTATTTGGTTGAAACTACAATTGAAACAATTGTTGTATTTTTATTTATGTCAAACCTTAATTGGTAAGACTGTTGCTACTTAGGAAAGTACTATATCTATTTGAGTGTTGCTAAGAGAATAGGCAAAGTTGGTAACAATAGCACCTAAGGAAAGGTTGAGTTATCTTGATACTACAAAGTGTACTTGACTATGTTGCACATTGATGAGACAATGTATTGTTTATACTAGTAAGACTGAAGACTAAACTGGTAGGCTTGACTGAGTAAAGAATGGAAAAATCATGTTTAAGACAAGTAATGTTAGTGTCGTCTGAGTTAGTATATGCCAAGCAAAATTCTAGTGTCAACCGAACAATAGTTAATTGCCAAGAAAGACAGTGTAAGTCAAGGAAATATTTTTAGTAATGACCGAGATTTCTACATGAAGACCGAGTAGTTGATCACAGTATTGACCGAGCATCAGCAATTTTATATTTGAAGAGAATTTAGTTTTGGAGCTGACATTGTTGAATTTATTTATTGATTGTTTGAAAGCATTAAATGCACTATAAAATGTTTTATTGTACATCTTTAAGAGATTTGAGATGATTCTAGAAAAGGAGCCGAAGAACATGAAGTGGGTAGATTCAATGAATCTGACCTAACCCTAAGATCTATGAATGAGATTGAGTAGCATAAGATGAGTTAACCTAATTGAGGAAAGTATAAAGGGAACCTGAGCATTTGGATATGCAAGCGCATGGATGAACAAAGAATTCTGGAAGATCATAAAAGTTTTATTAACTGTTTAAGCAGAAAAGGCTGAAGGAGAATTGTGGTGGTTGCTTGAAGAAAAGTTCCGAGCATATCAGAAATGGAGATGGCAAAGTTTCAAAGTCAGTAAATCAGCATTAGTGTATGGAATCGGATCTGATATTTGCAAAGTGAGTTGTATATTTTTCAAAGAATATTGTTGCTACTTTCTAACCATTGTAACAGTCAAAATCCTTTTAACAAAGGTTGACCTAATAGTCATATGTTAAATCCTTTGAACAAGGTTGCATTCTAATGGAGTGTATGTAAGTCCTATGACTAGGCTCACTTTTAACAGGGTGATTGAAATCCTTTAACTAGGTCACACCTGACAATGTGTATTGTAACCTTTGACAGGGTTGGCTTTTTACTGAGCTCACTTCAAAAGAGTGAAAATAATAGTAGCATGTTACAAAGTGGATTAGACCATAAATCTATTGACAGTCATATAAATGTTGTTATGAATTGATGACCAATCCTTAAGGATATTTGCTGACTCAAACATGGATGGTCGAAAGTACAGTTGTCGACCCTATGTATTACAACTGAATGTTGAATAATATTATTATATTGACTAGGTCAACATTGATCTGATATATGTTGTGTTCACTAGTTCTTATCACGACTTGCATTCAATGGTTATTTAATTATTATTTCATTACTATATATTAATAATATGAATGAATTTTTTAACATTGTTTGTTTTCTCAATACGATTATTCTTATAATCACATTTTAATATTAAGATTATTTATTTAATAATATTTATGTACACATAATACATCAAATTTTTGATGTGGAAATCTAAAAACAATAGAACTTATCCACTGCTATGTCTAAAATTTTGGAATTCAGTTAGAAATTTATCAATCCCCGATTCCCTAAGTACTCTATACATACATATATATATATATATATATATATATATATATATATATATATATATATATATATATATATATATATATATATATATATATATATATATATATATATAATTAATCACATCCTTAGATAGCTTTAAGAATTTTGGGTTACATACGACTTCGAATTCTCGGGAGTAGAACTTCGCTCATCTAATTTTTGATGGAGAATTTTGAAAGTAATGGAACTCTCCCAATGCTATCTCCAAAATGTCAGAACTAGCATCATAGCTTATCTATTCCTGAATTCTTGGAGCCTTCTTCTAATACCTATCCTTTGGTAGCTTTCAGGTTTTAGGGTATTAAACGGTCCCAATACTTTTATGAATGACTTTGGAATCCCAGGAATTTTTACTAGGGTAAGAATATCTCAGGAATCCATAACACCTCCAGTATTTTAGATGATAACATCTCATTATAATAGGTTTTAGTCTTATGTCTGGATCTCATACAATTGCCAATGGATAGGTCAAAGAGTTTGTAACCATATTTACCCAAACCTCTAGGACTCATTAAACTTTTCCCTCTAAGCTCATTGAAATTGAAATCCAAATTATTTTACAATTATAGAAGCCCTAACTGAATTTATTTATAAATTTGGAAAGGTTTAATTTGTCCATGTACGAACAAATATATATATATATATATATATATATATATATATATATATATATATATATATATATATATATATATATATATATATATATATATATATATATATATATATATATATATATATATATATATATATATATATATATATATATATATATATATATATATAGTTTACTATGCTCGGATATAGAGTCTTTTGTATGCTCCTTTTCACCAACACAAAAAGGCCAATGACCATTTTGAATGTGAAAGGAATGGAATTGGAATAGCCATATCAAAATCTTGCATAAATAGTCCATAGTGCTACTTTCCTTTGCTAGTCTTCCTATACTATGGCCCTCTTCATTTCTAAAATGACCACCCCCATTAAGATAAAGGGTATCAAACCATATATAGCCTTTGATGGAGAAATCATGATTAATAGATTAAGATCTATTATGTTGAATACTCATTCATTGATTTTTAGGGCTATCTTTCATATCCTAGGGAGGGAATTCTTAACTAATGAGGATCGGTATAGGTTCAAATCTGATATTCCAGTGATGTTCATAGCTATGGCCATTCAAGTTGACCTAGGGAAATCTGATATTGGAAGATTTTGTGTATGAATTTTCAATCAAAAATACTTGGGGGGGCTAGATTTGGTCATCCAAAATATTAGAGGGAATTCCTCGATAACCAGGCCCAAATTTTACAATATGCCTATGCTTAATGGAATACCGGTCCTATCTTCCCTGATTCAAGTTAAAGATGATCTAACTACTCTTCTATCTTGATCTCCCATCATCAGAAGAAATTTGGATTTTCTATTTTATTTCCTACATGTTCGAATCCCGGAGGAAGCTGATTGGTTCTATACTTATTGGCATGAAGATGATGTGAGTGGAATAGACAGAGATGGTTTTGGTGACTCTGATAAGGAAGAATTAATTTTGGAGAGGATGGACAATACAAGTCCTAGCGGGAAGAAAAGGAAAAATGAGGAATCTCCTAAGACCCCAGAGCCATGGATGAAACTTCTTAAATTTAGAACCTAGATTATTTTATATTATCAATTTTATTTGGAAAAAGAAGATATTCTTGATTATTGTATATTTCAAATCTATGCTTTTCTTTAATTTCTTTTGATTAGATTGCATTCTTACTTTATGTGGTGTCATGGTTAGTTCAGTGGTCTCTTATGGTCTTCCTAGCTTTCCTTTTGGTCCTTTTGAGGTTCGACAATTTATGATGTTTTCTTCAATTTGACAAAGTTAAGGTATATTCATTTTGATAATCTAAATGTAACATCATAAGACTTTCTTATCCTCATAGATGTTAACCCACAATAAACTTATAATCTCAATGATGAGGATTTAGTGCTAGTTTGTTAGATTTCTTGTAGCTACTTAATAAATGTACATTGTAGATAGAGTTTTGTGTTAGCTATGATATGTGCAAGATCAAGTAGAGAAATACTTCTGGAAAGTTTTTTTTATCAAAAATAAGAGGTGATGAACCTACCAAACAGGGAATACCCAAGAAGGCATATAATAATGAACAATGTTGAGGCTCCCATTGTATTAAGTGACATTTTATATTTGAAAGCTAAGGGATATCCTTAGTAATCTATGTGTAAGAAGATGTTGTAATTAGAGGAATGCCTCTATAATTTGTATGTAACTTAGGTTATTTATTATGGTTGGACCACGGTCCCAGGCTAGACTAGAAGTTTTCTTCTTTGTTCTTTCCTACCAATGCTTGTAGTGAACAAAGACTATGTATTGTTATCAATTTTATTAATATAAATTAATCTATGGCTTAGGCCTTTTGTAATACCCACCCGTAGGATGCTTTTTAGTTTGCTTTATGTTTTAGATGTATGACCAAATTATTTTAGGTCACTTTCCATGTGATCGATTATTGTTTCATTAGTGATGATTGAGGATTATTATTATATGTTTATCAAGTGTATGCGTAGATTAGATGATGATGCTTCATGATGTTAGATTACATGTTTTATATTGAATACGATGTACTTACCCCATACTTGCATGTGTATGGTGATTATATGTCTGTATCTGTTTGACGTGCTTTTGTGGTAGAGGACGGAGGCGTAGTTACTCACATAGCCGAGATCCACACGTCTAACCGTACCCTATCATTGTCTATTATATATTGGATGTACATGCTTTGTCTTCTAATGACAGGTTCCCAAGTACAGGGCATTGTCTTCCCTGAATTGGCAGGAGTGAGTGTGCCCACAAAGATTCATCTCAATGGTAAAGAGGGGAGATAATTCACAGACCCAAACCCTAACCCTAGCCAATTGTCCTAGAATTGGACAAATACCAGTATGACTACCTTACCTGAATTCACTTGGTTGGTATGAATTCGTGGATCCCATTCTTGAGTCTGTGCATGCGTTTTCAATTTGCTTGCTTTATTGCACTTGAATTTGATTGTGCTTGATTCAATGGATTTATGATTATTCAGGTGATTTTATATGTTTATTTATGTTAGGACTATAGTTGAAATTAATGATTTAATTATTTTCCTATGTGTAATTTAGAATATTGTCCAAAGTCAATTATTTGATTAAATGGAATTAATTGATTATTTAATTGAAGTTGGATTTAATTATGTTTGAATGTATAATTAAATAATTGAATATTTTAGTGCATGCTTTAGGATGTATTAAATATTTAATTTATTTAATCTAAGTTTTAATTATTAACATGTGCTCAAATAGAATATATCTAGAATTATGCTTGTTTATATTATTAAGTAATTAAATAATTAATTGCATGAGTTTGTGATGCATTGATTATTTAATTTATTTAATAATTGAATTTAAATTAAAACATGTGCAAATTAGAAAAAGGAATTGTTCTCAAAAAGTTAACAACTAGTTTTAGAAAGTTAAGTTGAGTTGTGCATATAAATGATATTTTAAATTAATTAATTGTAATTTCTTTCAATTTTGGAGTTTGAGTTGAATTAGGAGTTGTCTTATGAGTCACTTTTCTAATTGGAGTTGAACTCTGAGTTATTTGTTGAGTTGTCTTCTGTGATTGCTTGGATGTTGGAATTGAATTCTTATTAGTGGAATTTTGCTTTCATTTTTGGGGAGATAAGTTTTGGAGAGGATTTTTTAGGAAAGCTTGTGTGTTTGGCTTTTTGAAGATTTGTGGATTGTTGTGGCTGCATGTTGAATTGAATTTTTCTGTGCTTTTGGATCGGGTACCTATTTGCAACATAGTTTTCAAATCTGTAGGTTGGGCTTGATTTTGGGGAGAGTTCTATTTTCAGATCTACAGGGGTTTTCTAATTTATTCCGTTACTGGCATTGGATCTAAGGTAGGCATTAAATTTTGCCTGTTATTTCTGTTTCTACTTTCATTACTCTTTTTGTGTTTTTCATTAGATCTGGGTATTCAGAAACCCTATTGCAGTTGGTTTTTGTAGTTTATTATTATTCGGCATTGTAGAGTTACTCTGGCAAAATTTTGTTAAATAACATTTCATGGTTATCCCAGAAAATGATAAATTAAACTCTGTTGTATAGTTTTATTATAGTATTGGAAGAAATTTTGATTCTATTGAGAAATAAAACCAAATTGCTTTAAAAACCCAATTTTAGTACACAAAAGTCAATTCTGGTTAAAATATATATTCTGGTTAAAAATAAATACTGTGCACAAATTCTTCATGATTATAATAAATTGTTGTGTTTGGTTTAAGGTTGTTGATGGGGAAAGAATAGATTTTTTACCAAAAGAATCTAATTGTGAAAAAGATTGTGTATATATATATATATATATATATATATATATATATATATATATATATATATATATATTGATTTACTGTAAAAAAATGCAGGTTGACTGTGTATTGAAAACACAGTAAACAAATATATTTTATATATATATATTAATTTTTTTTTTATTTTTTTTTTTAAAATGACTTTGCATGTGTATAAAAAAATATTATATATATATATATATATATATATTCTAAATATAAAAAAAAATAGAAAGGGTTTTTACATTTATTTTTAAGGACCTGTCATAAAATAAAAATTAAATTTTAAAGAAAGATGATTGAAAGGTGATTGGTGGGGACGACACGCTAATCAACTGTACCGCACCCCCACTGCTCAGTGGCAGTCCTGCGCTGCCGGCGGTACCCTAAGGTACCGTGCGATAGGCAGGACCCGTCGGCAGTACACAGTGCGGTCAGCAAGGGATGGGGCGCGGGGCCCGCAGGGTACACCCCCCAAGATTTTAATTTGATTTTTGTTTTATATGTGGTTTTTAAATTGTTCTTTTTTTTTTATTTAATTAAAACTTTTGTTATTAAATTAATCTTTAGTTTATCATATATAAATTTTTACTTATTAATTAATTTGTTAATTAAATTCTATTTATTGGTTTTCAATTAAATTTTGTGCTATGTAATGTTTATCTTGATTAGATTTAGTATAATTCAAATTAATTTATTTTGTATTTAAATTTATGTTGTAATTTGTTATTTTAAAATAGAATGGTTGTATATATATATTTAATGTGTTAGATAAATTTTATACTTAAATCATTTGTTTGTAATTTAACAGTGAATTTATATTTGATTATTAAGTTCAAAATAATTAATAATTGTAAATTAATAAATTAGTACTGGTGTGTCAACTCTTTAAGGTATTATGGCTTTTTAATTGATTCAAATATGTTGACAACTATGTATTTTGCATGCGATGAGTTTTATACTGGAATTGGGCAATTATTCTACTGAACTCCTAGAATGTTAATAAGGAACATTTCTTTTATTAGTAACATTAATATGATGATTTTGTCAATACTCTCTTATCAGTATAATGTGTTGTATGTTTTGTTTGATCATGTTTATTACAAGGTTTAGGTGCTTGTATTCCCTTTTCAGTTATGTAAATTGTGAATGTTGGCTTCTTGTTTCTGAATTGCATTCTTGTGCATTATGTGATTTCGGGTATTAGATGGCCTAGGGGAAACAGAGGTAGAATTTTGTATCAGTTGGATTGTATTTCAGCTTTATGTATGATGTGGGTGTTTGTTCTGATTATCATCTATGCTTCAATCTTATGGGCTCTTATTGGTTAATATCTATTTTTGGTATCTGTGTAATCATTTGGGTTTCTATGTGTGAAACTGCATCTAGGATTACCTGGTTGTATACCTGTTTTATGTTTCTGTGATTATGAGCTAGGGGAGATTGATTAAGTGCATCTTAGGGGAGTGGCTTACAATAGGGGCCGGGACCCAAAGTGGTCAGTACCTGGGTAACCTATTGTAGGTTATGTAATTAAGTGATAACATAGTAATTAAAACTTTATAGATCATTTAAAAAGATAATATAGAGTATGGTTATGATTAGAATTCCTCATTCTGAGAGAGAGTATTCTAATCCCACATGGATCATATTAAGGGTCCGGGGCCTACAGTGGTCAGTCCAGGTAACTCAATGCTTGAGGGTCCGGGGTCCAGAGTGACCAGTCCAGGGTAACTCAAGTAGTTAGACATGTGATGACACTCCCATAGCATGTAGCTTAAGTCATCTTCTGAGTTTTCTGTTATGCCTCTGGATTAGTGTGTATCACCTTTCACTTTATTATTGTGTACCTTGAGTAGAGAGCTTTCAGGATTCCTTGCTCAGTGTTTCTATCCTTGTTTGGTTTTGGTCATCCGATTGGGGTTTGTGGTTATCTCCTCAGCACGGTGGGAGTGGACCGTTTAGGTTCACGAGGTCGGGTGGTAGTGATTCTTTACCATTTGAGATCCGACATCCTGGTGCCGGTGCTGTTGGTTCCTCTACAGTTGGATGCCTTCTTGGTTCTTCATTGTTCTTCATTGTTGGTTTCTTATCATAGCTTCTTTATTGTAGTCCTATATTAGAGTATCACATGTGATACCTAATATGGACATTTTCCTTTTATGTTAGTTTTATTATTACATACCCTGCGGCATGTGCAGTGGATGTCAGTGTATTAGTAATCATGGTTGTCCATGAGATTTGTAATATTGATGTAAGTTGTAATTGTATCATTTATGTTATGGAATCTTTTGTTATCTTCTTTAGTTGTTTTATTTGTTCTTAAGTAATTCTACGTCATGGGACCCTTGAGTTTTGTAATCTATGTTGAATGTTGTTCATGTGAGTAAATGGTAATTGCTTCCGCACTGTTGTGTATCTTGTATGTTAACTTTTAAAAAAAAATGTTCACCAAACTTAGTAGCAAGTTATAGGTTAACTTCTCTTGGGTTCCCTGGTGGGGGCGTTACATTTGGTATCAGAGCGAGGTTTCTACACTGGGAACTCTGGGTATGTACGCCTATTAGATTTTGTGTGGTCTAAACTTGAAACTAAACATAGACATGAAACATTTTGTTTGCAGACCATTGCTTTGTGATTATGTTTTCTTTTTTTTTCTTTTTTCTTTTTTTTATTTGAGTTATGTTGTGTGACATTGTCTTGATTTCCTTGTGGTGTAGGAATCATGCCTGTCACTAGAGCTTCTAGAGGTAGAGGTAGAGGTAGAGGTCATTCTGGTGGTCGTGGAAGGGGTAGACATCATAGCCCTTCTACGAGTGTTAGTCAGGAGAGTCACCACCAGCAGTCTCGAGATGATCAGAGAGAGGATCGTCAAGCTGAGTCTGAGGGACTAGACACGAGACAGTTCTTGCGAGCAATTCTCAATCATCTTGGTCCTGAGCAGGCTAGAGTAGAGCGGGCTAGAGAGAGATCTAGGAGTCCTCTGAGGAGGGACTTCACAGTTGATCCTACAGTGGTGGTAGCTAACCACATGAGGGATCTAATGAGAGGGAAACCTAATCCTTTTTATGGGAAAGGTCCTAGTTTAGAGGCAGAGACATGGTTGATAGCTTTACAGCGGAGTTTTTCCATGCATCCCTTTAGTAGAATTACTAAAGCTAGGTATGCAGTGACACAACTCACAAATTTTGCAGCTATATGGTGGAGGATAGAGGAAGAGAAGCTAGGTCTTTGGATGGACACAGTTACATGGGAGTTGTTCTTAGAGCACTTTCGGGAACATTTTCTATCTGATCAGTGGAGGAAGCAGAGGGCTAATGAGTTTCATAATTTGAGACAGCTTACTATGTCAGTGGGCGAATATGAGCGCAAGTTCTTTGAGCTCAAACAGTATGCTGGATTTGGTTAGGACATAGCCTTGCTAGTGCAACACTTCGTTAGGGGGTTGAATGCATGCATTATTGGGAATGTTTTACTCTTTGAGCCTAAGACCCTCAAAGATGCAGTTATTAAGGCTACTATTACGGAGGCAAATCTGGCAGTAGGTTTAAGTGCTCAGGGAGGTATTCAGTCTAGTGGTTCCAAGAGGAATCAATCTCAAAAGAATGGAAATTTTCAGAATCCTTCAACCTTTTCAAAAGGTAATCAAGATCAGCAGGATAAGAAATTCTTTCATGGTAGCAGTGGTGGTTCTCAGTCAGGGAACTATCACAACTGGCAGCGTAGTTTGCGCAATAGGGAGGATCAGCAACCCCAGAGTTTTGGAGGTAGAGATGGTTGTTATTCTTGCGGACAACATGGCCACATTGCAATCAATTGTCCTAATCGATCGACATAGTTTTTAGGACATAGGCCTGCAACTTCTGAGCCTACAGTTGGGAATGCTGGTGGATCTCATAGGGCCTTTGCGATAGGGAACGATCCTCAGTGTTCAAACCCTAATGCATGGAATGGACCTACTCAGTGATTCATAGTTTAGATTTCTTTTCAGTGCAGAGATTTTTGTGGGACTCATATCCCTACTTGTTTCAGGCTTCCAGGAGTAAGCCTAATCCTAGGGGGGGTGAATGTAATACCCACCTGTAGGATGCTTTTTAGTTTGCTTTATGTTTTAGATGTATGACCAAATTATTTTAGGTCACTTTCCATGTGATCGATTATTGTTTCATTAATGATGATTGAGGATTATTATTATATGTTTATCAAGTGTATGCGTAGATTAGATGATGATGCTTCATGATGTTAGATTACATGTTTTATATTGAATACGATGTACTTACCCCATACTTGCATGTGTATGGTGATTATGTGTCTGTATCCGTTTGACGTGCTTGTGTGGTAGAGGACGGAGGCGTAGTTACTCGCATAGTCAAGATCCACACATCCGACCGTACCCTATCATTGTCTGTTATATATTGTATGTACATGCTTTGTCTTCTGATGACAGGTTCGCAGGTACAAGGCATCGTCTTCCCTGAATTGGCAGGAGTGAGTGTGCCCACAAACATTCATCTCAATGGTAAAGAGGGGAGATAATTCACAGACCCAAACCCTAACCCTAGCCAATTGTCCTAGAATTGGACAAATACCAGTATGACTACCTTACCCGAATTCACCTGGTTGGTATGAATTCGTGGATCCCATTCTTGAGTCTATGCATACGTTTTCAATTTGCTTGGTTTATTGCGCTTGAATTTGATTGTGCTTGATTCAACGGATTTATGATTATTCAGGTGATTTTATATGTTTATTTATGTTAGGACTATAGTTGAAATTAATGATTTAATTATTTTCCTATGTGTAATTTAGAATATTGTCCAAAGTCAATTATTTGATTAAATGGAATTAATTGATTATTTAATTGAAGTTGGATTTAATTATGTTTGAATGTATAATTAAATAATTGAATATTTTAATGCATGCTTTAGGATGTATTAAATATTTAATTTATTTAATCTAAGTTTTAATTATTAACATGTGCTCAAATAGAATATATTTAGAATTATGCTTGTTTATATTATTAAGTAATTAAATAATTAATTGCATGAGTTTGTGATGCATTGATTATTTAATTTATTTAATAATTGAATTTAAATTAAAACATGTGCAAATTAGAAAAGGGAATTGTTCTCAAAAAGTTAACAACTAGTTTTAGAAAGTTAAGTTGAGTTGTGCATATAAATGATATTTTAAATTAATTAATTGTAATTTCTTTCAATTTTGGAGTTTGAGTTGAATTAGGAGTTGTCTTATGAGTCACTTTTCTGATTGGAGTTGAACTCTGAGTTATTTGTTGAGTTGTCTTCTATGATTGCTTGGATGTTGGAATTGAATTCCTATTAGGGGAATTTTGCTTTCATTTTTGGGGAGACAAGTTTTGGAGAGGATTTTTTAGGAAAGCTTGTGTGTTTGGCTTTTTGAAGATTTGTGGATTGTTGTGGCTGCATGTTGAATTGAATTTTTCTGTGCTTCTGGATTGGGTACCTGTTTGCAGCATAGTTTTCAAATCTGCAGGTTGGGCTTGATTTTGGGGAGAGTTCTATTTTCAGATCTACAGGGGTTTTCTAATTTATTCCGTTACTGGCATTGGATCTAAGGTAGGCATTAAATTTTGCTTGTTATTTCTGTTTCTACTTTCATTACTCTTTTTGTGTTTTTCATTAGATCTGGGTATTCAGAAACCCTATTGCAGTTGGTTTTTGTATTTTATTATTATTTGGCATTGTAGAGTTACTCTGGCAAAATTTTGTTAAATAACATTTCATGGTTATCCCAGAAAATGATAAATTAAACTCTGTTGTATAGTTTTATTATAGTATTGGAAGAAAATTTGATTCTATTGAGAAATAAAACCAAATTGCTTTAAAAACCCAATTTTAGTACACAAAAGTCAATTCTGGTTAAAATATATATTCTGGTTAAAAATAAATACTGTGCACAAATTCTTCATGATTATAATAAATTGTTGTGTTTGGTTTAAGGTTGTTGATGGGGAAAGAATAGATTCTTTACCAAAAGAATCTAATTGTGAAAAAGATTGTATATATATATATATATATATTGATTTACTGTAAAAAAATGCAGGTTGACTGTGTATTGAAAACACAGTAAACAAATATATTTTATATATATATATATATTAATTTTTTTTTTATTTTTTATTTTTAAAAATGACTTTGCATGTGTATAAA
This sequence comes from Chamaecyparis obtusa, assembly GCA_027943335.1. NCBI lineage: Eukaryota > Viridiplantae > Streptophyta > Pinopsida > Cupressales > Cupressaceae > Chamaecyparis > Chamaecyparis obtusa. Next base: position 6,125,186 of record BSBK01000368.1, on the reverse strand, counting down.
AAAATATTATATATATATATATATATATATATATATATATATATATATATATATATATTCTAAATATAAAAAAAAATAGAAAGGGTTTTTACATTTATTTTTAAGGACCTGTCATAAAATAAAAATTAAATTTTAAAAAAAGATGATTGAAAGGTGATTGGTGGGGACGGCACGGTAATCAACTGTATCGCACCCCCACTGCTCGGTGGCAGTCCTGCGCTGCCGGCGGTATCCTAAGGTACCGTGCAACAGGCAGGACCCGTCGGCAGTACATAGTGCGGTCAGCAGGGGATGGGGCGCGGGGCCCGCAGGGTACCCCCCAAGATTTTAATTTGATTTTTGTTTTATATGTGGTTTTTAAATTGTTCTCTTTTTTTTTATTTAATTAAAACTTTTGTTATTAAATTAATCTTTAGTTTATCATATATAAATTTTTACTTATTAATTAATTTGTTAATTAAATTCTATTTATTGGTTTTCAATTAAATTTTGTGCTATGTAATGTTTATCTTGATTAGATTTAGTATAATTCAAATTAATTTATTTTGTATTTAAATTTATGTTGTAATTTTTTATTTTAAAATAGAATGGTTGTATATATATATTTAATGTGTTAGATAAATTTTATACTTAAATCATTTGTTTGTAATTTAACAGTGAATTTATATTTGATTATTAAGTTCAAAATAATTAATAATTGTAAATTAATAAATTAGTACTGGTGTGTCAACTCTTTAAGGTATTATGGCTTTTTAATTGATTCAAATATGTTGACAACTATGTATTTTGCATGCGATGAGTTTTATACTGAAATTGGGCAATTATTCTACTGAACTCCTAGAATGTTAATAGGGAACATTTCTTTTATTAGTAACATTAATATGATGATTTTGTCAATACTCTCTTATTAGTATAATGTGTTGTATGTTTTGTTTGATCATGTTTATTACAAGGTTTAGGTGCTTGTATTCCCTTTTCAGTTATGTAAATTGTGAATGTTGGCTTCTTGTTTCTGAATTGCATTCTTGTGCATTATGTGATTTCGGGTATTAGATGGCCTAGGGGAAACAGAGGCAGAGTTTTGTATCAGTTGGATTGTATTTCAGCTTTATGTATGATGTGGGTGTTTGTTCTGATTATCATCTATGCTTCAATCTTATGGGCTCTTATTGGTTAATATCTATTTTTGGTATCTGTGTAATCATTTGGGTTTCTATGTGTGAAACTGCATCTAGGATTACCTGGTTGTATACCTGTTTTATGTTTCTGTGATTATGAGCTAGGGGAGATTGATTAAGTGCATCTTAGGGGAGTGGCTTACAATAGGGGCTGGGACCCAAAGTGGTCAGTACCTGGGTAACCTATTGTAGGTTATGTAATTAAGTGATAACATAGTAATTAAAACTTTATAGATCATTTAAAAAGATAATATAGAGTATGGTTATGATTAGAATTCCTCATTCTGAGAGAGAGTATTCTAATCCCACATGGATCATATTGAGGGTCCAGGGCCTAGAGTGGTCAGTCCAGGGTAACTCAATGCTTGAGGGTCCGGGGTCCAGAGTGACCAGTCCAGGGTAACTCAAGTAGTTAGACATGTGATGACACTCCCATAGCATGTAGCTTAAGTCATCTTCTGAGTTTTCTGTTATGCCTCTGGATTAGTGTGTATCACCTTTCACTTTATTATTGTGTACCTTGAGTAGAGAGCTTTCAGGATTCCTTGCTCAGTGTTTCTATCCTTGTTTGGTTTTGGTCATCCGATTGGGGTTTGTGGTTATCTCCTCAGCACGGTGGGAGTGGACCGTTTAGGTTCACGAAGTCAGGTGGTAGTGATTCTTTACCATTTGAGATCTGACGTCCTGGTGCCGGTGCTGTTGGTTCCTCTACAGTTGGATGCCTTCTTGGTTCTTCATTGTTGGTTTCTTATCATAGCTTCTTTATTGTAGTCCTATATTAGAGTATCGCATGTGATACCTAATATGGACATTTTACTTTTATGTTAGTTTTATTATTACATACCCTACGGCATGTGCAGTGGATGTCAGTGTATTAGTAATCATGGTTGTCCATGAGATTTGTAATATTGATGTAAGCTGTAATTGTATCATTTATGTTATGGAATCTTTTGTTATCTTCTTTAGTTGTTTTATTTGTTCTTAAGTAATTCTACGTCATGGGACCCTTGAGTTTTGTAATCTATGTTGAATGTTGTTCATGTGAGTAAATGGCAATTGCTTCCGCACTGTTTTGTATCTTGTATGTTAACTTTTAAAAAAAAATGTTCACCAAACTTAGTAGCAAGTTATAGGTTAACTTCTCTTGGGTTCCCTGGCGGGGGCGTTACACCTTTTACCGATCAAAACAAATAAAAAATTATGTGGGTATATTACAGTCCTACCCTCCCCAAAATTTCTTGTCCTCAAGTAACTATATGTTTCCTCTTTATTTGATAGTGACATTTTGCATGATAGCATGTCTCAAGTTCATCCCTCTCAAATTATTTTGTTATTCTAGATAAACCAAGTAGAATCACACTGAGAGTACATACTTGAAAATATATGCATGCATGAATATGTAAAGACACAAAGCATACACTCTAATGCATGAAGACACAAAGCATACAAAAAGTATACACATAATATTGTTATATTTTTTTTAGAATGATTCTTTTATTCATGTTTACCCTATAGGATGGCAAGATCATATCTCTGATGCCATTTGTAATGTGTTGTTTTGGGATCTTACTTAATTTATCCAAAATTTCCCAAATAGGGTTTGGTTTGTAATTTTTATGATAGAATTAGTCATTTCTCTCATTAGATTTAACTCCATATCCAACCTTATTATTATTTCATCTCAATGATGGAGGAGTAGGTGTTCTCCAAGGTGCCTAGAGACCAACTGCAATGGGCTCCCTCAAAGTTTATAGGTTCAATACTGTATCCTATCTTAGGACTTGCCCTCATGGCTTTTGGGATGATGACCCCTACCCTATCTTGGGACAAATAGCCATTTCTTGGATTTAGACAAGCCCCTCCTTGGAAACATCACAACCTTCCCTTATTAACCAAACAAAAACAGACTAAGTATCAATATATATTAAAATTAGTTTTGTTATTATTCTTATGATATATATTAAATCATTCAAATATATAATTCAAAAATTATTATTATTATTATTATATTAGACCATGTATTTGGCCATTTATTCCTAGTAAAAATAATATTCTATAATTTGTATAAACTCATAGATATATTAAAGCACACCGGCCATCACACAATGCTTGCCAATAAATTAAAGGATTATTTTGGATCCATTTCATTTCTGATCTCTTCCTTGTGAAGAGAAAAAAAATATAATTTATAATCAATCTTCCAGACTTATATCATTCATTGTAGTAATGGATCTTCTCCTGTAGATTTCTAGGGAGCCCAATAAATATTGAAGTAAGTAATTATATATTTTTCTCCTATTCCATCTTTTCCAAATACCCCTTCTAATCTCTCTTATACCTTCCAATTAAATTGGTACCTTTAGAATACATGTCCCATGTCTCTACCTAAACACCTCTTCCTATTACTTCATGATTAGTTATTGTCCTTAATATATAGTCACCATTGTAATATAGTCGCTACCATGATAATAGGTTCGTTGCTTTCTTCATTCTTAATCATCAATCATAATCACCGTGTATATACGAATCATAATCTTTAAACATAATTTTATTTTCATGTCCATATCGATGGTTTATGAATAATATGTAATCACCGATCCTTATTATTCCTTCTATCACATATGTGAACAATCAATATTCTCCTTCATTAAATGCCTTGCAAGCTCCTTGGTATTGAATCTAATTTTTTATAACTTTGAGAGTTAGACACGGTGTATACTAGAATAGAGTTTCATATTGGATTAGACTATAAGTCTATAAATAGTGATATAAATTTTGTTATGAATGGATGACCAATCCTTAAGGATATTTGCTGACTCAGGCATAGATGGTCAGAAGTACAGTTGTCGACCCTATGTATTACACCTGAATGTTGAATAATATTATTCTATTGAGTAGGTCGACATTTTTTATTTGATATATGTCATGTTGAGTGGTTATTATCACCACTTACATTCAATGGCTATTTAATTATTATTTCATTACTACATATTAATAATATGAACAGATTTGTTAACATTGTTTGTCTTCTCAATACGAGTATTCTTATAATTATATTTTACTATTAAGATTATTTATTAAGATAATAATATTTATGTGTGGATATTACATATATCCTTTAACAAGGACTATTGTATTGGATGTATTCTATAGGCTCCTAATAGTGCTAGGTCTCCTAACAAGGACATTTTTATACTAGTGCACTATCGTGTGGGTTCCAACTTCACCGGGGTTTTTCCCTTAACAGGGTTTTCCTCGAGAACAAAAACCTAGGTGTTATGGTGTTGCTTTTTTATCATTTTCATCTTGTTTATCATTATTATATACTTAATTGATTATCTGATTCAAAATTTTAAAGTTTACAATTATTACACACAACAAATTCACCCCCCCCCCTTAGTTGTGAGGTGTGGCTTGCTATTTCTAACATACAAATCCAGAATCCATGGTCAGATATGAAAGGGTTTCAACATATAAAAGTTATAGGAAATAATTATTCAAGTATGAAACCCTTAAACATGAAAAAATTGCATGATACCCTCATCTTTATTTCTAATATTTATAGTGAAAAACCACAAAAAATGTAGTTACAAGGAGTTCATCGAGTTTTAAAAATATATGACATAGGATATTGCGTCCATGTTTTTTTATCCATGGGGAAAATAAAAGGTTCTAATAGTCATGGCCTCCAAATCTAAAACCACAATGAAATATTCAATATATAGTAATTGTACCTTATCAAATAGTTTTGAAATACAAAAGGCATAGGGTCACATTCGTTCTTTTATCTTTGTAGAATGATTACAGAACTTGATCAATATTTCCAAAAAAATAGAGCATGAAACCTTCAAATACATGGAAATCTAAAGGTTTGTATTGTTTTTTATTTCTTTGCAACATGGATCTTGGTATATGGTTACTTACCATATTTATCTACATAATGAAAAGGATGGCCTCAAAGAGCTTTGAGAAGATTTTTAAAACCTCCAGGATCTAAAAGAATGTCAAAAAATCTCCATGGGAAGCCAGAGAACCTACACATAGAATTTGAGACTCCTCTTGAACATAGTTGAGCATCTTGCTTCCAAAATGTGCAATTAATGAAAGCATAAAGTGATTTACCCATTTATTGATTGCTCCCCTTTTCTTTATGTACATTTTTTGGTGAGGTAGGTGGACTACTGACCTTTGACTTGCATTCATGTGTCTGATGTCCATGTTTCTTACAGTCAAAGCAATGGTCATTAAATTTAGGTTTAAGATCATACTTACCATGTTTGCTCCTACATATGTTAGTTGTATGTCCTGGCTTTCCATACCAATGGTATGTGGGCTTGTTGTTCTTAGGTTTTGCATTCTTTTGCTCTCCATTCTTTGATGATTCTCCTTCTTCAGTGGATGATGAATGCTCATTTAGTCCAAGTCCAGATCTATCACCAAATCTTCTAGGTGACCTTAACAGCTCTTCAAAGTATTTTGCAGCTTCATTCTATTTGTTCATCCTTTCATTGATTTCTTTTTCTGATCTCAAATCATTTCTTAGTTGATCATTTTCAGATCTCAGATTGTTGATTTCCATATCTTTCCTTCCCAACTCTTGATTGACCAATAGCAGTTGATTTACCATGTCTAGTTGATTTTTGGTCAACCTTTGCATGTCACTTGTCCTCTCATCAAGTCTCATTGATATTTGTCTTTTATCTTCTTCAGCCATTGACTTGTCTTCTTTAGCTTTATTTTTCTATTCAATTACTTCACAAAGTCTGACAGATTGAATTTCTTCTTCTCTGTTTAGATTTTTTATGTCATCATTTAGTATGGTATTTTTCTCCAGTAGCTCTTTTATTGCTTTGTCACTTTCTGCAGAGTTCCCATTGTCAAATAGTCCAATGGTATCTTCTTCTTGATATTGTGAATCATTTTGCTGAATAGCAATTTCTCTCCTCCTGCTCAAGGATTTCTTCAGTTCACCTCTGGCTGCTTCCAGTTGTTGTAATGCCAGTTGTACATCAATCTTCTGATTCTCTATAACCTTTCCCAGCTTATAAACTTCCATCTCAAGATCTTTTTCTTCAAGTGGTTAGACTTTCTATGAGAAACCTTGAAGCTTCGATACCAATTGTTGGAAATATAGTTGGGAAATGTGATACCGAGAGGGGGGGTGAATCAGATATCACCTACTAATTCATTTTAACATTACATAAAACTTTTTCATAACTTCAACAAAACTTCATCAAAACAAAGTAACTAATATACTAAGCATCATTCAAGAAAGTACTCATAACTCAGTAATTTTGGTTACCCAGAAACCCTTGAAAGGTAAAACTAGGGTGGGGATGACACCCACAAATCTTTACTACTACAATATAAAGTTTTTCTGTTAGGGCTACTAAATTTGATCAAAAATATGATCTACCCTGTGAGGGATCTACCCTGTTAAGAGCTAAGAGACTTATACAGTCTACCTTGCTAAAGGATTTAAAACTCACAATAAAGTAAGCACTCGGTTAAGAGATTACAATAGGTTTGTTAAAACCACTCGGTTAAGAGATTTACCCTAATACACTTGTTAGAATGTCTCAGTACCTGATCCTTCAGTTTGCACTGTATGCTAATTACAGATCTTCTCCTTACAGTATTATTTTGATCTCTTTTATCAAGTTTATCTCTGTTATGTCCTTCACTGCTTAACTCGATCACTGAACTCTATCTAAATGCTTCACTATTCATTCCTTCATTCCCTTCGCATCCTCTTCCTTAACACATTTTAGGGTTTAGATCGTATCCTTATATAGACAACTAAACATCTTCATGATTCAAGATCTATATTCTAGATTTACTCTTTTTGCCGCTTAAGCTTTACTAATTTCTAATTGGCTCTAAGTGTTGCATAGGGATCAATGATTACAAAATAGGTGTGTAATCACCTTCGTGATTTACTCAACAAACAAAATACAAAACATGAATGTCGGCCAAAACATTTTACCTTGATCATTATTCCATAACAAACTCATATGTTATTTCTGGCTAACTCAGCAAATGATGTCCCTCATACTTGGCATTCATTGTACTTGGTATTTGTTGATATCTCTGTTGCTCAGTATTCATACTTACATAGCTTGGCAAAAACTTAACTCGGCTAATACAAAAATACATAGTGACCATTGATTTACTCGATAGTACTACTGCTTGGTAAGTATACATTACATAACTTGGCCTATACATGATGACTCAGTTGCAGTGATGACCGACCATCATTGCCTAGATAATGACTAAGTGTGAGTCATTAATAGTCAACAAAAATATAGAGATCTACAATCTCCCCCTTTGACATTAGTGGCAAAAACACTTTGTCATGGCATTACATGAGTATTTACAAAATTATTTAGTATTAGGAGAATACTCCCCCTAAGATATATATACATACAAAATTTTATTACCTTCCCTTTGTGCCTGAATATGTCATGTCACTTAATTTCCCCCTTGTTTTTGGCACACCTAATTTCTTCTGGAGTGGGGATCGTGAATTATTTCTCCAAAAATGGTTTGTGCAACATCATAACCATATGTAATGTAGTTTTCCATCATGTTGTAGCAACGTTTAAAACTTTTGACTGCACGTCTACCTTGGCAACCAGATTGACTAGGCTCTTGGCTGTAGACAAATTTGGATCTTTTTGTGTTAAGTCCTTAGCCTTGGCTAAATCTCTTTGAATGGGCTCTAGATGAGGTGTCAAGATTGTTTGCATAGAGAGTAGTCAAGCCCTTATCTTACCATCATTAGCCATCAACTTGGCTATCCTTCCTTGTGTATGCATAAGCTTGGCATAATGTTTAGAACTTGATTCGGCATCCAAGCTTAAAGATTGACTAGTAGACTTAAGTTCTTGATGTAGTTTATCTACCAACCCTTGGTTATCCTGTGTAAATTCTTCTACATTGCATAGTTTGGTAAGCAAATATTGTGCCTTCACAACTACTTCTTCTTACTGTGTTACCAAAGTAAAAAGTGCTACCTGTTTTACTGCAATCTCAGCAGATATCTTGTCCATCATCTTGGTCTCAAACTTTCTTTTTGACCACTGCAAAAACTTATCACTGGCTCCGCTATCTTCATTAGTCACTTTTTTGACGATATGGACAAGTTGTTCTAGTATAGAATCAAAATTGTTTACATCAGATAACTCAAAAGCATCAATAAATATTTCTTTTATTTCATGAAAGACCTACTTTTGTTGATGTTCCCTTCTTAGTTCTTCCTGCCTACTTTTTCTTTTCAATAGATCTTGCAGTATTTGCATCTGCTCATAAGATAAGTTATCAGAATCCCATTTCGGAATGACAATAACTTCATCAATTGTTACCTCAGGTGAAGATATTTTTGCCTTCTTTTTCAGTATTTTCTTCTTGAACTCAATGAAATAATTCTTCATTACACCATTAAAAATTTCTCCTATCTGACCTATGAACTCATTAATTTTAACTGTAATGGGTTTCTTCTTATCCCATATCACACCTCCAATAGTAGGAAAACACTTTTGAATATAAAAGAATAGACAAATGAGAAAAGAACCAAACTTACACATAGAATTATTTGCATGTCAAACTGAGTTTAGGTTCTTGGCAAGCTGAGTCAACTGGAGCTCGGCAAGATCATAAGTGTGTCCCTTCTTCATGATTTTCCATGCTCGGTCCATTTCCATACATGGGACGTTGTCCAACCGACTGGATTTGTAGAATTTGGGTGAGATAACCCTAACTGCAAAGTCAATCTCTGGATCGGTGATGGTGGAAATTGTCAATCCATGCTTGTTCCAAATTGCCTGTGTGTTCACCTGAATTTCTTCCATTCTTGCACATTTCATTGTTCTTTTTCCCTAAATTGTAGGGTATCCGGTTACCCGATTAATCATTTCCTTTGTTATGTTAACTGGTTCATCTTCCAGTGACAATTGCATATCATGCACTTGACTTAATACAATTTTTATCCATTCAACTTTAAAATTCTACGAGAAATCTAGGGCATGAACTAACCCTTTCTCAACAACTGATTTATATTCCAGCTTCAACACACCATTATCACACAACTTGTCATATGCCTCCCTAATCTTGTAGTCTCCAATCTCTCTGATTTTGTAGATATAACAAGACCTAATGTCATTCATTATCAACACATTCTCTAGAATCAAGGATAGAGCACCAGTAAAATCTCCTTTGATCACGCTCTTTGGGATTGCCTTAAACTTCTGCGGTTTACAAACTTCATTCCTTACCAACTGTGCATTGAAAACCCCCATCCCTTGTTTCTTCATTACAACAGACGATGATGATGCCATTTTAACTTAAAAAAATTTGAAAAGAAATATTGCTCAGTAGGGTACCTTTCTCATAAGTGTCCTGTAGATGATTCACTGGTGACACGCTGAAAAGATTCAGAATCGCCCTTTGATAAACCGGTTGCTCGCTCTTTGAATCACTCAAAGAAATTTCAATTCACTTGGTGAAATGAAATAAATGGAAAATTTCCTCTTTATAGATTCCAAAAAGTCAAATTAGGGCCTCATAGATGCTCTGTACAAAATTTTAAGTGGAATACAGTTGTCTCGGCAAACCTATGTTAACCTCAGCTAACACAAGCTCGGTCGATATAACTATTTAGACACGGCTCAATGTACATCACATCTTGGCTACCACAGGTGCTTGGCATACATTGATAACTCGGTCAAAACACTGACGCTCAGCATAAAAATGAAATACTCTACTTTTCTCAGATATGTCCTAATGCATCTTTATCTATGTAGATATGGACTTTTACTCAACTTATGTTAGAAACTGATGTAAGATAAAGCATTGTAATACTCATTTCCAAATATACCTTCTTTTCTTAGTTTCAAGAAGTGTGATCACCTGATCCATCAGATTGGGTGACCTCAGATGCACTAGTTTCACTTGTTCTTTCTTCTTCTTTCTTCTTCCATGTCTTATTCATCTGATTTCTCAATTTCTCACAGATATCTTCATTCTAATTTTGATCATTGCTCGGCATAGGTGATCTATAATCTTTCTTTAGGTGACCTATCTTGTTACACTTGTAACATACCATGCTTCCATTCATCCAACTTTTGGATTTACCTCTGAAATGAGTCTTCATACAATTTGCTCCAATGTGTCCATATTTTCCACAGTAATGACAATTGTACCAAGTTTTATAATCCCAATTGTATGATTTATTCTTCATAGGTGACTTAGTTTGTTCATTTCATGACCATTTAGGTTTAGATCTGCATTCAAATGCTCTATGCCCATATTTTTGACAGTTAAAATAGTGTCCTTGAAATTTTGGTCAGGTAGGTGGACTATTGACCTTAGACCTGCATTCATGTGCCCAATGTCCATATTTCTTACAGTTAAATAAATGCCCATTAAATTTAGGTTTAAGATCAGACTTGCCATGTTTGCTTCTACATATGTTAGTTGTATGTCCTGGCTTTCCACAGTGATGGCATGTGGGCTTTTTGTTCTTAGGTTTTGCATTATTTTTCTCTCCATTCTTTGATGATTCTCCTTCTTTAGTAGATGATGAATGCTCATTTAGTCTAAGTCCAGATCTATCACTAGATCTTCTAGATGACCTTAACATCTCTTCAAAGTATTTTGTAGCTTCATTCGGTTTGTTCATCCTTTCATTGATTTCTTTTTCAGATCTCAGTTCATTTCTTAGTTGATCATTTTCAGATCTCAAATTGTTGATTTCCATATCTTTCCTGCCCAACTCTTGATTGACCAGCAGCAGTTGATTTACCATGTCTAGTTGATTTACCATGTCTAGTTGATTTTTGGTCAACCTTTGCATGTCACTTGTCCTCTCATCAAGTCTCGTTGATATTTTTCTTTTATCTTCTTCATCCATTGTCTTGTCTTCTTTAGCTTTCTTTTTCTATTCAACTACTTCACAAAGTCTGATAGATTGAATTTCTTCTTCTCTCTTTAGATTTTTGATGTCATCATTTAGTATGATATTTTTCTCCAGTAGATATTTTATTGCTTTGTCAATTTCTGTAAAGTTCCCATTATCAAATAGTCCAGTGGTATCTTCTTCTTGATACTGTGAATCATTTTGTTGAATAGCAATTTCTCTCCTCCTGCTCAAGGATTTCTTCAATTCACCTCTGGCTGCTTCCAGTTGTTGTGATTCCAGTAGTACATCAATCTTCTAATTCTCTATAACATTTCCCAGCTTATAAACTTCCATCTCAAGATCTTTTTATTCAAGTGGTTAGACTTTCTATGAGAAACCTTGAAGCTCTGATACCAATTGTTGGAAATATAGTTTGGAAATGTGATACTGAGAGGGGGGGGTGAATCAGATATCACCTACTAATTCATTTTCACATTGCATAAAACTTTTGCATAGCTTCAACAAAACTTCATCAAAACAAAGTAACTAATATACTAAGCATCATTCAAGAAAGTACTCATAACTCAATAATTTTGGTTACCCAAAAATCCTTGAAAGGTAAAACTGGGGTGCACATGACACTCACAAATCTTCACTACTGCAATATAAATTTTTCCTGTTAGGGATACAAAATTTGATCAAAAATATGATCTACCCTATGAGGGTTCTGCACTGTTAAGAGCTAAAAGACTTATACAGTCTACCTTGCTAAAGGATTTAAAACTCACAATAAAAAGCATTCGGTTAAGAGATTACAATAGGTCTGTTAAAACCACTCGGTTAAGATATTTACCTTGATACACTTGTTAGAATGTCTCAGTACCTGATCCTTCAGTTTGCACTATATGTTGATTACAGATCTTCTCCTTACAGTATTGTTTTGATATTTTTTATCAAGTTTATCTCTATTCTATCCTTCACTGCTTAACTCGGTCACTAAACTCTATCTGAATGCTTCATTGTTCATTCCTTCATTCCCTTCACATCCTCTTCCTTAACACATTTTAGGGTTTAGATTTTATCCTTATATAGACAACTAAACATCTTCATGATTCAAGATCTACGATCTAGATTTACTCTTTTTGCCGCTTAAGCTTTACTAATTTTTGATTGGCTCTAAGTGTTTCATAGGGATCAATGACTACAAAATAGGTGTGTAATCACCTCCATGATTTACTCAACAAACAAAATACAAAACATGAATTTTGGCCAAAACATTTTACCTCGATCACTGTGCCATAACAAACTCATATGTCATTTTTGGCTAACTCAGCAAATGATGTCCTTGATACTTGGCATTCACTGTACTTGGCATTTGATGATATCTCTATCACTTGGTATTCATACTTACATAGCTTGGCAAAAACTTAACTCGGCTAATACAAAAATACATAGTGACCGTTGATTTACTCGGTAGTACTACTACTCAGTAAGTATACATTACATAACTCAGCCTATACATGATGACTCGGTCACAGTGATGACCGACCATCATTGCCTAGATAATGACTAAGTGTGAGTCACTAATAGTCAACAAAACTATAGAGATCTACACTCATAACATTTCCATTTCTAATTTGGTGTCTAGATATCCTTTTATGAATTATATTATATTATACCATTATTACATTTTATGCATCTAGATCTAATTTGCATGCTTTACATTAGATATTTCTTTTTTTTTGGGTTAGATGTGATTTTCATTAATTTTTCTATATTACTTAGTTGAATTTCATATCTATTTCAAATTTTACAATTAAATTAGATCTATCCTTCTTTCATTGTCTTGTGCATGATTTGTATTACCTTAAGTCTTATAGTATTTCGGTTAGGATAATTTGTAGACTTATGGCTTCCTTTAGTCTCGAGTCATCTATTTTTCCTAGATGAGACCAACATGCCTCCTAATAAAATTAATCCTGTTATTGTGAAAAAATATTCTCACTCTTTTCATGATGAATATGAGGCCTTAAGAATCTCTCCTATGAAATTTCAAAAACTTTCCCATGACTTTGAAAATTTTGACCAATGGTTAGAACAAGAAAACTTTGATCTCAAGGTCATACTCATTTTAGAATGTTTAAGGAAGATAATTCATAATGATAAGCATGGTGTTAATATCTTGCATAGTATCTCTCATCCAATTGATAACAATGTCAAGCCTATTAAATATTGTTATCAATAGCTAGGTTTCATTCCACCTACTACTAGTGTTGAGACCTCCTTTCCTATTTGTACCTCAATTACTAGTGTGTCCACTTCTCCACCCATTATCACTACTTTCATTCAAAATTATAATCCTACACATGTTAGCCTTCATAATCCTATTGTTCCCATTATTCTTGCAAGTGTTCCATGTGTTTCTTTATCTTCATCAATGCCCACTTATAATAGTGTTCCTTTTTCATACTCTACCATTCTTTCTATTTATCATAATGATCTAAACATTTCACACATATCTCCTACTACTATCTCTACTGATTCTACTATTATTAGCTTGGTTCAAACAGTGTCTTCCTTGCAACAACAAATTGCTTCCATGACCTAGTCCAAGTTCAACTACTTGTGACATTGCTATTCCTTTGTCCTTGGTTATCATCTATTTTTTTATTCATCAATACATGGATATTCCTCACATAGAGAATTATAATGGTAAAGGTGATCCTTTGACCCATGTCAAAACCTTTCAAACATTGTGTAGTGACTTCTCTCATGACCATAGGTTCACGGATAAATTTTTTACTAGAACCTTTTGAGATAAAGTCTTGCAATGGTATTTTTATTTTCTTACTTATTATATTGCCTCCTTTCAAAATATTTCTCATGTCTTTATTCAACAATTTCATAACAATATTAGTTTTAAAATTTCTTTGACTAATTTAATGCATTTTAAAAAGGTGTTAAAGTAAAATTGACGGATTTCATTGGTAATCTAAGCATTTCCATTCTCAAAGTTATTATTTTGTACATGATATTGATGTGAAATGTATTTTCATTTCTAATTTACAAAAATATATTAGAGATAAGATTATTCTTGCTAAACTTTCTTCTTTTACTCAATTATGTGCAATGATTCATAATTATCAGTTTCAAGTGAGTCATTTTAAGAGCACCACTCCAATGGCTCTGGTTGATAAGATTGATGTTGCATCCTCTAAAAAGATCTAGAAACCTAAGAACTTCATCAAAATCAATAATTCATCAAACAATGTTGATGCTCAAGTTGCGGTAGCATCCAAAGGTGTGGCTCCTTTGTCATCTATTTTTAGACATTCTCGTAATTTTACTCAGCTTTCAATGTTTGCATAATGTGATGTTGAAGTTGATTAATGATAAATAATTAACTCTTCCTCTAATTAAACTAATTTTCACATCCAAACCTTTTCCCAAATCCTTTGATCACAAATATTTTTGTCAATACCATCGTCAACCTAATCATGATACTAAAAGTGTTTCCATTTAAAATATATTATTCAAGACTTCATTGATTATAATACTATATATGTTGAGGGTTTTAATGATCAAGGAAACAAATTTGTAGCACCTTCCAATCAAAATTTATAAATCTATACATGTCCCCTACCATCTCATTCAACCAATACCATTGAGACTTCCAGTCTTTGTCTTCTTATTCTACCTATGTTGTTGACTATGGTGATAAGTGCATTGAATCTAATAACATTTTCAACCTTACTGATCAATCTAAATTTGAACCTAAACTTGAACATGAGATTTATATTACCTATGACCCTAGTGAAGTAATTAAAGCACCTGATGGTCCTATTTACATTGTTGCAAAGGTTGATGATTTCTATTGTCATGGTGCTCTTATTGACCCTACTTCCATGGTGAATGTGATAACTAAATAACATATTTATAATATACAATTTTAATTTTATTTCTACGATAAATCTAATGTTATAATCTAAACTTGTAATGGTTTCAATGTTCCTACTCATGATTCCATTATATTTTCCATTGAAGTTGGTGGTAAAATTTAGATGTCACATTTTTTTTCATCCCGGCTTATGATCAATTTTAAGTTAAACTTGGTGTTTCATGGCTTACCTCAATGAAATTTTTAGCCTCTCTTATCCATAAGTGTTTGAAATCTCCCCACAATGAAGAAATCATGACTGCTAATCATAGTCTCTAGCAACCTTTAGTACCTTGAGAATCTATTGCTATTCAATTATTTTGGCCGTCTATGCCTTAACCAACTCAATCATGCAAAGAAAGTATATTTTGATCATATCAAAAATACAAGATCCAAAAGATTTGTGAGCTTAGCAATCCTAAGGATGTTACATCCATTTTTCCTAGACCTAGACTTCTCCCTACACCACCTACACCTCCTATATATGCTTCTATTCCACCTCCTATATTTTACAAATGTTCTATCGATGTTTTTTCTTGATCTAGTGAGGTCCCTAATGTTCTTCCTCCTAAAGAAGAAAATGGCTCTATGTTGATTGATCCTGAACAAACCACATTTCTAGCAAAACTAAGTGTAACTGTTGTACTTGTGATCATCAATGTAAACATCACATTTATCATGAACATGCTTCCTAAAACCTTTCTTCACCCAAAACACCTACTGATGTTTTGATTCCCTTTGATCAACCCATGCATAGTCCAAAGGAGGAAGTTAACTTGAAAAGTTGAAATTGAACAAACATGATAATTATATTTGTATCTTGGATTTTGTTATGATTAATTTGGATGAAGATACTCTTGATGATGATGTTTTTTATGTTCCTAATGCAACTAATGATGTTACTGATTCTGATGATATGTATGAGCTTATTGGTGTTAATCATGATTTACCAGCTATGTTTTCACAATAATTATCTCTTAGTCCTAGTGACAAACAAAGTGACCCATATTTATAGAATGTTCCTTGTTTGAAACTAGTTATTGTTCCATCTTATGTACTTGATATTTATCCTCTTGTGTGTTTCCCACCTTCCCTAAACATTACAAACCGAGATGGGGTAAGACAATATTGTTGACTAGATCCCCTTGTGTGGTGGATTCTTTGTGTTTTCTTATTGTAATGTACTTCCCTTGTGATTTTCTATTAGATATATGTTTTGTTTATATTTATTTAGATGAACCTTTTTATTTCATTGGTGCAAGGTGATAAAGGAATCAACCTATTGTGACATTCCTCTATTTGTATCTCACTTCTTCTATATGTTGTTACATGATATTTCATGCATGTGCCATTGTTTGTAAATGTGTCTTGTGTTGTCTAATTATGAATTATGCAAAATAGTACTAACTATTATTTTTTGTCTTTGTGATGTCGGCCTAAAAAGACTCTTCTTTGTGACTCTTACATGACATTCTTCCATTGTGCTTGTAGTTCTACTACCTTTGGGGGATGATGACATTTCATTTTGATATAATAAGTCATGTATTATCACATGATCATACTAACCACTAAGTTAGAAGATTCCTTCCATGATTTCTTTTTTCATGCATTCATTTCCCTTGTTATATGTCCTTTCCTGGGGGCATCTCATAGTATAAATGTTTCTTATGGGTGCATGTATGCTACAGTTAACTTCATTGCTTCTGTTAAGGTTTTTTCAATCACTTTAATGTGTGGGCATACACTCAACTCCATGTTTCACATTTTGTACACACACATTATTCAATAAAATCTCTCTTTTGGATGACCAAGGAGACAATGCTTTCCTTGTTTTCATCCTTTCATTGGATCCCTTAATGAAAAAAAATCCTTAAAGAATAATCTTTTTTTCTTTGGTCCCTATGGAGACAATGTTTTATTTAGGCCTGATCACCCTTCTCAGATCCCTTAATAGAGAAAATGATTTCCTTAGGCCTGATCCTCTTTGATGGACTAGGTAACATAACATAGCTTTCTATACTTTCAATGCCATCTTTTGAAATTATTTCTATTTGTGTGATCCATAGTAAGGAAATACCTTACTAGGATAGTGGTCATATCTCTCTCTCTCTCTCTCTCTCTCTCTCTCTCTCTCTCTCTCTCTAATGTCTCTTTTATCTTAGTTTTGGATTTGATGATTACTTAAATCACTTGGGGGTTTTATGTTTCTTTGTCTCCTTGACCTTGATAATATTTTTCTTATGCATTTGTATACTTTACCATGAGCATGATCTTGTCTCATGCTCCCATTAAATTAGGGGTTAAATATATCATCCTAAAAAGTTAGGACCAATGATTTGATGCTTTATTAGGACCTATTACACCTCATTTTACTGATTTTGAGGTCTAAATGATTGTTATGATTGATCCTATAAATATATCCTTTCTCCCCCCAATTCTTTTCACCTATCACAACATCCCTTCAAAATTTTGGCTCATTTCCTAGGGTAAAAAATGCTAATGGTGTTTATCCTAGGCAATTGGGGCCCAAATTTAACATGGGGCATGATGTTGTGGTATTAGAAGGATTTTTTATTTCATGGTTGAATTGGATCATTGTTTAATCTTGAAATTATGGAGTAAGTATAAAAATACCTTATCTCTCCTCATTTTGCATATCAAAACCATACTCGATCATTTGCAATCAAGTATCAAGATTTTTAAGAAATCAAGAGAAACTGAGCATTTGGATTTAACATTTAAAGGAAAGCATCTGAGATCAAGATCTCCAAGTCTCTAATTATTCAAAGTAATTAAATTTAAAGGCAATATTCTCTAATTGAAGCAATTTTCTCTCTCATGATGGCTAAGTATTGGAATTATTATTCAAGCAAGAAGATCCTTCTTTCATTCTCCTTCTCCCTCCTTCATTGCAAGTGATTTTCAATCAAATCAACATTCAAGATCTAGGAGTGGCATTCATAGATCCATGTATTTATGAGGTAATCCATTCTACATCACATTCCAAGGTCAACTCTTTCTATTTCAAGCACCTTCAAGCATCTTCATCGATATGAGAAATTTCTACATCCACCCATAAGGGTTTATGCAAGGTGAATCTAACATTTGCCTTTCTACATACTTTCCTTTATGCAATTTCTTTCCATTTTCAAGGTTGATTCCTAAATAAGGGTTTGACCAAGTCAAACCCCTTTAGACAACCTTTTCTCTATTTTTTTTTGGAGGAATAGTTTACGGACCCACCATAATAGGATTAAAAAGATTAGACACAATCGAAAAGACCCAAAAAAGCCCATTAAAAGTTGCTAAGTATAGAATGTCATTGGAGTTTTGTCCCGAGGTAAAAAAAAAAAAAAGTTTCACCATGTACCCTGCATTTTCAGCCCAGATTTCACCCATTGGTCAAATCTAAGCTCTAGTTTCTATTTATGTACTTTTCTTCTCACTATCTACCTATATCAGTTTGTTATTTCAAGTTTTCTACAACTTTTCTAAATAATCACCTTCATCACATTAGTACATCATTTTCATTTCATCAATCTCATATTTTTATGAAGGATCATTGTCCCACTTAGTGTTTGAGTCTTTTATTGAACCTAGTGGGGCATCTTGTCATGCCCCTGACAGTCTCAGGCTTTACTTTTCAATGTTATGTTATGTTGGATTTCTAGTTTGATTAGCATCGTTTTATCTGGAACAATATTTCTGTTAGACTTCTATGAGTTTGAACTCTGACTTCATTCATTTGAACCTTGTTGTTTGGATAAATATGTTTATCTCTGTAATAGGTATTTTGGTTCTGCCAGACACTCAGAGAATTATGTCTATTTCTGTAGCTTAATGAGTTTTTCTGATGTCAGAATTGGTTTAGACTGACTTTTGAATTAATGGTACTGGATAGTTCAGTAGAGATTTGAGTATTGGCATGATTATGAAAATAAGTACGACTAAATGGTTAGTCAATTGTCTTTTAATTGGTTCATTGTTTTGGAATTCTTAATAATATGTTAAACATAATTAGAATTGGTTATATTATTATGGATAATTGTATCTTGATGTTGCAAACAGTATATAGAGATTGTTGTTACTAAATGCTAATCAAATTTTGAGTTCAAAATAAATAAATTTGTATATATGTATTTTTATACATATATTTATGAGTGATTGTTTTAGTAATTATGTGGTATTTCTTTTACTAAAACTATAGAATTATCTAAGTTAGCATACCCTATTTTGTATGTTAGTAAGAGGTTAATTTGTTGAGTGTTAGTAATTGGCATTGTTAATGTGCTATTATCATTGATGCTTAAGTTAGTTTTTCTTAACCTAAGATCGACTATTGATATCTAACATAGATGTATATTATCTATCCCTAAGTCTTCCTATTTATGATCTAGCTCGAAGACATGACTTATCATGGTAGGGTTTAAATGCACTTTCATCGCATAGTGGTGTTAGTGGGGTTTAAGCTATTTTCGGGTTATGAGATTGTACTTTGATGGACATTTGGCAGGGAATGTGTTGTGTTTGCTGAAAGAGATAAGCTCGCATTGAATGAACTTATCGATGAAATTCATCTTTGTGTTTGATGTCTGCCATTAGCTCTGGTGAAGAGTTGCAGTTGAATAATGACTCCATTTTTCACCCTGTATTTCTGCGACAGTTTGGGTAAACAGTTAGTAATGGACTTGTTTTCCTATTGTATCTTACATGATAAGTTGCTTGGAATGGAAAGGGGTTTTCACAGCAAGTTTTAGCCTTCTGTTCGTGGTCATTTAGGAAGTTTTGTGTTTCATACTGTTATCTCTGCATTTGCGTTGTGGGCTCTCTTGCACGACACTTTGGCAGTCAATGGAAAGAGATCATCGTGGTTGAGATTAGGGTTCGACTGTGAAGCTCACCAGGCAAGGGCTAGCTTTGGCATTTCGGTCTTTAGATACCTCCCCACACAAATACCAGGTAGGGGCATTCTCTCACCTTATCCTCTGTTTCCATTTTATTTTCTGCAAATGAAATATTAGATTGTTTAGTTACGCTGTTAGTGAGTTGATGAATGGGAGGTATTGTGATTGTATACTTTGTGAGTTCGGTCATGAACCGGTTTCTTCTTGGATGGATTAAGAAGTCTATTTAGTTTATAGATGTAATGATTAGTGGAGGAATTTGAAATACATGTTATTAATATGTTGTTTTCAAGCATATTGTGTTGATGGGTTTTTCTTTGTTTCTGGGTATGAAGTTGTCAGTGTGTTCTTTAAGTTTGTGCAGAGCTATGGGAAAAATAGTTGTTGCAGTTGATATATGGTTATTCCCTAGTGTGTTTCGTATCGATGTTTACTTTTTCTTTGGTCAGTATTAAGAGGGTTAATCGGGAATGAGTATCGGCTTATAAATACAGTTTGAAACCAGAATGAGTTTTGTCTATAAGCATCTTTAAGGTATTCTTGTACTAATTCCTGTTGTTAGGAACACTGTAGCAACAAAAAAGTTTACAATGTGTAAGAGTCAATGGTCATAAGGTGAAATCGGGTATATATTACCACTGTTATGATCCGAATCTGGTATCGATGTTTTCTTTTTGAGTTGTATCATGGTAGTAGAGATTAGAGGTGGTTCATAAGTGTTACCTGAAACCTGATGTTTTATGTATTTTACTCTCGCATCATAGGTGTGGTTTAAGGTATTTTTGGGTGTACTCCTTTAGTTATCTGTAGATGTGTTGTGTCTAATGGGTGTTTGTCACTGTTTTGGTTCAGTCAATAGTGAAATGTAGATAGTTTTGGTTGTACCAAATCCTGACTACAAGCTATATGATTCTTCAGAAATAATCACCAGTGTGAAATATAGTTTGTATCGACATTAGGAAATGTTAGGAATTTTTTAGGAAAGTCAATTATTATCATTTTTAGTTAGTAAGGAAGACCACTTTGATATTTTGTTTAAAATGTAGATGACGGTTCTTAATTTTCTGCTATTCCTTTTATGAAATCGGCAGATTCAGTAGAATTATAAGGTAGATGTGTGTGATAGGACTGAGATGACTAGTATGGTTTTTCCTGTGTATTTATGGACTTGAACTTTTGCGAATGATGAATTACAAGTTTATATTATTATTATTATTATTATTATTATTATTATTATTATTATTATTATATATATATATACCTGCTGGGATATGTATATGTATACACAAGTCGTGGTGTATACATGTACATACGCCAACATGTATATAAAAGATGCTATGTTTATAATTAACAGAGCAGGATGTATAGCAAATTAGTTTATAATAAATTGGTTATGGAAAGCTTGTATGTTTGTTAAAAGCGATGGGTGTTGTGTTGATTTAGTTGATATATGATTATTTTAGTTCTTTTTATTCAATGGAATCATGATTTCAATATGGACATTTTATTGTACAGTTTCAGATATAATGCATAGTTAATGTGGAGATTATTATTTGATTGGATTTGTGATGGATAAAGTATTGTGATCTTTTCTTCTTTTGGGAAACATCATGTTTAAGACTGTATGTTAAGGAAAATGGAAACATGGATCTAAATGGATTTCTGATTGCTGTTTCAATTTTATAAATTGATGCAATAGAAATGGAGTGTTAGTGAAATTGTGTAATGTAGTTCATTTCACTACTATCATTAATTGCTAGATCAAGTGTTTTGAGATAATGCAAGTATGATCCTTAGATTGGGGGCTGACACTAGTCTAGTACCTTGTGGTGATAGAATTTATGTCAGTTGTGACTGACACTAGTCTATATCCTTATGGGAAAGAATTTATGTCAGTTGTTTAATTAAGTGATAATTATAAATTCAAGGGATATGGGTTTCAATTAACAAGATAAAACATTATGGTTTCATCAGACATAATGGATTACTACGAGGTTTCCTTACGGATACATAGCGTAGGTCCTTATGTGGACACCCATGAACTATTGGATCATTACTTTGTCATTTTCTTTGCGAGTTTATTTCTGTTAGAAAGAGATACAGTGTTTGATGATTTTGGTGTAACAAGAATGGAATTATGTTATTAGATTTCAATTAACATCTGTATTTAATCTGCATAATGGTTATATTATACTGACTTTTATGGTTGCAGAATTTTGGAGATGATTTGTTATCTTAATCAATGTGACTGAGCCCTGTTTGCGATTGTGCTTGTGTTTACTTTTGATTTTCAGGTTTTAGATGGATAAATCAATGAGTATGGGACAATGGATAGCAGTTGTTAAGATTTATGGGAAACAGATCATTTCTTGGTTACTAGTTATCAGAACTATTCATAGAATGTAAAGGATTGGTTAAGAAGGAAATTTTGTTTTTGAAACAAAGTCCTTGAATAAAGAGTATTCTTATTACTCTGATGTAATTCAGTTGAAAACTATAAAGCTCTTAGAAGTAGTTACTATGATTATATGTCTAGTTTGTAATTTTTTTTAAAAAAATTTATTACTATGGTTCTATGTGGCTTGTTTATGGTTGTTTCTTCTTTGGTTTCATCTTTTAGCTTTAAGTATAGATGGGGTGTTACACATCTTCCTTCTTAAATGTGCAATTACTAAAAATGGAAAGTGATTTACCCACTTATTGATTGCTCCTCTTTTATTTATGTATAATACAATATAGGAGGTGGAACTAAATAATATATGGGAGGTGTAGGAAATGTAGGGATAATTCTAACTCTAAGACAAGGAGACAGAACATCCTTAGGATTTATAATCTCTCAAATCTTTTGGATTTTGATATGATCAAAAGAGATTATATTTGCAAGATTGAGTTGTTTGAGGCATAGAAGGCCAAAATAAATCAAGGTCAATAGACTCTCAAGGTAATTAAGGATGACAAATACTATGATTAACAATTATGATTTCTCTATTGTGGGAAAATTGCAAACACTTATGAATAGGAGAGGCTACAAATTTCATGGAGGTAAGCCAAGGAAGACAAAGTTTAACTTGAAATTGATTGGAAGTGAGGATACCCACAAAGGTGACATCTAAAATTTTACCACCAACTTCTACAAAAAATATAATAGAGCCATGGGTGATAAAGGTGAAACCATTACAAATTTGTATCATAACATCAAAAAAATTCATAGAAATCATGTTACAATTGTATATTGTAAATATATACTTCAGTTATTGCATTCACCATTCCAGTAGGGTCAATATGGACACCACAAGAATAGAGATTGTTAAACTTTGCAATAATGTAAAGAGGACCATTAGGTGCTTTAATTGTTTCACTGGCATCAAAGGTAATGCAAAGCTGAGGTTCAATTTTGGGTTTATGTTCATATTCAAATTGATCAATAAGGTTGACAACATTTTTGGCCTCAATACACATGTGATATTGCTATCAGGATTCAACTATGTAGTTTTTTTAGTCAAACTCATTGACCCGTGGAAAATATCACAACTTGACTTATTGTTGAAAATATCACAACTTGACTTGTTGTGGGAAATATATCCTACTTATCACTCAATACGCGTACCATCCCAGTCAAAAACATGGGTAAAAGAAGTCAAAGATTGGATAGACTCAATGGTATCGATTGAATGAGATGGAAAAGGATTGGTATAGATTTGAAAGTTTTGGTTGGGAGGTGTTATGTATTTGTTTCCTTGATCTTTAACACCCTCAACAAATATAGTATTAGAATCAGTGAGGTCTTAAATAATAGATTTCAAATAGAATCACTTTTCAATATCATGGCCATGTTGATTATGGTATTGACAAAAATATTTGTGATCAAAGGATTTGGGAAAAGGCTTGGATGTGTGAATTGGTTTAAAAAGAGGAAGAGTGGACACATTATCATTAATCAAATTCAACATCACATTATGTAAATATTCAGAAACTTGAGTAAAATTAGGAGGTCTAAAAATAGATGACAAAAGAGCCACACCTTTGGATGTTGTTGGCCAGCACCACTTGATCATCAAAATTGTTAGATGAATTATTGATCTTAATAAAGTTATTTGGTTTCTAAAAATTTCTATAGGATTGGGATGCAGCATCACTCTTATCAACTAGAGCCATTGGAGTGGATCTCTCAAACTGACTCACTTGAAGGTGGTAATTATGACGCAATGCACGCAATTGAGTAAAAGAAGAAAATTCAAAAAGAAGAATCTTATCTTTAATGTATTTTTATAAATTAAAAATAAAATACATTGCACATCAATATTAAGCATAGGGTAATAAATCTAAGCATGAAAATTCTTAAATATACTAACAAAATCAGTCACTTTTTCTTTAACACCTTCTTTATAATGCATTAAATCGGTCAAAGAAATCTTAGGACCAACATTATTTTGAAATTTCTAGATGAGAGCATTAGCAAAATTTTGAAAGGATTCAATAGTATAAGGAGGCAAATTAGAAAATTACAAATGAAAGGCTTTATCTTGAAAGGTTCAAGTAAAAAATTTAGTCATGAACATATGATCATGAGATAAATCACTACACAACGTTTGAAAGGTTTTGACATGGGTCAAAGGATCACCTTTACCATTAAAAGTCTCTAGGTGAGGATTGTCCATGTTTTGAGAAATAATAGCACGTATGATATCCAAAGGCAAAGGACTATCAATGTCACAAGTAAGAATGTTGAACTTGAATTGGGTCATGGAAGTAATTTATTGTTGCAAGGAAGACACATATTGGGCCAAGCTACTAATAGTAGAATGGATAGAAAGAGTGGTAGAAGATATGTGTGAAATGTTTGGACTATTATGAGAAATGGAAGGAATAATAGAGTATGAAAAAGAAACACTATTGTAAGTGGGTATTGATAAAGGTAAATAAATACATGGAGCACTTGAAGGAATGGTGGGAATAATAGGATTAGGAATGTTAACATGTATAGGGTTGAGATTTTGAATGGAAGTAGTGATAATAGGTGGAGAATAAGTGGAAACTCTAGGAATGGAGGTAGAAATAGGCATGGAGTTATCAACACTAGTGGTAGCTTAAATGAAACCTAGCTCTTGGGAACACTCTCTAATAGGCTTGACATTGTTATCAATGAGATGAGAGATAATACACAAGATATTAACACCATGTTCATCCTTGTGAATTATCTTCCTCAAACCTTCTACAACAAATGTGAGAAAATAGTTTTGAATCTGGATTTTGATTCTGGTGATGTTGTTGGTCAGAGTGTTGGACCTGGGAAAAGGATGAGAGAAAGTATGAAAAAGAAGGATTTTGTTGTTCCCAAGGATATTTTGGTTCTTAGGGAAGCATCTTCGAATATGTCTGAGCTTGAAGAGGAGGTGGTGGGTACCCTCAAGGACCTTTCCTAGCATTCCTAGTTTTTTCCTTTAGTTTTTTGTCATTGGTCACTTCATTTCTATTGGTTTTCTAGGTTTTTTAGGTTTTCTAGGTTTTGGGTATCTTTTGGTTCTTTGGCAACATTTTGTTTTGGGATATTAATTGAAAATATTTTTATTTTTATGTTGTAAATGGTTTCAGGTCACTTCAAAACATGATTTTTCCTTTAATCAAAAATAGATATGACCTCAAGATTAGAGTTTTCTTGTCCTAACCATCACTCAAATTTTTCAAAGTCATGGGAAAGTTCTTTAACTTGCATAAGAGGTACTTTTTATAAGAACTCATCTTCATCATGAAAAGAATGGAAAGATTTGTTCTCAATAATAGTATTAATGTCAATGGTAGGCATGGAGGTTTCATCAAGATTCCTAGGAAAAATAGAGGACTCAAGATCAAAGGAACCCATATGTCTATGGATTCTCCTAACTGGAATGATATAAGTAGGACTCAAGGTAATAACACTTATGCACAAGATAATTAAAGAGAGATAGATCTAATGCCAATATAAATTTTGAAATAGATATACAATTCGACTAGACAATATAGAAAATTTAATAAAAAACACATCTAACCATCAAATACAAAGAGATCTAATGTAAGGATATATCTAAATTCACACAATGTAGAAAAGATGAAATGTAAATAGTGGTTAATGCAATGAATACAAATATCTAAACACCAAATCAAAACTAGAAATGTTTTGAGTTGGGTTGACCAAAAATGTACATAAAGAAAAGGGAAGCAATCAATAAATAGGTAGATCAATTCTCTTTTTTCTAAATTGCACATTTTGAAAGAAGATGCCCCACTAGGTCCAAAAGGAGACTCAAATGCTAAGTGAGACAATTATCCTTCTCTAAAATATGTAATTGATATAAAAAAAAATTATGAAAAGATGTAATTTAGGTTCTAATTAGACAAGTTACTGAAAAAATAGAAATAAAAGAGTGATATAGACTATAAGAGAGAAGAAATGTATAAAAATGGAAACCATAGCACATATTTGACCTATGGGTAAAATCTAAGTTGAAAATACAGGGGATACAGCGATAACTAGCTCTATACCTAGGGACAAAACGTCAATGGCATTCTATACCAAGTGTTTTTTTGCTGATTTTTTTGAGGTCCTCTGATTGTATCTAATCTTTCTAATTCTTGTTTGATATCTCTATAACATATTCCTACACATATAAAATTAGGGAAAAGGTTGTCAAAAGGGGTTTTCCTTGGTCAAACCCATGTTTAGGAATCAACCTTGAAAATGGAAAGAAATTGCATAGAGGAAAGTATGTAAAATGGTAGATGTTAGATTCACCTTGCATAAACCTTGATGGATGGATGTAGAAATTACTCATACCCATGAATATGCTTGAATGTACTTTAAATCCAAATATTTGACCTTGTAATGTGATGTAGAATCAAGGATGCCCTCACAAATGCTTAGATCTATGAATTCCACTCCTAGATCTTGAATGTAAATATGTTTGATAATCGCTTGCAATGAAGGAGAGAGAATGAAATGGAATGAAGGTTATTCTTTCTTGATTGAGAATTCATCTACTTGATCATAATGGGAAAAGCTTTCTTTAATTTGAGAAGATTTACTTTGACTTGAATAATCTTGAAGAATTGGAGACTTTGAGTAACTTGATCTTGGATGCTTTCCTTCAAATATTGAATCCAATTGTTCAATTGCTCTTGATCACTTGAGAATCTTGGTAGCTTGATTACAAAATCTTGAGTATGGTTATGATATGTAAAATGAGGAGAGATAAGATATTTTTTATACTCAACCCATCATTTTAGGATTTAAAAATGATCCAATCCGACCACAAAATCAAATCTCCCTCTAATACCCTAATATAGGGCCCTAGGCCAAATTTGGGCCTCAATCCTCATGGAAATGGAGTTGTGTACCCCAGAGAATGGTCCCAAATTTGAATGGGATGTTGGGATAGGTGAAAAATATGCAGGGGTAAGAAGGATAGGTTTCTAGGATTAAGCATAACAGGCATTCAAACCTCGAAATCACCAAAATAGGGTCTAATAGAAGTCATAATAAAGCATCCAATATGGGTGCTAACATTTTAGGACAATAGACATACCTTAATTTCTTTGAATTGGTATCTTATCCTGATCCCCTTTCATCCTAGTTTTTAGGTAGAGGGTTTTTTGTACTCACCTTTGATTGATTGGGAGGTCGAGCAAACTATTTCTACCTTATTAATAGACGACATGGAAAACACATCTAGAAGACTAGATGGTGGTATTTTTTAGTTGTTGAAATTTATGATGGAGCATATACTCTAATACCCTAATATAGGGCCCTAGGCCAAATTTGGGCCCCAATCCTCATGGAAATGGAGTTGTGTACCCCAGAGAATGGTCCCAAATTTGAATGGGATGTTGGGATAGGTGAAAAATACACAGGGGTAAGAAGGATAGGTTTCTAGGATCAAGCATAACAGGCATTCAGACCTCGAAATCACAAAAATAGGGTCTAATAGAAGTCATAATAAAGCATCCAATATGGGTGCTAACATTTTAGGACAATACACATACCTTAATTTCTTTGAATTGGTATCTTATCTTGATCCCCTTTCATCCTAGTTTTTAGGTAGAGGGTTTTTTGTACTCACCTTTGATTGATTGGGAGGTCGAGCAAACTATTTCTACCTTATTAATAGATGACATGGAAAACACATCTAGAAGACTAGATGGTGGTATTTTTTAGTTGTTGAAATTTACGATGGAGCATATACTCATATATATATATATATATATATATATATATATATATATATATATATATATATATATATATATATATAAGGTTTGCATATGTTCTACCATGTCATTAGGTATGTTATGAGAATACTAGGAATTGGTGGATAGGAAGGCTAAAGGTCTTATGAAACTCTAATTAGCATAATTAGTTTTACTAAATGTTCATGAAGAGACTACCATGGATAAGATTTGAAAAAAATAGTGAATTTTATGAGCATAAATCCTTGGTGAATAAATAATTCTTGGTAAATGATTTGTATTCTTTTTGAATGGAGGATGATGGATCTACAAACAATTGTTTGGATGTCTTCAATACACTTTTTCCCCAGCTAAGCTCCATTAGAATGAAAGTGGAGGATAAATATCATTGTATAACTCAATTATGTTTTATTCTTGATGATGAGAAGATGTACCAAAGTGATAATTCTCACTTGAAGAATTTTTTTCATTAATGTATTTAAATTAGACTCCCTAATCAATGAGAAAAGGGAATAAATAGTTTGATTAATATAGTTATTTTTTCATAAAAAATTTTAATTATAAGTAAATTGAATAATGCAGATGTGTAGATTTTTTCTTCAGTGCAGGGTGTGAGATAGTAAGAGAAGTTATAGTTCTCACAAATCATGTTCAAGTCCACACTTAGTTTTAGCTTGATGCATGTACTATTTATTGTAATAGTTCTTCTACTTAAAGAAAATTGTGCAATCTTTAGCTCTTCTTCGGAAACAAGACTTCTTGTGAAGAAAAAAATGTTATAACACTAGAGGTTTGGTCATGTTGGTGAGAAGGGTCTATAGACCATGAAAAATAAATATCTCATTGAGGGGTTGAATTATTATAATCTTGAGTTTGATTATTCAAAATATTGCATTAAAAGGAAAATTGTATTTGATTATATTCTACTTCTCACAAATATTCTAGGATACTAGACTCAGTACAGTTGAATTTTTTGGGCCTATTAGTGCTCCTTTGATTTCTAATTATGTATAAAATATATCTTTGATTGATGATTATAGTGGGACATGGCTTTATTTTTGTCAAAAGTAAAACCTAAGTATTTAATGACTTTAAGGTTCTTGTTGAAAATAAGATTGATAAAAAGATTAAGTGTCTAATGATTCATAATGCTAGTGAGTTTTATTCAACCTATTATGATAGGTTCTAAAAAGATAATGGTCTAACTAGGCATATGCTTACTAGGATAGGTCTAGAATAATTATTTTGAGAAAATGTAGTTGCCACAACTTTTTACATGGTTAATATATCTCTTACATCAACTTTTGTTGATAAAATCCTTATGGAGGTTTGATCAAGTAAAATTCCTTGAGACATCTTAGAATGTTCTATTGCAAGCCGCATGCTCAAGTTCCTAGGAAGAAGAGGATAATGTTGAAGAACAAGGTTTTTAAATATATTTTTATCAATTATAATATTATTGTGAAAATTTATAGGTTTTGGGATCTTATGGATGAAAATTATTATAAGAGGCATTACTTTAGAGAAGTTAAGATGATGCAGTTGAATCAAATGTGGGTTTTGGTCAAACCTTACTTCCGGGGGTCATAACTTTTGACTTGGATGTGGGTTTTGGCTGAAATTTAACAAGCAGTTGCATGAGGAGGTGTTAGTTGGATTGTTGATGAGCTCATCTCAATTGGTGGCCGTTTCAACCTTTTTCCTAGAGCCAGAAATGTCATCTTGGCCTCTGAAATTAGCTTTTCATGTTTTTCTAGTTTTTAGAAAGTTGGCTTTTGTAATAAATTTGAAATCTAGTTTATGATTTCGTAGGTTAGTTGGAAATTCATCTTGCCTTAGTTGTGGGCTCTTCTTGGGAAAAATCAGGATTCGTAGGATGGGTTTTGTAAATTACCAAAATTGGAAATTTCTAATTTTCCCAAAAATCTACCAAATATGGTATTTTTTGGAATTGTAATAAGGAGTTGTTTTCTTTCATTGTAGAGGCAGAGTAGAGTTGGAGAAGTTGAATGTAGAATCTAGCATTTTGAAACTCTATGTTTTTCATTTTTTGAACTTATTTTTTGAAGGGTTTGGCTTACATCATAAGAATTCTTCTAGTATAGTGTAACCATAAAAGTAAAAAGAAAAACGTGTAGTTCAATTAAATCAAAATATTAAACATGTTGAACTTGAAGCATACAATGGACCTCGAGGAGAGGAGATCTATATAGTTTGGATAGTTCAGGAGAGGGAGTAGATGTAAGGAAGCTTGGGTAGTGGAACAAATTCCTACCTAATCTTGAGAGGAGGGTTATGCAAAAATTTCATATCTTTATAACAATTACTAAAACTTAATTAAAACAAGATCTCTACAAAGCTATAGTCCCTCCTTGTGCAAGAAAGGAAAAGTAAAATTATGTATGAAATTTGAGTTTCCTCCATATATTATGGGGTAGTATGTTTGACAAAGCTCAGATAAATTAGATACATAAATGATTTTGTATGGCAATAGTGCTTTTTTTAACAAAGACATTTTTTTTTATTTTGAGTTGTCACTCAAATATTAATCAATCATTTATGATGAGAAAATTTTTAGATTTATACAAGTATTTTAAAACTTAAATTACATTCAAATTAATAATACATTTTGTAAAAAAAATTGTCTTAAAGAATACCAACAAATCTGTAAAAATATATGTGCAGTAAAGTGGATTGAACACAAATTATTTCAATTATATGTTTTCAAAATATGATAAGAAATGTAGCTTATCAATATAAGTATTGGAAAAATGACATGTATGTGAGCAAACAAACTAAGAACGGCTAAAAAAATATATATATCTCGTATGTTTGGTATTACAAATTGGTTAAATTAATCTCTAGAATATTTTCTCATTTCTAGTGTGTGGTAGATTCCACTGAACTCTCAACATTCCACATTCACATCCAACTATATTTTCATAAGAATTACAAAAATTCTAAAAAAATTAACCGTGTCCACTATCTAAGCCATATGAATACTAATAAGATATTATGATACTACTATCAAATTGTGCTTTTTGAGTCAAACTCATTGACCCCATGTTTCATGAGGCACAATATTGGTTGATTGTTTTGCAAATGGGGTAGTGAGCTAAGGGGACTTAACCATGGAGAAGTGTGCTTGAGTTGGAGTAGTACTAGGATGGTGACCTTCTAGGAAGGCCCAATGCTACACCTCTATGAGCATCACCTATATGTAATGAGTGCTAAGGGTTAATGAATTTGACTTGGAAACTACATAGCTAAATCTTGATAGAAATATCATAATTTGACTATGGAGTAACTAAATGGGTGACCTCCTGAGAAGGACCAATTCTAACCTTTGTGAGCATCACCTAGATGCAATGGAAATGTCTATGGAAACATCAAAAAGGTGCATGACAAGATATTTTACTACATTTAATAATTAAATTAAAATTCAAAACATATTATTATCTAAATTTTAATTTAATTATTAAATACAATAAAATGTCTTGTCAACACCCTTTTTTCTACTTGCATAGACATTTTTTATGCAATGAGTGCTAAGGGTCAAACTATACAATTAATCTTGATAGCAATATTATAACTTAATTGTAGAAAATATCTCCTACTTATCAACCAATAAGATATCTTAAAATGATTTTCCAGAATCTTAAGTCAAAATACTCACCATTTCAACCACAACCCTTCATTGTATTTAAAATTTACCCCAAATAATATAATCATTTAAAAAATAATAATACTAAAACTTATTTGTGCCACCAAAGCCTCCCATATACCTTTTATTTTAACATTTTTAAAAATATTAAATTTAAAACTTTTGTCTTGTATAGATATTTCTTATAAGTTAACATTTCTTAGAGATAAAATGTTATTGTTACTTGATATGTTTTAAAAGGTAAAAATATATTTAATTAAAAAAACTTCACAAAAAATCAATTCTTCCATGTGTAATGCTCATATTCGGCATGGACACACGTCAAGTTAGAGTGAGGCGAACACCCAAATTAGACATTTTCCATCATTTATCAATTAAATAAAAATTAGAAAACAACTATATTACCATTTTCTATTTAAATAATAAATTAAAAAATTGGTAAGTTTAGTCGATTGTATAGCCATTTCGGTGAAACATGTTTTAATCCCACAGCTCAAGTGGAATTCATTAATACATAACGTTTCACAAAGTTTTGGTTGGAGATTCAAAGATGAATAATTTTGAATGCAACAACCAAGAATTTTTTAATTACGTCATAGGCATTTCCAATCTTGAATGCTCTAACCTATTTGATGTGATCTACAGTTGCAATTGGTGGAAAAACCAATGACTTCCATCAGGAGATTGTTGGTCATCCATACTGTGTAAACAAAATGAAAATGTGCAACAATTTTGAAAATCATTGTTGTCCGAAAAAGTGGTGTGGTTGTCTAGCTTTATTTCCTGTCACATAGCCCCATACTGGATTTGATAAGTTGGAAAGGTCCCATCCCAGGTCATTTCCTACCAATGATGTGTTCACCAATTTAATGTTCTCCCCCATTTGCATAGCATTTTTCAATGTTGTATGGTTTTCCATCCACTAGCGACCTCTCCACATCTCCTTCGTAATCATTTGGGAAAGGATAAAAAATGGTGTAAACTTTTTTACAGCCAAAATAATTTTAATCATTGTTCACCAAATCTTTGTTACCAAGTTTGGGCTGTCGATTTACAAATATCAAAAATATGGTGATAGACATGGCCTAGCTACCACCATATTTGTAATCGTACCTTACACGTGTTTGCACCATTTATTTCAACTATTTTTATTCAACCATTACTGTCACGATCAATTTTGTAGGCAAGTGTAGAATTCTAAGGCATGGTAAAATACAAAAAAATGACGGTAGAATTTTTTAGTTTTTTAGTTATAACTTATAAATAATAACTAATTTTTGAATTATAATTTATTAATAATACATATAATGTATAATTTGTTAATTATATATTTCAAATTATTTTTGTAGTTTTTAGTTTTAAGATTTTTACAATTCTCTCTCTCTCTCTCTCTCTCTCTCTCTCTCTCTCTCTCTCTCTCTCTCTCTTTTATTTATCTATCTATATCTCTACCTCTTTCTCCCCACCTCTGTATTTCTTCCTATCTATTTAACATTATTACTATCCCCTTCAATCTCTCTATGTAGTACCCACCCATAGTTTGCTTTCAGTTTTCAGTGCTATACTCTTTTAGGCTATTATTTCTATTAAGCAGCCGAATTCTTTTAGGCCACATTTCATGTGTGCAGATATTATTTCAGTGGATGTTGATGATTTGGATTATGATTATTCTATGTTTCCATGTGATTTCATAATTAGATGATGATATTATTATGATGCGATATTTTATGCTTTATATGGTTTATGATGTACTTACCCCATACTGGCATGTGTATGGTGATCATGTGTATGTACTTGCTTGATGTGTTTGTATGGTAGAGGGCGGAGGCGTAGTTACTTTCCTTGTCGAGATCCACACATCTGATCATACACTATCATTGTCTGCTATATGTATATTGGATGTACATGTTTTTTCACTTGTGATGACAGGTTTGCAAGTATGGGGCATCGTCTTCCCTGAATTGGCAGGAGTGAGCGTGCCCATAAATATTCATCTCAATGGTAAAAAGGGGAGGTAACAGTCAGACCCAAAACCCTAACCTAAACCTATTTTTCCTAAGATTGGATAAGTATCTGATGACTACCTTACCCGGATTTGTCTAAATGACATGGATTCGTGGATCCCTTCTTTGAGCATGTCTGGTTTATTTGTTGATCTCAATTGATTGTTTCTTTGAGTGTGTGATTTTCTATAATTATGGAATTTAATGATTATAGTTGAAAAATAATATTATTGCATTCCTTTGTTTATGTGGGAAATTAATTAAAAATAAAATATTTCAATATTTCAATTTAAATAATTAATTAATTAAATTCAGAATGAATTATACTTTATTAAATAATTAAATATTTAATTGTATGATTAAATTGTGCCTTACATATTTAATTTATTTAATGTAAATTTTAACTATTTACATGTGCTTTAGTTATGTTGAAAAGTAATTTGTTTTCAAAAGGTAATAACTTGTCTTTAGGAGTCTAAGTTGAGTTGTGCAAATAAAGACTATTTTATTTTATTTTATTGAGATTTTCGTTTAATTTTTTATTTGAGTTGTATTAGGAGTTTATTGTTGAGTCATCTCTAGGGTTTGCATGAAAGGGGGAATTGAATCCCTATTAGGAGAATTGCATTCATTTTGAGGGTACACGCAGGTTTTAGAGAATTTGTGGAGAGAGCTTGGATTTTGGCATCTTGAGATTCTTGGGTAAATTAGAATTGTTGAAAATTGTGAAAACTTTTTTGTGCATCTGTATTTTGGTTTTGCATCCCTCCTGAACTCAGATCTGCAGGATCGGTCTCATACTTGAGAGCATCTGGACTTTTCTTCTTCTCAAAGGCTTCTATTTCAGAAATTGCATTGGATTTGAGGTAGGGTTTGAGAATCCTCTTTGTAATTTATGTTTGTGCAATTTTTCAATGATCTATTATGCCTGGTTAATTTCAATTACCCTAGTAGATCTGTTTTGTTATCTTTATGGTTTTGGGTATTAGAAAACCCTTAGATCTATATTTCTTTGATTTGATTCAGACTTGGCACAGTAGGGTTATGCTGCCCAAATTTTGTGAAATAATTCTCTCTAAAACTCTTAGAAAATGAAAAATTAGTGTAGGCTATAGTTCAACTATAGAGCCTTGGAAAAATAAATCAGTTGTGAGAAAAACCCAATTTGGGTAGAAAAATTCATGTTGGAAGTTAAAATAATTCCTCTAGTTTTTACACAGTAGAAATTAATATTACACCAGTAAAAAAAAAATACAACAGCAATGAAAAATAAGAGAAAAAGACAAATATCGTGTGTAAAAAGTAGAAAGATCTAATTACCTTATGTGGAAAAAAAAAATAATGATTTTATATTTCCATTTTCAGAAATTGTCTTCTTTCAAAAAAAAATACTTTGTCAAAAAAAATGCATTTGGCTTTATCATAAAAAAAAATGATAAAACATTCTTTAAAAAAATGCATTGAAATTTCGTTGTTTTAAATATATTTAAAAGAAAAAATTTTAAAAAATTAATTAAATTGTTTGGTCGGGCAGGGGCCACCAATCCCCCCTACCCCACGGTACCCGAAGGTACCGTGCACAGGTAGGCCTGCAAACTGGTTGTGCATGGGGCCATGAGCCCAGTGCAGCATCCGAGGCTGCAGCGCCAGTGGGTGAGGGTCCCACAACGGCCCCCCATTGCGATTTAACTTTTTAAATTTTATTTTATATATATATTAAATTATATAAAACATAAGTTGTTTATTAATTAATATTTAATTTAAATAAAAATTTATTTAAATATTTAAGTTTGTTATTATTTATTTTATTTTTTAAAAAAAATTATTTATTAAAGTATTTAAAATAGATTTTTATTTTGGAGTTAAAATATAATAATTTTGTTAAATTATTAATTATAATATTAAATAAAATTTCAACATAATTTAAGGCTTAAGATTTAGCTTTAAAATTATGAAATGATTGGGACTTAATTATTTGATTTGAATGGATTTAATTCATTTTAGAGTCTTTTGTTAATTCAATTTAGACTTAAAATATTCGATGAATTTTAGGGTTAATTATTTAATTTACATAGAATTAAATTATTTAATTGATTTTAGAATCAAATTGGCAAATTAATTTAGACTTAGATTATTTGATTAAGACTGAATTAATTATTTAATTTAATCTGGATTAATTATATGAGATGTTTAATTACTATGTTAGATGTGCTTTCTATAATGCATGTTTTGATTAGTTTCAAAATTATCTTGAATGCATGATTTGAATTTGGATGCGCACATATACACTGTAATTGGTTGTTTATGCTTATGTTTTCTATTCTTCATGGGTGTTGTGTTCTTCTGTATTGTGGGCATTAGATGACCTACAGAAAGTACAGAGGTTGGGGTTTTGTTTTCTATGAACATGTTTACTACTTATGTTATGGCGTGAGTGTGATGTGTTGTGTTACCCTATATGACCATATAGGCTCAAGTTGTACTAAATTTTGTAAACACATATCTATAGTCACTCGTGATTCTTGTGTATGTTTCTGGATGTGGGACTACCTGATTTTCTATCTGTGTTAAATCTAGGAGAGATCTGTGAGCCTAGAGTAGTTTACCTAAACATGTAGTAGGGGGTGGCTTGCAATAAGTGTTGGGGCCCACAAGTGGCTGCCAGGATCACTTATTGTAAGTATTTGTAATCAAGTGATAACTTAATATAACATTGAGAGATATTAAAATGAACCTAATAAGATATGTTCCTCACCCATGCTTGAGTGCTAGTACAGACTAAGATGGAGGATGAGATGATGCTTACCGCCTTGAGAGGTGTGTGTTTGGCATAGTTAATAGCTTCATCTATACGAGAGGTCATTGATACCATGTATGGTCACTTGAGTGTCGGGATCTAGAGTGATTACCAAGATGATACTCAAGGGTTAGACGTACATGATGACACCTTCCTATACATAGTCTAGTTATCCTACATGTGTCGGTTGCCTCTGGATTAGTGAGTCTTACCTATCACTTTATCTTGTTTACCATGAGTTAGAGAGCTTTCAGGATTCCCTTGCTTAGTGGTTTATCTTGTTTTGGCATTGGTTATCCAAGTGGGGTCTAATGTTATCTCCTCAGCACGGTGGGGTAGACCTTTGTGGATCTACATGAATGGGTGGTAGTAATTCTTTACCATTTGAGATTTGACATCCTGGTTCCAGTGCCTGATGGTGCTTTTGCAGTTGGACTCCTTATGATTCTTCATTGATGCTTCTTTTCTTATATTTTATTATTGTAATCTTGTATTAGAGTATCGCACGTGATACCTAATATGGATATTGTACTATTGTCGTTAGGGTGATTACTACATACCCTGCGACATGTGCGGTGGATGTGAGTTTATTTAGGTTTCATGGATGACCATGAGAATTGTAATTATTATGATGTAATTGTTTAATTTATTTTATAGAATCTTTTGTTGATGTTATTTGGATGAGTTATGTTCTTAAGTAATTCTACGTCATGGGACCCACAAGTTTTGTAACCTATGTTGCTTGTTATGTTAATGTGAGTAAATAGTTATTGCTTCCGCATGAATGTATATCTTTTTATGTAAACTTTAGAAAACAAATTGTTCACCAAACTTAGTATCATGTTTTAGGTTAATCTCTTTTGGGTTCCCTAGCGGGGCGTTACACTCTATATCCCCCTATATCTGGAGCTTCCTCCTTTTCCATCTCCATCTCATTCTCTATATATTCAAGTTTCTCAACCTCCCTTCTTATTTGCCTATCTATATCTTTGTCTACCTCTTTCCCCTTTTTTCTTCTTGTATATCTCTATCTCTCTTTTTCACATACTGTATCTCTATCTTGCCCCACCCCCCTCCCTCTCTCCCTATTCCATCTCTATTCATATATCTCTACTTTTCTCTATCTGTTTGTATCTTTGTTTTTGTTTCCTCTCCCTATATATCTCTATCTCTCCATCTCACCATCTACATCTCTAATTCTCTCCTTATCTCTCCCTCCATCTCTCTTTATCTCTCTATCTATTTTTCTTTGTCTTCTTCTCTAGACACATCCCCCTCTTTATCCATATAACTTAAATGGAATAAAGAATCTTTATTTGCAACAACAAAAGATTATAATAAAAAATAAATTTGTATTTCCAATCAATCTCCTAAGATATAAAGTATAGTTATTAGCCTCTGTATGGTCTTACAAGGTGCAGACATTTCTTTTCACCAAACTATTCCACTCTTTTCTACTTTGATCATGACCTTGACTCTATTTTCACAGTCTACAACCACCTCTCTATTTTCTATCTCTAAGCTTCTACACAATCATCTCATCTCCATAGCCCAAAGAAAACTTCTCTCTTCTTAATGGGTCACTTCACCCAGGTAACCCTCTCTAGGGTGCCAATATATCCCCCATCGTTGCCTTTTTCTCCCTTTTTTATTTCTTACTCCCATAATATAATTTCCCATCCCAAACTCATGAACAGTTTTCTCTTTCTTATCCCTCTTTCTTCCTTTAAATTCCATGAAAATAATAACGCACTTAGGCATAGGCATTTCTAAATACTATCAAATATTTTTGGATTTGGGGTTACACCTACCAAACTGAAGAGAAAGCATTACAAGGGATGAAAGCCAATACCATAAGCACAAAAATTTTGACAATAGGAAGTAACAAAAGAGTGAAAGAAGGGAGTGGCAAGGGAGGAAAAATCATAAGAAGAAATAATACAAGAGCAATCAACTTGAGAATAGTACCAAACATTAGAAATGTAGATTCAACATCAATGACCCATTCTGAGAAGCATTCATTACTATGCTTAAATTACTATTGGATTCAACATCTCATAAGCTAAAACAATCAAGAAATGTTATTTCATCATTTGATTAAATTTTATGAATTCTCATATTACATGTCAAAATTCCTCTACCCTAGTTTACATCAAAGAATTAGTTGTGATGTTGTAGAAGGAAGGAAAATAAGTTAACATGCATCATTTTCTTGAAGGATTTTCAACAATGTTCATCAAAGAAAGCCTCCAAATGTGTCCCATACATAAAAGACATGCCACATGATCAAACAATTGTCATCTTACATGATTCCTACATTATTTGAATCTTTCAAGAAATTTTTCTAAAATCTTAACTAAATTCTACTTCTTTAATGCCTACTTCACATATGTACAAAATATAGACAAAAAAATTACCTCGATTCCCTTCCACATTTCTATGGCGTACCCATTGCACACTAAGATATGATTTCTAATAAGTAGTCGTGTCTCCAATTCTGTTTATTGCATGCCCTCAGTAATGTGCTCTAAATTGTTACTTACATTCTTTCACAGTACCACCTAAATTTTTGCAGGGTAGTGCCAGTGCTCAAATTTTTTTCCTCTTGTTGTTTGTTGCTAGGGTTTGCAATCAATTTTTGTTAGGGTTTGTTAAGGTTAGGTTTTATTTATTTACTGTCCATTGTTTGAAATTTATAAAATGGTGAATGGTAGCTCATTTTTTACCTCGATTTCTTGTGCTATATCAAGGAAATGAGGTGTTCACAATGGCCCAATTGGATGCCATCACTAATGAGTTGACCCCCAAAAAAATGCTTCCTAGTATCGCCTTTTTGTTGTTTGGAAGTCGCATCATAATCCCCTAACAAGGAATTGTGATATCAATGTTCTATATATTGTAGTCGAAAGCAAAAGAAAGATATCAATGTTCTATATATTGTAGTCAAAAGCAAAAGAAAGTACACCGCTTCCTCCATGGATTTCAATTAGTCCTTCATAGGAATCATGTCGAATAAGCAGGTGAGGAAACTGGGTGGTTTATGGAGCAACGAGCACTGGATCACACTGAGAAAGATTGGAGTATGGCATAATTTAGACAGTAATTTGTCTACCCCTCTAGTCTCTGAAAATGGGGATGAATAGCTCAGAGATTATTTGGACCAAAAATTGGCTCAGGGTGGAGAGGCTTTAATGGTTTTTGAGGCATCTTTAGCATCTCTAAATCACGCAAAGTGGTGATTTCAAGTCAAGATTTTTTCCATTTCTATTTTTGAATTGGTAAAGTTTCAAAGTAAAGAAGTGGCACCTCTGTATATTGGTTTCTCTAAGGGGTTTATTCATTTGTTATCCCTCAACAAGAATAAGTTTGGAAGGTCTAGGTGTCAGGATTTAGCAATCAAGGTAAAATTATGATAGTCAGGAATTTTGGCATGCCTATACAAGATTATGTGTGTCATTACTTACGATTGTTTAAAAAACATTAGAAATAAATAAATATTTTTTCCTATGTTTATTTTTTATTGGCCATGCAAAAATTTATTTAATTTTTAAATGGGAAAAATAAAAATTCTAGTAAAAATATAAAGAGCCAATCAGGAAAAAGGAAATATTTTGAAAAAAACCTAAAATAAAAATAAAAGGACTGCAAACTTTAGGAACCTTTTTTAATATTTTTTTAAACATAACTTCGATGCAAACTAATGCTAAACATTAGTCTACGCCTATAGGTAGGCAGGACTAATAAACATAAATGGCATGCATAAACATTAGTCTCGGCCTATAGGTAGGCGGGACTAATAAACATAAATGACATTCATACCACAATATAGTGCTTTAGAGTAGAAACCCTTTCAGAAGAAAATCCCCACACTCTAAAATTCATCCAATATATTTTGATTATAATATACTTGCAGAGCAAGCTTCTTACAGGAGTATTACCAATGGAGCTCCAAAGAGAACTAAAAAACTATCAGACTCTCATAATGCATCACAATACATAACCATAATACGATGCCCTCATAAAATAGGGTTTCCTTGTAGGGCAAATAAAGTGCATAAAATATCCATTGTTAGATATATAACCTAATGATAAACGGTTAAGATTCATAATGGTAAATTATAAATGAAATTTATTTTTAGGGGTGTTTCCCCCAAAGCCTAAGGGTTGGGGTACCACTCCCCCCCCCCACAACTCATGTCTCAACAGTTTCTTTTTATCAAGAATACCATTTTTTTATTGCAAGATTGAAACACCATTTTCCTAATAGTAGAACCTCCATCGTAGCTCTTAATAAAGTCAACTTAGCATCAACTTTGTCCACAATGGTCTTTCCCTAGAGGGGACTTATTTTCTTTTACTAACATTAATGGGACTAAGACTATAAAAGAGGCTATGGGTATGTATGATATAAACTGTTGGAAAGAGGCCATGACTAAAGGAACAATAAAGAAAAGGAACACATGGGATCTAGTATCTTTACTTTATCTAGTAGATGTAAACCCTTTGGATATAAATGGGTGCTCAAAAAGAAAATTAATTTTGTGAAAGGTTATTCTCAAGTTGAGGCAATTGATTATAGTGAGATTTTCTCCCCAATTACAAAATCAGCATTCATTTTGACATTTTATCACTTGTTGTAGTATATTAGCATGAGGTTGGGTAGATGTATGTGAAGACAACTTTCCTTCTTGATGATTTGAAAGAAGGGATTTATATCTCATAGCTAAAGCACCACATTGAAGAAAGATCAAATGCGTTTCTTTTATAAATTGAAGAATTCATTGTATAGTCTAAAGAAATCTTCTAGGATATCGTACCAAAAGTTTGATGCCTTTCATTAAGTTTGGTGTATCTAAGATTTGAATTGGATCATTGCATATGCTAGGTTTTATATGTCAATTGTATTCTTATCATCTCATTTTATTTTCATGATATGTTAGTTTTAGTTCCTGCCATAGGCAGGTAAACTTATGCAATCATTTAGTTCCAAATTTTTTATTTGACTAAGTTGACCAACTAATCAGAGTAAAGTATTAAATTCTATTAAACAAAAACTTTATAGTTGATTATTAATATTCATTTTCAATAATTTAAAAAACATGATTTTTCTTATTTTTCATTGGTTAGAGAAATGAGAAAAATCAAATTTTCCAAAGAAAAATACAAAAAATTTCATAACAATAAAAAAAAATGTAAAACCTTTATACATAAAATTCTAGAAATTTCCACTCGGAGTTCTCTGGAAGTTCTTGAGTTCTTTCTGAAGGCAGTATTCTTCAGTGCTTCTTCCAGGTATGCCAGTGAACTGGATATGCATATGGAACTGCTCCTAGTGGGTATGAATTTGTTCCAACTACCTATGTCTTTGTAACCTTTGGCTTCATATGGACTTGGAACTGCTGAAGCAACAGACTCCTAGTGCCTATCCTACGGTGGCTAC
This sequence comes from Chamaecyparis obtusa, assembly GCA_027943335.1. Lineage (NCBI taxonomy): Eukaryota > Viridiplantae > Streptophyta > Pinopsida > Cupressales > Cupressaceae > Chamaecyparis > Chamaecyparis obtusa. The sequence continues at coordinate 6,083,145 of BSBK01000368.1, read as the reverse complement.
TACTATGGGTATCTATGCTTTTTATGCCTTTGCCTCTTACATTGTTGATGCTGTTGGATCTCGATCAGTAACTAGAAAATTTTATTGTCGTAAATATTGATTTCAATAAGATTTCCCATCTGATTATTCTTGAGAATTTGGAGCTTTAGGGTTACAAAAATTCTAATATCTGAAATTTTTTATTTCCCTAAATATTGATTCCAATAAGATTTCCCTTTTGGGTATTCCTAAGAATTTTGAGTTTTAGGGTTAGAAAATTCTAATATCTTCAGATAACATGTCTGTTGGATTGGTTTTATGGCATTATGGCTTCTCTGGGCCTCTAGCTGAAAGAGGTAAACATTTTTATTTCTCAGTCTCAACAATGTCCAGAAGACTACGTTGTTGCACATGCTAAAAGATGAGGTGAGTCCTCTGGGTTTTAAAAAAAAAATCCTATCATAGTTTCTGATAATGTTGAGGAAATTTAGAATATAGTTTTCATTACTACAACAACAAAAAATCTACAATGTTAGGCAAACAAAAAGAGAGAGAAACAAGGTGGGATTTGAACACCTGATGCTCCACTTTCTAATTTGAAACCCCAATCCTTTGCTTCTGATGCTGGGTAGAAAGGCTAATTTTGTATACAAAAATCTTCTTAAAAATCTCTCATTTTCATCTTTTCAGCAAAATTTGGCACTTCTGCAAACGGATTCTGAGTTCGTCAAACAAGTGCATAGGTGCCCTCAAGAAATTTCTCAATGAAACAAAGAATGATGCCCCTGATTCAGATTGCAGGTCCTTCTACCAACTCTTCATCGGCGCCATGGTCTCTCTTGTGTTTGTCAATTCAAGCACCAACAGCTCCAGCAATTAATTTGCCAGCGAATCCTCCGATGCCTTGCTCGCTCGTTTGCAGCCCTCATTTTCCCGGCTTTCTCTCATCCTACCAGGTGATTCTTTGCTCCTCTATGCATTTTCGTGACTTTCAAGTTTTTTTTTTCTCAATTTCTTCAATGAAATGTTAATTGGGTGGGTGATTTCAAAACTATCCTCTTTCAAACTCCCCAAATTTCATTTCCTATGATTTTTTCAATGAGTAACAAAACTTTGGCGTCTGCCACTACTTGTAGGATATATTGGTCACTTGTGCTGAACAAATTAGGTGCTCTGCGATCCATTTGTCAGTCATTCCCTAAGAGTGAAGACTTCGTTAGGGTTCGCTATTTCTTCCTACTCATCAATAAAATTTGATCCTTAGATATGGCAAGTAGGAGGTGCCTTCTGTAATATAAAATTACAAAATAAGGATCTGTACCACATCAAAATAAACAAGTTCACTATCTAGTTAAATCACAAAATAAAGATTTGTATCACAACAAAATAAGAAATTCTATTTATCACACAAAACCAAAACCCACTCCAAAAAGAACTATAATCTCTTACTTCTCCAAAATTGTCATTTCCAATTGGGCATTCAAAAAGAGTACCCTGATACCTGCAAGAAAAATGAAGATACATGAGATTTTTTAAATCATTTATACAGAAGACCTCATTAAATGATCACAGCTACAAATCCCCCTCTGAAAAGGATTGTTATGGTTTCTAGGGTTTCTGCATTTCTATAAGCTTTGTGTAACTGTTATAGTTTTATAATTGGCTTTGGAATTTTAAATACGATTCTTATAAAATTGTCTATTGTGATCAATCAGATGGCACTTATTGCTTCAAGTTTAGGTGATGCCCACAAGGTGAAACATTTTCTCATTTCTATTCATTCATTAAACATATCGTGTGAAGAATTAGATTGACTATTTACACCATTGATTCCTTGCATTATATCTTCAATATTTTGAAGCAAGATCTTACTCTTAAAATCCTAAAAAATTTAATCCCACAATGCTTCTAATCACAATTGTAAACTGTCATGATACAAGTTATTAGCAAGGATCAAAGTAATACGAAGAGGCTTTACAATGGAGAAGTTACAAAATTAGGTAGAAATGATAGGAGGGCATGAAAGACAGAGGAGGACTACTATTAGTTTCCAAAAGAAATAAAGAATAATTTATCTTCAAACTATTTTTAACAATGAAGATGATTACCTCAACAATAGAGATATAAACAGCTTGTTATGTTGGTGCACATGCAGCCATAAAACATTGGCATTGCTCATCTTTCTACTTAAGGAGATAATAGCAGATTATCTATGTACTCAAAAAATTAACTCCCATGTCTAGTCTAACGTGGGAAGTATATGAGACATCTATTATTTCTTTTGCAATTTGGAAGACATGCAGTTAAAAACGTGGAAAGTTGCATGTGTTTCAATAGTGTTTAGTGCTTACATTGAAAGCTGGGCAACAATGGGAGAAAGGGGAAGTCTTTAGTGAAAGTAAATAGACAAGAAATTTAAAAAGAGAGCATTAGAAGCCACAAACCAGGAATCTCCTTGAAAAATTGCATCAAATGATTGTGAAATAGCCATGCCTGATCAGAACTAATTTGAAACATGATATTTTGGACCCCCAAACAAAAGATATAACATTTTCAAGTGCCAAAGGACTTTGCCAAAGTTCTACAAAGTATCCACACAGGCAAAGACTTAGATAGATTGACTCCCAACATGTCTTTAAGACTCAAGTACAGTTTTTAACCCTTGAAATTTTAAATCTCTGTCCATAAATTTCACAGGTACAGAGTATATGTTTTCTTTTTGAATTTAACTATTTCATCAATCTTATCCTTATTAGAAAGAATGACAGGAATTCAAAAAATAGTATGGCATCTAGCTGCAAGATACATACAGCAGATGCGATTTTTATTTCTTTTTTAAATCTAAAGAAACTAGTAGTTCCATGAACCAAGCTCAACAACCTTATTAATGGCGGCATGCTCTGCCACTGCAATTAAGGAAATTCAAATAAATCTAAAAAATGCCAAAATGTAATCTTAGATCCACCATTTAATGAATCTGAAAATAAATTGTCTAGTGTTGACATCTTTGTGCAGTAAGATGAATGAATTGGGCATTTCTAACTATCTGATTTTCTAGCCTATGTCATTAAGTCCTTGGGACAATTTCTACAATCTAAACTGAAATTCATTTCTGATTCTAGCCTGGACTAAAATGAGCAAAATTTGCAGTGCAAAATGCTTCGATCTACATGTCTAGGGGAAAATGCTTCAACCTATCCTTCAGCTCCCTTGCATGTATGCAAAATGTGATAGCAAAGACATGGCATGTGAACCACTTTGCAAATGCCATGTACCTACTATGATTTACTACCTGCACAAATGGTAAACCCTAGAAATAAAAGCTCCAACGCGTGTTTTGTCAGTCAGCTGTCTTCGATAACAATGTGTTCTCTTTTATGCCTTTTAATGGATTGTTTCTACATTTCCAATTCTCTCATAATCTAAGATACAATTAAAAGTATAGAAGAGAAATATGAAAAATTTAGTTGCAGCTATTCAAATGTTTGCTAAATTTACTTTCTATTTTCTATGTTATATTTAAAGGTAATGTATTTTTATATTTTATATATGATATATTTTAAATATTTATCTGTTATTGTTTGATTAATAATTATATATTTACTTCATATATAATTCATGTTTTAAATATAATATTATTATCTACATATTTAGAGATAAGTGTAATCTTAAGTCTCTTGAACACATAACCATTCTACACGAAGGGTTAAATAATTTATATTTTAAAGAGCAATAACATCATAAAAGAGAAGACAATATTTAACTTAGAGAAATTAATTGAATTTAAGAGAAAATTATTTTACATATTTTTAGTTTTGTTTGTTATCTACAAGAGCCTAATAAATCTATGCACTCTACTAGATATTTATCTATTATCTTTCTTTCCATTTTAACTCTATATCTATATCTCCACTTGTTTTTAATTTCCATTTTCATCCATATATCTCTACTTTCCATCCTCCTTAACTATTGGCAAGAACTTTGATGCATTGCGTGTTTTACAATAGGTTGAGGGCTAGAGTCTCATGATTAGGACCACCAGAAACATTTGATAAAAAAATTCTTTAACTATTGTTATTGGTTTCATTTACCTATAAACTTAGAAATTAGACTAATGAACAAAAGAAATCTTTACAATGCTAAGCTTGGCGAATCCAATCAAGATAAGTTTATTCAGAACAAGTAAATTTTTTTTTATTTTTTTTTTCTAATGGTAGGGAAAAACTTTTATAATGACAATGGAAATGAGATGGGTAGAAATCTTAAATCTATAATAATATGTCTATAGTGTAGTTTGAATCTCATTTGAGACATGGATTTTAGACATTCTAAAAATCTTAGACAGGTTTACATTAAATTATAATCTTAAATGAGTCAATGATTCTTTTAATTTGATTGAGTTGTATTTTACCAGTTGTCCTTAAATCTTAAATTCTTTTAATTTGATTGAATTTTATTTTATCAATTCTTTTAATTTGATTGAATTTTATTTTATCAATAGTCTTAAATTCTTTTGTTCTCTCCTTTTGAACATATCCACATCTATTTCAAATTCAAAATTAACTTTGTAAATTTAAATGGTTTGAAAAATTTTATAGAATGTGTACATATATTTGTTAAAGAAATTTAAAAAGCACTTTTTGTAAGTAATTCAGAAAGCCCATGTTTTAAAATAATTTTAACAACATATATTTTTTTAAATTAATTGTAAAAGCTTATATCTTTTGAGTTGAAAAAGAAGCTTGTATTTTTATTTTTCATATTTTAGTTAATGTAAACTTTTATTTGTAGTATTAATTTATTTATTTATTTATTTACACAATATAATAGTATATTATTTCTATTTTATTTATGCATGCAATATAATCACAAAAAAAAGGTTGATTAATACAAAAGTATTTTTGATGTATAACAATGTAAGAGTTAACATTTTACCATTAAGATTTTTAATATATTTTAGTTTTATTTTTACATATTTTATCTCAAACAAATTCAATTTTGTATTTTCATAAATTTAAAAAAATTGAATTGTACTAACTATTGAGATTTGAAAGATCCACTTATTTTAATTTTATACAAAAATAAATAGGAGCCTGTATATGTTCAAAGATAGTACCTTATATTTTAACAATTTGAGGCACTTTAGTGTGCATTGAAACATTTGTTCAGATCTCATTTGCCTCCATGCCCCATTCCAACAGAATTCAAAAGTAGTTAGATTTTAAAAAGTGATTGCCATGGATAATACCAAAATTGAAAGATCACTAAAACTTTTCAAGTATTTGGATTTTTGGGCATTGTTCTATTTTTATTTTACACTTATTTTAGCTATGTAATTATTTATATAAATTTTAAATTTCCATATTTCTTTTTAGATCATTGTACCAATTTCTCTCTCTCCATCTCTATATTTCTATCTCTACTTCTCTCCATATATCTCCATCTTTATATCTCACTATACCTCTAACACTTTATATATTTCTTTCCTTCCTCTCACCCTATATCTTCATCTCTTCCTCCTTGCAAAATCTCTTCTTCCATGTCTCCTTATATCTCTATCTCAAACTCTTCATCCCCTATTTTCCCTATCTCTTCCTATCTTTATCTCTCTCTACCTCTTCCTCTCTCGATCTATTTTTCTCCTTCTTCCCTCCCTCATTACCTTCATCTCTACTTGCATCTATCTTGACCTATCCACATTGTTTTTGGACTTCAAAATTTGTTCTATATATCAACTCTTCTATAATATATATATAATTCCCAAAATATAAGCTGCAGTGTCTTCTTTTATATGATTATGTTCCACATCATATTCAACCCTTCCATACTTCAACAATATGCAATATAAAATTCTTCCCTCAAATTCACATCCAAATTTTAACTTAAAACCAATAAGTCTCATTCAATATAACTATATCACTTTCTCTTGACTCATGTGCGACACAATTTATTCACTCTACCCTAACCAAATTTTCATTTCACCATATCTTACCCCACAAAGCATTACATTATAGGCAGGAACTATGATGCTTGCGTCCCTTGTTTAGTAATGGGATGAGTTATATTTTTAATTAACATCTCACTTTTTAACTCAATATAAAATGAAAGATTTAGGTGCAACAAAATACATCTTTGGGATGATATTAGAAGAGATGGAGCTAATATAAATATGCAGATGGGCTAGAGTGTGTGAACTCAATGTTGGAGAGATTCAGCATAGTAGCCCGTAGACTTTTGTGTGTTCTTTTTACATTGGAAATATATTTATCAATTGAATAGTGTCTAAAATTTCTTGTGAGATGGGAATATGAAAAAAAATATTTATGTTAGTGTTGTTGTATGTATGTCATGATCTGTCCAAGACTAGACATTACCCAAGTAGTGAGAGACCCTAATTGATATATGGCTAGTCCTAGATGGCAATACAATAAAGAGGGCATCCATATATTTGTGAGGTACTTTTATGTATTCTCTATATGTTATCATTATTATCCTACAATCCAACCTACTTGTTAGTTTGTATTCATAGATACGTGAATTCAAATTGGGTATGTGACATTAACAACAAAAGATCCACTAGTGTATATATTTTTCTAATATTTTATAGTATCATTAGTTGGAGAAATAACAAAATTATGCGCACTTGGTCTATTAGAAATAGAGAATATGGAAAATACCCGTGCTTAGAAAGAACCCACTTGTCTTAAGAGATTAATTTTAATAAATGGTAAAAATATATTGATTGTTACATTTCTATGCAATAATCAAAGTGTCATATTTTTAGCAAAGGACCAAAATTTTCATGGAATGATTAATATATTGATGTCTAATACCTTTTTATTTATGACATGGTAGAGAATGGGAGGTGATGTTGGAGAAAGTTTTTGATTGAGGTAATAACAAGTTTTGAAGGGGCCATGAAACCCAGTACAAAGATAAAACTTAATATTGATCAATAAGAGTTCCCAAAACACAACAGACCAGCCAGACCAAAGGGCCAGAAACACCCACATAAAAAATACTGCCAAGAAAAGCATTTGACAAAGCAGCTCAGAGAAAAAATGTCCAAACCACTGCACAAGATAAACCATTGGAGATCTGCAACTGAAGGAAAGGGAACTAACCTTTAGTTCCCTTTGTATGGGACCGAAGGGTCATGTCAAAAGAAGGGGAGGACTTCTTAGAATGTTTTCCTTTTACAATGATCCAACCCTCTTCAACTCTAGCAGCCTCATCCTGCCAACACAACAAGTCTAAAACTGAAGATCTAACACCCAATCGTGGTGTTGAATCAGCCAACATAGGACCAGCAATAGGCCCTTCCATGGAAGGATCAGCAAAACCAGAACTAGCAACAACCAAAATAGCTACAGGTCCAGTAGAACCAGCACATGTTGGAGAAAGTTGACACTTTGAAAAATGTTACATATTTTTTGAGAAAGCTTGTGATTATAGAGAGTTCAAGAGATGCATTGATATTATGGGTCTCTTGGCCCTTAGCTAGTGGATTTCCATTTTACTCTTGTAAGGTGTTTAACAAGTAGGAAAGTGTTGAGAAAGTGCTTCTCAACCTTGCATTCCTAATGCTCATTTTAATATATTTTGTATGTGTTTTCTATTTCTATAGTATTATAAATTGTATCCTCATATAAATGCATGCTCACCTAGTCCTCACTTTGGTACTCTTGATTCCATTCCCCCCAATTTGACTTATCTTGCTCATCCCAAGGATTGGCATTGTTGGCATAATGGCATTTTGGTTCCCTGGCTTCTCTTCCAACCCCCTAGAACTAGACTACGACACCTATCACCCTAGTCCCAATGGACTATTGTGTTAGGTGCCATAGTCCTAGCACCATAGTCCCCCTGGGACTATGGCACAAGACACCAATGTCCAACCGAGAAGGGCCAAATTTTGAATATATTAATGATCAAAATTTAGTGAGTGGGAAAACATAGCCATGTTGACCTACTTTGGGGTTTTACTTAGAACTTTATATTTACCTATATCAAATTGGGGGATTTGGAAATCACCCATATGAATTACCTTTCCATGTAAGTGGTCACCTTAGTCTCAACAAGGTATGCACACAAGTGGGAGAAGTAAATAAATAATGTAAAGAAAGAAAAAACACAATATCCCTTCTACATGATCTCAAGTTATTATACTTGCCAATCATCCTCAAATGCTAAAAACATTGAGAGACCTCTTACAAAAATCATATTACATTTTTGTGAGAAAATATTATGCTTTGACAACAAGAATTATGTCACAAATCATTTGTTGCATCTTAGGTCAAGATACACCAATTCACCCCACTTGGAAGACTATTGGAAGGATTGCAAAGATGATTTTCAAATTGGAAATCAAAGAAGCCTTTAACCTAGGATGGGATGTAGAAGATGGTGAAGATGATGACTTAGATATGTTGAATTGGTTCTATAATTTTGTTGTTCAAATGTAGCTACTTGTGCACATTTATTTGGTTGCTAAAACATAATTGAAATTGGAGAAAATTCACTCTGCTTGATACTAAAAATGAAATAAAAAATGGTTAAATCATGAATCATAGAGCATACCACCTACAAAGGATAACAATATGAGGAAAAGGCATAGTGGCTATTTATTTAACCAACACTCTATATCAATATACTCCACAAGGTCTAGAGCTACAATATTTTGGGGAGTTGACAAATAAACTCATAAGAGAGGACAAGAATTGAAGAATACACATGGAGGAAGAAGCCTCAATCCAAGAGAGAAACTTGGCACAAATAGGCCATCATCCCAAATTATAAAAGATAGCTCAGAATTCCCTTATTATGAACAACTCTTCATCCTCTTTGCCTCATCCCTTCCAAACTTCTCTCATTCCTCCACCATCTCCTCATTGTTCACCTTCTCCTCCTATATCTCATCCTCATTTGTCACCACAAAGTACTACAACTATTAATATTGTTCCTTAGGCTACAATGTTTCTCATTATGCCTTCCTCTTCTTTAGGCTATAACTCTCAATTAGCACCATCCCCTTCACCTTGGTTTAAAGAAATGATTACCAAGAAGATTTCAGGCATCTTCAAGTAATATATCCTTCTTTTTATGTAGTAGCAAATATGTTACAAATGAGTCTTCAACCAATGAAGGCCTATACTAGCTACTACAATGTTGATGGCCAATCCTTCCTCTAGTAGTTAGTTCATGGAAATGGCTAAACCCGTCATTGACAAGAATGGAGAGGAAAGGATAAACATTATTATAATATTTCAAAGTTAATCTCATTCCAACTACAAACAAGGATGGTATTCACAACTTCCAAGTGTCTACTACCAAACTTATAGAAAGGGGAAAAAAAAAGAGAGAAACAAGAGAGCATCTTTTGGAGCAAGTGCACTTATTAACACCATATATGATCAATATATTATTGGATGCATACCAATGATTTTATACAGCAGCGATTGTAGAGTAGTTATATGTAACTGTTACACAAGAGCGATGATAATATAATTATATGTAATTGTATGAATAGATAGAGAAAAATGTAATAACTATTTTATTTATGTTAAAATCCCCCCTATTGCATTGATCCTTGAAGCATCAAATTCACCTTGCCCTAGGGAAATCCACACCCCCCATGCCCCCCCCCCCCCCCCCCCCCACCACAAAAAAAAAAGGCTAACATCACAAACTAGTTAATAACATAAAGTAAATACATATATTTAACAAGATATTTCATTGAAGAACTAAATCCTGAATCGAGCGGAACTCCCCCAAATTGCCTCGTGACCCTCGTAAAGGTGTAGCTCCAAGTTGAATCCTTGAGCTCTCAATCCCAAACTCTAAAATCACAAACACTGAATTATTCTAGACAAAAGCCCTCCAAATTGTCTCCTCGCCCTCATGACGGTGATTAGTCTTGATCATAGTCTCATGAACTCTCTAGGCAACCATCCATACTTTAGCTCTTCACCAAACCCCAAATTTGTGTCCAAAACATAACATTCCAATACGTGTATTCTTCAAATCTATAAGCATTAAAAAAGACAAAAAGAAAAATATGAATCAAAAATACCAAAAACTCTTCTCATATGAAGTATCATTTCAAAGTAAGAGCTAGCTTAAGATGATAGAAATCCGCCTACTTTCAATACCGCCAACCTCCAATAGTGAAGGCTCTTAGTCTTTACTCTCCAAAAGTAACACTGATAGAAGAATATCAAGTACAATAGACTTGATGATTCACTCCATCAATAAGTCCATGATTCAAATCTTCTAACGGAACATGTAATTATCCAAGAAAGAAAACCAACTTCCAATACTTGTAATTTAAATTAATGCACACCAAACATCTAAATCCATACGACAATGTGAATGGATTGAAATATTAAACCTATAGATGATTAAGAAGGCGTGCTACTTTGTGTTCACTAAGTGTAACCGTATCCTCCCCTTTTCCTTCTCTATTAGGTTCCACAAATATCTCAAAATATCATGGACCTATTTTTTAACACATCCTATTGTAGGAAAAGCCACCTTTAGTTAATGACAACTAACAAAGTTAAAATAGAACTTTAATGTTCCGCAAAAAGAAAAGAACATCAAGTTATAACTCTTCTCTTTATCATTGTCAAATGCATGACCGAATTTGATTCTTTGTGGAGATTAAACAGTCTTTATGAAATTATTCACACTTAGTTACCGTAAAGAAAAATAGTTATGCATGGGACAAAGTTATTATTTATTGTGGTTGTGCTTAGGCAAATTGTTACTCAACCTAGGATTCATTCCATTATGGACCCTTTTTCATATAAGCTTTATAGTGTTCTGTAATGTTTCTATGGATTGTAATCTTATCTCAATACGGAACTGCTGACTAGAAAATAACCTGCTCTAAAAAGAACATGAATGTGAATCCTGATTCATTGAAAAGCAAATGGGATATATGTATTATGCAATGGAGAGGAGAACATATTGGAGGGTGATACAAATCCACAAGGAAGGAGTCTAGATTGGTCGGAACAGAAGAGGGAGATCAATTAACATACAATCTTACTCAGTTAATTATTGAAGATGACAGAACGTTCGACCAACATATCTGCATATTTGAATTGGCATAGAAAAACATTGTTGAAAGCATTATAAATTGGTTACACACACATCATTTATATCATGCATAGCATCATTCGATGAAGTGAGAAGGATAAGTTAAGGTAATTGTCCCAACTATCTAAGTTAATCGAAAAAGGGGATAGTACAAGTGGGATAGTAACCAATGATTAAAATAATCAGATATCGATAATGTATGAAGTCAACATCTAATCAGTAGTTATCATAATGAGATGTGATTTGTAAAGAATAAAATTAACATAAGGATCATAATGAAACATATATGTTATGAAGAAGGATGATGGGTACGAGTATCGTATTAATGGGCTCACCTTATGAAAGGAAATACTTGAAAATATTTGAAAAGATAGTATCTCATGTTTTATTAATCCATATGAATTTGCAGTTTGTAATTCATTAAATAATAAATTTTGTATGCTTCTGTCATTTTTATGTTCAAGATAGTTTAGCTTTATGAACTATTCGTAATCTATCTCTGACATCGTCAAAAAGGTCAAGAAGTTGGCGAAATTTAGCTTCTAAGGAAACAGATGATTCAGTCAACTTGGACAAACTCGATCATATTGATTGAGAGGGAGTTCACTATTGAAGGTAAAACAATTCTGAGATTATAGTAGTGGGAACTCGTGGATAGAATCGTCGATGAGATGCACGTGGATAGAATCCTTGATTAAGGCATTCCATACATCATGAGACTACAGCTCATTGAGATAAACATCATACTAGAGGTCTTTATTATCTTCCCTCAAGTCCAAGAGGGAGTGTTAATGTTGTGGCTTTGGAAGAGATCAAAATGCATCTTATGCTAGCCAATGTAACCTTATGACTATTCAGATTATTCGTATTGGTTCTCTCAGGAAGGAAGGTATTAAGTGACATCCTGTAGTGACACTGAGTTGAGTATATAAACAGGGTATGCCTTCATGACAAAGGGAGAAGCTAAAGGATTTGCATCAGTAGACATTTGAGGATCTTGATTCAGAGGGAGTGGACCATGTTTTGTTGGTTCTCTAGTAATCAAGAAATTGTAGCAAAGAATTATGATTATTACCATGTGAGAAGGCTATATGTCAGAGGGAGAAGCTAGAAGATCAAATTAAGTTGGCACCCCAAGATCTTGGTCATACAAATTCAAAGGGAGTGTACCATGTCAAGTTGGTGTATACTTTGTAAGCTCAGAATTCACCAAGACTATGAGACAGTACAAACAAATGCAATTCAGTGGAGAACAAACGGCCGATATTCTTACCAAACTCCTTGCTAGAAAGAAGATTATGTACTTTCAGATAACCTTGGTATGTTGAGGAGTAAAGCCTTAGCTGAAAAGAAGGTTTCAACTTCAGTGATCCATCATTTTGTATCTTAAATGATTCTTGTCTTTGATAGACAAGTCTAAGGTGGAAGTCTTGGTTTCCACTCTCTGGGATGAGCCATGGTGGATCCACCCTCTAAGAAGAGTCAAGGTGCATGTCATATGTGTGACTTTATGGGCTCATTCATTCTGTGTCATATTATGAAAGGTGATGATCTTTCATATGTGTTGGGTTACTATTGCTAGGTGACGACTTATACAATAGCTTAACCTAGTGTCAAGTATGCCTGTGTATTGTAGTTATTGTAGTCACTAATCCTGACACTGAATTTTTGGAGTTGTTAAATCCAGTTCTGAATTGGTCGGGGATTATAACAACATGTGAATCAAGATTAGACTACATTAAGTTGTTGTCCCCGAATGTGCTGGATATCTTGATTGTTATTGCTAAATCTAGTTCTGAATTGCTCGGGGATTGCGATAACTCTTCTATCAGGATGAGTACATTATATTATATTAATGTCCCGAGCTATGTCAGATATCTTAAAATGACGTTATGTTTTAGTTATCACTAAAATCCAATTCTGAATAAGTCGGGGATTGTGATGACACCTAGTCAGATTCTCTCTTACTAAGAGGGAGTGTTAAGATATAGCTACGATCGAATATGGTTTTATATATATATATATATATATATATATTAAGATCAATTGATAATTGTATATATTACAACGCAGTTAATATTAACGATCAGTTATGAAGAGTCATGACCCTACGTAGCATAAGCCATGTATGGTCATGGTTCTTCACAGACATGACTATTCAAAGGATATAAATGCATATTGATGGTTGGTGAAAAGATCAATCACAATGGTAATCTATTTCAGTACAACACTCATATATATTCTCTATAGGACAATCTTGATTTCACAACTGAACAGACAGTGAAAAATGTAATAACTATTTTATTTATGCTAACATCCCCCCTATTGCATTGATCCTTGAAGCATCAAATTCACCTTGCCCTAGGGAAATCCACACCCCCCGTGCCCCCCCCCCCCCCCCCCCAACAAAAAAAAAAGGCTAACATCACAAACTTGTTAATAACATAAAGTAAATACATATATTTAACAAGATATTTCATTGAAGAACTAAATCCTGAATCGAGCGGAACTCCCCCAAATTGCCTCATGACCCTCGTAAAGGTGTAGCTCCAAGTTGAATCCTTGAGCTCTCAATCCCAAACTCTAAAATCATAAACATTAAATTATTCTAGACAAAAGCCCTCCAAATTGTCTCCTGGCCCTCGTGACGGTGATTAGTCTTGATCATAGTCTCATGAACTCTCTAGGCAACCATCCATACTTTAGCTCTTCACCAAACCCCAAATTTGTGTCCAAAACATAACATTCCAATACGTGTATTCTTCAAATCCATAAGCATTAAAAAAGACAAAAAGAAAAATATGAATCAAAAATACCAAAAACTCTTCTCATATGAAGTATCATTTCAAAGTAAGAGCTAGCTTAAGATGATAGAAATCCGCCTACTTTCAATACCGCCAACCTCCAATAGTGAAGGCTCTTAGTCTTTACTCTTCAAAAGTAACACCAATAGAAGAATATCAGGTACACTAGACTTGATGATTCACTCCATCAATAAGCCCATGCTTCAAATCTTCTAACGGAACATGTAATTATCCAAGAAAGAAAACCAACTTCTAATACTTGTAATTTAAATTAATACACACCAAACATCTAAATCCATACAACAACGTGAATGGATTGAAATATTAAACCTATAGATGATTAAGAAGGGGTGCTACTTTGTGTTCACTAAGTGTAACCTTATCCTCCCCTTTTCCTTCTCTATTAGGTTCCACAAATATCTCAAAATATCATGGACCTATTTTTTAACCCATCCCATTGTAGGAAAAGCTGCCTTTAGTTAATGACAACTAACAAAGTTAAAGTAGAACTTTAATGTTCCGCAAAAAGAAAAGAACATCAAGTTATAACTCTTCTCTTCATCATTGTCAAATGCATGACCGAATTTGATTCTTTGTGGAGATTAAACAGTCTTTATGAAATTATTCACACTTAGTTACCGTAGAGAAAAATAGTTATGCATGGGACAAAGTTATTATTTACTGTGGTTGTGCTTAGGCAAATTGTTACTCCTAGGATTCATTCCATTATGGACCCTTTTCATATAAGCTTAATAGTGTTCTGTAATGTTTCTATGGATTGTAATCTTATCTCAATACGGAACTGCTGACTGGAAAATAACCTGCTCTAAAAAGAACATGAATGTGAAGCCTGATTCATTGAAAAGAAAAACAAACTTGGAGAACAAGAACAACCTTTTACTACTTCATCTTCTTAGCAATTCAATGCTTGTCTGCACATTGATCTTCACACGACTCTATAAAGTAAATTTTTATGCTTTATGCCCAAATCCGTGCTGTGAGTGGATCTTTGTGTTTTGATTGCTGGATCTACACATTGATCTCACAGCACATTTCTCGTCCAAAAACACCTCACTCTTGTCGATTCTCTTATTTTCCCTTTAAGACCGCAAGCGTAGAAATAGCTTAGATAGCACATATAACCATAGACACCATAGTTTTCAGCTATTCTGCTCTACTAATCGTCTAGTTGGTTACGCACATAGGAATCATATTTGCTACTATCATGGGTTACTTGCATATTTGAACATCAACCAACATGCATATTTGATTCAATCTACGTCTTAGATGATGACAGCAGCCATGGCACAGTGAAGTTTCAAGATCTTTATGCAGAAGACTGCAGAGACATACTAGTGGATCTCTACGTATCTTCCACTTTGAACTCGTCAACCCTACGAATTTAGTGTCTGTCAATTGCTCATACAAGGACCTCGTCTCGCAGCAAATCCTGTGTATTCAAGAAAAGTTCCTGTCAATCTCATGTCCCGAAGATGCCATCGAATATCCAGTCGCCCCAAATTTGGACGTACAGAAGCAACATCAATGCCTTCGAACAGCTCAAACCATGGCCGATGCTAAAACCGTGGGGAACCATGGTGAAATGTCTGGCACCCAAGAAACCCTCCATAAAGAAAAAGCAGATCTACAAATCCCCGCAGCCTCAGTATTGATACCATTTGTTGGCCAGTAAGGTGAATGATAGATATAAAAATGGATGCATACCAATGATTTTATACAGAAGCTAAACCCTAAACCCTAGAACAGTTATTTGTAATAATTATACAAGAGCGATGATAAAATCTATTGTAAATGCTTCGACTCAAACTTCACATCGACAGCTTTTACTTCACCTTTAGGAGAAATATGCAATGGAATTATGGAGGAAATTGGAACATATCAAACCTATGGAAGCAACCACATCTTTGGAGGAATAGGTGATTTGAGATGGACTTATACCTATATTGAAGAAGCTGCCAGATTATATTGGAAGGTTGAGGTAGTGAAGAAAAGGGATGTAGAATCTAATTTGCAAGTTGTGAGTTAGGAAGAAAATGTATGTCGACTGATAATCAATGATCTCCAAGAGATGGTGAAAATTGATGTAAATATTTTGATTTCTAGAAAAGATTTCAATAAGCCTAAAGAAAATTAATCTATTTCATCGTTCAAAAGGGTTGAATGGAAGTTGATGGTCTTGACACAATCAAGATCAAATTCCAAAGGCTAAACGAAGTCTGGAAAATCAATAATGTTTGACACCCAGTTCAATTGCTTATCTCTTGATTTTGAGCTAATTGCTTATCTCTTCATTTTGACATACTCGAAGAATCAGGTTATTGATAGTCCCACTATAAAGAAAAAATTCAAAGATATGATTTCAAAAAGAATTTTCAGAAAAGAAGTTGATAGCAATACTATGAGAAAACAAAGTAGTAGCCTTCTGAGATATAATTTAGTCTTTAATGGAAGAGTTGAGGAGATAAGTGAAGCATTATTAACATGGAAACAACATCTCTGCAATACCTCTATACAAGGGGGTAAGATGATTATGCAAGTTGAAACAAATTTCAAAAGATTAAGGTCAAATCCTCTTCATAATAGCCAGAATTTCCAGTCTAAATCTTTAAATGAGCAAAATTTGAAAAAGATATCATCACTAGACTAACAATTATTTTCTTTGTCATCACATTACTTTTTTGAAATTATAAACTTTTAATATGACGTAAAAAGTGAATTTATTTTATAACTTGATTTTACAAGTAACTATATGAGGGTAATAAAGTGAGTTGTAATATTTTTAAATTGTACAATTCCTTCCAATATATATACTTGTAGAGAGAGAGGTGTTGGACCTCGTTTTGGAGATGGTCAAGAAATCTGATTATGTTGTTGGAATGATATCCTGAGTTCTTCCAAAAAAAAATTAAAACATAAATACCCTCTTGAAATAACTAGTTTTGAGGACGAAACTCTCTTTTAGACGATTTTGATAATTCCATCCAGGGATGACAATTGTGCTTCAAATCAGATTTTTTCAATTGGATTGCAGATATGACAGTTTTTTATGTGCATTGAGACGTGATATTGTTTTTTTGATGAAGCTAATTATTATTAATAATTAATGAGTGTTTTGAAGGGCAACTGGAGAAATACTACTTGCTAGTGGTATCTTTCCACATTAGCAGTCCATACTTGTTAATTTTTATAGACCTCCTTGGTCGTACCTCTTGTAATGTAGTCTCAGTGTGTTTGGGAAGTGTTTATTGGCCATAGAGTTCATGCTGGCCATAGAGTTTATTGGCAAATTTATGAGTTTTTCTTAGGGATGTACCTTGTCTTCTGGGGATGACGGTAATGCTGCTTTGGAGGTCTTTCCTCATTGCTTGGTGACATCTTGGCTTGGTGTATGCATTTTGGCCCATTTTGGAGTGGACATCAGGTTTAGCATTGGGTTTGAATTCGTCGCTGTCTACTTCCTTAAGTGCTCAAGCTGCATATTCATTTTTAGACCTGTTTATAAGTTTGGGTGAGTTTTGGAGGTGGTATTACAACCTATATTCACTCCGAGTGTGTTGGATGTGAGTTTATGGTGTTCCTAAGCATTCTCATTGCTGATCAAACCTGTTACCTGCGAGCAACAGTTGATTTCAGACCTGCAACTTAACTTTGTCATTTGTTCAATCTTGGATTATTGCAGCCTTCATTTCTGTTATCAGCATTCTGTAACATGAATCAATCCATGAGCTAATTTGTAATAGTCCGGATAGTTACACTGCCAAAAGGTTGTAATTTCATGCTTATCATATTGTAAAACTGGATGGTTTATCACTAGTTCTAATTGCATTTCATGATCTATCACTTTGGTATTGATACAATTCATTTTAACATCGACCAAGTTGAGATATCAATTAATTTCGTTTGATTCAAGCTTAGACATTCTGCCAATGGCTTTGATTGTTTCATGAAATCCACCGAAGAGGTATAGATAAGGTCAGCTGTGCCATCTACATGCTTTGTTTGAATTGCCCACCGATCTTTTGTAATTACATCCATTAGATAGCTATGGAAGTGGGATTTCGGTGATCAAAAAGTGGAAAGGAAGTTACACTGTAATATCACTTTCAGTTGCTATAATTTTCTTTTAAACAAAATACTAGGGCGGCTATTACACCAACCTAGCTGATCTAACAGCTGTATCAAAGTAAGATTGATTGAACCAAATATTACAAGAGTTTGATGAGAAAAATATCTAGAGACAAATAAAAATGTGTTCTCACAACATTTTTTGAAGTCACAAGCATCTTGAATGTTTTTGTTCAGAACTCTCAAAACCTAGCCATCATTCAACTTCTTAGTATAGTTGAGTTCAAAACAGAAGACAACGAACTGCAGGTGATAGAAGGAGTTTATACAGGCTTCCAATGAGCCCATGGTTTCCTGGCGCTAATCATTTAACCTAAATACTGCACTATACTCTGTTTAACTCAAGGCAAAATCTTGCACTTTTACGGTGAAAAAAAGCGTGGATAGCTACTTGGAAAGTCTCTAAATAGCACATAAACCTAGAAGTAGAGCATTTCCATATTTCCTGGATTAGTACAAAAATAAACCTCAGTAAAAAGAAAACTGGAATCTATTTGTCAAGAGTGGCATGAGCTGCTAGACTCTGCCGATGTCACTCAATGATTTAAAGCATAGTAAAAAGACACAGCCTGTGTGCAAACCGGCATGTAAAATATGAACCCATACTCCAAAAAACAGAAGTTTTTTTTTAAGTACAACATATGGAATTCTTCTGGGAAACTTGCAGCTGCTGATGGGAGAAGCTTTGCTCATGTTGCAGCTGCTACTCTTCCTCCCAAGGCGAAATCTCGGCCCCTTGCCTATGCCAAGATGTTCCCTATGGTGGTATATGGCAGATAATGTGGACTTCACCAACATTGCGGATTGGTTTGCAGATTTGCTAGTTTCTGGCCCTCTCTACCTAATCTTCGTTGTTGGGTGACTGATTTTTGGAGACCCTTAGTTCCTGGTAACATTGAGCTTTTCCCTTGTGCTAAGGGGTATTTTATTGCTGGTTTTGTTTCTTTTGAGGAACGAGATTTGGTTATGAGCAAGTTGTGGATTTGGAGGACTCATTCCCTCTCGACCAAACCCTGGACAACCTCCTTCAACCCTCTTACTGAACCACTCAATGTGTGTCCAGTGTGAGTTCGTCTCCCCAATCTTCCTCTGCGTGTTTGGGAGAATTCTTGTTTTGAGGCCATCAGCAACTCTATTGGCCGCTTCTTAAAGGTGGATGATACCACGGCCTCAACAAGCCTCTCTCCCTTTGCCCGAATTTTGATTGACATTGGCATCTCCACACCTCTTCCTAGAGATGTGGTCTTTGTAAATGGGGATAGGTCATGGACTCAACTGTTGGATTATGAGGGTCACCCTTTCCGATGTCATTACCGCTTTTCTACTAGTCACTTGGCAGCTGATTGTTCTCTCTCGCGCCGTAAAGGCACTGCCACTTGGTGGAAGGAAGATAATGGTGCACATCTGACTGTCGTGGCTTCATACTCTTCTTCTGATGACTCTTCATAGACTGATGATGACTCCCCTCGTGATGATGCGACTGTTCCTACTGATTTGACCTCCTTAAACCCTGTGGATCCTACCCCACCTCCTGCTGCTAGTGTGGCCTGCTCTAGCCACATAAACGCTTCTCAGTCTACCGCTCTTGTTCTGCATTAGGCTCTGGTTGATGATGTGCAATGTTGTCAGCACTCTGCCCATGGTACTGACAATCTTGCAAAGAGGATTTCCCCACTTGCTGCTCCTTGTGATGGGGATGCTAGCGATAGTATTGACTAGACAGTAGTTCAACAGCTTACAAAATATCATTCTTCAATTTCTCATTCTCCTCCCCATGTTGTGGGTTAGTTATCTACCCACACTTGATGTGGGTTACTAGTTGTTCTGCTAGTGTGCTCTTAATGGTCTGTTATTGACCTTGTATATGACCTTTTTAGTTAGTCTTTGTAAGGGCTAGCACCCTTGTTTATGGTGTTACCAGTCTCTATTTGACGCCTTTAGCTGTGGTTGTGTAAGGAACAGCACCCTTGTTTTGCTGCTGAATAATATCAAAAATATATGAAATTGTTATTAACAAACTATGTGTTTGATTGTTTTTCTGTTTTCATTTGGCAATTTGAGAAATTGTCTAAACTGATCTTTGATAAGATTCAGAACTTCAATACCATCATAAGCTTAACTCTGTAAAAATTATTCTCTTGCCCGTTTGGGTGCTGGAATACCAAATGCCAGATATAGTCAATTCTGGAAGATGCTGCAATTCTGGAAGATACATATCCTCAAAATGATTTCCAGAATATGTGTTGACCTGTTTGGTTCACCCGGAAGATGACTGAGAAGATGTAGTTTCGGCGTTTGGGTGCCAAAATTGAACTGAAGAGAAATTTTTGCTGAAAGCCTGCAGGTGCAAAGAAAATTTATATAATCAAGGCTGAGTATATATCTTGAAATTTCGCATATATCCAGTGGAATCAGAAACCAAATACAAACAAACAAAAAATCAACAAAGGACAATAAAAGATGTATATATTTTGTTTAGCAGAGCAAAAACCAAGTGCACGGTAATGCAATGCTCGCCGAGGTACAGAGCTACAAACCCAGTATTACATACAAACGGAAGCCTTCAAAAATGCATCCATTGCTCAGAAACCCCAGGCAAAGAAAGCCTTCAAAAATGCATCCATCAAATCGTCAAAACATCTCAGTCGGCCCTCCAAATTGCAAGGAATGTTGACTGCTGTGGATGCAAGAAATAGCACGCGCACAGAGAAGAGAAGCTCTCATTGCAGGCTTCGAATAATTTCTGAGCAGCAGTCCGTGAAAACGGTGAAAATGAAAGAGGGAAGGTTAAAAATGCCGGACGTAAAAATTATTATTGCAAGCGGACCCAACAACAAAATAAAATTGGCATTTGAAAAGTGAAATTAGAGCTGAAATTCTAATTCCACCTTTTCAAGTGGAAGATGAAATACTCATTTTGTGGGCAAAATTGGAATTTCGAAATTCCAATTCCTACTTGTTTGGATGGACACAAACATGGAATTCAATAATCCAGAAATCTAATTCCAGAATTAGAGCCCATATTCCAGATACCAAACGGGCCCTTAGAAACTCAAATATAATGTCTTAGCCACCAAGGCTTTTAATTCGTATTGCAGTGTCTTAGCCACCAAGGATTTTGATTTGTATTGCTCAGGCTTTAGAGTCTGTGAGCAGCATACATTTCTAAAACAGTTAACACATGATACTTTCCATCCAAATTAGATCACCTTATTGATTTGATAAAAATTACGTTTCGGCAAGCAAGAGAATCAATAATCCATAATGACTCATATTTAAGTCATGTCTATTCTACAGCAATTATTTCATGCATAAATAATCAAACAACGTAGGAAAAGAAACGCCGTGCTAATATGTACTTCAAAAACACAGTAGAGTCAAATTACAGACATTGCGGTCTGTCTTTAGGGCACAAATTCAAATTGCTAGATTCCTTGGAAATTCAGTCCATAAATTATCTTTCCAGACGTACTAGTAATTTCTCAACACAACTACACTTTTCCCATCGTGAATGGTAATAGAGAAACAAATAGTGACGATTGAGAGATGATCTTCTCGAACCATATTTTCTAAATTAATTAGATCTTTCATCCTGTTTCAAGCAGCTAACCAGTTCCCGATAAACCAAAGTAAACCTAATCTCACTAGGTTCAGAGAAACTAATCAAGTCTCACTGTCGCATTGGCCATTATCTAGCCTTCTTCACCAATCGCAAGCTTCAAGTTCGTTAAACTAAACAGTTAATCATCCACATAATGATTTTCAACTGCAAAATTCTGGACATCAATGGAAGGAACCTTGTCCTCCTTTATGCGTGTGATGGAATACATTACATTAATATCAAATCTATGCATAAAATTCACGTTTAAATAGAACTATACAGTCATAGAAATTAATAAATTATGAATGTACCGAATGTTTTTCACTAGATCAAGTCCTCTTACTCTGACAAAATACGCTCAGTGCAATCTAATCATTAAAAACACTGTAAATGGCGAAGCCAGAAGAAGTTCTAGAAAATTATTGCCTTTGCAAATCACGTATTATCACATGCATCATGAAATTCACCATTATGTTTTGGTTTTTCTGTGTTAAGTATAGCATTCTCATGGTTAATAGAGAGGAATATTAGTTAGACAAAGTACCTCTGTTGGAAGCTGAAAAGACAAGAAGCATTGCTCTTATACTCTATGTTTATTCTGAACAAGCTATCTCAAATAGACTGGTAATTAATTTGACAATGCAATTAACTTGCTCTCCTTTTTTATGCAAAAGATAGCAAGCATGAGTTCTACACTCAGCTAATCTGAATAGGCTACGTTACATACACTGGTAACTAATTTAAGAACACGATCAGCTTTACTCTCTTTTACTCTGCAAAAGAGCAAATCCATTATATAAATATTGAGTCATCATAATTTGAGAGGAGTTTTTAACAAAAATATATCCTTAACTCACGATACGTTTAAATATACCACAAATGCTCTATATTGCCCAGAGAAAACTGACGAGAAGAGTTCTGTTAGGAACCTGGGGTATATCAGAGTAACACTGCTTGGCATTTTCAATCTGGCATAGCTTGAAGACTGTATAGCCCTGGTCTCGTTTGTAAGCAAAGAAACACTTTTTCAACACTGGAATTAAGTTGACCGTAGAGAATCACTTGGCTGCTATGACTTATGTTTTAACATAAATGCTAGAAGATTCATAACATTGTCATATACCTGGGTTGGCCTAACAGTGATGGCATGTATACTCCACAATAGATTTACAATTGTTTGAATCCAGATGGGGTACGATTGTACAGCTCAAAACAAGATAAGGTGTGTGAAAAAGCAATTCCTTTATAGAATGCTTAGATAAGAGGGATCTCTAGACCAAAATGTTATCTCCCTTTTCGGTAACCTTTTGAAAGAAATAGCTATTTCTAAAAGAAGGTGAAATTTTTTTTTTTTAAACTAAAAGTAATGTCTACATAAGTTTTTAATGGAGTATTTAAAAGGGAATTGAAGACATGGAAGTAGGTAGATAGTCTAAGGTTGTTTTTAATGATACTATAAGTAAGAATTCGAAGACTTAGATGAAGCAAAACAGCAAATGGAACATTTACTTGACTACATGGTCTACAAATAACAAAAGATAAAAGGCTTTTGTAATGGATAAGTTTCACAAGCAAATATGGAGTAAAGAGCTAGGAAGAAAGAAGAATTATTATTAGTGCAAGTAGATTTCCACAATCCATGATATTTATAGCTGCTGCTTCTAGATTAGATTGCGTCAATTTTTTTGCATCAACATTTCGGTTAACTCCATGATCCATCATCAGGTTGATAAAGATCATAAGGAGAATGAAAAATGATGCAAAAAAATTGACACAATCTCATTCAAAAGCCATAACTATAAAAAAAGAAATATTATCTTGACAAGTTCAACTCTATGTGTGATCATCAGCAAAATGCATATATGCAGCAAGTATTCTGTGGCGGGCCAAGATTCTGATTGCTTAACTAAGAACTAACTCTCATCAACTCTGATATAAACAAAAAAGTAAAAAAGATTTAAAAGAAAATAAAAATAAAAAGTGTGTAATTTTTTTTCATTTAGGTTTTGACTACATGCCGTTTTTTCATCTTGTAATTAATAACTCATTAATCAGAAATAAAGTTTGTGACTTGATTGTGTGGATGAGCCAGCAAGCCCTTCAAATCAACTTGAAATCTATGATGTGCCCTACCTACAAAATTGATGAGCACGAAATGGGGCCTCAAGAGCCCTTGTTGCAAAGCAGAGTGCGTCCATCAAACATATTACAACTTGAACTTGAAAATATTCTATGTACAGTTTTTCATGTTTCACTGCTGCACATGTTTAATCCCTTCAATGTACTCTACAGGGATAACTTGTTTTAGTTTATTAACAAAGGCACTATCTTTGTTTTTGCCTTGTAAACATGATGGACTGGCAAACAACACGTAATTGTGAGCATTGCTATTGCTTACTTGAATGCAATATATGTCGTGGAAGACTTCCCGAAAGGCAGTAAGCAAATGATTGTAGAAACTCTGGTGTTGGTCAATGATGTTCATTGCTAAAATTCCATTTGGATGCAATGCAATTCGTGCAGCCAACAGGAAACGCTTTTCAATGAATTCCAATGGGGGAGCACTCAACCCTCCGGTATTAGCATCACCTGCATCCACATCAACTATAATTACATGCTGGCGCGGGTCGGTTGAATCATGGCCGACGCTATTGGCTTTAATTTCAGGGTTGGCGTTAGGGTTAGGGAAGAAGTTGTACCAAGCTTGAGATATCTCAGGCGGCACGAAATGAAGATGATCTGAAACAATTTGGCGGGCAATGGTGTGGATAACTTGCAGGCCATCACCAAGGCGTAAACGCAAGCCCTCAGTCTCAGTCTCCGTAAGGCCAAAGTGTTTTTTGGCAGCTGTCAAGACAACTTGATCAATCTCCACACCCAGAATATCCATACTGAAGCTGAAATGTGAACGGAGAAACATAAGCAGTGCGCCTCCTCCTACTCCAATGCACAGCACTCTCATTCTTTCTGTGCAACACTCTGGGAGCAACGCCAGACCTGCAACAATGGGAGGCAGGTAAGGATGAACCAAGCGTCCCGCATCCACATCTAAATTCTTCCCATGGCAATGGACCAGAGCAACCTCTGTTTGAACCAAATTTGGCATCCGCTGGAAGCGCAGCCTGCGCCTCCACTCCCTCACTGTCTCCCCTACCTGTAGTTGTACATCCTCAACAACCATCATGCCTATTATCGGACTAGAGAATGTCTCCAGTACCTTATGCTCAACTATATTGTCGGTATAACAAAGAAAAGGTACTACAGGAAGACCGCCTCGAAATGCGGCCCTGGGCGATAATGCTAAAAGCAAAGGAAGCAAACCTTTTTTCAATTCTTCGTCTTCATCTTCCCCTTTCCTCTCCACTGGAGAAGCAGAAGCAGAAGGGATCCTGGCTATGACAATTAAACGAGATGCCCGGACACTAGATAAAAGTTGGTAATGTCCAGACTCGGTGGAAAAGATCCAATCATTTTCCCTTCCTCTGGGCACGAGCATTGCCGCCGTTTGAACACTCTCATAATCAGGGCTAATGTTGGAAGGAGAATCCAGGACTGCGACTCTCACATCCATATTTTTATTACAAGGATTCGGATAATCAAAGCAAACATATCTACGCCCTTGCAGGGTTTCAAACATCCCCTGTTCAATAGTCATGGAGATGGGGGCTCAGTTGACTCAATCTAAGCATATATATACAATTTAGATCAAATTGCGAACGGCGCTTCACTCTCTCCCGGCGCTTGCCAGACCAGACAATTCCTAACAGTAACCTTAGGTTTATTCATAGCCAAGGAGACGGATCAAATGCATTAGGCTTCTGGATCTTGGGTTTCATAGAGGGTGAATAAAAAATTAAGTCCGGGAAAAGCTCTTTGACGCCTACTCGACAAGGGTATTGAGATTGCAGGTTTCAGGTCGAGCATCCTACTCAGTCGAGCAGTGATTTCGGCGTCTAGCCGACGGAGATTTTGGGTATCATGATAACGCAGAATCGTGCATTGTACTACGGAGACGTCTATGATCCCTTTGAGTCAAAATTGGCAGTTTTATGAAGTTTTGTTTTTCTAATCATTTATTCAATTGTATATGTTCAAGTTGTTTTATAAACTAGAAATTGTATGTTTTTGAATGTCTAATATTTATAGAATAATACATGTTGTGGAGATGTGTAGTATGTTGTTTTATAAATGTTTGATATTGTTTTTTTTTATTACTAACAGTATTTGTATTACATAGAAAATAAATATTATATCAATAAGATATTCAGCTTTCATTCTTAAGCTACATAGACTATTATAATCAAGCAAAAAATAGAGCTCAACAAGTTTCATTCTTAACTACAACAGTATTCAATTCCATTATTAATCAGCCAAATCATTATAAACATAAACTAATCAAAACAAGGGACTATATACATAGTCATTTAAAACATCTGCATTACACATTTTTCACTTTTTCCTTTGGGTCTTCTAGTTATAAAACTTCAAAAAAATCTCATTGCCTTTATCCAACAACCACGCACAACCTTTCACTTCTTTCATTTAAACACAAAGAAACTCCATATTTGGGCATAAAACAACCGTCCATCCCCTAAATCAAGTTTTCCCCAAAAAACTTCAATTAGTACAGTCTACAAAAAATTCTTACCTCCGTAGCAACCCAAAAAATGTCATATCATCCACCAGCTATCAAAAACAAACCTTCTACTTCTTCAGACGGTTTATATTTCTCTAACTACGTCCACGTCTAGGGATAAAAACATTCTGCATTCACTCCACTACTTCCCGATGACTTTCATGCAAAGCGATTTCAACTTTCACTTTTTGTCACTCCTTTGCCCTTTCTCTTTTATATTGGACTTTATCCACCCTTCCCCACCACCTTAAAAAGGGAACCAAACCAAAATTCCTAACGGCATCCTCATCCTCAAAACACCCTCTGATATTTGTTCCGACTCTTGGGACCTGCCCACTCCAAGATGGAATCTAAACCAACTAGGAGTTCCTCATCAAACAACGACATTTCTATTCGACGCACTTCTTCTGTGCTTTCCCCAAGCTCCAACCCCCACGCTATTACCATGGATCTTACATCCAAATTGACCCTCCACTTCTGCCTTCGTTCTTGAAATTGAGTGCCTAGAAGTCCTAACACTGCCTGAATCATACTTGCATTGTTGACTTTTAGCAATTTGTGCATTATCTCCACACTTGTTGGTCCTCTAAAACCTTTATGTTGTATGTTATTAGTGTCTACAGAGAAAGAAGCTTCCATCTCTGTCTCTATAACTACCAAGCTCTCCACAGTCGAAAGTAGAAACTAAGAAGAAAACAAAATTACTCTATGAAAAAACCACTTCTTTTCTCTGTCTTTTATATAAAAAAATGCCTCCACACACTTTCCATTTCATATCATGATTAACACTCTTTTACATCCTACGTCACCCCTGTTCTTTTCACTTTCCCCAAACCCACACCGTCGTCATTTTTTAAAAATTCCATCCTTACACAATTACTACATTCCTTTGATCATTAAGGAGTAATAAGAAATAAAGAGATTTTCATTCTGTAAGATTTTTTAAATTAAAAAATTTGGAGGCTAGTTGTCTCCAATAACATCATTTTCACCTACCTATGAGTGGCTCATTACTCATTATTCAAATAACAATTTCAAATCATATGCTAAAAACATTACCCTTCATCATGATTGTAGTACTCACTCATAGTTTGCTTTCAGTTTCAGTTGTCATACTCTTTTAGACTATTATTTTAGTTGATTGGCCGAATTCTTTTAGGCTATATTTCAGGTGATCAGTTATTATTTCAGTAAATGATGATTCTGGATTATGATTATTATATGTTTATCATGTGATTGCATAGATTAGATGATGATATTATCATGATGTGATGTTTTATGCTTATATTGGTTTATAATGTTACTGACCCCATACTTGCATGTGTATGGTTATCATGTGTGTGTATCTATTTCGCATGTTTGTTTGGTAGAGGATGGGGGCGTAGTTACTTGCCATGGTGAGATCCACATGTTCGATCGTACCTTATCATTGTCTGCTATATTTATATTAGATGTACATGATTCTTCTTGTGATGTCAGGTTTGCAAGTACAGGGCATCGTCTTCTCTGAATTGGTAGGAGTGAGTGTGCCCATAAATATTCATCTCAATGGTAAAGCGGAGAGGTAATAGTCAAACTCGAAACCCTAACCTAAGCCCATTTGTCCTAGGATTGGACGAGTATCAGTTTGACTAGCTTACCCAGGTTCGTCTAATTGACGTGAATTCGTGGATCCCTTCTTTGAGCATGTTTGATTTTATTTTGTTTGATCTCAATTGATTGATTTCATGAGTGCGTGATTTTATGTGATTAATTGATTTAATGATTATAGTTGAAATTTAATTTTATTCCTATGTTTATTTGAGAAAATTAATTAAAATTTAAATATTTGAATATTTGGATTTACTTAATTAATTAATTGAAATTAGAGTCAAATATGTTTCTTGTGCTTTATTAAATAATTAAATATTTAATTGCATAGTTTTATGATGCTTTAAATATTTAATTTATTTAATACAAATTTTAATTAATTACATGTGCATTAACATTGTTGAAAAAGCAATTTGATTTCAAAAGATAACAACTTGTTGCAAATAAAAGTTATTGTATTTATTTAATTGAAATTTCTTTCAATTTCTTATTGGAGTTGATTTAGGGATTGGCTGGTGTGTTGTCATTAGGGTTTGCATGAAAGGGGGAAATTGAATCTCTTTAGGGAATTGTCTTTCATTGTGGGAGATTAGACAAATTTTGGAGGAATTTGGAGAGAGCTTGGTATTTTGGCATCTTGAGAATTTGGGTGTGATTGCATGATATTTGTTGAAAGCTTTGTTTGTGCATCTGAATTTTTGTGTTTGCATTCTACGTGGACTCAAATCTACAAGTTGAATCCATACTTGGAGGAATCTGGACTCTACAATTCTTCAAGGGCTTCTATTTTAATTTTTGCATTGGATCTAAGGTTGGGTTTGAGAATCCTTTTTGTAGTTTTTGTTTTGCATTTGAATGGTTTTCTGTATTTGAGTAATTTCAATTTATCTTAATAGATGAATCTGGTGTTTTTATTGTTTTGGGTATTTAGAAAACCTTAGATTTGTTGATTTTTAGTTTGTATATAAACTTGGCATAGTAGGGTTATGCTGCCAAAATTTCATTGAAAATTTCTTTATAGGTCTCATAGAAAACGAAAAATCAACCTCAACTATAGTTAAACTATTATGCTTGAAAAAAAAATTGTTTGAGAAAAAAAAATCAATTTGTGAGGAAAAATGAATTCTAGGTTTAAATGAGAATTTTTGGATTTTATTTAAAAATAATAATAATAATAATAATTACATTAGTTGTGTTTCACATTTTTTGAGAAAAACATGCTATACAAAAAATAGAGAAAAAAATTAATTAAGAAAAAAAAATTATTATTTAAGGGAGGGAGGCGGGGCCCATCCCCTCACCTCCCCCCACTACGCAACACCGAGGCTGTCGGCGGCAGGCCAGGCTACCGACGACAGTCTAGGCTGTCGGTGGCAATACCTAAGCTGTTGATGGCAGCAGCCCTGCTATGAGCATGGGGTGTGGGGGTCATGGGTCCCCCCCACAATTCCACTTTTTTTTATATAATTTTTAATTTTGTTTTTTTTTTAATTTTAAAATTGGTTTTTTGATAAAAATAAATAATTTTTTTTTTAAGTTTATTAATTTAATTAAATACTATTTAATATATGTTTTTTTAATTAGTTTAAAATTGCATATAAATGTAAATATATTTTAAATGATATATTTACTTGTGTAATTTAACATTTATTAAAATAGAATAAGAATAACTTAGTATTATGTTTATATATATTAAATGTAGTATATACATATATATACACATTAGGTTATATATACATACATAAAATATGTTTTTTTTAATTGGTTTAATAAATTTAAGTGTGCATGGATTTTTTTGGGTAGGACTATATTTTATATTTAACCATAAAATATAGGTGAAATAATGTATCTTATTTACGAATTATTTTTACATTAGGATATGTATTTACACATGAAATTTGTCTATTTTAAAATGGTCTTAATTTTTGGAAATTGATATGCATTTAATTGCATTTATGATTCTGGTATTGTTTAATTGATTTATAGCAAGACTGTTTTCTTAAAGGATAATCATTTTCTGTTTATGGATTATGTTGCATTTGATGTATAACTTAAATGCATAATGTTTTATTTTCATATCTCTATGATGTGGATGCAGTTATAATTACCCCTAGGTGTTTTCTTCTACTTAATGAGTAAATGGGGCATTAGATGACCTAGGAGGGATACAGAGGCTCGGGTATGAGTTTTATAGACATGTATTCTGTCTTATGATGTGGTGTGTGTGTATTATGTTTCTTCACCCTAATTTGATCAATTGGGCTTATGTTTTACTGTATTCTGCAAATGAACATCTATAGTCATTTCTGGTTCTTGTGTTTGATTCTGAATTTGAGACTACCTGATTGTATACTTATGTTAGATCTATGTGGGATTTATGAGCCTAGGGTAGGTTACCTAAATGTGTAATAGCGGGTGGCTTGCAATAAGCATCGGGCCCCACAAGTGGCTGCCAAGATCACTTATTGTAAGTAATCTTAATCAAGTGATAACCTAATATGTAATTAAGGGGTATTTAAATGAACTTAATAAGATGTGTTTCCTCACCCATGCTTGAGTGCTAGTATAGACTAAGATGGAGGATGAGATGATGCTTGCCGCTTTGAGAGGTGTATGTCTGGCATAGTTAATGGCTTTGTCTGTATGAGAGGTCATTGATACTGTGTATGGTCACTTGAGTGCTAGGGTCTAGAGAGACTACCAGGATGAAACTTAAGGGTTAGATGTACATGATGACACCTTCCTATGCATAGTCTAGTTATCCTACATGTGTTAGTTTCCTCTAGATTAGTGAGTCTTACCTGTCACCTTATTTTATTCACCTAGAGTTAGAGATCTTTCAGGATCCCCTTGCTTAGTGGTTTTATCTTGCTTTGGTATTGGTTATTCGAGTGGGGTATGTTGTTATCTCCTCAACACGGTGAATCAGGGTAAATCTCTTAACAGAGTGGTTCTCACGGGCCTTTATAAATCTCTTAACCGAGTGCTTACTTAGTTGTAAGTTTCAAATCCTTTAATCAAAGTAGATTGTATAAGTCTATAAGCTCTCAACAAGGAAGACCCCTCACTAGGTAGATCATCTAAAGTGATCAAACTTTGTATCCCTAGCAAGCATACTTTAATATTGCATTAGTGAAGATTTGTGGTGTCATCCCCACCCCAATTTTAACTTTCAAGGATTTTTGGGTAACCAAAATTTATCTGATATGTGTTTCATTTGATGGATGAAGTTAGAATGTTAGATCTATTTCAGTATTAAAATTCATATTTATGATATACATGTGGATTTAGTTTGTAGAAGTGAATTATTGGAGATATCTGATTCACTCCCCCCTTAGTATCTCACTTTCCCATATTAGATTTCCAACACTAGTGTGGTTTTAGGAGAAAGTTTCATAAAGTATGTTGGGTATTCCTAAGAATCTAGGGTAACGACCAAATCTTCTACCATTCCATTAGGTTTAACCGTTGAATTGTCAGTGAACTATAGGATAGAAGGTGTAGTTCTCAAGTTGGTAATATTAAGATTTTGCATGGTATCTTTGGTCATTACTTTAATGGATGCTCCTAAGTCTATTAAGCATTGTTAACTTGGATTCCATTAATGACAACTTCAACTACTAGGCTACCAAGATCATAATACTTGAGAACCACAACTTTACCAAGCATAATGTCTACCAATTATCTAAGTACATGAACTATTTAGGGACCTTTCCTCTTCCTTCCTAGATTTTTGAGGTGAGTATCCTTAATGGATTTACCATAAATAGGAACATCTTTGATGGCTTGGAAGAGGGGAATCTTCACACATATATGCTTCAATTGATCAAGGATATCAAAGGCTACTTCCTCTTTCTATTGGGTTATTCTATCTTCTAACCTTTGTGGAAATGGAGGAATTGGATCAGTTTACCCAGGAACTTCAGCTTCCCTAGTTAACTCTCTTTGAGCAAGTATAGTGGGAATACTTTCTTGTTCTGAATCTTCAATAGGTACTTGAGTTATAACATGAGAGGTTGGGGTTGGAAACCTTGTCCTAGACCTTAAATGGATATCGCTTATGTTTACAACATAGGCAAGGTACTGATTGGGATCTGCAAAATAAACAGGTTGCTTGCTATTGTTGTGATTTGTTATTAGGATTAGGAATAGGTTGAGCATGCAACTAAGTTGGTTTAGGTGAGTTTTCAATAGCTACAAGAGGTTGCAGTACAGCTTTCTATTATGGTTGTTGAGGTGGTTGAAGGTATCTAACAGGTTGATTCTTCCATTGTTGGCTTCCTCTCCACTGTGGATTATTTTTCCAATTCCCTTGAGGTAGCTGCCAAGCTCCTTGAGGTTGTTGCCAACTTCCTTGAGGTTTTTTCTAGTTCTGTTGAAGAGGTTTCCATTAGGGTAAAAGATTTTGATAATTTGGCCATTGAGACTATGGATTAGTCCATGGTTGAGATTAATAACCTCAAGGATTAGGATTAAACTAGGATTGCCACTGATTATTATAAGAATTTGAATAAGGACCACTAAAAGTTAAGGGGTCTTGTGGCATACCTTGTCTTGGAGCCCATGGCTTTCTTTGATAAATGTAGAAAAATTGATCACCATCCACCTCTACCAACTTCAACTTAGTAGGCAATTTCTTAGTCTCCAAATTAGCCACCACCTTGCATCTGCAATCCTTATTATTTTGTCTATAGTGAGGACAATATTCTACTAGCATTGCCTTCACCTCCTCATGCCTTTTCTTAGCTTGCATGGTATCCAACTGTGTGGCCATGTCATTGATAATGTCTTGCTTGAAATCTGATAGTAGGTGAGTGATTTATGTCCTAAATATTCCATTACCAATTGATTCTTCCATAACAAAGCGATAGCCTCTTCCCTTTTTAAAAGCTACTCTTGAGTAGTTGAGATATATCTTCTTAATATCATCCCAAGTTGTTGT
Source organism: Chamaecyparis obtusa (assembly GCA_027943335.1). Lineage (NCBI taxonomy): Eukaryota > Viridiplantae > Streptophyta > Pinopsida > Cupressales > Cupressaceae > Chamaecyparis > Chamaecyparis obtusa. The sequence continues at coordinate 6,050,344 of BSBK01000368.1, read as the reverse complement.
GGTGATATCTACTTCTGCCATTAAGTCCAAGACTTCGTTACAACCATCATTGATTCCTCTCATAAAGAGAGCCTTTTGTGATTCTTCATTCAGCTCATGGTGTGTGGACTCTTGTAGAGTGAATGGGAATCTTGATACGTAATCCTCCAAACTTTCATCTTCCTTTTGATGCATTTGAAAAATATCATCCCCTCTCATATCATTTCCTCTACAATATTCTTTGTACTTCTCCAAGAATGTTATCTTCATCTCATCCCAATTATACACAACATTACCTTCTAGGCCCATAAACCATTTCAGAATTGACTCCTTCAAAGTAGGAGGGAATAACTTGAGCCTATAAGCATCAGTGGTGTAGTCATAACTTTGAAAAAGGATGTCAAATTCAAAGAGGAATGTATCAAGATTCTTAGTGACCAAGCCATAAAACTTGGGAAGAGTTGAAGTAGGGATGTTCTTAAGATTATTATTGTCATGATGATTAGTAATGGGAAATGGAAAGGTAGGAGGAGGATTTCCTGTCATTCTTGGTTGAGCCCCTAGTTGGACACCTAGTAGATAGACTACCAAAGCTATTGGGTTGGAAAATTGATTTTGAGGAAATGGGTTCGAAGGTGGAGGAATATGCAAATTGGCCAAGATGTCAGTGAAAGGATTTGGGTTGAGTGGGTCTTTAAAGATATTTAGACCAACTAGTTCTTCTTCTAAGGAGGATGAAGAGGGGGCTAGGTTTTTTGCAGCATCAGCATAAGGGTTCTCTTCTTCTTCTTCTTCTTCTTCTTCTTACTAAACAAAAATATCACCTAATTGATTGTCAAGGTAGTTAGGAAGGAATCTTCCTAAGGAATCTCTTCTTTTATGCATGCAGATTGATGATTAAGAACTAACTTAGGCTGAAATGAAACTTGAAAACTAACTAAAATCAAAGTAGACTAAGGATAACATGAAATTCACTAGAAAGTGAGCTCATTACTACAATAGGTCCTTAGCTTGACATCATCCCTAGCAATGGTGCCAAAAATGATTGACTTCCCAAATGGATTAATAACTAAGTTGCACAACTTAACTCGAGAATTGAAAATCCAAAATGAGTAGCTATCTTTCACATGGTGAAGGCTCATTTAAATATCAAACCAAGGTGTGTGAACTTGAAATGGGTTTGCAATGTATATGCACTAAGTTCCTATCAAGACCATGCTAACCTATAACTCTTAAGGAAAACAATGCTTGAAAGGTAAAGACTGGAAAGATAAATGCTAGAGTGAAACTCAAATGCTAAACTAAACCACTATAACAAAGTTAAGGATATGCAGACATGAATTACTCTATCTTCCTTTGGCTACAGGAACAGTCACATAAAGTTACTTCTAGTGGTTGTAGGAACAAACAACTCCAAAACTTGAAAAATAAATTGAAGGAAAATAATACTAAAATTACCAAGGACTACTCACCTAGTGGGCCCCCTTGAGTAAGTCCAAAGCTCAAGTACACACTATTATGCTCAGAATTCTATTACTTTATTCATATTGTAAAAATGTACTGATTACAAACATACTTGAAAACTGAACTGAATTCTATAAAAATTGATAATGCTATTATATGAAAACTTCTAAGTGATCTGAGCTAATCTCCAAGGAGGTCTATCTTCTTATTTATAACATAAATAATACTAACTAACTAACCACTAAAGATCAACACCAAGAAAATAGGAAGATCATAATTATTACAAAAGTAGAAAGAAGGAGAAAATCATCCACTATGTGAAGAACATCAAACTTGTTCAACAACATGAAGAGTAGATTGAGCCTCCACTACTTCCTAGATTGATTCCTCATGTAAAGTAACCATCAGAATAGCTCAACATGAGTTGTGACCAATTCATCAAAAGACTTTTCCAATTGTTAATTCTTGCTAAGCTGTAGGGACTTAGTCTTCAAAGGTATGACCTAATTGAGCACCATTTGTTGATCATCGCTTCATGCTTCATTCAATTTTTCTGTATCACATATGCTAACAAGCACAACATATCCAATACACAATATATATTTATTTATCACAAGATTAACTATCTATTAAACCATAACTATAGCTAACATATATATATTGCATATTACCATGAAAAGAGTATCTGAAGTCCATATCAAGAATATAAAAGTAGAAACTTAAGTCTCTGTAACCAAATCCAAGAAACTGACTCAAAAGCAACTAAGTAAAGCTCATGAGTAAACTAGAAGACACCCTAGGAACAAGACACAACAAATAAAATAAATTAGAATCATTAAAAGAGCCATTATTGAGGCTCATCACCAATCTTATGAGGTCCAAAATATTTGTGAACTTAGCAAACCTAAGGATGTTCCATGTCTTTTCCTTGGACATGGACTTCTTCGTACACCACCTACACCTCATCTATATTCTTTTACATCACCTCCTATTTCTTATACACATTGTCCTCAAGTCATCCTTCAACCTAGTGTGGTTCCTTATATTCTTCCTCCTAAAGAAGAAAGGGACTCGATGTTGATTGATCCTAACCCAAATCAAATTTATAGCAAAACCAAACGCAACCATCATGCTTGTGACTGCCATCATAAGTGTTGTGCTAGAGCCCACCAACATGATTCTCAAAAAATTTATTCACCTCATACACCTACTCATGCTTCACTTCTCTTTGACCAACTCATGCTTATGCCAACGAAGAAAGTGAATTTAAACAAGATCAAAATGAACAAACATGACAATTCTATTCGTATCTTAGATTCTACTATAATTAATCTGGATGAAGAAGATACTCTTGATGATGATGTTCTTGATGCTAACAATGATATTTATTCTAGTGATTTTGATGACTATGAGACTATTGATATTGATTATGATTTACCAGCTATGCTTTCACAATAGTTATCTATCACTCCTAGTGACAAACAAAGTGACCTATCTTCACAACATGGTCCTTTTTTAGAACTGGATATTGTTCCATTTGTCGTGCTTAATGTTGCTCCTCTTGCAAGTTCTCCACCTTCCTTAAACAATATAGAACCAGAAGGGGGGGGGGGGGGGGGGCAGATAATACACTTGAATAGCTCCTCTTGTGTGGTGGATTCTGTGTGTTTTCCTATTGTAGTGTGATTCCCTCATGATGTGGTGCTTGTTATCTATTTTGTTCAAATTTCTTTAAATGAACCTTGTTTCTCTGTTGGCGCAAGGTGATAAAGGAATTGCACTTTTGTAAACATTCTTCTATTTGTACCTCATTTCTTCTATATGTCATTATATGTTATGTCATGCATGTGCCACTGTTCATAAATGTGCCTTTGTGTTGTTTGATTGGGATGATGCAAACTGGTTGCTACCTATTATTTTTATCTTCATGATGCCAAACCAACAAGACTCTTCTTTGTAACTCTTGTGTGCTCTTCTTCCATTGTGCTTGTAGTTATACTACCTTTAGGGGATGATAACATTTTATTTTAATATAATATCTCATGTATTATCATATGATCATATTGACCCTAGAGTTGGTAGATCCCTTCCGTCCTCTCTTTTTTCATGTGCTCATTTCCCTTGGTTTGTTATTTCTTGGGGACATTTCATTATGGAAACATTTCTTCTAGATGCTTTCACGCTCCATTAAATCCATTGCTCATGTTAAGGCATTTGCAATCGCTTTAGCGTGGGGCATACACTCCACTCTATGTTTCACCTTTTGCACACACACACTAATTCAATGTTATCTTTTAGTGGTCCTTAGATTGACTACACACATTTGGTCCTTAGACTCACTATGCACATTTGGTCCTTTGACTGACCACTTTTCAGATCCTCAGTTTGATCCTCCTTCCTCCTTTGACCCCTAAGGAAGCTTACCCTCCCTTAGGATTGATCATTCCTTTACCAAATCTCTTATTGGATATACTTTCTTTAAGGATGAATGCTTGTTGATGGATTGAAATAGCATAATATAGCTTGCTAGACCTTTCAATTTCTATCTTTTACGGTGCTTTCTTTTGTGTGGTTCACAATAAGACAAACTCTTATTGGGCTAGTAATCACACCCTGTCTCTCTCTTTCAAGTGATGCCTCTCTTATTTTAGTTTTGGATTTGATGAGAACTTAAGTTACTTGGGGGTTTGATGTTTCCTTATCTCCTTGACCTTGATGAGATTATCCTTTGCATTCAATCTACTATATTGTGAGGGTGAGCTTGTCTCATACTCCTGCTAAAGTAGGGGCTAAATGTACCATCCTAAAAAGTTAGCACCCATAATTGGAGGCTCTAGGACCTTTTAGACCCCATTTTGGTAATTTTGAGGTCTGAATGACCATTTTTCTTGATCCCAACAACCTATAATTTTTTCCTCCGCTTTCTATCACACTCCCCTAAGTCCCAATAATTTTTGAGGGAAAATCACTTGGACTAGGTCGACCATGACGACCTAGTCCTATGTTTTTTCCCCTAAGTTGGCATGGGGCCCGATGGAGGGGTTTTCTTTCAATTTCCAAATCTATGGTCGACTTGGAGTTAAATTGAATCCCAAAATGAGTATAAAAGGGGACTCTCTCCTCTCATTTTGACATCATAGAATCACAATTCATGTGCAAGCAATCAATTGATCAAGTCCAAGCAAGTCAAATTTTTAAGGGATTCAAGTTGTCCAATTGAAGTGGTAGATTCAAGACTTGAAGGCAAGAACCCAACCTAGGATTCCCAAGTCTCCATTTCTTCAAGATCCAAAGGAAATATTCTCTCATTGATGCAAGTTTCTCTCCCATGATGGCCAAGTAGAGGAATTCACAAGCAAGCAAGAATATCCATACATTCATCCTTCTTCTCTCTCCTTCTCCATTGAGGTTATCAAGCATACATTCATTCACGATTTAGGATTTGACAAGTGTATATCTATGCATTGTGAAAGAATCCTTGATTTTACCATGCATGCATACATACAAGCACCTTCATGGATTTGATTGATTTCTACATCTATTCAATAATGTTTTCATGCAAGGTGATTCTTACATTTATCTTGTTTACATTACTTTCCTTTATGCAATTTCAATTTCATTTCAAGGTTGATTCCTATATAAGGGTTTGACCAATGCAAACCCCTTTCCACAACCTTTTCCCCTTCTTTTCTATGTGTAGGTGCAGTTTTGGGAGTTGCAAAGTTGGATTTAGAAGTCTCATAACTTGTTACAGGCCTAGTGCAATTTTCATAAGAGTTGGCCCTGAAAGGACTAGGTTGACTTTCATGACCTAGTCCTAGACAAGGTCGACTTTGATGGCATAGTCTCCCACTTTTTGGCTGAAATTTACACAATAGACAATTGTAGACATCAGAGGCCCAAATCTAGAGTTACATCTAATTCTGACATTCGAATGACACTCAAATTTAGATCTGAAAGTCATTTTTCCTCTTCTTTCTTCAAGGTAAGTTTATTTCTCCTATTTTCCTCTTGCATTTACTTTCATAGATTAGATTTACATATCATATCACTGTTTACATTTCCTTATCATTCCTATCACAAAAGAATCCAAATCCTACATTGTGTAGATCATGCATTGGCACCCTTAATTTCTTGGTTGTGCTAATTAGATTCACCTTGTTGGAGGTTTTGTATTCTAATGCATGCCAAGATTCAGTGAGTGATCTACATCCTACCATTGCTCACCATTTCTTCCATTACAAGTCTTTAGGGGACCAAGAAGTGGGGTGGCTAGCTTTTGGTCCCACATCTGTGTGCATTTACCCCCCACCCTCCCAAAGTTCTCTCCATTATACATGTTTCCCAACTAAGCTTGATGTTGAAGCCAATTCCAAGGTATTCATACTTTATTGCTTCCTCAAGAATACTCCCTTTAAAATAAAAATTGAATTGATTATTTTTCTTTCTTTTAGAGAAGTCGTGATCTTGATCTTTCTAGTGTTAACTTACATACCCACATCTTTTCAAAAGTGCTCAATATCAAACATTTTCTCTTATAACCCTTCAAACATACCTAGCAATCAAAATAAGATCATAGGCACACAAAAAAATCCTAATGATATATTCCCCCCAAAGAACAATATTCCTACCTTTCAATTTTTTATCATACTCTCCTGCGATACCTTCTCCTGGTGCGTGTCCATCTGCTACGCTCAGGGCTTCCTCTGCCTCTGCCGTCAGCCCTTTTGTTGTGGGCACAAGAGTGTCTTTTTCTCCCATGGCTCATGCTCAACCTGGCCCTTTTGCTACGACGAGGCTCTCTAGTTCAGGTGGGTTGCGGTCTATTGCTACGGGGGTGGGGTCTGCCCTTGGGCCTCCTGCCTTTAGATCCAATGTTTCTTCTGCTCCTCTGGCTGTCCTTGTTGGAGGCTCAGAACTGCCTCCATCCGTGGTTTTGGGTGCAGGTAAACAAGGGTTTCCTGTTTCCTGTACAGGAAAATTTAAAAAGCATGTGAAGGGGAGTGTTGGCTCGGTGCATGATGTGCCTGCTAGGGGGCTTGCTCCTGAGGGTGCTTCTTCTAGTCTGTCTTTTCTTTCTTCTATTAATAACTCAAATGCTTCTATTGATGTTGTTGTTTGTGTTGGAGTGGATTCTAGTCGTGGTGTTTCTGGGGGCTCTTATGCTAATGCTGCCTCAAAGGCAATGCTCAGGGCAGGGGGCTCTTCCAGTGGGGTGCCTTCTTCCATTCTGATTTTTGCCAGCTACCCTCTCTTTGTTAAGCTCTTAGATGCCACCGAAGGGGAGCTAGAAACTTGCTCTGAAACCCTTAGGGTTCAAGCTATGATCTATCACTTTTGAGGGTTCTGGCTGACTCTTCCCCAACTTCATGACTGGATTTCCTAAAAGTGGGAACCAATAATCTCAGATAACGTCCATATCTTTCCCTTAGAAAAAGGTTTCTTTGTTTCTAAATTTGATAGATATAAGGATAGAACTAAGATATTGTGTGAAAATTTCTTCAGCTGGGAGGATGATAAATTTTTGCTTATGGTAAAACCCTGGCACCCGGATTTTGACCCTTCCTCTGAAGTTTTCAACAATATGTATATTTGGGTAAGACTCCCCAATCTTCCTCTCCATCTTTGGCAAGGTGCTGTCCTAGAGGAGGTGGGTGAGGCTTTGGGGGAGTTTCTACTTATTGATGATAATTCTTCTAATATGTTCCATTCTACCTTTGCCCGTATTCTAGTAGATATTGACATTTTGTAGGGTCTTCCTGAACAGTCTCACAATAGGTAATGATAATCACATCATTGTCTCTCTTAGGAATAATGTATTCATACTAAGGATTATTTTTCCCATTATGAAATGAATTTATATTGTCAACCCAAGGACGTAGAATTGAAATGGGACAACACAATTTGTGCACTAAGTTCCTCAAGGAGTCATACTACCTATGTTGCAGGAAGATAAAAATGCATAAAGGAAACCTATGCTATTGTTGTAGGAAAGAAAGCACACTTAACTACTTAATGAAATTAATGCAGAAAGCTTGTAAACTTATCCTAAGCATGTTTAACAACTCAAGGCATTCACTATGTCTATCCCTGCAAGGGCTATAGGAACATTCATAGTAGTAATGTTGTAGGAGTAAAACAATAACTTCTACTTGGAAGCACAAAAAGTACAGAAAGAAACTATACTCTATCCTAATCTAATCCAACTTCCAAGTGGGCCCCCTTGGTTGGATTCTGCTAACTACTAACACAAAAGATACTCCAAAATAACTCTTTCATTATTGTAGTACCCCTCCATAGTTTGCTTTTATGTTTTCTTGCCAAACTCTTTTGGGCCACTTGTATGTGTGCTTCACTATTTCAGTATTATTATGATTATTGGATATATGTCTCTTTATGATGAATCTTTAATAAATGGATGTTTATGATGTTTATATTGATTTAGTTGTATGCTATGATGACATTATTCTTGTTTCAAAATGTTATTTATAATGATGGTTATACTTACCCCATACTTGCATGTGTATGGTGTTCATGTATGCTTTTATATTTCTGCTTGATGTGCTTGATGTAGTTGAGGGACGGAGTTGTAGTTACTTGCTTGCGAGATCCACACGATCGGCCGATCTCCGCCATTGTCTGTATCTTTATATATGCACATGCTTGTCTCTTATGCAAGTTCGCAGGTACTGGGCATTGACTTCCCATAATTGTCAGGATGAGCGTTCCCTATCACTAATCTCAATGGTAAAAGAGAGGAGATAATATTTAGTTCCAAATCCTAACCTAAGCCAATTATTGTCCTAAAGTAGGGGACAAGATTCTATGTTTCCACCCTTCTAAACTCGTCCAATTGGCAAGAGTTTACACCTAAGTCCTGAGTATGAATGTGGGTCCTTAGGTCTTTCTGATTCTTTGATTGTGGCATTTGATGTGTTTTCTATTTTTAGATCATGCTATTTTTTTTAGCTGTGGCACAGTATTTAAATGGTAATTAAATAAATGTATTTATTTAGTTTAATTATTATATGGTTGATGCATTAATTAATTGGAAATTAATTTTATGCTAATTTGAGTGTGGTTGAAATATTTAATTAATGTGAATTAATTAAATATCCTCACTTTTGAAATATTTAATCATGAAATTTAACCTTTGTTTAATTAAAACATGTTTTATTAAATTGAAATTTATTTTGGCATGTGTTATTTATGATTAACTAAATGTTTTAATTATTATTTAATTGAATGCATTATGTTGCACATTCATAATTTCATGAAATTGAATTAGTAATTCAAGTTGAAGTTTGGTTAAGTGCTTTTCAACAAAGGTCAAAGTGAAGAGGAGACTCCAGTTCAACTGAGACTGAACTGTGAACTGAAGTTCATCTTCATGCAAAGCCCTTTTGATGTTAAGTTTATATTTTTGCATGTGAAAGGGGAATTCCTTTAAATATTAGGGGTTTTGGTCATTATTCGGGTACACAGGTTTTGGAGGAGGAATTTTGGAGACAGATTTGGGAGAGATTTTCGAAAGGCTTGGATTCTGTTTTCTTTGTTCTGGTCATCATCAATTCTGTTTAATTTTGATTTGAGGTAGGTTTTGAAGTTTATTCTTGTTATTCCTTTTCAGATCTCTGTAGAAAAAAAAAAGGCGTGTCTTCATTGTGCCTGTTGGATCTGAATGCATGAAAAGTTTCGTATGTTATTGCAATATGAATTAATTAGTTTCGCCAATCTACTTGTGTTTTGATGATCCTGAGGGATCTGTAGAAAAAGCTTTAGAAAGCCCTTTTAGACTATGGTTTTGATCTTTGTTTAAAATTCATGGGAATTAATTTTTATGTTAAGAGAGTTTTTGTTGGATTGGGTTATTATAGTTAACTATGTATTAATGTTGCATTATATATATATATATATATATGTATAATTTAAATCCCAATTATTTTGTAAAAATTGAATTTCATATTAGAGTTGGATTAAATATGGAATTGGATCCTAAATTAAATATTAAATAAAATAAATATATATTAAAATATATTTATTAAGGAATTGGTTTGTATGTTTTAAATGATAAAATGTCATTGAAATATATATATTAAATCGTAATTTATAGAGGGTTTTTGTTTAAGAGAATCTTTAAAAAAAATTTTTAAAGTATTAATTTGGGGAGGGTACTGCTCTGTACCCTGTCCCCATGTCGGTACCAGTGCAGGTACTCTGTCGCACAGCTCAAAGGAGCTATCGACGATAGTCCTTAGGGACTGTCACCGACAGTCCTTAGGGATTGTCACCGACAGTCCTTTGGCTATTGACAACAGACCCCACGCAGTCGTGCATGGTGGGTGGGACCCGCGGGTCCCAATAAATTTTTCTTCATTTTCTTTAAATAATTATTATTTTTCAAACATGTTTTTATTAGTTTATTTAATTTTATATTATTGTTATTATGTGTTAGGAATTTTTAGTTCATTAAAATGTTAATTTTTCTTTAGTTGTTATTTCAATACTTAATTTTTATTAGATGTTATTTAGAATTTTATTATTTAATTAATAAAAAGTTGTGAGATTAATATTCAATTGCTTTTAGATATGTCAATTTTATTTTAATTTATATTGAGAGGATTTGTTGGTTGTAGGGTTATGAATGGATTATTCTTAGATGTTAATTTAAGTTAATTCTTTTTGCTCTTTTCTATTTGAGCAATTATTTGAATTATCAATTGTAAATTTTTGTGTTTAAAGTAACTAGTACTTTATTATTTAGCAAATTTTTGCATGTGCAATCAATAGCAATCATAGATATCATGGAGACTTTTTGATGTCTTTAGTCAATTAGTTTTGGATTGATTTTCAGGGGTTGTAGTCATCTTTTTGGGATATAATCCAGAGGCGGGATTGGGTTAACTTTATCTGTCATGTTTGGTTGCCATGCATATTATGTGGTGTTGGTGAACTTGTTTTATGATGTATTTGGTTTTGCATGTTTCTGGTTTTGCATGTTGAATCTAGTTGTAAAGATTCAAGGGTTGTGATAACTTAGAGTTCTTATTGTTCATGTGAAAACCTAGAGTAGGTCTTCTAAGTGTATATCAGGAAGTGGCTTGTGAATTGGTGCCAGAGCCCGAAAGTGGCTACCAAGAGATCCCATTACAAGTAGAGTAATAAGTGATAATTAATAAACATTGAGAATCTAAAATGAACCTAAAAAGATATTTGTGCCTCGCCCATGCCCAAGTTCCCGATTGAGTTTAACTAGGATGGGAGTTGAGATGATGCTTGTCGCCTATATGGATTGGATATGGCATAGGTAGTACCTTGTCTACACGAGAGGTTACTATAACCACATAGAGTCACTAGAGTGTCGGGGTCTGAAGGGACTACCAGGATAACCCTAGAGTTGGCTTATGTCATGACACTTCTTGTATGCATCTTAGGTTTCCTACGTGTTGTGTTTGCCTCTGGTAGAGTTTGTTATACCTTGTTGTACTTTTGGTATCCTTGAGTTAGAATCTTTCAGGACCTCTTCCTTGGATTGTTGTTGTTTGTTATCCGAGTGGATTCTGATGTTATCTCCTCAGCATGGTGGGAGTGGACCATTTAGGTTCACGAGGTCGGGTGGTAGTGGTTCTTTTACCATTTAAGATTTCGACATTCGTGCACCGAGGCTGGATGATCCTTATAGAAGTTATTATTTCTTGTTCTTCTTTCTCTTATGATCTTGTATCATTGTATTAGATATTCAGAATTATCATGTTGTATTTCTTTTTAGTTATTGTATTCACATACCCTGCGACATGTGTAGTGGATGCTTATTGTTATGGTCACCTTATGGTACCAATTGTATTTAGGTGATCATGCTTATGATGTTGTATTTTATCTATCAGATGTAATCTTTGGATTCATATCTTTATCTTATATTAATTAATTAACTCTTTTGTAATCTACGTCAAGGAACCCTTGAGAGTTGTAACCTATGTTAGTTGTGTATTGCTATGCTTTGCTTCCGCATTGTGAAACTTTGATGTTATTGATTGTTAACTTTTTTTAAAAAAAAATTCTACAAAATTAGTCACATGATTAGGTTAAGTTCTTCTGGGTTCCCTGGCGGGGCATTACAATTATATTCTCAAAAATTGATTACATAGTAATGGAATAGTACATGAAGAACATAAAAGATTAACTCTGTTATAATTAAACACAATACTTGAATATATTTTCTCATTGCTAACTAAACCAATCAAATCCCTTTATATAGAGGATTGATGCTTATTTAAAGCTTAATAGTAAAGTCTGACTAAAACCTCGCCATAGAATGAGGAAATATAACAACCACGACATATTACAATAAAGTGCAGATAACAGAATAACAAGAACTGAGGAAATATAACAAAGTTATTTCCTATATTCTCTAGAATGATGGCTCCTTTTCAACAGCGACATGATCCTCAGAATCGTGATGGCTTTCTTAGTCATGGCTGGAACTCCAACTCTCCCTCTTCAATGCAGTTGATCCACTCTCAAGGAGCTCCTTGTTTTCCTGGCAGGTTAGTAGCATTTGGTATGTATACAAGTCATCATTTCAATTCCTACCCAAATATTAGAATACAGATTAAAGTAGCTATATGAAGCACTGCAATTTATATATAATATTTAGCAAAACATGTCATTCTAACTACCCATAATCTTTGTGGCTCTAGCTGTACTTATCACAAGTTCACTTAGGTATAGGTTCATAAAATGTATTGGAAATGTTTTATTAGACCATAAAGAGTTTCAACAAAGTATAAAGATTATAACAAAATAGAGACAATAAATTATCTCATCATCTACCCCATACTAATATAATGCTTGTCCTAGAGCATTGCATTTTTTGGCTGTCGTCCTGAAATCACTAACAGTTGTCTTCCCTTTATTCCCACTCTTAAAAGTGTAGTAAAATCCTCTTGTTTGTGCCAAATACTCTACCCGATGATCCTCCTGTAGATGATCCAATCTGGTGGCTTTGACATCATATAGCGGCCATAGGAGTGTAGGTGGTTGGAAAGATAAGGGAATCCACAATTCTCTTCTAGTTTGATGCCCCAACTGCATATACTTAGTTGCTCTATTTGTAGCTTCTTCAAAGTTGATTGGGTTGTGTGGCTCTGCTTCCTTAAAGGCCTCTAGTAACCTACTCCACCGAATCCTTACCCCTGCAAGAGCTCTTTGAAATGAAAAGTAGGGCAACCCTTGATATTCTCTATAAACTCTGTCTCTTAGTGCAAAGACCTTCTCCCTTATCTCAAGTTTTTGCTTTCTATAGGTTAGGTTGAGCCAATCTTGTAAGAGGACACTAGGTTTGTGTGATTCAACCCTTAAAGGTAAGGGTTCAGATTTCTCTAAGTCCCTATAATTATTAAGCTGCCTATCATAGTTTCCCTCATTGTGCATCCATGACATCAGAGCCCTCAAATGGATATCACCTATGTAGAGCAAAGGGTTCCATTTTGTTTCATGTGGAATGACAAAGTTATGTAAATAGAGGTCACATAGTAAATTTTATTTCCATGGAGGGAGAATTTGCTATAATTCATAGAATTCCTGGGTTGACTTAAATTTACAATCTATACCCTTCATAGTCATCATGAGCTAGAACAAGAGGAATTGTTCTTTCAAGAAAATGGCATACACTCAAGGAGGTGGCCTACAGGCAATAACCTGATCTGCTAATTTAAGAGCTTTGTCCATTTATTGTTTCTATTTCTTTATCTGATCCTTAAGATCTTCAATTTCCTCTTCCATGTCATCTATCTCTTTTTGCATTCTATTTCTTTCTTGTTTCCACCAAGTTTTTTGGAAAACAAATTGATTGCATAAGTTAAAGAGTATAGATTGTATTGTTGGTGGACCAAATTCTTGTAGCTGGGTTTTCTGTCTTTTCTTTTCCTTTGAAGCTTGTTGAAAATACACAGTAAACCATGTTGATTTGTAGGGTACAATAGAAGTATTGGAATAAATAGGGTACTATGGAGGAGTCACCTATACATCCTCAATAATGCTTTCTTATGCCACAATAGGGCTTTGCTCAGCTGCTCCCAGATCATCATGTGGTATGTTACCTCAAGGCTCTTACAAATTTTGGGATTCTTGCAGATTTTGGGGTTCTTGCAAATTTTTGGGGGACGAAGACACTTCTGTCTGCTTGGGAGAATCATCAGGAATGTACTCAACAGAAGGTTCTGTGGTAGGTTTTAGTGTCGGAACATCTGGGTTTCCAAGGGAAGTTGGAGACACTTGTCCTCTCATCCAAGGACTTATCTGCACTATTGTTTCCACAACCTCTATAGTTTTCTTTTGGCGGGTTCTTTTTGGCCTCTCTGCTACAAGAGTAGATGTTGCAGGATTTGACCTTTTCTTTTTATTTCTTTGTACTGTAGGGTTTTGAATTTATTCTTCAAGGTTAGGGATTTCTTCCCTGACTTTTTGTTTTCCTTCCTTTATGGAAGAAGTAGGAGCATTGCTTTGGGGAACATGTGCAGGTATATTTTCTTGTAATTCTGGCTTTTTTTTTTTTTTTTTATAGTTGTTTCTACAACAGGCTCAGAAGATTCTGCTTCATTTCCTAGGGGTTGCTCAATAGGGTTAACTTGGGGTTGCAATGTTTTATATTGAACAAATTCCAACCATGTCAAAGGAGAGACATCCCTAAGAGACTTCTCAACTAATAATTTTATTAGGGCATGGTGGGTAATAAAATTTGCATTCCCCTTCTGAGTCTCCTCAGCACTAATGCTCAGCATATTATACAAGAAATTAGGGACATTAACTTGGAGATTATGTCGTATGCAACTAAGTAGTTTAAAATGATGGGCATGAAAATTTGGAATCTTCCTTCGCAAGTTAAGTACCTGATAATATGTGTCGCCAATTCAATGAACGGTTGAGGAAGAGATAGTCTTTTGCATCCCTACTTGGTGATTTCCAGAGGAGGATCAGTTTGACAGGAGAACTGAGCTCAAGATGACCTAGTGTCATGCTCATTGGGGGTAATGCTCCCCAATGAGTGGAAACCTAGTGACCTCTGCTATTCTTTCTTTAGTGGTGACAAACGTTAAACCCCAGACGGTTGCCTGCCTCTCCTCAAAAGTACCCGTAAATTCAGCTGCTACTTCCTCACTAAATTCTGATAGTTGAAGAAAATACCCCAACCAACCACATGCATTAAATCTTTGGACTACTTCGACGTCTGCAAGTAAAATGCCATGGTGCATTGGTTCATGCCTCTGCAGTTGTCCACCCATTTGTGTTCAATATCTAGCCTTTAATTTTCTACTCACCAATTTCTCTATTAATCTTTCAATCTCTGTGCTCTACAAATACCTTCTTTCCTTCTTGAAATTCAAATGCACTTCTTGAAAATACCGACTTTCCTTTTTAATTCCTCTGTTATTTTAGCATGAACAATAATAATGAAATTTTACAAAGGACATTATAACTTTAAATGTGAGTTACCACACAATTCAATTATAATCTTTTTCAGTCATATCAACTTTAGAAAATGAGAATTTTTAGAATGGCAAATGTGTGGGAATAAAAGAAATTTATATAAAACAGGCCTAAGTACAGCTTGAAGTGATAAGAAAGTGACAAGGATGGATTAGCAATGACACTTGGAACTTATTACACTTCCCCTACCCCCTATGAAACATTTACAAGTGTCCTTACTTGGCACATTTAGCACAGGATGGGGAACTGGCTTGATGCCTAAATTATATATTCATTGCAGTACTATATATAATTACCAAGATCTATGTGCTAAAAGTGAGTAAAGATTGAAGAAGTTGTATTTATGCATTGATTACCGTATGTGTGAAGAAAAGGTGGTGAGAGTGGAGAAATTTTTATGGCCGCATGCATCAGCTGACGTGGCATTTATTGAAAACATTGAAAATAGAAACAGTGGATGACGTGGATTGTGAGTGGATGGAAGAGAGAGAAATGAGATGGGTTGGAAAGAAGAAGAAATAAAAGTGAATGGAGAAAGGTACTTCATATTAAATGAAGTTTTATTATGGTTGGACTTGAAGACATGTTATTTTGAAGTTGTAGGAAGAAGGTTTTAACCTTCTGCTGCAGGTAGTGTTACATGTGGTATTGCTAAAGTTTGTGTGCTGAACTATTACAGAAATTCCTCATTTATTTGGGGTTTGTGATATAGGCGCAACTAGTGTCCATTGATGAGGAGTTTGAATTATACTGGATCTAGTGTGGTTAACTGGATTGCTCCATTGTCAAAGACGTATTCAATTTCATAAGGTCCCAACCATCTGGTTTGTAACTTTCCTGGAATCTCCTTAAATCAGGAATCATACAATAATGCCCAATCACCCGCCTGAAAATGCTTGCTCTTGATATGGGAATTGTGCCACCTCTTTCGTTGGTTTTGGATCAATTCTGTGTGTTCCAATGAAGATTTGTGCATTTCATCTAAGGAATTGAGGTGGAGAAGGCGTTCTATTTGTGCTGCAGGAAGATTGATATTTAGTTCCAGAGCTGTACACAATGTCTTGTGTTCAAATTCTATGGGTAATATTGCCACCTTTCCATATACTAGTTCGAATGGGGTGAAGCTTGTGGTTGTCTTCCAGGTTGTGCGGTAGGCCCAGACTGCTTCAGTGAGTCGACTACTCCAATCTCGCCTATGCAACTGAACTATTTTTGTTAAGATGACCTCAATTTCTCTATTTGTGACCTCCGCCTGTCTATTTTCCTGTGGATGGTAAAGGCTAGACTTCCTATGTTTGATACTGTATTCTTTCATTAGCTCATTGATCAGATTTGAAGTGAACTATGCTCCCTGATCAGTTACAAGTTCTCAGGGCACTCCATAACGGGTGAAAATATCCTCATACAAGAATTTGGCTACCTTTAGATCTTTGGCATGCTGCATGGCTTTCACTTCCACCCATTTGGTCAAATAATCTGTGCATACCAGGATGTAAGATTTTCCATTTGAAGGAGGATCTATTGGTCCCATGAAGTCCATACCCCATTTGTCAAATGGTGTTATCACCACTTGTGGATTGAGGGGCATCTCATCTGATTTGGTTGGGTGACCCATCCTCTGGCATTTATCACATTTCCTTGTATAACTGGCTACATCCCTATGGAGTGTTGGCCAGTAGTAACCTATTGTTAAGATTTTAAGAGTTGTTCTCTTTGTTGCAAAATGACCTCCACATGGCTCGTTATGACAAGCGTGGAGTATATCATATGTTTCATCTTCTCTCACACATCTTGTCATGATTTGGTCTAGACCAGTATAAAATAATCTGTTATCAATCCATGAGAATTGGAAACTTTTCTCTATAAGCATTCTTTTGTCCTTTGGAGAGAAATGTGGGGGAATTTTACTGGCTACTAGGTAATTGGCTATGTTAGCATACCATGGATTTTTTACTGCAATATAAAACAGGTGTTCATCCGAGAATGTATCTTCAACCAGAGAAGTGTCTGCATCAGCATTTTGAAGTCTGGACAAGTAGTCAGCTACTACGTTTGCCTTCCCTGGCTTGTCACTTATTGTTATCTCAAATTCCTACAATAGAAGAAGCCATCTTGCTAACCTGCCTGTGATAGCAGGTTTGTTCATTATATATTTAATTACCGAGTGATCAGTGTGAACAAACATGGGATAACCTATTACATAGTGGTGAAATTTGTTCAATGCATAAACTATGACCAATAATTCTTTTTCAGTTACTGTGTAGTTTAATTTTGGTCCACGAAGGCTTTTACTGATATAGTAAATTACATTCTCAAGGTTACTAGGCGTTTTACCTAACACAACACCTATTGCATAATCTGATGCATATGTATGTATGCAAAATGGAATAGACCAATCAGGTCCTTTGAGGATTGATGCAGTTGTTAGAAGTGACTTGAGCTACAGGAAAGGCTCATCGCAAGCTGATGTCCATATAAACTCAGCCTCTTTGGTAAGTAGTGTGTATAGAGGACTAGCTATTTGACTGAAATTCTAAATAAAGCACCTATAGTAGCCAGCATGTCCTAAGTAAGATCTTACATCCTTTTGCTTAGTAGTTGTGGGTAACGTGAGAATTACCTCAATCTTGGCTAGGTCTACTTGGATTCATGCTACTGAAATGAAATGTTCAAGTATAATGCCTTCCTGCATCATCATAAAGCACTTCTCATTGTTGAGTGACAGATTGTGTTCCTTGCATCTTATCAGCACTTTTTCTAGATTTTGTAGAGCTTCTTCAAAGGTCACCCCAAATGCTGTAAAATCATCCATGTATATCTCCATGCAATCATGTGAAATGTTAGCAAAAATACTAATTACAGCTCTCTGGAATGTTGCTGGAGCATTACATAACCCAAATGGTAGGACAGAATATGCATAATTCCCCCATGGACAGGTGAATGTAGTGTTTTCCTGGTCCTCTGGAGCAATACTAATTTGATTGTATCCACTAGATCCGTCAAGAAAGGGAAAATACTTTTTATCAGCTAAAGTATCAAGTACTTGATCAATGAAAGGTAATGGGAAATGATCTTTCTTAGTGGCTTTGTTTAATTCCCTATAATCTACATAGATTCTCCATTTACCCCCCTTTTTGGGCACTATGACCAGAGGTGATACCCATTTACTATCAGATATAGGATATATAAAGCCAACATCCAGCAACTTTTGCAACTCTGTTTTGACTATCTCTCTCAATACTGGGTTAATCCTCCTCTGAGGCTGGCAGAATGGTAGACTTCCTTCATTGATATATATCCTATGAGTACAGAGTATGGGACTTAGTCCCTTCATATCCCCATAGTCCCATGCAAAGGCTTTTTCATGTGTTTGTAAGAGCTTAGTTAATTGCTCCAATTGTTGTGAAGGCAACTTATTATTTACATGGAGGTTATGACCTTTGGAAAGCTCAATAGTAGTTGTAAGGTCAGGCATGGATACTTCAGGGATAGGACTTGTATCTACCTCACAGGGTAGTTACTGATGGATAATATTGGGTTCTGAAGGCAAAACATAGTCTTCAATATGGTCCTCATATGTAGTCAATTCCAACATAGAGCTCTTAGATATATCTTTGATCACAACACAATCATTATTAAGAATGTTCTGAATTATTGCATCTTCCTCTTACAACTTTAGAATGGATTGCCTATGTAACATCATGAGCTAAACCACAGAGTTCAACTCTTCTTCCCCATCTCCTAAATTTGGCCATATAGGGGTGCTTAAATCTGGTTGGGGTTGAGTTGGAGGATATCATGCTAGTTTCTTAGTTGCTTGCCCATCTGAAATTGTCATGTTCCTTGATCTACAACTAATGTTTGCATTAGCTGTTGCTAACCATGGACGTCCTAAAATAATAGGGTAACCAACAAGATTGACCTTTGGTGATATAATCATGAAATCAATAGGGTATTCCTAGGAATCTAGGGCAATTATTATGTCTTCTATCATCCCATCAGGGGTGACAATAGAACTATCTGCTAGTTGTAAGATTATTGGAGTAGCTCGTAATCCTTCTATGCTCAATTTATTCATAGTATCCTTAGTCATTACATTAATGGTAGCACCTAAGTCTATAAGTGCATTTTTGATAGACTAACCATTAATGATAATATCAACGACTGGACTCCCTAGATCAAAATATTTTAGAATTACAAGTTTTCCCAACATGATATCAGCTAGTTGTCCTATAACATGAACTGTTTTGGGATCCATTTTCTTTCATCCAGTATTTTTGAGACAAGCTTCTTTGATTGCTTTTCCATAGATAGGAACATCTTTAATGGCTTGAAACAGAGGAATCTGGACATGCATGTTCTTTAGTTGGTCAAGGATATCAAACGACTGATCCTCTTTTGGTATAGGTTCATCTAGGCTTAGCCTTTGAGGAAAAAAAGGTTTAACTGATGTCTGAACATTATTTGAGTTGGATATATTAGCTGGGGAAACTATATTTGGAAAAGCATCCTCTTGAATTGGTATTGATGCTGCAGGAAGGTCTGGCACTTATGTAATAAGAGGTGGTTCAGGTGCAGGCAAGGTAGTACCTGATCTTAGGTGTATATCAACTATTTTGAGTGCATAGGCAGGGTATTGCTGAGCATCAGTAGCATACATTTGCTATTGTTGTTGTTGACTATTGGGATTTGGTTGTGGCTGAGCAGGTAACTATGTCTGCTTTTGAGGACCTAAATTTGCAGGCGGTGGCATAATTGTAGGTGTATTCATTGGAGGTGGCAAAGATGGATATCCAGGATTTGGATTAGGCCATTGTTGAGGTCCTCTCCACTGGTTAGTGGGCTACCAATTTCCTTGTGGTGATTGCCATTGGTTTGGAGGTTGTGGCCATTGGTTTTGTTGTGGATTAAACCATTGGTTCTATTGATTATTGGGCCAAGCATTATTCCAGGTAGGTTGAGTATACTGAGGAGGGTTTTGGACATTCTAGTTTTTCCATTGACTATTATAAGGATTTGAAATTTGTAGTGGGTCTTGAGGCATACCTTGTCTCGTGGCCCATGATCGACATTGAGCAACAAAGAACACTTGCTCATCCTCTCCTTCTATCTTTAAGTACTCAGTTGGAAGGTGTTGATTCTCTAGGTTCGCGACCAGCTTGCAATGGAAATCCTTCTTTTGCTTGCGACAATGGGGGCAGTATTCAACGAGCTGTGCCTCCGCGTCTGCATACTTCTTCTTGGCAGTCATCATGTCTAGGTGTGTGGCGACATCATTAATGATGTCTTTCTTGAAGTTTGATAGTAGGTTTGAGATTTCTATCTTGGAAATGTCGGAGCCACTTCCTTTTGTAAGTGTTGGACAGAATCATCTACCTTTCTTTACTATTGCTTTGGAATAATTCAAACAAATCTTCTTTAGATTATCCTAGGAAGACTGAGATATATCTCCTCTAGACATGAGGTCCAATGCTTCCAAGCAGTTATCATTCACTCCTCTTAGAAAGATTAGCTTCTGTGAATCCTCCTATAGTGCACGTTGAGGATTCTTTTGCAGATTGTATAGGAAGCATGATATGTAGTCCTCCAGGGTCTTATCTTCCTTCTGTGACATTCAAAAGATATCATCTCCTTTTGAATCACCTCCTTTGTAGTATTCCTTATACTTCTTTAGAAATAAATCTCTCATTCCATCCTAATCAGTTACTGCATTTGCTCCTAAGCCCATGAACCATCTGAGATCCAACTCCTTTAATGCTGTTGGAAACAACTTAAGTTTATGACTATTAGAGTTATAGTCAAAACTTCAACACAAGATGTCAAACTTGAACAAAAAGGTGTCAGGGTCCTTTATAATAAGGCCATAGAATTTTGGAAGAGCTGAAGCAGGTATGTTCTTAAGATTAGGATTATTGATAAGACTTGGAATAGGAAATGAAAATGTAGGAGTTGCCATTACTGGAGGTGTTGGATAATGAAACTATGGCTTGGAAGTATTATTAACCAAAAGGTTCTGGTAAATAGATGGTCCTAGATTGGAATTATTAAGGAAACTGGCTAATATCTTTGCAAAAGGGCGAAGGTCAAATGGATCAAGAGGATCTCCTTCTGTTGAAGATGATGCAGCAAACTCAAGACTTGCATCAAGAAATGGTAACTCAAGTTCTTCAAATTCTTCTTTCAGTTTAACAGGTTCTTTTGGGAGAAATCTACCATGAACATCTCGCCTTCTTCGATGCATGCAAGTGAGTTGATGAACTTGTGAAGCAAGCTCACAACTACTTTCTATTGACTAAGAATAAGAAACTAATGTTTAAAAATAAATGACTCATTAAGGTTCTTAGTTTGACACCATCCCCGACAATGACGCCAAAAATGAACAATCTCACAATAGGTAATGATAATCATGCCATTGTCTCTCTAAGAAATAATGTATTCATACAAAGGATTATTTTTCCCATTATGGAATGCATTTAGATTGTCAACCCAAGGACGCAGACTTGAAATGGGATAGCACAGTTTGTGTACTAAGTTCCTCAAGGAGTCATACTACCTATGCTTCAAGAAGATAAAAATGCATAAAGGAAACCTATGCTATTGCTGCAGGAAAGCAAACACACTTAACTACTTAATGAAATTAATGCAGAAAGCTTGCAAACTTATCCTAAGCCTATTTAACAACTCAAGGCATTCACTATGTCTATCCCTGCAAGGGCTGCAGAAACATTCACAATAGTAATGCTACAGGAGTAAAATAGTAACTTCTACTTGGAAGCACAGAAAGTACAGAAAGCAACTATACTCTATCCTAATCTAATCCACCTTCCAAGTGGGCCCCCTTGGTTGGATTCTGCTAACTACTAACACAAAAGATACTCCAAAATCACTCTTTCATTATATTCTCAGAAATCGATTACATAGTAATGGAGCAGTACATGAAGAATAGAAAAGAGTAACTCTGTTATACTTATACACAATACTTGAATATATTTTCTCATTACTAACTAAACCAATCAAATCCCTTTATATAGAGGATTGATGCTTATTGAAAGCTTAACAGTAAATTTTGACTAAAACCTCGCCATAGAAGGTGGAAATATAACAACCACAACATATTACAATAAAGTGCAGATAACAGAATAACAAGCACCGAGGAAATATAGAAAAGTTATTTCCTATATTCTCTGGAATGATGGCTCCTTTTCAGCAGCAGTGATCCTCGGAATCGTGCTGGCTTTCTCCATCATGGCTGGAACTCCAATGCTCCCTCTTCAATACAGTCGATCCACTCTCGAGGAGATCCTTGTTTTCCTGACAAGTTAGTAGCATTTGGTATGTATACAAGTCATCATTTCAATTCCTACCCAAATATTAGAACATAGATTAAAGTAGCTATATGAAGTACTGCAATTTATATATAATATTCAGCAAAACATGTCATTCTAACTACCCATAATATTTGTGGCTCTAGCTGTACTTATCACAAGTTCACTTAGGTATAGGTTCATAAAATGTATTGGAAATGTTTTATCAGAGCATAAAGAGTTTCAACAAAGTATAAAGATTATAACAAAATAGAGACAATAAATTGTCTCATCACTTCCTTCCGAAATTAAAATTGAATCATCTAAAGGTTGCTGGATACAACCATTGGATTATGAGGGTATCCCTTTTAGGTGTAGAAATTGCTTTAAAATAGGTCATTATGCTTCTCTTTGTAGTGCTGATTTCATTAAGAAGAAATCTTCTCCTACATGGTGGAAGGATGCCTCTTCCAAGCATTATACAGTTATGAAAAGTTCTTCTCAAGATTTGAAGGATTTTGTTCCTTCTGTTCCTTTCTCGGGCTCTCAGAAGCCTAATATTGTAAATAATTTGAATCCTGTTTTGCCTCCAGTAGATCCTCCAAGGACCATTCTTGATGCTGATCTTAATTGCTTTGCTATGCTGGCGGAACCTAGGCTTTCACTTGGCGATTTTGAGGGTGCTTCTCCTACCAGCCCTGCTGGTGGGATTTCTGCTGTGAAACCTGTGTTGGATCTTGGGCTTTCTGCTAGTGGTTCAGTGGATTTTGTTTCTGCCAGCCATGTTGGTGTTATTACTACCGTGGCTTTTGATTCTTCTGTCTCTCTTGCTGGAAGCTTTACAAGCCCTATTTTTGAGGTCGCTTTTCTTGCCAGCTCTGATGTTGATGGAAATGGTGTCACTGTCCCTCTTGCTGTGAGTTTTTCGGATTCTATGCTGGGAGCTATTTCCTTGGATTTGGTGTGCTGGCAGAAGAAGGCAACAAAAGTTGAAGATGGTTGGATAACTGTTAAAGGGAAACATTCTAAGAAATCCTCCTCATCGTTTGACACGACCCTCTGTTCTCATAAAAAGGAGATTTTTGGATAGCCTTGTTGCTATCCTCTTTGGACTACGGATTTTGATGCTTATTTTTATGCAGTGTTCTCGCTTTGTTATTTTTGTGTCCTACCTTTTCTTGGCCAGATTGAATCATCTTGGGAGGTTGTAATGATATACCTTAAGTGTTTTCTTGTGGTGTCCGAGCTTATATTTTGGCTAGATTGTTGTAATCTTGAAACTCCTATTGTTTTATCTTAAGTTCCAGCAATGTAAAGGGTTTCAGGGTCCCCTCAAAACCTGTTGTTACCTTAATCAAAAAAACATTCCTACCTTTCAATTTCAACCAATTTTCAAATTTGTTGATATATTGGCCCAAAGTGTAGAATATAATGGAAATCCTAGCTTAACTCTAATACCACTTCTAAATTTTTTTGAACCACCTACTTGAGTTTTGTTTTTCACCTAAACCTCTTT
This sequence comes from Chamaecyparis obtusa, assembly GCA_027943335.1. Taxonomy (NCBI): domain Eukaryota; kingdom Viridiplantae; phylum Streptophyta; class Pinopsida; order Cupressales; family Cupressaceae; genus Chamaecyparis; species Chamaecyparis obtusa. Next base: position 6,026,596 of record BSBK01000368.1, on the reverse strand, counting down.
ATAGAACCTATTGACATTTGTTCTAAATTGGACTAGAATACCAAGATCCTTCAGTTGACAAACTTATTCTTAAAAAATATGTTGAAAACCTTCTTGAAATGAACAAAATAACAATGAGCTTCATTTCTCATTCTAGACCTATTTAATAATATATCTCAATGTAACCCCATTATCAAAATAAGATATGAAAGTACCTAAGAATTGTTCTAATTTGCATGAGTGTCCCAACAACAATGAGGACATAGAAAAAATACGTGGTGAAAAAAAAAGATTGTCATGTTGACAAAGCATATTAGACAGAAGAAAGCTTACTAATACAAAGTCTGACCTAATTTGGGAGCATGATGAAAAAATATTTTTAGGAGCAATTATTAAGGAAAAAGCAAGATTGTTAATTGCACGATTGAAAATTAGATTGCATCATCTTAAATACCAAATTAGAAGATAGAATATTAACATTTTATCATAGAATGCACAAACTTGTAAAAATATCTATATCCAATACCCAAACAACTTAAAAATAAATAGCGTTTACAAACTATTGGAAAAAGCAAAGATCAACAAGATAACCTATGTGTTTATCAAAATACATAATAGAAAATTTACTTGCAACATTTGATACTTAGCACATGATTGATCCCCCGGACGTCATTAAGATAATCCTTTCTTTTAACCTTCTTTTTTTTTTTCTTCCTCACTCGTCCAAGCTATGGCCTTGAAAAGGCCAACCACGGATGCATGATGTTGTCTTATCCTATAAGCCACCTTAACAAAAGAGACCAAGGTGGACTTCGGGATCTGCTTTCCGGAGTTAGATTGGTATGAATTTCGTTGGATTGGGTGTGTGGAGCGCAAGCATAGTTTTGTGCAGTTAAGAGGCGGACAGAGCAGAACATGGCTTGGTGCCTTGGGAGTGTTAGTGCTACCCGGCAGCTCGTACCCGCCATTAGCATCAGCCACAATTTGAATTTCACTCTTCCTCGCCGGGGAAGTGCATGCGGGCGAACCAGAGCCAGAAGGTCTTCTCCCCGCAAAAGGATAAGGGATTCTGCTTCCGTCATCATCCCCACCACCAACGATACTGTAGTGAAGGATGAGGAGGACGGCGAAGAATACGTGGTGCCAAAGCTCCCAGGAGAAGAACCAGACTTTTGGGAGGGTCCTCAGTGGGATACCGTCGGTTTCATCATGCAGTACTTATGGGCTTTTGGTTTTGTCTTTGCGGTATGCCTCTTCCTATCTAATGAAAGGTTTCATAACCATATATCTTAATCGAAAAACATACAAGGAATGTTTGCAACGAAACACTGACATTGGGTATGTTAAAACAAAAAGCCTGTACTTCTTCTCTTTTTCCAATACACGTCCTCGACAGAACATGGAAGCAAATGTTGGGAATGTGAAGCCCAACAGTCACGCGTCTGTTCGGCTTCTCATGACTCTTTGCTTGAAGGCTTTATGTAACAATACTTCGTTAATTGATAAGCCTTCTGAATGCCATACACTCATCTTTCTTCAAGACAATATTCAAGTCAGGATATCCTCTTTTTCCGTATTCTCCTTCTTACCCTGTTTCTTTCTTAATGTTTTTGTTAGTCCCTCTTATGTATATTCTTTTGATTTTGGCTTCCACTTTCTTCTTCGATCAGTCTTACCCACTCTTTAGTTCAATGTCAATGATACTTTCGTTCACATATTGCAAGGGGAAAAACACTAACCAGAGTAACGAGAATCGCCACCATTCAGGCGATTCCGGCGATTCAGCGATCCGACTCACCCCTCCCGATTTTTTCTGAATCTGAATCGGAATCGGCCGATTCAAACTCCAAAAATCGCCTGAATTGCAATTCATGGGTGATTCAGCCAAAAATGGCCAATTTTCGGCTTCGTGAATCGGCCGCGGCAGCATAAAAGTTTAACTAAAAAAATTATAAAAAACACAATACTTTTTTATTGTTTGTTTGGTCGTTTTCCTTAGTTATACTTGTAAGTTTATACAAATGTAACATTTAAGTATAAGTTTGATTTATTTAATTTCTTATACTTTAAGTTATATTTGTATAAATTATAAAATATATATACTTCAGGATGTTTGAGATAGGTTCCAGCTTCATAGGAGTTAAGATGCAGATTCTAGATTCATCAAATTTCAGACTTAACCAAATTTCAGGATTCAACAAGCCTTTAGCAAGGTTACCTCCCACAATCCATCATGGCTTTCTAAGGTCAAACTGAAGCTGGCAAAAGGATTCTCAAAGGGTTTTAACTCGTTTTATCACAAATCACTTGGTTTCGATCCCATCTCTATGGCTCTCGCCCAAATCCCAGACAGACATGACTTCCCAACAGGCCAAAATCATTCAAACCTCATTTGCCGGACCTAGGGACTTGAAAACAGCCACCAACAAAGACTACCTAAGATCTAGTTATGAAGACTTTGACATTTGGCATTGATCAATGATCAAGCATCATAGATTCATACTATGAAACGATTTAGTTTTATGGATCTTATAGATACTGATAGACATATGTTTCATGGATCTTCATCTTACATACATTTATGATTTGATGTCTTATGGATCTTCATCTTACATACATTCTATGATTTGACTCATTACGATCCTATGATTTCTATTTACGTTAGCTACAATTTACATTTTACGTGTAATGTATGTGATGGACAGTTATAGTGTGCTTATTAAGTCATATAGTGTGCTTATTAAGACATATTCAATAAATGGTGCATGAAATAAGTTTTAAATCATTAAAATCTCTAAATTTCAAAGGTTTTTTCACTTTGCCAATTCGTAGCCAATTCACTCGCGATTCACCGCCGATTCGCGATTCGATTCGGCCTTGCCGATTCCAATTCTCGTTACTTTGACACTTAACTTTCATAAAATCTTTAGGTTAATTAAATAAATATATAATTGATTTAGGTAAAAGAGTTGGGATTGATAATCTATTGTTACGAATTAGCTGTTTAATAAATGTAAGAATTAGATAAATTGAATGTCTGGGTATTTAAGTCTGATATTAATGTAGACGTTGTTCAGATGTAAGGAATCCATTTGCCAAGGTGTTTGGAATCTTACACTTTTTGGCTGACCTGTAAATCTGACTGCCTTTCTGGTTCACTTCTGTGAATGTGGACGTGATCCTCCATTTGCTAAGGTGTTGGAATTTTACAGTTTGTCACTGATCTGTAAATGTAGCTTTGCACCTTCCTGGCTCTCTTTCGTCAGTATGGAGGTGATCTCTCTGAGTGAGGACTTAAATCATACATGCTTATCTGAACTTGTAACTCACGAAAATGATGTTGTACAGTTCTGCAGAGTGAAACTTGTCCACTTCAATTCTTGGTATTTAGATTTATATAAAGACACAATAATGTCACAAGTAGACAACGTGAAACTGTTTCTTCTTTAAGCTCCTTAATTTAAGTGTTCTTTTCACATTGCAGACAATTGCTAGATGATTCATTTTCTCTTTGGGTTAGTTTTTAAATACCACACCCTAGATTGTAGTTTGGACAATTCACATTATTTAGCTTATAATGGTCAAAAGAAAAAGGCAGCAAACTTCAGAGTTCAAATCTGTAGGTCAAATCAGTTCCACGCTTACATATCTGAACAAAGGTAGAAATAAAGAGATTTAGAGAATGTGATGGGTTTAGTTGGGGATGAGCTATGTTGGGATTTGGGAATGGATAACATTATTTACCAACTTTGGATAATTGTTAACCAGATGCATTTAATATTTTCTGCCAACTTCTCCATTATCTATTTTCTGTAACAACAACCACTTTTCTTGCCTAGTTTCTGCTGCAACTTCCTCTTGAGTGCCCCAACTGAACTCTTCTTGCAACCCCTTCTTTTTTTCATTTCAGCTCTTCAGTTCTCTTCCCACAGCAGTAGCCCATTCTTTTTCATTTCAAAGAAATAAGTAACACCCTCTTCTTGAAGGCTGGTAGAGTTTGGGAACATTTTTTGGCATTACGCCTGCCAATTGCTTGAAATTTTTAAAAAAATCTTCTCTACAATTTTTTTTTAATTATTCTGCAATCATGATGAAGCATTCTGTCAAACAGTCGTGCCATGTTTGTGCTTTCATATTTTGCATACATGTCTAACAGGGTGTTTGCAACTACAACATCAGACAAAATCCCTTTATGGCTTGATGGATATCTATGCCCTGTTCCAAACTACTCACAAGCCGTTTAAGAGGTTTAGGCTCTAAAGAAAAGATGCCAAGTGAAACAAATCAAAACAAAAACTCAAGAAACAAACTGAAAATATTTTTGCAGTGGTGCCGATTGCTTGTCTGCTCACGTGCTCCAGCACTAGGTATCTAATGAATTTAGGGTTTGTTGCAAAGATCTATAGAAACGATACTAAACTGATAGTGATGAAGAAGAAAAGCTAAATCATTTGATTAAAAAAATAGGGATAAATATTGTAAGCAAATTTCTATGCAAGCTAGTTGGGCCTACTAATGAATGCAGTTTGGTATTTGCATAGAAATTTTTGGTGTTGGGTGAGTGTGGTGAGCTTTGGTCAAATGGTAGACTTCTTTGAATTGCAAAAGTTATGGTAGCTCCTTTAAAATTCAATTGGCTTTGTGTTTTGAAATAGATTGATGAAATTGCTTTATATCTTCTTGCTTGCTCCAAGGTGTCAAAGATTTTAATGGTTTTTGAGACCATGTGGGCATCTAAAATGACCCTAACCGGCCATTTACTGATTTTTACGACTAAATCTCATGCAGATTTGAAAACCAATAGAACATGCAAATAACCGTTGATCCAATAACAATAACCAGCAGATATATTCAAATAACCAGCAAATACATTCTCATGAAATAACTTAGAAATATGGTTTTGTATTATACAACAGCAATACAATAACCAAGAATTACAATATCCAATCTGAAATACAGAAAACAACAGTAAGGTCGGATAACCAAGAACCTGGTAAAACAATGGCAAACTTTGAAGTGAATCCGCACCGGGAGGAACTAGGTTTCCGTCCAATCCACCGAGAAAGCCTGAAGGTTTCCGTCCTTAGGATTCTGATTCGAAAGCTGAAGCTTCCCGAATTCTCAAAGAGAGATAAAATTCATAAACTGAAGCATAAACAATGAGACTCTCAACCTCCTCTTACGGCTGCAGCTGTGACTCTTCAGTTTTCCCACTGTGACCCTTCATATTCCCATTCCGTCTCTTTATAATTCCACTTAAGTCACTTTTAAATAAAATGACCGTTGAGTTATAAAGTGAAATAATAAATAAAGTGAGGAATCTTTCAGCATTAAAATGGAGGCCCAAAGGAGCTCAGACGATGACATGTGATAGGTTGCCGGAAAGCTCTCGGTGAGACGATCCAAGTCCACTACTGAAAAGCCAAGAATTCTGAACCCTGCTGACTTACTATAAATAGTAAGTACTCTGGAAACCTACAGAAACTGCTCCGATTGGCCTGAAACTGAAACCACCTAGGCCAATTATCTCTTTGAGCACTGCCACGCCACGATTAGCCCTCCGGACCAAAATAAAAAGGCTAATGACACGGCACAAAAATAATGTACCCCAAAAAGGGGACATTACAATCACCCCTTCCCGAAGATTGCTTGCCCTCAAGCAATCGGTTTCTGCACGCTGAGATCATAATACCTGGATCCCAAACCAACCTTAGGGAAGCTGCTCCACCAACCTGTCGTGTGAAACTGACATAGTCATTATGCTCCAATCTGTGAAGCCACTCACACAATAACAAAATAGCAGCCAAACTAATGTCAGGATCCCAAATCGCTGCAGGATCTATCGAACCAATCTGCCCTGTGCTGCTATCATCTGTAAGAAAGGTCTCAACCCAACTGAGAACCTCACTCCAACTGGGATCTCTCACGCCCCTACGGTCATATGCCGGAGAAAACCAAATCTCATACTGATCGGCTCCAAAAATGAAAACCAACTACGAGTATGTCCCTCCTGGATCCCATAAGCAAAAGAGCCATACATCTCCCCAGTTGGCTGAAATACCTCGACGCTCTATGCCCACACTAAGTGAAATACCAAAAGTGTCCATCTGCCCTAACACTGCCCCTTTGATTTGTAGCCTGAACCAAAAATTGTGCTGAAGAGGTAAGCTGTCAAGACTGCCGGACAAGGCTTCCACCTGCAAGTAGGGAAGCGAGCTCAACCAAACACTCAACCCATTCCTATCCAATTATCGGAAAAAGAGGTCCCTCGTAGGTGGGCTGAATGGAAAATGGAAAGCCTCCCATGCAATAAGGCTAACATGCGATGCACTGAGCAACTCCACTGGAAATCCTAATCAACTTAAGGATTCCATGGCTATCTCTCAATACCCGGAGTCATATAATGTATACTATCATGTGATAAGTCCACACCAACCAGCATAACCATCATACCAAGCTCGATAACCCCGTACTGAAGAAGCTCCACCTGATAAACATCATCAATGAGTGGTAGTGGGAGGAAAGGAATATCACTCATCATGCCGCAAGACATAACCGCCCCTCCTGGACTGCGGGTGCACAGACCACACTACTCAGCAATTGAGCTCATGTCGCTACTCCACCCTGGTGACCAAGGCTCACCTCTGATAACTGCACCTGGGTCCCAGACCCTGCAACTAACCTCATCCTCATCTTGGGAATAGGAAGTATCTCCCTCATCTATCTCAAAGAGGGGATTATCAAAAGTCAACTCCACACCTAGCTCAAACAAGGAGTTATCCATCGTCTAGAAGTGGTCTAACTCATCAAGAAACTCTCTGTGACCCAAAGATCTTCTTGGACAATTGTCCAAATCATAGGTTTGCTGTATGCTGTCAAGCTCCTGAATCACCTCCTGATAGAATTCAGACCTATTCCTGTCATCCTGCTCCCTGTACTGGTTAGAGACCACAATCTGATTTCTTGCCTCCTGGAGAGGAATACGGGTATGCTCCAAAGTGCCCTGAGTAGCACTAAGCTCCCTATTGAGATTATCGACCTCAACCTCCTTATTCCTCAACTGCTCAGCATATGTCCTGGCAATCTGTAACAGGTGGTCACAGTCTGTAAGTAGTCTCAAATACTCTGATTTCCAATCCCCAAATGCTGTCGTGACCCCCTGTAAATTTGTAGTATAGGACCTAATCCTTAGGCCGTCTTGCCCTCTATCCCTCTGAGCTGTCCTATACAGATCATCAATGATCTGGTGAGTGCTATCGTGGTGAACAAGTGCAACAATAATGGCGTCATTAGTGACTTTCAGCAGACTTTTTAAGGCACACTTCTCATCAGTGTTATACCGAGATGTACTGCCAAATGGGTCATCCATATCAGTGTGATGCAAGAGTGAAGTGCTGCTAAAGAAGTCACACGATTCCTCATTACCTGAATTGCTGAAGGTCTCCAACTAGTTACCACAACCTATAACCATGGAGTTATCAAACTCCGCCATCAAGTCACCAAAGTAGAGTTCTGAATACTCACCCCTATGCCTCGAGAGTGGGGTAGTCTCAACTGTAATGTTTCTATCACTAGGCTGCCATTTATTTTCCCCTTGATCAATCTTGCAAACATGCCCCTGTGACCAGCCCTCTTGGCATAAGAAACAAATCTGCCCTGCACTCACTAAGTCCTGGCCTATCACCAGAGATCCTGCAACCTATAAGCCTAATGATGCTCGTTCATTTTCAAACAATGAACTCTTGAATTTTTCAGCTTGAAGCTTAATTAATTCTACTGAGAGTTCATATGCTAGGGATGCGTGCCTTATTCCTCCTCTCCATATTGCCAACAATTCTGATCGCAATTGTTTGCATATGTCATAGTCCTCATCTAAGATCGAGGATAAGATAGTCATTATGCATGTCTTCACCCCATCTGGATGACGCTCCCTGTAATTATTTAGGAGACACTGAAATAATTGTTGAATCATTTTATCATAACTTGGATTCAACATGTGACTGAAGACTCTAGTGCTTGCCATTAACTCCAAGATTTTTACCTGCTTATCAAAGGTAGAGTCTCTGTCATATCTCAGTCCATCTAAGTTGTATGCAATTAGTTGTAACACCTGTCTCCAAATGTGCTCGGTGTAAGGAATGATAGGGGCTGTAATTCGAGTGATCTCACTGAGAGATGAGGTGATTGCAAGCCTAACATCTCGAAGTGGATGACTCATAAATCTGCGTTGCACTAAGGCAACCATTGAGGGATGCATGGCCCAATTGAAAAGCTTGCAATCTGATGGATCTATTCTCGATAGATATGAATTTATCTCATCGAGTTTGGCCAACATGCTTCCCGTGATTTCTTGCTCTTCCAATTGCCATCCAAGGCAACACAGCTCATTGCCTATCTCCATTTCTTTTCGAATATCTCTAAGTTGGACACCGTAAAGCGTGCCATTGAATTCGTTAGAGAAAATTGGGCTTTCCAAAGATTCCATGATTTAGCTTTCTCCAAGTTCGTGCCAAAGATTGAGTTTCTTCTGAAACTAAGAAGTGCTGTCCCTGCAATAATAATTCTGATTATGAGATATCCTGTCTCAATCTTGACTGAAGAAATACTGTCATTGTTTCGCTGTGTGTTACTAGGGCTGAAAAGTGTCTCTTCCCACAAATACTCAATGTGCAAGAGCTCTCCGTAATGCAGAAATATTCCCCAAGCAAGGTGAGTACACAAACCAAGCCAATCTCAGATGAAGTTTCTTGATTTAATCTTGATAGATTGGTTTAGACTTATTGAAATGGCACCAAGAACATACAATTACCTTTACAAATGTAGTGGTGACAAATCTTATTCATAAAATGTTGTTGGTTGTATATTAAGGTGTTTGACACATGCAATGTTCCAATAGCACATTCAACCAATGTTTATTTCATACACACGTCCAACCATTTTAAACAAAAAACCAGTTTTTCGTAATAACAACTTCAGTACTTTGCTCAAGGCAAATAACTGTAGAGATTAAATTCGCTCCCGAAATATATTTCTGATAATTGTTGGCTCCCTGTCACTGACTCGAACTCTTCCCAAAAACACCGTTCCAGCTTGTCAATGCCAGTCCAAACAATCCTGTGCTGTTCGAACTAATTCTGCAATGTTTTTTCGGAGAGAATATTGTTTTCTGATGGTCGAGTATCCACTCGATATTTGAGAAAGGTCCTTATCAATCAAAATATGGTCATTGCTGCTGAATATTGTACCTTTCTCCCTTGTTACTGTGCATCTGAACACAAGGTGCTACAGCACGAGAGCTTCCAGCTTGCGTGCAACACCCGCACGTTCATTGTGTGGTAACTCTTCACTTAGCCCGAAAGACTGATGAATACTAGTTCCCTGCACCATACACGTGCTTCTCCGGCAACTCTACAGTCTCCTCTTGTCGTAATAAGAGTGCTAGAAAATTCAAGCACTACCTCTTCTTGTGCTAGCAGCCTGATCACCGTTGGAACATATCCACGGTAGCAGTCAGCCCAACCGCCAACTATTGTATACGCCTAGACAAGACGTTTTGCATGCCCGAAGAGTTTGATATTATCTTGGCTTGAACTCTCGTCACAGGTCCGATACCAAGGAGCTGGCTGAGCGCGCGAGTGCGAGCTAGCACCCCTTAAAACTGTTTTATTTTTGTTATTCGATGCATCCTTGATACAGCTGGCTTGTTGATGTTCTTTTGCTGGATGTGTCAGTTCGTGGTCTGCTTAAGGTTGTTTGAGTGTCTATGGTCTGTTCGTTGATGCTCTGCTATGTATGCCATTCGCTGAAGTTGCTCACTTGCAGCAGGTGTGTGAGCTGTTGAAAAATTTCTGAGATCTTTCTAGTGCTTGAGTCTCCTGCACGTCATGTAATAGCTGTCACCGTTTGGTTTGGCAGTAATGCTAAATAGTGTGGTCGCATTAGAAGTTAAAATACGCATTCCTTATTAACGTGAAGTGTTGGGCTGCATAAAAAGACAATTGACTGACTTTGTGTAACAATGCTGGTTATCATTGCATCTGTTGTTGGCATGTATCGATTCCACAGGTGTAGCAAAAAGATGATTGCATTTGTTGCTTTCATTTAGAAACAGTCGCACAATAGACACGGATAATTGAGTTTTGTAAAATGCACGGCAGGCAGTTTGTTTTTTACGGCATTGTTCTTTTTTGTCTCCTGGTGCTGGACGTGTAACTGTTCCATGTGTACTGCTGGACATAAAACGATGGCTGGAGTGTTAAAAAGATCGTTGTGTGCTGTGCGGGAGTTTGTATCTTTTGTAACAGGAGAAATAAATAAAAACGGCTTTTAAAGTCTTGACAGGTGGAACAAGAGTTGCGGGTTTTTCTTCTGTTGACGGGTTTGCTAGAGGATTGGGGGTGTAAAACTAAAAAGAAACCAAGTCTGCAGTTTTTACCTGCTCTGAGAACGTTGATATGAGTTTTAGCATGCAGAATAAAGAAGAACGAACAGGAGTTTTAAAAGATGGGTGAAGAAAATAATAAAATGCGACTGGTATTAGTTTGGGGTTAGTCTTGTAATGAATGCTACCGCAGTTGCTAAAAAACGTGTTCTAGAATTGTTTTGCGGGTGACCAATCGAGCAGGGTATAGTGAAGGAGATACACAGATGAACCTTTTTGTGGTCTGTAGTCGGGACTGAAAAAGCAGGGGACTCCTTTCCTGGAATGAAACATTTGTGAAGAACTCAGAATGGAGTGTTAGTTACAGGATATAGAAGAACAAAATCTGAATGTGTAGTAAGAGATAAAAAAAACAGAAGTTCAAATGTTGAGAGCGAAGCAAATAAGATACATAAGGAGATCAATAGACCTGCAGTAAACACGTCTGTGAAGAGAAGAGACAGTGCGTTATAAAACAAAGTGCAGAGTTATTCGTTACAGGCTATGCAAGCGTGACAGTGAACATATCTTTCGTTGTGGTGTGAAGAAATATAGGCGGACTTTGACTGTTTGCAGTGTGTACTCTTTAAAAGGGAAGTCGTGAAATATAACCATGAGTGAGCTATCATCAAATACCATTCTTTGGTGGACGTTTGAATTGGATAGAAGGATTGTTGAGAAAACAAGGTGAAAATCCTTTTGACATGCGTGGAATGGATTCAGTTCTGAAGACAGTCTCTGAAATGTGACAGTTATGAGGGAATAGTGTGAGAAATAGAGGGAGTGTCGAGACAAGAAGAAATAACCTACACAGAACTCATCATATTAGAAAAGGGAACACAACAACATATGAAACAGGAGTTTAACTAACAGCAAAAGATTCCCTTCGAGAGCAGCATTAAATGTGAGAAATAGATTGAATTCACACCAGACTTCAAATGGCACGAGAAGGATAAAAGGTCTAAATGCTCGATTTGTCTCCAGCATGCATTAAGGGAGTCTGTCATATATTTGTGAGTCTTTACGCTTATGTGAAGACAAAGAACTAATTCTTGTATTCTTTATCTGATATCTTCTAGAAGAGGTTGTAGCCTTGAGTATACTGGTTGAAGCCAGTTAAGAGTTGTAGCTCTTTGTAATAAGGGGTTGGTGCCTTGAGTATACTGGTTGAAGCCAGTTAAGAGTTGTAGCTCTCAGTGTAAATGGGTAGTTGCCCAAGTGATTAGAGAAGCCGTGGTTTTTTTAACCCTGTTGGGTTTTCCCTATGAGAAAATTCTGTGTATCTCATCCTCTTGTGTGTGTGTGTGTCTTCTTTATTTGTTTTGTTTTAAAGGTTTGAAACGCTGATTCACCCCCTCCCCCTCTCAGCATTTCTTCATTTTTCAATTGGTATCAGAGCCAAGTTACTCTCTTCCCGTGCTTAAATGCTTGAGAGTTCGATCCTAGTGTCCATCATGAGTGCCTTAGAAGGTCTAGCTACAAACCGTGCTCCTCTCTTTGATGGAAATAACTTTGCTTTCTGGAGTGTTCATATGAAAACCTATATTATGTCTCTTGGCTGCGATGTGTACTTTAGTCTCGTAAATGACTATAAAATCCCCACTATTCCTCCAAAAGATGTTGATGATAAGAAAGAATTTGAGAACAATTCCAAGGCCATGAATGCAATTCTGTGTGGTCTAAGTGAGGCTGAGTTTGTAAAGGTCATGCACTGCGACTCAGCTAAAAAAATTTGGGATAAATTGCACAATGCATATCAAGGTGATGACAAAGTCAGGAAAGCTAAGGTTCAGACTCACAGGGCTGTTTTTGAAGGTCTTCGAATGAAGGACAACGAAAACATTGCTGCATATTTTTTACGTGTTGATGAAGTTGTCAATGCTTTAAGAGGTCTAGGTGAAGACGTTGAAGAGAAGACTGTAGTTCAGAAGATTCTTCGATCTCTTCACATGAGACTTGATGCTAAAGTCTCTGCAGTTGAAGAAATGTCTGATTTAGACAATCTAACTGTTGATAAGCTACATGGCATCTTGACTGCATATGAAATGAGGACTACGGTTGAAGGGTCTTCTAAAACTGAATCTACATTTAAGGCTTCTAAAAGAAGCAAGGACAAAAAGAACAATCCAAGTGAAGGCTCAGATGAGGACTCCAATGAGGAAATAGATTACCTCATTAGAAGGCTGAAAAAGGGCTTTAACAAAAACAAAGGCAAGTCTGGTCTGAAATGCTTCAACTGTGGAAAGCTTGGTCATTTTGCCTCTAAGTGTCCGTTTGATAAAGAAGACTGCAATGATGAAAAAGAATTCAAATACCGAAAATCTAGGAGGTTTGCCAAGAAGGATTGGAAATCTCAAAAGGACAAGAAGGTGCTGTTTTCAAGAAATGATAGCGATGATTCTTCAAGCAGCGAAAGCGATTCTAGGATAAGTGAAGTCATGTTCATGGCTATTGATGATGCAAGTTTTGAAGAAATTGGAGATGATGAAGTAGACCTTGAACTTGAACTGATTTCAGCTCTATCTGAGATTAAAAAACTAAAAAAGAAAAATTCAAGTCTTGTGGATCTTCTACAAGTTGAGAGTGCTGAAAAGCTGAAGATTGCTACATCTCTTAGAGAGGCTGAATCTTAGCTTGCTGATTCTAAATTGCTGAATGAGGAGGCCAAGAAGATTTGTGAGGATTTGGAAAATCAGATTCAAATAAAGGAAGATAACATTGCCAAGTTGGAAGCTGAAATTGTCGCTATGAGGAACATTGGTAAAACGTCTATGCTTTCTAGTGAAGAACTGTCTTTCAGCAGTGGTAAGGCTACATTAGATGACGTCCTTGGCTCTCAAAGACCCACCAAAGATAAAAGAGGTATTGGCATGCAATCTGATCCAAACTCTTCATCACCGGAAAGTAGTCAGCCTCCTCCTAACAAGGTAAATAAACCTTTTTTCTATGGCTACTGTTTTACTTGTAATTACTTTGGACATAGAGCTGCTGATTGTAGAGCTGTTCCATACAAGAATTATTATCAGCATGAAAGAAATGTTTTTAGGAAGTACAATCTGATTTGCTACAACTGCAATAAGTTTGGCCATACATCTAGATTTTGTAACAGCTACAATGCAGATTTATTTTATAATGTTGAACCTCAAAGAAGAACTAAAGTGACTAAGGTTTGGAGAAGGAAGGTTCAAGAGACTCCACCTGTGTAATTGATTGGTCTGGTTTCAGCAGAAGCACTTCATTGTTGTATCTTTTAGACTGCTGGTATTGTTGTGTTTCATAGTCATTGATGACAAAGGGGGAGTAGAGCTTAAGGGGGAGATCCGTTCATTTTTTGGTAGAGTCGTTTTCAGTTGGATCGTTTTATGGGGGAGCTGTTTCAGAATTGTTTTAGATTTGTTGTGCTTTCAGGTGTTTGCCATCAATGACAAAAAGGAGGAGATTGTTGTATTTTTGTCATTCGATGCATCCTTGATACAACTGGCTTGTTGATGTTCTTTTGTTGGATGTGTCAGTTCGTGGTCTTCTTAAGGTTGTTCGAGTGTCTATGGTCTGTTCGTTGATGCTCTGCTATGTATGCCATCCGCTGAAGTTGCTCACTTGCAGCAGGTGTGTGAGCTGTTGAAAAATTTCTAAGATCTTTCCAGTGCTTGAGTCTCCTGCACGTCATGTAACAGCTGTCACCGTTTGGTTTGGCGGTAATGCTAAATAGTGTGGTTGCATTAGAAGTTAAAATACGCATTCCTTATTAACGTGAAGTGTTGGGCTGCATAAAAAGACAATTGACTATCTTTGTGTAACGGTGTTGTTTATCATTGCATTTGTTGCTGGCATGTATCGATTCCACAGGTGTAGCAAAAAGATGATTGCATCTGTTGCTTTCATTTAGAAACAATCGCACAATAGACACGGATAATTGAGTTTTGTAAAATGCATGGTAGGGAGTTTGTTTTTTACGGCACTGTTCTTTTTTGTCTCCTGGCGCTGGATGTGTAACCGTTCCGTGTGTAGTGTTGGACACAAAACGATGGTTGGAGTGTTAAAAAGATCGCTGTGCTGTGTGGGAGTTTGTATCTTTTGTAACGGGAGAAATAAATAAAAATGGCTCCTAAAGTCTTGACAGGTGGAACAAGAGTTGCGGGTTTTTCTTCTATCGACGGGTCTGCTAGAGGATTGGGGGTGTAAAACTAAAAAGAAGCCAAGTCTGCAGTTTTTACCTAGTCTAAGAACGTTGATGTGAGTTTTAGCATGTAGAATAAAGAAGAACGAACAGGAGTTTTAAAAGATGGGTGAAGAAAATAATAAAATGTGACTGGTATTAGTTCGTGGTTAGTCCCGTAATGAATGCTACCGCAGTTGCTAAAAAACGTGTTCTAGAATTGTTTTGCGGGTGACCAATCGAGCAAGGTATAGTGAAGGAGATACACGGATGAACCTTTTTGTGGTCTGTAGTCGGGACTAAAAAAGCAAGGGACTCCTTTCCTGGAATGAAACATCTGTGAAGAACTTAGAATGGAGTGTTAGTTACAGGATATAGAAGAACAAAATCTGAATGTGTGGTAAGAGATAAAAAAAATGGAAGTTCAAATGTTGAGAGCGAAGCAAATAAGATACATAAAAGGAGATCAATTGACCTACAGTAAACACGTCTGTGAAGAGAAGAGACAGTGCGTTATAAAACAAAGTGCAGAGTTATTCGTTACAGGCTATGCAAGCGTGACAGTGAACATATCTTTTGTTGTGGTGTGAAGAAATATAGGTGGACTTTGACTGTTTGCAATGTGTACTCTTTAAAAGGGAAGTCGTGAAATATAACCGTGAGTGAGCTATCATCAGATACCATTCTTTGGTGGACGTTTGAATTGGATTGAAGGAGTGTTGAGAAAACAAGGTGAAAATCCTTTTGACATGCGTGGAATGGATTCAGTTCTGAAGACAGTCTCTGAAATGCGACAGTTATGAGGGAATAGTGTGAGAAATAGAGGAAGTGTCGAGACAAGAAGAAATAACCTACAGAGAACTCATCATATTAGAAAAGGGAACACGACAGCATATGAAACAGGAGTATAACTAACAACAGAAGATTCCCTTCGAGAGCAGCATTAAATGTGAGAAATAGATTGAATTCACACCAGACATCAAATGGCACGAGAAGGATAAAAGGTCTAAATGCTCGATTTGTCTCTAGCATGCATTAAGGGAGTCTGTCATATATTTGTGAGTCTTTACGCTTATGTGAAGACAAAGAACTAATTCTTGTACTCTTTATCTGATATCTTCTAGAAGAGGTTGTAGCCTTGAGTATACTGGCTGAAGCCAGTTAAGAGTTGTAGCTCTTTGTAAGAAGGGGTTGGTGCCTTGAGTCTACTGGTTGAAGCCAGTTAAGAGTTGTAGCTCTCAGTGTAAATGGGTAGTTGCCCAAGTGATTAGAGAAGCCATGGTTTTTTTAACCCTGTTGGGTTTTCCACGTGAGAAAATTCTGTGTGTCTCATCCTCTTGTGTGTGTGTGTCTGCTTTATTTGTTTTGTTTTAAAGGTTTGAAACGCTGATTCACCCCCTATCCCTCTCAGCATTTCTTTGTTTTTCAAAAACTCCATGCACTAACCTTCACGCGGTTTAGTGTCCCAACTTGG
Organism: Chamaecyparis obtusa; assembly: GCA_027943335.1. Lineage (NCBI taxonomy): Eukaryota > Viridiplantae > Streptophyta > Pinopsida > Cupressales > Cupressaceae > Chamaecyparis > Chamaecyparis obtusa. Next base: position 6,010,567 of record BSBK01000368.1, on the reverse strand, counting down.
CACCTCAGTGCATTCGTGTTTTAATGGCAACTTCCATACTTGTGTCCGGTAGAAACGACTGGCACCTTGGGCTGATGTCTCAATGCTGTTGTGCAGTGTTTATAGATGTTCCTGCTAAGTTTCTCCACAACAATGGACCAATGGAAAGGCCGTATTAAATCAAACGGACTTTGGAAAATATGAAATGCGGTCCGAAATATTAATTCTTCTCCAGAAATATGAAGCCTGCAAAAATCAATTTCAACAGAGGCCAAAATTATTAATCTTCCTTTCCAAATTGAAATTCTAAGTAATATTTTAATTTATTTCAGCTGATATATGGGGTCCACACTTTATAAAGCCCCCAATTGTTTTTCTAATAAAGTCACGACTAGCACGTTAATATTAGACTAGCCAATTTGATTCTTCCTCCCAGTGCTTTATTTAAAAAAAAATTAAATTGCCTCTGCATTATAGGATTCTCTTTTTGTATAGTGAGGCCCAATGAAATTATGAGCAACCACAACAATTTAAACTTAGTCCGCTGTTGCAGGAATATTTCATTCCTTTGTCGAGCCCTCACGGAAAATTTTTAAACTTCAATCCACGCGAACTGTCGGTAATATAATCTTTGCCGAAATGAGAACACGACGGGGAAGGATATAATAAAGTCTTCTATTCGTAGCAGTTCAGAAAACTTGTTCTATTCAATCTGTAATCTCCCAACTTCACCCTTCCTTCTAAAATGCCCGTCTCTCTAAATTTCGATCTTGGCGCTGAGTACTTGATTCAAAGCAACTCGCAAACTTTCTATCCTGAGTATACAGTCTCAATGCTGGAGATGGAGATTTTTTTAATAGCACCATGCACTTGCAGAAATCGGGCCAAATTCTTACATGCATATACTCGTTCTTAGATTTAATTAATTACCTCTTTCCCAGCCAGCATCCACTTGGACATGCAGAGCTTCAAATCGTGTTTCTTCAAAAAATGCACCTTCGGAATTGTTTTAATATCCGACTTTGTAAATTTGTTACTGAAAGAGGACCTCACAGGATGGCAAGATACATGGCTCTGATACCACTGAAATGACCCTAACCGACCATTTACTGATTTTTACAACTAAATCTCATGCAGATTCGAAAACCAATAGAACATGCAAATAATCGTTGATCCAATAACAATAACCAGCAGATATATTCAAATAACCAGCAAATACATTCTCATGAAATAACTTAGAAATATGGTTTTGTATTATACAACAACAATACAATAACCAAGAATTACAATATCCAATCTGAAATACAGAAAACAACAGTAAGGTCGGATAACCAAGATCCTGGTAAAACAATGGCGAACTCTGAAGTGAATCCGCACCGGGATGAGCTGGGTTTCCGTCCAATCCACCGAGAAAGCCTGAAGGTTTCCGTCCTCAGGATTTTGATTCGAAAGCTGAAGCTTCCCAAATTCTCAAAGAGAGATAAAATTCATAAACTGAAGCATAAACAATGAGACTCTCAACCTCCTCTTATGGTTGCAATTGTGACTCTTCAGTTTCCCCACTGTGACTCTTCATATTCCCATTCCGTCTCTTTATAATTCCACTTAAGTCACTTTTAAATAAAATGACCGTTGAGTTATAAAGTGAAATAATAAATAAAGTGAGGAATCTTTTGGCATTAAAACGGAGGTTCAAACAAGCTTGGATGACGACGTGTGATAGCTTGCTGGAAAGCTCTCGGCGAGATGCTCCAAGTCCACTACTGAAAAGCCAAGAATTCTGAACTCTATTGACTTACTATAAATAGTAAGTACTCTGGAAACCTGTGGAAACTGCTCCGATTGGCCTGAAACTAAAACCACCTAGGCCAATTATCTCCTTGAGCACTGCCACACCATGGTTAGCCCTCCGGACCAAGATAAAAAGGCTAACGACACGGCACAAAAATAATGTACCCCAAAAAGGGGACATTACAACATCCAACAAGGTTGTGAGAATCTCAAAATATGCCGATATTTTCTTCAAAGTTTTGCTTGGCACCCTTTTCTTTTCCATCCAAAACTTGCAACCTTATGGAACACATTGGAAACTTGGGGGGTTTTCAATACTAGGTTGGTCTTATACAAGGTTGTGGCAACCTTGTTGGCCATCAACATTGTTGTGAGAACCATTGATATAGTTGATAAATAAGAAACTATTATTTGAAAAGATGTGTGCCTTTGAAAGGTTGTGCATATGTTGTTAGATACCAATGAAGTTCTAGAAAACATGTTGTCTTCCAATTCAACATGCTTTTCATAGTTTCTTTGTTGAGCAGTCTGCCTTTGACCTTTTGGCCTTTCAAGGCTTGTCAAAAATTTGAGCATTAGAACAACCTATTGGCCTTTGAAGACTTATAAAAAATTTGAGCTTTAGATAGAACTTGTTGGCCTTTTACAAGGTTGTGACACCCTTGTTGTATGATGTGGGTTGTGACAACCACTCAAATTGTCAGTGTTCATTTAGAATTTTAAATGATAGACATTTTTCATGCCATTCTTCATTGATTGGGACTTAGGAAGGTTGTGAGGAGCTTTCCAAATGCCGATAATGTTTTGCATAATTTTTAAAGATCTAACAAAGGTGGAAAGTGCTTTGAGACTTATGAATATTGAATTCTTTGTAAACAACACAAGAATACTTAACAAAAATTGATTTGACAAAGATAGGATATCAAAATTTTTTGAAAAGGGACTTCGTGAAATTGAGGGAAGTGGATAAAAATAGCACATATAGTGTCTTGGAAAACTACATGACCTTGATTCCTCATTTGCAACATGTAGGCTAACCAATGCAACAAACTTGGATGAATACATCATGTCTAGGAATTTTGTTCGTCTTTAAATCTTGTCTTGTTTGAATTTAATCATAGGAGTTAGTTTTCTAGCTACATAATGAGTAGATTGATAGTTGTAATGTGTCATAGTAGTGATTAAATAATTGAATGTGTTAGAAAAAACTGAGTGTGAAAGACATGATAAAAATGATTTATTTGATATTTATTGACCCATTGTAGGGGTCATAACATTTTCTACCCTCTTGTTTCATCATTTTTTAGCCTTATCTTTCTTGTCTTTTACCAACATTGAACAACATTGGCTTGGTCAATGAGGTTCTATTTGCATCCTTGTCTAACTAACATAGTTAGCCTGACCGATCGTGTTTTTTTTGTTTCCTTGTCTATTTAACATTGCCAATCAAGATAATGATATTGGCTATTTTGGAAATGCATTTTTAGGGTTTAGACCCCTATTTATAGGTTTTCCTTTGCCATTTCTGCGAATAAGAAATTGCTTAATCTCTTTGCATATGCTTTCATTTGCCCTTTAGAGGAATTGGGGAAGTTGCTTTCTCGCTGGAAGACAAGTTGCACATAAGAACTTTTGAGAATTCCGAGATGGAATATCCACCTTTTTTGTATACCAAGTCTTTGTAGTTCTTTCCTGTGATTTATTAGGGTTTCTTTTATTTTCTCAACTTCATTTACAACAACCTCTACATGAGTGTTTAAGTCATAGGGGAGGTTAATGCCCCTACAAGTTGATCTAAGGTATTTATCTCTCACTCCACCTTTTTCATTTATGCAGGTCCTAATTATTTTTGCATGTTTATTTCTTTATTAAGGTATACTATTTACTTTGTTACCACAGTGTTCTACATTGAGCTCTTGGTTTAACTGTTGTTGACCATATTGCTTACCATTTAGCCCTTGGCTTAATCAATCTTTACTTTATTGTCATTTGACTTTCTTGTCCAATACATTGTCTATTTTTATACCTATATAGATTGCTGTTTTCATGATGCAGGAGCAATGCCTGCACTTGATTGATAAATTTTTGGCTTTTGGTCTAATTGTTGTATGTGATTTAAGGTTCATTTTACTTTTTTATTGGGTCTATACTGTCTTATATGATTGTTTTAGGCTCTAGAGCTAAGCTGGAGTCATGGCTGGCTCTTATACCCCAAGTGGCATTCCTTACTAGACACATTCGTAATTGTTACTGTTAGGATTAGGTGATACTGAGAGGGGGGGTGAATTAGTATTACAGAACTTTGATCTTGATTTTAACTTCAAACAATTATAAACAATCCAAAGTAATGCAGAAATGAAAAGAACATATAAGCATAACACATTACTCATGACACCATGATTTGTTCTCGAGGAAACCCTGACCAAGGGAAAACCCCGGTGGGGATGGTACTCACAAATATGTACTAAAATATAATCTCCTTGTTAGGAGATCTAGCCCTGTTAGGAGTTGATTGTTACATAGTATATTTCCTTGTTAGAGGAATAAAAAAACCCTGTTAGGGGTATACAAAACACCTGGTTAAAGGTGGTGAGCACACTTGCTCTTACAATCAAAACTGTCTCTAAAGAGTTCTTCAAAATGTGAACAATACAAGCACTTATCTTGCTTAGATAGTTCCAGTTGTAGCTCGACCTCTTACTGATCTCGCATCTGATCTCTGCTCTTACATTTGCAATCTTTCTTCATCATCATAACATAACCATATATCGCTTTCACAAAAGCATTCTATACTTATACAAAATTAGCCTTCAAGTCGGCTTCACAAATACCATCTAAAACATAATATTAACTTATGCAAATGTTAATTATAGAGTCGGCAATCTTATATTACCAAAGAGTTGGCAATATACTCTATTCACCTATCATAGCATGTTGCCATATCCACTATACTCTCCTTGATCTTCGCAACTGTTCATATACCCTGTTATGCTGTTTTACTGTCTTCGCATACCTTCCGAACACTGTATCTCACAGATCTAGTAACCAAAACTCATGCGCTCTTAACTGAAGCATGTATACATCCCAAAATACCTTCAGTTAACTTCGCAAGCCTTAATACCTTGTATGTCTTCATCGCTGACCAAAACTGTAGCACTGTACCCTGTTATCCTGATTCTGAACTTAGTCATTTTCATGACTATGACTCCAGTGGCAATCTTCTCAACATGCGATCACTTCAAGCATAAGTGTTGCCATAAATGACAACCCTCAAGTGATCCCTAGTGCTCCAAAACATCACTTGCCAACAATCTCTCCCTTTGGCATTGATGGCAACACTTAGAAAAATGACTAAGTGTCACAGTACAACTCTCCTTTTTTTCTTTTTCTCTTTTCTATTTTTTTTTGTTTCTTTTCTACATCTTTTCTTTACTATTTTCTTCTCTTCATTTTACTCTCTCATATTTCTTTCTCTTCCTCATTTTTCCTTCTCTTCCTCTCCCTTTGACATCAATGGCAAAGGTACATTCAAAATTTGCAAAACTCAAGCACAAAAGATTTAGTGCTTACTCACCAGATTTAAGACATCTTGGAAAGAGTTTTCCAAGGTCTTAACGTCCTCAGCCCATGAATTTAGTAGAAGCTCACTGACATGGATTAATCCATTCAATGCATATGACGTTGTCTCTGCTGCCTTAAGCTCAGTGAGTGTAGACACAGTCATTGAGCCTTCAACCTTTACCATCTCCAAAAGGTGTGCCTCAAGCATTGTGAGCTTAGGGGTCAGTAGGCTTCTCAATAAGCCAAACCTATCTATGACTCTCCCTTTCTCCGTTTCCAGTACCCCATTCTTATCCAATAGCCTGGATGTCTCTTTGCTCATTTCTCCCACAATTTGTGAAGATGATTCACAACTGTCCATAAGACTGTCAAGGGTAGCCCTATCCTTGGCTATAATCTCTTCAATGTTCTTTATGTGTCTGTAGGGACTTATGTAGTAGCTATATATTTTCCTACCTTGAGCTACACAACTCTTGGCCTTAAGAGTAGTAGCCTTTAGAATGTCTAAGTCCCATGAAATGGACTTACAGACTTCTCTCAGCTTCTTTTCCAAGAAGTTCTTCTCAGCCTTCTGCGGTCTTTAGCAATGAATCAAAATGATTATCAAAGCTATTCAATACTGTACCAAGGTTCTCAGCTTCATCCTTTTCTTTGAAGATAACCGGTGAGGGGAGTAGCTTGTTCATTGTTTCTACAGCCCTGACCATTACCTTAGCTCTTTTGTCACCTTTCTGAACTGATCTCTCCTTAGCTTTAGCAAAAGCCATGAATAATAGTCTCATCAGCTCATCCTCATCCATGTTGTCCACATCAGAACTTACGGGTTTGGCCATACTTGCCAACAATAGGGAGGTGTCCAAACTGACCTCGGCAATATTTTCTGATTTGATCTCTTCTACCTTCTTCAGCTGAATTTCTTCCTCCTGTACTTTTTCTTCTTGTTTCTCTTCTGATGTGATGAGCCCAGTTGACTCTCAATTGCAAACTAGATTTTTTCTTCAAATTAAATTGCAATTTTTTGTGTATTTTCAAAGAACATATAAATTTCCAATGAATTTCCAGACTTTTAATTTAATTTCAACAGCAGCAATTTGATATCATTAAATTCTTATTACTTAATACATCAGCCATTTTAATTTAAACAAACTATCATCAATCTTTACAATAATGAACTCTTGAATTTGGCACTTGGCAATTGATATAATGCTCGATAAACTGGACCACATTCATCTATGGTTGCTGCAGCATGGAAAGGAGTGTTGCAGCCTCAAATAAAAGATAACACAGTCCTCAAATAAACCCACGCAACCCTGCACATAACCCACACCACACCTTGGGAATAGAATGCAATCTTCAGCCACCATTTTCATAGCATATCCCACACACCACAGCCAAGTTGCGGAAAGAGGCTGGCTGTTATCAGATTCAAGTACGCAGCTCCAAGATTCTGAAATGTAGCTTCTAAACACCAAAACCACTCCTTGCACAGTTCGCAGCCCACTGCTGATAGTGTACAACAGTCATTAACTTCAGAAAATTAAATAATAAATCTCCATAACTTGGTATACCTCGGCACCAAGATCAACATCTACAGATTCAAAATAATTTCCAGAATTCAGTTTTCATATTTTTTATTTTTCTATTTTTTCGAAGATTTAATTGAATTAAAAATTCAATTAAAGAGAAAGATGAAATTAGAATGAAATTAATTAGAATTGATGTGAAATTAAATTAATTTAGTTATTAATTAAATTCAGAAGAATAATTAGCTAATTTGAATAATTAAATTCAAATTATGGGAAATTGGAAATTGAATTCAATTAACTGATAAAGATCACTTAATTAAAGGTAATTAATTAAATACTTAATTATTTAATTAAAATTAGAGAGATGATTAATTGATTAAAAGATTGGATTTTTAGAGGAAAATAAGATGATTAATTAATGATTAAATAACCATTAAATAATAGAAGAATAATTAGTGACTTAATGCTAGCTCGCAATTATGTCCATTTTTAGGTGTCTACATTTGCCCCTCTTTGATAGAAAGTGATTTTGAGTACTGTGTCAAATAATAGATAGATTTGGATCTTGCCCCAGTGATAGCAGGTGGATTGATGCCCCCTCGAGAGATTGTTTGTGTGACAAATGATCTCTCGAAATAAGAAGATGAATGTTAGATGACATGTTGATATACGATGACAAAGAAGAACGGTTAGTAAGAAGTGAAGAATGTTAGTAGATGATGATGACTGTTTGACGGATATAGATTATTAACAGTAATCATGTTTGGTTTCAAGAAGGATCCATCATGTATAAGACTAGTGACAACGTCTAGTTTCAGGGAGGACATACCCTATATAAGACAAGCGACAACGTCTGATTTCAGGAAAGATACATCTTGTATAAGACTTGTGATCATTTATTGATTGATTGACTGATAGAAATGATTTGACAAATTGATGTATTGACCAATTTGACTGACATAAGAAATGTTAGTGAGAAGTATGAATTAGCTGGAAGAATGAATTAGGAGAAATGAACTAGAAGAATTGAACTTATGCTATCAACTTGGATGATGTATTGAGTCACTGCCAGAAATATTTCACTATTTTTCATCATTGTGCTTTATTTGAAAAGGAAGAGATTTGAATGCATCCAAATATTGACCATTTGGATACCGCTACAATCTTTGTTGAAGCAAGACAAAAGAAAATAAGGATGTGTGTGGCTTCCAGATGCGTGACAGTACTTATCACATTCATCCTACATCATCCTTGCCCCTAGAATTTTATCAAACACTCCACAAATAGAAAACAAAAGAAAATAAAATTATGAACCATCATAGCCACTCTCACCACTTGGTGGTATCCTTGAGGAGCATAGGAACACAATAAAAAAAGATAAATCAATAATGGACTGACATGACCGACTTTGTTGACAACCTTACTGATCATTGATTGGTTTGATTTGATTGATTGATATGTCTAGTTTCAAGAATGGACTACCCATATAAGATTGATCCGTTTGATTTCGAGTGTATCCATTATTGTATAAGACAATTAATTTGGTTGTTTGGTTGGTTTGTTTAATGAAAGATTGGATTGTTGATAAAGATAGGTCTCATGATTGCCAAAAGAGAGGAATCAGTCTTCAAACCCTAACCATCTTCTTCACAACCAAATTTTTATCAAATGATCAATAGATATCTTAGAATGAGCTCTCAAGTTTTTATCAAATTTTTATTCTTTCTTGTGAGAACTCAAACACAATTCTTACCAATGTGGGATAAAAAGATATACTTTTCCTTTTAATAATTCATTTACTCCAATACTTTAAATTAATACCTTGGCTTAGGCTTCCATAAATTAATTAAATAAATGGCCCCTTCCCATGATGACTCAACCCTCAACTTAAGTGAAATTATAAAGTTAAATTATAACTTTATAATAAGCCATTTAATGATTTAATAATAATTTGGCCACCAAAATAATAATAACTCCCAAAATACTTATCCTTTTAATATGCCGTCTGAAACAGGAGTCACACCTATTATTTCCCCATGTGACGAAATGCACTTTCCAAAAACAGAAAGGGTCTTTCTCGAACAACATCAAACTTACTATAAATAGTAAACTTGGCAAAACTATAGCAAATGAAGTCCAAATGGCGCCAAACAAAAGCCAAACGAAAGCATATTGAATCCTGAAGTAGATGCCCATTGAAAGAGACCCTCAGTCCATCCTCATCAGCCTACGAGGGTTACATGATAGGCTAATCCCAAGAGCCTGAAAAAATGGGGATATTTGATTTCTCTTCCTCTATTTGCTCCTGGTCTCCAACCTCCATCGCACTATCCATATTATCCAAAAATGTATCATTAACATCCTGTGAAGTGTCAAGGGTCACAGGCACACCACTGATAAAGAAATCTGGTTGCATGCTAACTTGAACACTTTCATCCACTGCCTTGGAACTTTCTCCTAAACCCAAGGATATAGGCTTAGAAGCCTTGGGAGGTGAGGCCTTCTTTGGCATATCATACATTAGAACTTGGTCTAATGCCTTTTGGGTGTCCTCTATCACCTCATCATATTTCCTAGCCATGATTTTGACTAGTTTGGCCTTTGTCCTCAGTAGGGGTTTTAGTGCATTTATTATTCTTTCTCTTTCCTGTATAGACACAACCGGTAACATATCTTCAATTGTCTTGTTCCTTATATTCTCATCCTCCGAATGAGCTAACTGTTTCCTGATTTCCAGTTTGCTGTATAGGTCCTTAGGAATGCTTCCTTCAACCTCCAACAAATTCTTCTTAAAAGCTAGCAGATGCTCAATGATAGTATCTTCAATGATTGCTTGGTCTTCAGAGTTGTATCTCTCATAGTATCTATTTACTGTTAATAGATTTCCATTGTTGATTACTCTCTTCTGCAGTGATTTAAGGTCTGGTTTCCACAAGGTTTGTGGATTCTCAACTGCCTTTTCTTCCTTCTTCCTTTTTACTTTTGTCTCTTTTTCCTTAGGACTGTCCCGCTTACCTGTCCTTGTGGATCTTCTAGGAATAACTGCAGGCACAACATCTTGTGCTTCTTCCTCTTGAGAGGCTGACAAATCAACAATATCAAAAGTAGGAGCTATTGTCTTTTCTGTCTCCAAAGAAATAGGTGCATCGGTGGCAATGCTAGAAGATGCCTCCATCTTATTTCTTATATCCATTAACTCCCTTTTTGTGATTCCCACTTTCGCAGTGATATCTTCAACAATCTTGCTTACTTTTCTTTTCCTTGTTACCTTCTCTTGCTCTTCTTTGACTTTCTCATACTTCTCCCTGTATGTTCCCCATCTTTCTTGGGTAGGGTCCTTTTATGCTGCCAGTACATGCTCCACTTGCATAGTTAGCACTTCAACACTTACCTCATATCCCATAGGATAGCACCACTTTGTTCTTAGCTCAACTGCCTCAAAGCTGACACAATTAGTTTCAACCATGAAACAGATAGTGTCATATTTTTCCACTAAATTCTCTGGTATTCTGTATCTCTCTTTCATCTGCCTCTGTAGTATCTTGATCATGCCAAACAATTCACCATCTACCCAATCCTTCTTCTGTCTTCTATAGTACTCTGAGATCTGAAGTCCAATGGGTTCATTATCTTTCCATGCTCTAGGAGCATGCCAGGAAACTTGTGAATGATATGAATATACATATGAATTAACAATGATCCAAACCTAAATGCCTTAGATTTAACCTTCTTTATAGCTTTCACATTATCAATAAATTGTTTAGCTAGGATTTCACAGAGATTATACTTCTTGTTTTCCTTCACCATTCTGTATGCCATCATGATGACCCCAACAGATACAGAATTAGGTCTGCTACTGTAAAACAACTTGTAGCCTAGCAACATTGTTACCAATCTGACATCCTGCAGATAGATATCATTAACTGTCATTGCCCTCTTATTCCACTTTGAATGTGTTAGGGTTTCTGCCAAATTCCTTAGGTTCTTTTCTGGTACAGGTAGGGCTCCTTCATTGTCAAGGCCTGTGATCTCATGAATCAATTGTGCACATATTTTCATAGGTTGATCACCAATCCACAAAAAATGGTCATGAACTCTACTAAGAATGATCTTAAACCATTCTACTTCTGTGAACTCTGTGAGTAGGGTTAACTTAAGGATTGATTGATCTTGTGGGTGCTTAAATTCTTCTACCATGGTTCCATTAGCTTCTACCATATTGTCCAATTCACTGTAGATGTTAACCTCACCAATGATTTCATATTTGCAGTGTATGTATGCCCTAATGTTTTCTACGTGCAACATGCCTACGGGGGTTTGTGAAAACGCTCCCTTCGGGTCATCCTCACAGGATTTGAATGGATGCCTCTTGAACTTATACCTAGGTCTGTCTACAACATCATAAACTACTGGTGCATCCATGACTTCTCTAAGAGATTAGGTCTAAATACCTTAAACACGCCTGAATTCGATGTTTTGCTTCACGCGATCACGTAATCACTCTGCTAGATGATTGATAATCTCCTTAACTTTGTTCGCCTTAAGCGTTGATCAACAAATGGTGTAGATTTGAGGTCTTTTAAGTCCTTTTATCCATCGCAAGTTGAGTATGTGTATTAAACACAGGTAGCTCAACTTTGCATGCCGTCCAATTGATACAAAACTTGCGAACACAGAAGATGAATCTCCAGCTGTTGCGCTCTCATCCATAGACTCCTCAGTGTCTGTACACATCATACCTAAGCTCGCATGAGCTTACTCCACATATACAGGGGCTGGATAATTTCTGTTTACTGCATCCAATGCTCCCCATAAGGCCATGCGGCCCTTTAGGTCGATGCTTCAAAGAACTCATCATGCGAAGACACAGTATCATCTACTGTCTCTCCTTGAACCACTGCTTTGTTTAAAACTTTCACCTTCCATATTTGATCATCCTCTTTGCTTTTTGATTTCTTGAAGTGACTCCCAAATTCATCCATGTACATATTAAGAATCTTACCACCGTCACCAACATTTTTCCTTATAACCACAGGAGGTGGTCCTCTTGGTTCACTAGATCTTCTTGGTTCTCTTCTGTTGTCTTCTCCATTATATCTGCAAAACTTCGCAATGTGACTTAGATTCTTACATTTGTAACAAGTAGGTGGTCTCCTTTTATCTTGATTAGTCTGCAACTTACAATACCTTGCTGTATGTCCAAAGTTATTACATTTTTGACATGTAATCTTGACTGCTAATTCTTCTCTGACATAGTCTTGCTTGTACCTGGACTGATCAGGTTTTTTACAATCTGCTTTCTTGTGTGCATATTCATAGCAATTAAAATAGTAACTGGTAAAGGGCTTAGAGTTACCTTTACTTCTGCAATCTCTTTTCATGTGTCCAACTTTGTTGCATCCGAAACATCTACCTCTGAAAGGTCTGTACTGTTCTCTAGGTTCTTCATGAGTAGGTTTCTCTTCAGGAGTAGGTCTCTCTTCAGTCTTTGCTTCATTTGCTTCTTCTTGAGTTTTTGAACTTTCTGCTTCATTGAATCCAACTCCACTTATATCTCCTTTAGGCTTTTGTCTTGCTCTTTGTTCATCAATCTTGTCATTGCTCATGTGCAACTTCTCAATGTGTAATTTGGCTTGAGTGAGTTCACCTTTGATGATCTGATTATATTTTTCCAATTCCTGATAATTATCTTTGTATTGGTCAAGTTCAGTCTTCATTTGACTTATCTGCATATTAGCTTCTTTTAGTGATTCTTCAACTTTGTTTCTTTCATCCTTTTCATGCTGAATTTCTTTAATCATCAAAAGATTGATTTGTTCTTTTTCTTGCTCCAGCTTCTTCACTTTGTCTGATGTATCATTGTCTGAATCTTCTTTGATCTTCTCCATAAGGTCTTGTCTCTGACTTTTTGCAATCTCAAGCTGTTCTCTTAGTTTCCTGATGAAACCATCTGCTCTTCTTAATTTGAATTTTAATTCGCCATTCTCAGCCTTCACTTTATCCAGATCTTCAAGTGCAGCTTCAAAGTTCTCTTGCAAATCTCCCGAATCCATTCTGATCTCTCTTAAGCTGTTAGGCTTTCTCTCTAAGGGCCAATAGCTTTGATACCAATTGTTAGGATTAGGTAATACTGAGAGGGGGGGGGGGGGGGGTGAATCAGTATTACAGAACTTTTGATCTTGATTTTAACTTCAAACAATTATAAACAATCCAAAGTAATGCAGAAATGAAAAGAACATATAAGCATAACACATTACTCATGACACCATGATTTGTTCTCGAGGAAACCCTGACCAAGGGAAAACCCCGGTGGGGATGGTACCCACAAATATGTACTAAAATATAATCTCCCTGTTAGGAGATCTAGCCCTGTTAGGAGCTGATTGTTACATAGTACATTTCCTTGTTAGAGGAATACAAAAACCCTGTTAGGGGTATACAAAACACCTGGTTAAAGGTGGTGAGCACACTTGCTCTTACAATCAAAATTGTCTCTAAAGAGTTCTTCAAAATGTGAACAATACAAGCACTTATCTTGCTTAGATAGTTTCAGTTGTAGCTCGGCCTCTTACTGATCTCGCATTTGATCTCTGCTCTTACATTCGCAATCTTTCTTCATCATCATAACATAACCATATATCGCTTTCACAAAAGCATTCTATACTTATACAAAATTAGCCTTCAGGTTGGCTTCACAAATACCATCTAAAACATAATAATAACTTATGCAAATGTTAATTATAGAGTCGATGATCTTATATTACCAAAGAGTCGGCAATATACTCTATTCACCTATCATAGCACATTACCATATCCACTATACTCTCCTTGATCTTCACAACTGTTCATATACCCTATTATGCTGTTTTACTGTCTTCGCATACCTTCCGAACACTGTATCTCACAGATCTGGTAACCAAAACTCATGCGCTCTTAACTGAAGCATGTATACATCCCAAAATACCTTCAGTTAACTTCGCAAGCCTTAATACCTTGTATGTCTTCATCGCTGACCAAAACTGTAGCACTGTACCCTGTTATCATGATTCTAGACTTAGTCATTTTCATGACTGTGACTCTAGTGGCAATCTTCTCAACATGCGATCACTCCAAACATAAGTGTTGCCATAAATGACAACCCTCAAGTGATCCCTAGTGCTTCAAAACATCACTTGCCAACAATTACTGTGGTCTCTAGGATAGGCATGTCATCGTATCTCATGGGCATTCCTAGTCAGGTTATGGGAAGTATTCCTCCTATAGTCTTTGGTAGAGCCTATTCAAGACTGAGTGACAATTACCTTTGTTGGGTATGATTTCTGACATCACCTTCCTGCTATGTATTTTTAATTGCTTTTTTTCACAGAACTTTATGACTGGGCATTTTCCAGTAGGGTGTGGATATTCATCATCTTTGATAGACAGTTACTATAATGATAGCCTTAGCTAGTGTTTATTCACCCACCTATTACTGGCTGGTGGCAACTCTTTATTAGGTAGCTGTTTATTTTTATTTTTATAAATAACAAAACATATATGAAAAGGAGCTATATAGGTATGTGAAGAAAATATAAAGGGACAGGGGGTCATGTGAATAAGAAGGGAATGATTTTCCTTTTGGCCTATATGTGTGACTGACATCCAAAAAGATGTTGGGAAAAATTTGAAGTGTAGTGTTATGCCTCACGGCTGGAGTATGTGCAAGCAAATTCTAATGTTAAAGTCAGATCTTCAATTTCTGAGTTATTGTTGTACCTTGCTTTAAATTGTAATGTGTAGGTCCGTAATCTTTGGGTGATTATCACTTACATTCTGCCTTTTGTAGCAGTGGTTTTGTATGTAGAGTTGCCAGGATCAGCTGCCTTTCACTGGTTATCCAATCCTTGTTTGCATCATATTATGTGTTGACTAGGAGAGGCTTCTCTCTTTTCCTTTTTTAGAGGTTGATATTGTTAATGTAGGAACCCCTTGAAGTTTCTCTCCATATTCATAGAAACAAAGAACACGAAAGAAGTTTCATGTCCCCTCCCAGATTATAACAGGTAGCGATAATTATCTAGCCTTCCGTCCCCTGAGGCTAGAACACATTAATGATAAAGGGGAATAATTGAATAATTAAATGTTGGCCACTTATGTTATCATAAAAATGTTTAATTATTCCTTAAGCCGACCCCCTATTTTTCAGTCATGTGTGTGGGGTTAGTCTTATGTGGAAGTTGATCTTATCTGTAGTTGGGTGGCTAGTTAAGAAATTAGAAACATCTGTTTAAACTTTGCGTTTGAAGGAAAGAATGAAAAAATCTAGCTTTTTGGGATCGTTGGAATCTATATTTTGCATTGAAGAGATTGATGAGGGATTCATTTGGTATTGTAATTTTTTTTTCCTGTAAGTATCTCTGCCAAGTTTCCTATAGGACGAAATCCCTGTGGAGAGACTCTTTGGATGGAACCCCAAAGACGTCCGTTGTCATTCAGAATAGAACGTGTGCATTCATAGGCAGCTGTAATGTCCCCTTTTTGGGGTACATTATATTGAGCCGTGTCGTTAGCCTATTTACCTTGATCCGAAGGGCTAACTGTGGCGTGACAGTGTTCCAGGGGATAATTGGCCTTGGTGGTTTCAGTTCCACGCCAATCGGTGCAGTTTCCGCGGGTTTCCGGGGTACTTACTATTTATAGTAAGTTAGTAAGGGTTCAAAATTCTTGGCTTTTCAGTAGTGGACTTGGAGCATCTCGTTGAGAGCTTTTCAGCGAGCTATCACACGACGGCATCTGAGCTTGTTTGGGCTCCCATTTTAATGCCGGATGATTTCCTCACTTATTTATTATTTTACTTTATAACTCAACGGTCATTTATTTAAAGTGACTTAAAGTGAGTTTTTAAAGAGACGAAATGGGCATACGAAGAGTCATAGTGGGGAAACTGAAGAGTCACAGCTGCAGCCATAAGATGAGGTTTTGGAGACTCATTCAGCATGCTTCAGTTTATGGATATTACTTCTCTTTGAGAATTCGAGAAGCTTCAGCTATCGAATTAGAAATCTGAGGACGGAAACCTTCAACATTTCTTGGTGGATTGGACGGAAACCCGATTCATCCCGGTGCGGATTCATCTAGAGTTCGCCATTGTTATACCAGGTTCTTTATCATCCAGTCTTACTGTTCTTTGCTGTATTTCGGATTGGATATTGTATCTCTTGGTTATTGTATTGCTGATGTATAATACAAAACCATATTTGTGAGTTATTTCATGAAAATGTACTTGCTGGTTATATGAATAAAACTGCTGGTTATTTGAGTCTAT
The DNA here is from genome assembly GCA_027943335.1 of Chamaecyparis obtusa. NCBI lineage: Eukaryota > Viridiplantae > Streptophyta > Pinopsida > Cupressales > Cupressaceae > Chamaecyparis > Chamaecyparis obtusa. The sequence goes on along the minus strand of BSBK01000368.1, from coordinate 5,994,406 downwards.
CTGCTGGATATTTGCATGTTAGTGTTTATTTTAAATCTGCTTAAGATTTATTGGTGAAAGTTAGTAAATGGCCGGTTAGGGTCATTTCAGCAGCCTCGGGACAAGAATCTGAATATCATATGCGTGGATTGAGCTGGAGCTTTCACAAGTGTTGTGCATAACATACACCTGGCATGAGTTGTAAATAAACGCCTAGACTATACACAGTTCACGTGGGGAAGCATTTGATGTCGGATCGCCTATTCTGGATTGCTATGTATTTAGTGGATGTATAACAAAGACTCAACAGCCATTAGTCGTTGCTCAAGTAATTCTGATTTGCATCTAAATTAGTCACGAGGCAACTTGGCAAGATCACTTTAGGTATTGAAGAAAACATGTTGAGCATAAGGTGTATTTCTGGGTATGCAATTATTCATATGCAATAAATTCTGAAAACCCTTTTCAATCAGTTCCATTTTATTAGTCAATCTCTGCAAGTATAGCAATTTTGTGTGCGATTAATTTACTTGAGAAAAACCAGTATTATTTTGCAAAAGTAGCTAGCAGGATCATTTTAGTGGTATCAGAGCGCAGAGAACCTGCCAGCCTGTGAGATTGTGGATGCATGTCTGGATATTCAATTGCATGTTACTAATAATTGATTGCATGTCAGTGCAAATTGCTTCTATCCACTCTTGAGGGTTAGGATCTTACAAATATTTCACAAGGAGTAGGACTAAACATCAGTGGGAGGAAGAAGAAAACCCTTGGTTTGATCAAGGCATTATGGCAGAAAAGAGAAATGATGGGGCTAACAGTCAACCTAGTTTTCAGGACATTATGGCACAAATGGCTCAACAACAACAACAGATGATGCAAATGTTCATGCAATCTCAGCAACAGCTCCTAGCTCAAATTGGGAACCTTGGGATCCAGCAGCCGCACGCACAAAATCACGATGGGGAAAGAAGCAATGCTAGGAATGAAAATCATGGGAGAACCGCTTCTAATACTGTTAGAGCTGTAGATACCAGGTCTGATAGACCTTTTAGACTGGTATTCTTGCCAAGACCAATTGAAGAGGAAGCAGTTCTAGAAGAAGAGGAAGAAACCCATATTACTGATGATGTTATGGCAGCACATGATGAGTACAAAATGCTTCCTGCGGAAGTCTGACAATTGATAAACTTAAATCAATTTATGAACCAGCGAAGGGATAAGACAAAACCCCAATTGGAGAGACAAGAGAGGAGACCTAGAGGGCCAAACAGGTGAAGCACGCAGCCACAAGAATTCAAGGAGGCATTAAATAAGGTCCCTCTACCCACATTTGATGGAAGTGGGAAAATTAGTGCAAAGTCTTGGGTGCATAAGCTAGATACTTTCTTGTCGCTCAAGCCAATGGAGGAAGATAAAGCAATACAGTATGCTACTATGCATTTGGAAGGTGTGGCCTATGATTGGTGCACCATGGATTAGTGTCACAGGACCATGGCATGATACATTCATATGAGGAGTTTGCGAACAGGTTGGCCATATGTTTTGATAGGAAGGACATTGAAGTTTATTATAGAGATTTGGCGCTGCTAAAGCAAGTGGGTTCCTTGGAAAATTACATTAATGAATTTCAGCAAGTTGCTGTCATGGTCCCTAAGATGCCTCTAAAGCGGGTCACAATGCTCTTTGTAGAGGGTTTGAGTGATAAATTAAAAGGGTTGGTAAAAGTTCACAAACCTACTACATTAGATGAGGCTATAGGGTTGGCAATTGACTTGGACGTGATTCCGTCATATCAGCCTCCTAAGAAGAATGCTAGTACATGGAAATCTGAAAATAAAAGTTTTAAACAGCAAAAGAATATGCCTACAAAAGCTGAACAGGAGTCAAGAAATGAACTTAGAAGGAAAAAATTATGCTTTACATGCAAAGAGCCACGGGAACCAGGTCATCGCTGTCTTGGAAAGGGCAAGGTGCATTTAATTGAAGTATATTCTAATAGTGATGAGCAAGAGGAGCAGAGTGATAGTGCTGATGAAGAAGTGGAACAATAAAATCAGCCCCAACAGATATTATCAGGATTTCCTCACAGCCATCCTTTTTAGCTTAAGGGAGTTCTTAGAGGATAGCGGATGGTGTGCTTAGTGGACAACGGAGCTACACACAACTTCATTGTTGAAGGTTTGGTAATGAAATGGGGGTTGCAAATAGAAGTTACCTAGATTCAATGTTATAGTTGCTAATGGGTTTCTGTTGAGTTGCACCAGAATGATTCCTTAGCTCAATATTCAGATTGGGGACTATACTCTGACAAGTGACTTTTATGTGTTGGGTCTAAGCAATGTAGATTCTATCTTAGGACTTCAGTGGCTGGAGTCTCTGGAACGGCATGTCTAAGATTTTAAACAAAGACAATTAGAATTCATGGTAGATGACAGGAAGGTGGTGCTTAAGGCCATGCCAGATGGAGGTCCTCGAACAATTTCAGCCAAGAGGATGGAGGCACTTTTTAGAAATGGGGATGTTGATTGGGCAATGCAGTGTTTTTTCTCCACCCAATAGGCTTCCAGTAGTAAACCAAAATACCATGTGGATATACAGGCAATATTAGATAAGTACAACGTAGTCTTTGGTGATATACCCCTAGGACGTCCACCAGACTGTGGTATCGAGCATGTGATTGAGTTGGAAGAAGGCGCAAAGTCGGTAACTACCACGCCTTATGACATCCATGACACTTCGAGGAGATAGAAAGGACAATCAGGGAGCTTCTTATTATGGGACACATACAACCAAGTTTGAGCCCTTTTGCCTCATCAGTGGTCCTAGTGAAGAAAAAATCTGGAACTATGCGCATGTGTATAGACTATAGGGCCCTCATTAAGAGGACCACTAAAAATAGATACCCTATACCTAGGATCGATGAGCTACACAGGGCTGTATACTTCTCTAAGATTGATCTACGCTCTAGGTATCATCAAATATGGGTCAGAGAGGAAGACATTCATAAAACAACCTTCCGTTGCCACTATGGAGATTTTGAGTTCTTGGTCATGCCTTTCGGACTCACGAATGCACCAGCTACATTCCAGTCTTGCATGAATCATGTATTCCAGGACCAATTGAGAAAATTTGTTTGAGTCTTTTTTGATGATATTTTGATCTATAGCAGGACCTGGAGTGATCACCTGCATCATTTGGATGTGATATTGGGAATTATGGAGGCTTAATCACTCTATGCTAAAGCCTCTAAATATGAGTTCGAAATGACAAATATATTGTATCTAGGACATTATTGGTGCAGATGGGGTGAAAGTTCATCAGGAAAAGATACAAGCAATCCTAGATTGGCCGCCACCTAAAAATGTGTCGAGTTGAAAGGATTTTTGGGGTTGTGCTCTTACTACCGAAGGTTTTTTAAAGGTTTCTCTTAGTTGGCTTCTCCCTTGACATATTTGACAAAAAAGGGGTAATTCATATGGTCTGAGGAGGCACAGGTATCTTTTAAAAAACTCAAGAAGGCTATGAGTTCCTATCGAGTGTTAGCATTGCCAGAATTCACGCAACCATTTGTTTTGGAGTGTGATGCATCAGTACAGGGAATAGGTGCAGTGTTGATGTAGAATCGACATTCGATTGTATTTGAGAGAAGAAAACTGAGAGATTCAGAGAGGCTATACTCTACATATGATAAGGAGATGCTAGTGATAATGCATGCGCTAGCCAAGTTTAGACAATACTTGGTGGGATCTCAATTTGTAGTCAGAACAAATCATAATAGCCTCAAATATTTCTTGGAGCAGAAGGACCTAAATGAGCGGCAATAGAAATGGGTAAGGTACAAGCCTATGATTTTAATGTGGAATATGTTAAAGGTAAAAAGAATGTGGTTGTTGACGCATTATCCAGGAAATTGACATTGTGCTCTCTCACAGAGATTTCCGTTGATTGGAAATCCCAGTTGATTTTAGAGTATGTGAAGAATTATTTTGCTTCAGACTTGTTGGATGGGAAGGGATAAGATGGTAGATATTCAGTAATTGACAATGTCATTTATTACAAGAACAAGATTTTCCTACTACTTGATTCAAAGTTGAAAACCAAAATATTAAGGGCACTGCATGATGCACCCATGGCAGGTCATCAAGGCTTCTACAAGACCTATCATCAAGTACGAGAGATTTACCTGGAAGCATTAAAAGGTAATGTCCTGCAGTATATTCAAGAGTGCCTAATTTGTCAACATAACAAATTAGAACACACATTTCCAGCGGGCCTTCTACAACCACTTCCTATTCCTGAGCAGAAGTGGACGAGACTCTCAATGGATTTCATTACTGGACTCCCCGTGTGTAGGGGAAGGATTCCATCTTTGTGGTAGTTGACACACTCACAAAATATGCTCCTTTGTTGTCCCCACAGACTCCTCAGCACAACAGATTGCAGATTTATTTTTTAAAGAGGTCTTCAGATTGCATGGGCTGCCTAGAACCATTATTAGCGACAAAGACAATAGATTCATGAGTGTATTTTGGCAAGAGTTGTTCAGGCTAGTAGGGACTGAGTTGACATCTAGCACTAGCTACCATCCTCAAATAGATGGTCAGACAGAAGTAGTAAGCAAGTGGTTAGAAGGGTATCTTCGCAATTATGTCATGGGGTAGTAACGTACATGGGCAAGATGGCTCTACTTAGGTGAGTATTGCTACAATACCACCTATCACATGTCCATAATCATGTCTCCTTTTAGAGTATTTTATGGGTATGATGCAACTTCATTCATGGATTTGGCTTTTAAGCATAGAAAAGTTCTATGAGCTAAGGAGATAGTTCAAAATTATCAGGATATTCTATGAGCTTTGAAAGACAACATTCAACATGCACAAAATCAACAAAAACTATATGTAGATAGACATAGCATTGAGAGGTCTTTTGAGGTTGGTGATCTAGTTTTCCTGTGCCTTCAGCCTTACAGACAAACATCAATAAAGAAAAGTAGTGTAGAAAAGTTGAAACCGTGTTTTTATGGTCCTTACAAGATCCTTAGGGGAATAGGGGAAGTTGCTTATGAGCTGGAACTACCGGAGGGGAGTAAGATTCACTATGTATTTCATGTCTCTTGCTTGAAAAAGGCATTGGATCAACATATTGCACCATCACCAGAGCTGCTTCCTTTAGACGAAGAGGGAAATTTAGTCTTGATTCTAGAGGGTATTGTTGATTGGCGAGAAATGAGGCTGAGAAATAAAATTGTTCAAGATTACTTGATTAAATGGAAGGACCTGTCCATTGAGGATGCAACTTGGGAAGGAGAGGACATTCTTCAACATCCCAATTTGCAATTGTTGGAGGACCAGCAATGCCAGGAAGGGAGGACTATCATGTCCCCTCCTTGATTATAACATGCAACAATAATTATCTAGCCTTCCGTCCCCTGAGGCTAGAACACATTAATGATAAAGGGGAATAATTGAATAATTACACGTTGGTCACTTATGTTATCATAAAAATGTTTAATTATTCCTTAAGCTGACCCCCTATTTTTCAATCATGGTTATGGGATCAGTCTTATGTGGAAGTTGATCTTATCTGTAGTTGGGCGGCTAGTTAAGAAATTAGAAACCTCTGTTTGAACTTTGCGTTTGAAGGAAAGAATGGAAAAATCAAGCTTTTTGGGATCATTGGAGTCTATATTTTGCATCACATAGATTGATGAGGGATTCATTCGGCTATTGTTTTTTTTTTCTACCAGTATCTCTGCCAAATTTCCTACAGGACAAAATCCTTGCGGAGAGCCTCTTTGGACAGAACCCCTAAGATTTCTGTTGTCATTCAGAGCAAAATGCATGCAATCATCAGGCAGCCTCAAGACAAGAATCTGAATATCATATGCGTGGATTGAGTTGGAGCTTTCAAAAGTGTTGCGCAAAACATACGGGTCTAGGTACGAGTTGTAAATAAACGCCCAGGCTATACATGGCTCACGTGGGGAAGCATTTCATATGAGATCGCCTATTCTGGATCGCTGGGTATTTAGTGGAGATATAACAAAGACTCAACAACCATTAGCCGTTGCTCAAGTAATTTTGATTTGCATCTAAATTAGTCATGAGGTGACTGGGCAAGATTGCTTAAGGTATTGAAGAAAACATGTTGAGGATAAGGTGTATTTTTGGGCATGCAATTATTCATATGCAATAAATTCTGAAAACCCATTTCATTCAGTTCCATTTTATTAATCAATCTCTGCAAGTATAGCAATTTTGTGTGTGATTAATTTTCTTGAGAAAAACTAGTATTATTTGCAAAATTAGCTAGCAGGATCATTTCAAGAAGCCTGCAAGCAATGAAAAAAAAAGACTTAAGAACTTTGAAAACACTTTCCAATGGTTTGAAGATAGACTTAAATGGAGTTCATACGACAATTATACTGTTCATTTGAATTTAGGTACAAAAAGTATAAAATTTTCCTTTGACATAAACTTCAACTTTAAAGTTTGAAAACTTGTGGGGGATCATTCTATAATGTTCCCTTTTGTTAGAACTCATAGAATTGGGACAACTACCAACAAAAATCAACTGCAAGAGACTTCTTTCCTCAAAATCTCAAATAACACTAAGGATAATAATCTTTGATATCACTTCTAAATGTTTATGCTATATAATTGATAGGATATATGAGACAATATCACTGCTATCTCTAATTCAACACTTAGTTATATGCAAATGATTAGGTCTATATATCAGCACTTAGTGCAATAATTATAAGATTATCTTGCTGTCTCAGATATGGATAATTGACAAATATGCAAACATGATCTTGGTATCATATGTTTCACTGTGTTGGTGTGTGATTTATGACACAGACAACACAGAATAAATTCCGGGTACCTTATGCTCTCTTGAACAAAATCCTCTATATGCTCAACAGACAAATTGTGTGATCACAAAGACGACTCCAAGGTTCCAAATGCGTGTGATTTTGCTATTTAGGAAAGAATATCATGGTAGGATGATTTGTTGAAAACCTCTAAGGGGACTTACGTGGTTACTCAGGATTTTATCATTCAACTTTTAAATTTTTGTTTTCTAATTTTTTTTTTCGGGGTTTAACACTTATGAAGCTTTCTAAAACAAAATGCAAAAGAGGATGGTTTGAGAAGATAATTCTAACTCTAAACTAATTCTATCTAATCCTATGAAATCTGGAGGCAAGGTTGTAAAAGTGGAATCCAAAACCTATCCTTGCTTTGCCCAATTCAATAACTCCACAAGGACAGTGCTATCTTTTGAGGTGTTTCAAAAGATTTTCATAATAGAAATTAAGCTACATTACTGGGTTCACACCCTGAGCCCTCGAACTGGGTTCGGGTGCGAACCCAGTACGGGTTCACCTATGGGTTTGTGTTGGGTGCGCACAGGGTGTGCTCCCAACACTGTGGGTGCGCATAGGTTCAGTGCACCCGGGTTCACACACCCACGAACCTGTGCGCACCTAGCATGAACCTAGGTGCACCCACTAAGTACCTGGCGAACCAGTGAGAACCGACAACCCAGAGTTAAAAAGGTGGGCCCAAACTTGAGTTAAAAACATTTTTTTATTTATATTTTATTCCTAACATTTTCATGAACTACATTTTCATTTTGTAATTAAGTAATTCAATGTACTGATTTTCATTAGAATCGGGAACATAGATCAATGATCAAGTATTTAAATTTTTAATGTATATCTTTGGCATTTGGCATTGATCAATGATCAAGCATCATACGATGATATGATTTAGTTTTACAATTCTGTATATTTCTCTTATTTATATATATATATAATGCATATATGTATAGATATTTATAAATATTTATATATATACACACACGTACCCAAACCCCTAAATTTTTTTTTACATACCCATTTACCAGGTTCTCGTACCCGAACCCATTCCCAAACTCAAACTAGTAACTTAGAAATTAAGTATATTTCAAGTGTTCAGACTAACCTTGCAAAATAATTGAAAATCATCCAATTATAAAAGGTATGAACATATTCTTTCCACATAAAGCTTTCCCATCAAATCCTTCATTCAATCTAACAACTTGGAAAATAAAATCTACTCTAAGTGAGAGACATAAACCAAGTAGCTGGAAAATGATATTTAAATTCACCAACAATTGAACAATGAATTTACTTAAGTAGTTTTAATGCAAAAATCTCCGAATCTCCATTTTACAAATGAGAGGAGTGGGGTTTATATAGGAGTCCAAAAAAAATGAAGGGCCCAGATCAATCTAAGATCAACAACCAAGATTAAGACAACTATGCCCTAATTAGGGTTTGCAATGTTTATCTAATGAGAGCCAATGAAAAAGAAACAACTCATTGTAGTAGGGGTTTTTGCACAAGACTTAAACAGGAAGACTAATAGCATCAAAGTAATAAGAGAACCAACTAATAATCAACATAAAGCCCTACAAACAACAAAAAGGAAGCATTGATGATCAAGAATGAAATTAACTAATTCAAAACAAACCATCCAATACTCTATGCTTTTGTTTCTTCTCTTCTCTTTGTTGAGGTGTGACACTCAGTTGTGATTCTGGCAGCAACTTGACTCAAAGATCTGAGAAAATATGATAAAAGGATTGATTGCAAAAGTCTGTGATAAAAAACCTACATAAGTTTGATATTGAATTTGGAGAGATGAAATTGTGAAGGAAAGAGGTTGTTTATATAGAAATCCAGGGTTAAATGAACGATCATGATTAATTAGAGAAAATCAGAATCAACAAGTGAGAAGAGATGAGATTGAACGATCATGATTTATCAGAGAAAATCAGAATCAACAAGTGAGAAGAGATGAGATTGAAGTAAGAATTAGTAAGTTTCCATTTCGAACTGGAAAAACATAAGATAAAATCTGAAGATATTTTCTATTTTTGGATAGATAAAGTTTCCAAAAAAAATGAAAATCTGAAAAATAGAAACCTTTAGATACTTTCTGATTTTGGATTTTTAGAAAAAATGATTTTTGAGATTGTGAGGATTTTTAATTTTCAAAATTGATAATTCCTCATAAATTTGTTTTTTCTGATTTTTTTTGATTTAATTGAATTAAAAATTCAATTAAATTAGAAAGATGGAATTAGTTGAAATTAAATGGAAATTGAAATTAGAAGAAATTGAGATGAAATTGAAATTAATTTAATCAAGAGGAATAAATCAGTTAATTTAAAGAAGTAATAATAATTTTTAAACTATGGGAATTTAGAAATTGAATTTAATTAACTAGTAAAGACTAATTAATTATAGGTTTAAGTAGTTAAACAATATTAATTATTTAATTAAGATAATGAGAATGATTACATGATTCGAAGATTGGGTTATAGAGGAATAAAGATGATCAATTAATAATTAAAGAATCATTAATTCATAGAGGAAATAATTGGCAATTTAATGTTAACTCGCAAGTGTGTCCATTTTTGGGTATCTATATTCATCAATTGCTTTCTTCTAGAAAAAAGCATCCCTTTTCTTGATGGAAGAAAAGATCAGGCTCATTGAACTTGGATGCCTTGTCATGAAATTATTTGATTGACGAAGACAAGTGGTTGCCACCTCAACATGCTTATCTCTCTGGCTTTGAACAATTCTTCTTCAATTTTAGGAATTTGAGATTTTGGAAAAATAAAAAATATTCCCAAATTGTATCATCTTTAAACCTTCTTGAACTTGGGATTTTCTCCCTTTTGAATGTTCTTCAATCTAGGATTTTGGATTTCTTGGTGTGAACTTTGAAATTTGGAAGATATTTGTAAAATCTTCCCTTGTCCATCCATCCTTCTTTCTGTCTTGAAATTCTTCGTAGGTGATGAAGTTCTTGGTTGTGTTTGTTTTTCTCATTTGTGAATGTCATCTTTTCTCATACCATTTGAATTCCTTCTTTTGATCTTGATCTTTGGAAATCCAGGGTTGTCTTAGCATCTCCTTCATCTTTGTCTTTAATCTAGAAATGGCCTTATGAATTTTGGAAATGATGATGTCCCATTCTTGGAAATGCACTTGCAAGTCTTATTTTCAGGAAATTTCCCATACTTAGGCAATTTGAAGTCATCCTAAGATGGGAGGACTTTTCTTGTGCTTATGAATTTTCTCTCAACTTTTCTTGGCATATTTCACTTGGAAATAGGAATTTTTATACTTCTCGAGCGGACTTCATGCTCACTTGTGAATTTTGAAGCACTTAACCGAATTCGCAATGCCTTCTTGACTTGGTTGGATTTGATGGTGGATTGATAATTTTCTTGACACTTGGCCAATTTCAAAGCTCCTTAGTTTGAGCAGACTTCAACTTGGAAAAAGGAATTTTCTTCTTGATAGGGGCGGCCTTCATATGAGCTTGTGGAATTTATCCACACTTAGATAAATTTCTCATCCTCCTTTCAAGGCGGACTTCATAATGATTTAGGAATTCTTCCATGTTGGAGAGGGCGAACGTTAGGTCTGTTCAAGGAACTTCAAACACTTCGCAATTTTCTAAGCCTTCCAAACTTGAGCGGAGTTCATGTGTGTTTGTGGAATTAGCCATGCCTTAAACATACTTTCTTTGTGCAGAACTATGGAATTTCCATCTCCTGATCGAACTTCATCATTTCTCTCTTGATACTCAACAAATTTGCAATTCTTGACTAGATTCGAACTTCACCATGGATTGTGGATTTCCTTCATGTGAGGTCAGACTTCATGATGATTTGAGGATTTTGCCACGCCTTAGACATTCTTCTTGTTGGAGTGTAATTTTTGTCAACTTGTGGAAATCTCCATGCCTTAGTTAAGTCTAATTCTGATTTCACTTCGCATTTTTATCCAAATTTCACCTTCATTTCTATAAAAAATTGAACTTTCAATCAAGAATTAGAATTGAAAGTATGAAAAAGCAATGATAAATTTGTCAAAAATTCTGAATCAATAAATTCTGCCCCAACTCTGAGATTTTCAGATTGAAATCCTGAATTTGGAATGGAAATTTCTTCAAGTCTGCATAAAATTGTTAGAACCTGTCAATCAAATTAGAAAACCCTTTGAAAATTCTCAGAAAATTCTGAAAATCATATCTAATCTTGAGAAAAATTGAAATTTTAAATGAAAAATCCTCAGCAAACATGAAAATTCCAATAAATGATCTTAAAATCGCCTTTAATTGTGAAAAAAATTGAAATTTTGAATAGAAACTCATCAGAAAACATGAAAATTCTAAGAAATGATCATCAATAATCATGGAATTCAATTTAAAAATCACCCAAAATCTCTACCTTAGTCTGAAATCTGAAAAATACTGCTAACACCAGAGCTGCAATTTCCTGTTTGTGAATGAATGCAATGCCAAGCTCATGTATTTATAGGAAACAATGACATCAAGAAGGGATCAACTTGCTCCTTTTTTATGTTTTTCAATTTTTTTTTTAATTTATATTTTATCCTCTCCTTCATGGTTCGAACTTCTAGAAGAAAGCACTTTATTTTATTTAATTTTTTTTCTCCTCTCAATTTTAATTATTTTTAGGGATAAATAAATATTGTTTTATTTTTTATTTTTTTGACTTTCTCAATTTATCCCCAATCTGATCAAATTTCTTTATAGGAGACAAGTATTGTGGGTTTTTTATAATTTTTGTTTATTTATTTCCTTTTTCTTGTGCTTTCTTTCTTTGAGAATTTTCTCAAGTTGATCCTTTTGCTTTATTCTAGAATTTTCTTCAAATCGATCCATTTGTTTTCTTTTAGAATTTTCTCAATTTTGAATGCCTTTTCTCAATTTGAAATCTAAAATTCTTCACCACTTTTCTTGCTTTTCATGAAATCCCAGACGAACTTGAAGCTGAAAACAAGAATTTTACACTTGGGTGCAACTTTGACTTTTCTAAAAATAAAAATTTCTAAAAATAGAAAAAGAAAAAAAAGCAGCTTTCTAAATTTAGAAAAAAACCAACAAAAAAGCAGGTTCCTAGATCGGCCCCAAAATGCCAAAAATAGAAACTTCCGAAAAAGGCAAAAAGCAAAAAAAAAACTTTCCCTAAAAAGTAGTTGTCAGAATTGACCTCAAACAATGTTGATCTTCGTCCCTTGGCCATTCTGAACACCTCTGTGGCATCAGAATACTCATTTGGTTAGGCTTTCTCTCTTTTACTTTTGATTTAGCCTTCTATGATATGACGATTGGAAAGTATGCTATGTTGATCGGTAGCTGTCCCTGTTATAGCATTATGAAGTATGCTACAAACTATGTCTTTTTATTGCTTACAGCAGTGGATATCTGTTGCTTCTTATAACAGATGTTGCTGTTTCTGATATGCTGTTATGAATATGCAGAGGTGTATGATGATATTCCTTATAACAATATGTTGCTGTGTCTGATATAATGATATGGATATGCAAATATGAGGGTATCGCTTAGCGATAGGTTGCTGTTTCTGATCTGAATTTATATGCTTGCAAAGATGGTAGATGATGTTGTTTCTGATCTGGCTTGATGTGCTTACAACAATGGTGGTGCTCTCTCTGATATTGATCTTGAAATAATAGGCAACCAGCTCTTGACACTTGGGCCAAAATGGTCAATTGAGATTTTTAAATAGGATATGTATTAAGGCGGTTAAACTGATTCAACAATTGGATTGACTGAATTCGATCTCCATATATATCTTGCAATACCGAAGGGATTGCACCTCTTGATTGATGAGACACATCTCTTACAATTTAGGCCTCTGTATAACAAATCGATTTATTATACAAATCAAGTCTCTTCATGCTAATCGGTTTGTTTGATATGCATTTCTCCATTTACTTGTACAATTGCTGCCATCTTGTATTTCTCCTTTCATCATGCTTAATGATTACTAGTTAATTCCTTGTTTGATTGCTTATCTAATTGCCATTATTATTGATGATTTTGACTAATCATCTGATTAGTCAACTTCTTTTGAATCGATATTCTCTTGATACTTGATAGAAATTGGACATCTCCTTTCATGAGGGCTGTTGATGCTTATCAAGTCGATACTCATGATGTTTGTTGATTGATCTTCTAAGATGATGACATCGCATCTTACAGATTACTTGCATCCTTGTTTTATGTATGATCGATCTGCAATACTTGCTATTCTTGATCAGACTCCGGGTATGATAATGTTATTGATATGTCCATCCCTTTAGCATACTTCCTTAATCTGATAATATCTCTTCATCGGATATCAATGAGAATTGAGTTTCAGTTTCATATATGATTGATCTGCTTTTCAACTATGAAGGATAATTGATATGGCTCTGCTGACTATCGATATCAAGCCCATTTGATCTATAGTTGTCATGCTGACTGGTGTATAGTGAATGTCAATCACCTATATCTTCTTCATATAAGATTGATCATTATTTGTTGATTGATAACTTGCTGATCTAATTCTGCTCTCATGATGATGCTCTTCTTACTTGGTATGATAGAGGTATCGAAGAGGACTTGTCCTTATGATTAATGCTAGGAGCATTTTAATTACCATCTTCATTTTCTCATCATTGTATGATGATTGTTGCCATGATGTCGATGTATTATGATGATCTATATCTTCATTTAGTACCATTCTTCTCCCTTGTTGCTATGATGATGATTGACATAGGATGTCATCTTGTTAACATGATTGGTCATGGGTTTACTATTCTGATTGGATAGTAGAATCATGATTTACATGTTGATTAGGTGGTTGTCCTTAAGATTGTCATTCTTCATAACTTGTGAGCTTGGTGGTGCTTGATGGAGATATTTGTAATCTTGGAGCTTGACTCATCCTCATATCTCTTAATGCCAACTAGGGAAATCGTGTAATTTATAAGACTTCACGATTTTCTCGGGTACACTGGATGCTTATTAACTTAATCTCTACTTGGATTCTCACTTCTTGGAGGTGCTCAAGGTCTACCACCCCTTGACCGCGTAAGTGTTTTACTGCTATTATGTTCTAGGTTAAGGATGTGTACATCACACATTCAATCAGATCATTGTCATTTTTTGGTTTGTTAAGTGTGTAATTTTTTCTTTTTCTAATTGTGTGATTATTACCTTACTTTGCTCACATGTCATTGCTACTTGTAATTCATTAATTGAATTATTGACTGGATAAATTACCTAAGCCCTAAACATGCAAATTTTTGGCCCAATGACACATGTTTGGCCATCTCAATCCATTTTTTTGGAATTTCTTGCAAATTTTCAATTTTGAGATCAACTAAAAGAACCAATATGAGGTTGCCTTGTGGCATCTCAAAAGCTACCAAGTCTAAAAGTACACCACTAGCAATCTTCAAAAATTGGTAATCAACGACTACAAATTACATTTTGCCACACACACGCAATGACAAAGTAAATGTTACAAACAAAAAATTGCAAAAGACTAGTAGAGGCCTAGCAAGGGACTCAGCCCCTAACCAATGGGCTTGAGTGCTTTATGCGAGCATGTTAGTAAAGGTAGTGATGCATGCATGAACAACCTACCATGGGTTGCACAGAGATATAATAAATCCTTTCCAGAAATCATCACCTGCTGCCATGCAACATGTTTCCAGCTCCACTCCTCTTTAGCCCTTCCACTCCATCTGCTACATGACCAACCGCTGGCCCTTTGATTGCTATACTTGGAATAACCTTGGGAGTGAATTTAGAGGCCAAACAAATGAATTTTTTCATCAATGCAAAATTGTTTCTTGATGATTAATGACAAGTAATCCAAGTATGCAATCAAAATTTTGAGCTATACTGCACTCAAATATGGGGCTAAATAAATGATATAAGAACTTAAGAATTGGCTAGTCTATTGAGTGGGCCCTTTCTCTTCAGCATAGTTTCCTCTTCATTTCTTAACTATTTAGCACAGTTCAGTACCAAACAACAATTACTTCCAGGATATATTTATATTTTTTAATTCATTATCAATCTATATTCTCTATATCTTCTACATGACAATAAGGCCATATTTATGCTAATTTTTTTAAGCAGCAATAATATGAAAGAGTTTTATCAATCCCTTGGACTTATGTAGAATAACAAAATTGAATATCTTTTTGCAACAATAGGGGATTTATTACGCAATACAATTTTCACACTTATCAACACACACACACACGCACACACTGGATTGGCTGGAATTCACTGCTAGTTGTTTTAATTGGGCCCACCAACAAATTGAACTATCTAATCACTTTGTCAAAGCTATCAAACTGCTTTGAGCAATGGTATTGACAAAGTCTTCAGAAGCGGTTGATGAAGTTTATATAGGTTATGGATGCTGAAGTTTGTAGTCAATGGCTGATGAAATTCACATGTTACAACATAGACCCAAGCTAATACATCTATCCAAGGCTTTCACACTTCTAAAAATTCTGCATTGTTGTCAAAATTGATGGCTGAAATAAACAAAGCAAAGTTGGTACTTCGTTTAAACTTAATTCAATAATACTTATTTCTTTAACAACCAATGTAATAATAATTATTCCATTTGTAAACAACGAGTACAAGGAGAAAATGATGATGGTAATAGGAAAAAAGAGTAGACTCTAATGAAAGGGAAATGGGAAATTATACAGGCATGAGGATCATCAATGGTTTTTACATTTTAAAAGGATAATCTATTGTCAACCTCATTTTTATGTTTTTCCTAGGTGTGAATGGTTTGTTGTTATTACTTTTTAGATGTTTGACATTTCTTTTGTGAGATATAAAACTAATAAGACCTTAGACAACCCTTTTCTAAAAATTTATACCATATCGTTTTGAGGGGCGAATGTTTGTGTCAATGTAGATTTGCATTCATTTCATCATAGATTAAGCTTGCTTATGTGATTTGGGGTGAGAGGTGTCGTCCCCTTAGAAATTACACTTCCCTTTTAGAGAGGAAGGTGTTGCCTATTTCATTGGGAGCTATGCTTCTTGGAGAGAGAGTTGTCATCCCCAAAATATTTGAGGAACTTTGTTTAATTTTTTGTTTCATCAATATCAGAGACCCAAAGACCAAGCTAACAAGGGTTTGAAGTTTTTGATTAAGTGAAAATAGGTTTTGAAGGGGTCCTAAAACCCTTTACAACATTAAGGAGAAAGATAGATCATCGAAGTATAACAAAGAAGGAACAAGCAGTAAGGACAAAACAGCTGGCGATCAGGAACAAAAGCCAGCAAAAGGACAACAACCAAGACAGGCCCACAAACAGAAACAAAAAAGGACAGCAGAACCACCAGGGAGAAACAAAGTTAAGTGAAATTCTTTAGAAGCTCAGCCGCTTCCATCTCAAGATGACTCATGGTATCAACAACTTCCTTCAAGCCTCTATATCTTTATTAGCATTCTGCACCATCTTCTTCGTGTTGGCATTAGTTCTCTTACCAGACCCCTCAAGAAGATCAACGGGGCTGGTATCCTTGTCATCAGCAACTTGAACAATGGCCTTCTCCTTGGTGGTGCTCTCCAGCTTGGCAATGAGGATCCTAAGGTGTTCCGAAGAAGCCTTGAGGATCTTAAAACTCTGGTCACCGATCTTCTTAAGAGTATCTTCCAAGCCGGTCACTCTTTTTTCAACAACAAAGAACCTATCATCCACCTTCTTAAACCTGGAATTGTAGGCTTCGGTAATGGCTTCAGCATCATTAACAGCCTTGGTGAGATCTCTAAGCTCTTCAAGGAAGAAGCTATCCTTACGAACACCAATAGCCTCCAGGAAATCTAATTTGCTAGAAAAGGCCCTCTGATTTATCTTCATCTCTTTCACCTTGTTGAAAACCCATTTAACAATCCTATAAAAATCCTTTGCCCATATCCACATCAGTATTAGCAAGATCACACTTAGGAAGAGAACTACCACCAGTCACATTCTTCAAAACACTATCCCCAACCACATTATTCTTCAACACAATCTCAGGTGTAGTGCTAGGTGGTAGAGGTGGGGAAGGGATAGCGGCAGGAATCAAATGCATAGGGCTATTAGGGATAGAGGGAGCATGGGAAGGGAAGGGAGCAGGGGTATCCCTACTAGCACCCCTAGGGTTTTTGACCATAGAAGCTGAAGTCTTGGGTTTCTTACGAGAAGACCTCACGTCTTCCTCAAGGGTAGTGTCCATTTCCTCGCTACCATCGACACCTTCCTCAACCCAAATCTCCTCCTTAATTTTCTTCTTGCTCCTTACTTTCGACATCTTCCCCTTCTTAGTGTTACTAGACCTAGAGGCTGTATTTTTACCCTTACCCTTGCTAACACCTTTCTCTAGGATATCAGAATCAGTGTCTACCAACTCAGTATCAGACTCCCCATCCTCCTTGAAAGTATCAGAAAAAGGGTTTGAAGTTGCTTATTGTCTCTAATTTGTTTTAGGTAACTTTATTTAGAAGCATGAACGAGCATATGTGAGCTCACCATAGCATCTAGAGTGATAAAAAACATAGAGATCACTTGTCAAATGCCAATTATTTCCAAAAGCTTCACATTTTTACCAAGTTTGGTACATGTGGGCAACTCATAGTTTGAGATGAGTAGATAAAAATTATAAATAAAAAAACAATTGTGTTGGCACGCATTAGTGTTGGTGCGCAACTGATGTAGTTTTCTTTTCTTATGCTTGCACAATGCAATGATGTCAACAATTTCCAAGCAGTGGTGTTGGCATGCCCTTTTTTTGTCCATTTGTCTAAAGTCATTGCATAGCTATAAGTACATTCTATAATTGCACTAAATTACAAAGTGCTAAAAACAGTTTTTTTAGTGAGGGGTTCTCTAGGTTGTTGCTTGTCTCTAGGGCTCTTTTTAAAATTCTATCTTTGTATTCTTGTTCTCATTGTGATGGATCAAATATAATCTCTATACCTATGCTTTATAGTTTTTTTAAATGTAAAAATAAAATAACTATATTATAATAGGGTAAACCGTACGGGTTTATAGAGGATGTCTTGTTGTACCTTTGGAACTTCCCTTTCACATTAAAAAGGCGAATAAACCTGATAAGTTATGGGTCAAGCTAGAACCTTTATTTGGAAAAATAGATGAATACAAGGTTATCAACTATAAATTGGAATTTTGGGCACATTCAGGTTTTTGTTTCACTACTAGTCACTAAGGCTACAACTAGAGGATTACAAGGTAACAATGTCCCTTTCTTGGATCACCTTGTACTATGCCCTAAATTCACATATCTAAACGAGGAAAAGAACACGATATAGTTAGATACATAATCCTTACTTGAGAATAAGATGAGGTAAGTTTGTTTGGGAACCCTGCAACCAAGTTAGATAGTAATGTAGATATGACTCATGCGCTACATCCAATTCTAGGTTAAGAAATATATAAATTCACATAACAAATTTAAAAGATTATGTGGGAGTTCAACCATAATGAGGGTTGAGAGGGAGGACATGACAAGGTGCCACAAATATCCCCTACCCTAGGCCCAAGTGTGTAAACTTTGTCGCCCTTGGCCTAATGTGGTCCTTAACCATTCTTATGTGGTGGTGTACCTAGTGAGGCTTGTATGTCATCCTCCTCGATCATGTCGTCCTCTTTTCCTCTTATGACTGGGGATCCCCACTAGTTCACTTGAACAATTGATTGATATGGGGTTGGTAAGGGAGACTTGCGCCCCCAAAATGACCCTCAACCCTAGGCCCAAGAGTGGAAACTTTGTCTCCCTAGGCCCAAGAGTGGAAACTTTGTCTCCCTTGGCCCCATGTGGTCCTCCACCACGACTCTCCCGCCTTGCATTCCCTTTCTTTCCTCAACATAATCGATTATTGCAAATAGAAATTCACAATCAACATTTTGAGAATATAATGCACATATACATTAGCTAGTGCGTAAGGAGTTTAAGATAAGCATTGTGACTATCCTGTAAGCAATCATAAATTCATCTTGTTGGGAACTTCGAGAGTGTGCCAGTAAACTGCCCAACCCAACTAAGTCCGAGAGCATGCAACATTCACATCATGGCAGCTTGCCCTTATCCCACAAGCAGCAAGAACATCAACTATGACCAATTCCATCCCTTGGGACATCCCACAAGCAGCAAAAATATCCAATAATGACCAATTCCATACCTTGGGGTAATCAAATCGCCTCTTGGCCCACAAGAGGCAAGAATGTCCAACTATGACCATTTCCATATCTTACTTCCTCGAAATCATATCATATATGTCAGCATAATAAATGCATAATCATATCATCCAAATTACCATACATCAAGCTTAATAAATGCATAACCATATTACCCAAACTGCATACTATGACTTACATCAAGCATAATTATACCATTTCATGCATACCAGTCTTTTAAGTCAGAATTTCTGCCATAGGCTGTTGTATATCTGAAGCTGATTCCCTCATATCATAATACTCTCTTAGATCAATTTCCTTATATTACATTTGCCCATGATCAATCTTTTGATATTAGTGAATGGCGATTGAAAGATTTTTGATTTGATGATTGATGAGTGATTATTGAATGATGCTGATTTGATTGCTGAGTTGTTTGTTTTCTTGATCCCAAGACAAAGTGTTGATTGATGTGAATTGGATATTTGTTTGTTTGGTCTTGCTGATTGTGCTTGATTTCTTGAGGGATTAATGATTGATGGATTTTTTTTGATGGGTTCATGAGTGAAGATTCATAGTGACCCTTGAATGATTGGAATGATCTCTTTTATACTTCATTGGTGAAAGGGTCACCACCTTTCATAAGGCTTGAGTCACCACCCTCCATCACCGCCCTTTGAGTGTATTAAATTCTCCCTTAATTTTATCTCTTGTATGTCTTCCTCAAATGAACCATTCTCCCTTTTATTGTTTCCAATGTGAGGGAGAAACATGCCCCTTTTTCATGTCTACCCCTTTGTAATGGTCACAACCTTCCACAATTATCACCCTTTGAAAGAGTCAACCCTTCATCATTTCTTCCCTTTGAGAGAGTCACAACCTTTCATATTTACCCCTTGAAAGAGTCACTTATTTTCTCCATTTTTCTTCCATTAATCCATCCTTATTTAATTCCTATGCTCTCCTCTTTCTTCCTTCCTCTATATGTCCTCTCAAATGAATTCTCCTCCCTTTTATATCTTATATTAAGGGACTGACAACTCTTTATTGCATGACTCTTAACCTTTTGTTGAACTTAATTAACTTGTAATTATATTATATTATTTATTTTTTATATTTTAATTTTATTAAATCTATTTCAGAAAGGGAACTTTATAGTCCACCCTTCCCGAAATTGCTTGTCCTCAAGCAATGCTGGTTTTATCCAAATCTTTCAATGTGAGTAGCTTCTGTTGCACAACTTTGATATTAGCTCAACTTGCAAATTTAAACCAAGTTATGCTTTTGTCTTTACTCCCAGGTGAGGTGTCCCAAAATTCTTAACAATGTGAACAAGAGTTTATATTAAGATGAGGATTAGAAGCACAACACAAGAAGAGGTAGGAATAGTGGAATCCACTCACCCAACTATGACCAATTCCATCCCTTGGGGTGGTGTACTTAGTTTGGGGGAGCTGGTAAACCGCATCCCCCTATCTTACTTCCTCCAACTCATATCATATATCTCAGCATAATAAATGCATAATCATATCATCCAAATCATCATAGACATCAAGCATAATAAATGCATAACTATATCACCCAAATTGCATACTAACACATACATCAAGCATAATTATACCCTTTCATGAATACCAGTCATAAATCAGAATTTCTGCCACAGGCTGTTGTATATCTGATTCTGATTCCCTTATATCAGAATACTCTCTTAGGTTGATTTCCTCATATCAGATTTGTCTTTGGTTGATCTTTTGATATATTAGTGAATGATGATTGAATGATTGTTGAATTGACCATTGATGATTGGTTATTGAATGATATTGATTTGATTGCTGAATTGTTTGTTTTCTTGATCCCAAGATCAAGAGCAGGTCACATGGTATAGAAATGCCTAGTCACGGAACATAAATAACCTTTTCATAACTAACATAGGGGCTGCTTTGGATCAGCAGTGGATCACTAAATATTCTGCATATATTTTATGAATCAATTTGCAATTGGATTGACTGGATTCTTGAACAAATTCTTGTTTGATTGTTAAAAGTTCACATCAGATCTTAGCATAATTCTTTTATCTAGATTCAGTTGCTAATGTTCATGGCACTGGTTGTAATTAGGCATTTGATCATGTTTAAAATATTTAGAATCTTTTGTTCTAGCTTAAGCTATCACTTGTAAATTGCTTCTCTGGTTTATAAAGGTTCTAACTTCTAGTGAGGTTAAAATTGAGTACATCTTTGGTGAAGCTCATTGGTTTCGTCTTTATGATTGAACCTTGTTAAACATGGTTGGATTGTTCTGTTGTTTTGACTCTTGAGATCCTGATTCGCAATAGTAGTAGGCTAGTATGAGGGGTATTTAATGACAGATTATAGGGTTATTCTCATGCATAGGGTATATATTATTTTTATTTGTCTTATAGGATCTCATGAGATTACCATCCTTGAAAATGCAGAACTTGAAGAAAGAGTTTCCTTTGTTATGGGCCTAAATCCTCTTGTGATTTAATCATGAACTCGTTGGGAATTAGCTTTTAGGTGTTTTTGTAGAACTATATGTAGTGAGTTTGGAGCATTAACACCACAGATTACAATGCTCTTTTTAAGGGAGATTGTGAGGTTGCATGGGTTGTTGAGGAGTATTGTCGTGGTCTGCAATACAAAGCTCATGTTTCATTTTTAATGAACATTGTGGAAGGAAATGAACACCAAGTTGAACTTTAGCTCATCTTATCATGCATAGGCCAATGAACAAAAAGAGGTAGTCAACTGCATTTTGGAGTTCCTTGGGAGCTAGTTTTTAGATGATTTTCTAGAACTACGAGTAGAAAGCATGAAGCACCAACATCACATATTACAAGTCTTTATTTTAGGGATATTGTGAGGTTGCATGGGTTGTTGTGGAGTATTGTCTTGAACCACAATAGCAAGCTCATGGGTCATTTTTGGTGGACACTATGGAAGAAGATGAACACCAAGTGGAGCTTTAGCTCATATTATCATGTATAGATTGATAAAGAAAAGGAGGTAGTCAATCACTACTTAGGAAATTGAGATGCTTAGTATGAGGCAAGCACAAATAATGGATTCTTTTGTTTGTGCAAGAAGAGTTTATGTACAATGATTCAGCAGATAGGATTATAGGAAGAACACCTTTGCGAGTGATGTATGGGAGTAGTTGAAGAAAAGTTGCCAAGTTGTGGAGTGCAGTTGACATCCATATCAGGAGTGTTGAAGTGGAAGATTTTGCTGAACATATATAGGATCTTCATCAATGAGTTCAAGGATATTTGACCAAATGTAGTCAGAAATATAAACAACATGCCAACTAGAAATGGAGAATGAAGGAATTCAGAGGTCACTTAATGTGAGCACTTACCAAAAAAGAAAGCTTCGCAAGGGGGACATATAACAAGTTATGTCGGAAGAAAATTGGTCCACATAGACTGCTGAAGAAATATGAGCCTATATAAGATTGAGTTGTCACAGAATTTGGACTACTTTTAAATTTTATGATGGCTAATCTACATAGCTTTCATGCAAATGGGGAAGCAAAAATTAAGTAAGGCAAAGGGAAGCCCAAATGTGGATGAACTAAACTGGAAGAAAATGATACCAGAAAGGCAGAAGGAAGAAATTGTGTGCATTTTGTAGAGAAGAATAACCAAGAGGACTAAAGGAAAGAAGTATGTTGAGTATTTGATCAATTGGAAGAACTGAGACGTTGAGGAAACAGCATGGTTGACCCCACAAAACACTGACCTTTATGGTTACAATTTTGAGGTTCTTTAGAAGATTTATGAGCAGGGGTTCAGTTTCTTAAATAGGGTGTCCGATGCATTAATATATCAGTTAATAAAGCAATCTCGCTTCACCAAAAACAATGACGTCAAGTTCTTCTTAGTCAGTTGTGTACTTTGCAGTTTTCTTCATTTTCTTTTGGAGTTAGAGTTTGCAGTTCATATGCAACAGTTTTGTGTTATTGCTTGTGGTATTGGTCTGTGCAACATTCTTGCCAAACAAGTACCTGGTTTTTGAACAATCAAAGATGGTTGCTGTCCAAAAGTCACTTCTTATCTTATTAGACATTGAACTTCATGACCACTCACCTGGACACATGATAAAATCAGGATACCTCAATTATCATCAATATTCATGCTTGATCACTTTGTTGCATGTGCACTTGTTTGTATGGTGATTTCAAATTTAGACTTGCTAATGCTTGAGCTGCTGACTTGTGTCAAATATCTTCTGTCATAGATCTCTTCTAACACATGCCATGTTAACATGTCACGATGTTGACAGTCAAACTAATTCATTGAATCTTGGGACTTCGATATACACCATCCAAGCGTTGATGGATCCTAAATCCATGTCATTTCTACATGCTTAATTAGAGCATAGACCTGAAGGCTGCAATTTACCATGGAGTGTAATATGTAGATATCATTGAGATCACATTTGGGTTATCATGTTAAAGGACTTTTTGGTCAAATGCTTCAGCACGATAAAGTTAAAGAGATAAATTTACTAAATTACAACAGATAGTAAATTTTACCAAACTTTCAGTGCTGGTCAATGCAACTTGAAAGTGAAAGATATAAAATTTTACTACCCTAAGTGTTTGTTTAAAACAAAAATACATAATTGAAACTATATAAATATGTTCTATTAATGCAAGTAAAAGAACTATGAAATGAAAAGTGTAAACAAATCTAGGTTATAGGAAAGAAAATGGAGACTGAATTTGATGCACCTAGAAAATTGTCAGATCTGATCATGGAAATGTGTTGAAGAGGCTGGGGAAATAGCCCTAGGTGAAAATGAGTTGAATCAAAGAATTGTGAAAATATAGGTGCTGCTGCCCAACATACTTGGGCATTGCTGATTGATAGCCTTGCATGTTGCTGCCTGCTGGATCTGGTCATGTGTTGCCTGTTGAACTGGGTGTTGGTGTTTGACACAATGACCCTGAAATTTTCACTGGTTGCTCACCTAAAATCTGTCATACCTTTCTTGCTTGCAGGTTTTTCTCATCATGCTCTAGATCTGAGATTTTCTTAGCTGATGTTGGGGACGAGGAAAATGGCGTGCTATTTGGGTGATTGCCTAAATTAGTCTCATAGGCTAGCATTTTCAGCCTCAAAAACAGTGCTATTGGAAAAGTTGAGTGCGTGTAACTTACTGATGGTGATAATAGTGGTGCTTGTAGAGATTTAGTGATATACAACACAAATCCTAGAGGTAGAGCTATGCTAAGGTGGTATGTGTGAGTGATGAAGGGTAATAGGGCCACGAGTGTCATGTCCACACCTCCTAGGTTGATTTTAACTTGATTTCTTGATATGAAAACCTTTACTTAGTTGTCAAACTAAGTTGATTTGTTATCTCTGTTGTCTTTGAGGCTTTCCTCTTATTAATTTAGATTCCTCCTTAAGAAGCCTTAAGGACAATTCTTCTTTCCTGATTTGATGCTATCATGGATTGCCGAGGCACTGATGGCTGCAGAAATGATCTCTTCCTCTGCAATAGTTCCTTACACTAATTCTCCAAGAGCCCCGCTGTCCAAATCCTCACTTATTATCAGGTTCCTTGAACTGCAAGTATAATCTCCCTTTGATTAGATTTCTTGAAATACTGATTGTATAAATATACCGTTATTTTATTAAGGTCTGGTTAACTTAAAATGTGGGTTGATTTTTTATTTTTATATGATCTCTTATATATTTTCTGACTTATATATTATATCTGATATATCGTGGCTGTTAACTATGTGTAAACGGCAGACTGGGCTATCTTTACTGACATTGCTAAGTCTGTACTCCTGTTCCCTGATATTCTCCTATGAATTCTCCCGTATTCCTTGTTTCTTCCCCCATATGTATCTACCTTTCCTTGGTCGCGACCTTTCCTTCCAGTCACTGTTATATTTGTAAGTTAGTTTATATAATATTTTATATATTATTTAGTAATATTTATACAGTGTTAATTATATATTTCTTTGTATGTAGTTTGTTATGTGTATTATTATATTAAATAAGTGTTGGTGTATATATATATGTAATGCTTTATATATAATAATATTTAAGATATATTTAGTATATATATTTAATGATACTTAATATATTATATGTTTATAATATATTTTAATTGATATAAGTTTTTAGATTAGATATATATTTGATAATAATATATATTGAATCTATTTATGTATTCATTAAAATATTATTATTTATTCACATTATAATTATTTATTTATCTATTTTATATTGTAATTATTTATTGATCTATTTGATATGTGACACTAGGATTTGGACAAAAGTGTTATAGGCTAGGGTTTCACAATAGGTTGGGAAGATCTATAGCTTCAATGGAGGAACTGTGAGGATCAAAGGATGGAGAAGATAGATCTCAAGAGGACTGGGGCTTCTATGGCTATAGGGGTTCCCAGATTTTCAATCTTTAGAGCTATTCCTTGCTTTCCTGCACAATAATGAAGTCTCTTAAAAAGTTGAAGTGTGTAGATGGTTTCTTGAGAGAGAGAGAGCACTAAGTTTTTCAACAAAAGAAAGATAGAACTAGGTTAAGAGTAAGTTTCAGGTGAGGGGACTGCTGAAAATGTAGCAAGGATTAGGGCATGAATAGTTGCCAAAAATCAGATTCTAAAGCTAATTCATATAGCATGGCATCAAAGAGCCAAGAGCAACTTATGTTTTAGTGGAGTGACAACAATTTCATGAGAATTAGGTAATAGAGAGAACAAGCCTACATCACTATAGGTGTGGTTAACAACGAGCTAAGAACATCTCTTTTGGCTGAGTGACATCAATCTCTTTTGGCTGAGTTTCCATTGCTATGAAGGAGCAAAGACCATCTTTTTCACAGATAAATATTTAACATCTGCTAAAAACAGAAAGTCAACTAATAAAGGGTGCTTCCATATTGTTTGGTTTGAGGTATTGCCAGCCTTGCAATAATCAAATGCATGTCTACTTTGACGCCCTTTTTGTCCATCCAAATCTGACATTCTTGTTAGTTTTCAAGGTTAGTAGGGGTTCTTTTAATGTTTTGTTGTGTATAAATACTCTGAATGTTTGTGCCTAGCAAGATCATCAAATCTTTTGGTGATTGGGATTTGAGATTGCGGGACTATGTATATAAAGGTTTTTTCCTTTGCTTGCAATAAGTTCAGTAAATGTTGACCTTGTTTCCTCAAAGGAACAATGTTGGATGCTCTCACTACAAGATGATAGACTGATTCTAGATTGTAACACATAAATTTTCAACATTCTTATATCTGTTACTGTTTAAGTAAAAGATGCAGATTCATTATAAATCTATTAGTTTTATTGTAATCAAAGGCCCATATTATATGGAAAACTTAATTACTGTAATGTATATTAGAAATTATTGTTTTCAATTGTATCTGAATGAATACAAGCAATTCCAAGATCCGTTTTTGACCTGCAGAACTCTAAGCATTCAAAGAAATTTATCTTACAATGTGCGAGAACCTGGAAGTTCAGAAAGATTCCATCCATGTTTAATGGCAAAAGGATTTCAAGCAATATAATTTTTTTGTGCTCTTTAAATATGCCTATATATTTGTAGGATTGTGTTTTGTGTTCAACAAGGAATGAGACTGATCTCTTCTTTTTGTAGATTATTGCTTGTGGAGTAGCAGTCAGGACATACAATTTTGGTGCAGCGGATTTCAAAGAAACACCTGTGTACAAGGAGGCTATTGAGTCTCAGGGATTGTTTGAAGAGGCACCCGAAACACCTGAATCACAAGTTTTTGAAACCAATCCAACTGAGATTGCACCCTCTCCTTAGTAATTGCTATCTAGACAACTTCACACCCTCTATTCCTAGTTGTCATATTTGCTTCACATTTCATTATAGATATACGTGCTCATTAGTTATTATGAGCAAAAAACTATAGTATGGATTTTAAGTGAACTAGTGAAATGTCCATGCTATGTATAGTTTGATTCAATATTGTAATGGTAGAATTTGTTTTTTTACAACAATGTAGTGTAGAAAGAAAAATTGTATTATTTTAAAATTTTCTGGACAACTACACACCTAGTGTTTATAGTTGTCAGATTTGCTTCATATTTCATTATAGATATATGTGCTCATTAGCTAATATAAGTAAATAAATAATTAAAATTAAAAAATCTATATTATAGATTGTAAGTATAGCATAATAGTGTAGTGTTTCATGAAATGTATAGTTTGATTCAATAGTGTAAAAACAGAATTTGGTTTTTTACATTGTTGTATTGTGGAAAGAAAAGCTTTATTATTTTTTATGAACATAATATTATTATGTAATTATAATAATAATGATAATATAATATAATTAATTTTATAATTAATAATTTAATATAAACACAAATATATTAATTACATTGCAAGTAAATGTCTATCTTTTATAAAATTAAATTAAATTTATATATTATTATTGTACTGATTACAATAATCATATTAAAATAATTAAGATATAATATATATTAATTATATCTTTATTTATTTTTTATAAATATATTTTTATTTAATATAAATATAAATATACTTATTTACCTAAATAAACTATTTTTAAATAAGAAAGGACAATGAATTGGGATCTAAACCTAGATATGCAACGGATAATTTTACTCAATATAATATCAACCATTTATAGAGAAATGAATTTCCTATAGAATTAAAGAAAACAAGAAATAAAGTTTATTCAATATATTATGTAAATTCTTAAAAAAAAACATTCAATAAAGTCATAGAGGTTGATGAAGGGAGTAGATTTGGATAATTTAACTCATATTTTTCAATTATGTTTTAAACAGTGTTTCATCATCCGTTATATACTATACATATAGTAGTTGAAATGCTAGTTATGAAAAGATGTATAAGAAGTAAAATAGAAAAATTACAAATACTAAATACTTGAACATTAAACAATGAACATTGAATATCAATAGAACTAAGCATAGTTACTAAATAAAATTTAAATTTGCCAACTGAAATTGTCGAATCGACGAATGGAAGATTCTATTGCATTGAAAAGTATCATAAAGACGATTACAATTAGTATGATATCAAAATAATTACAAAATGTAGTGAAGGGAATCCTCTAATCATCCCTCAAGGAAAACTCCTTAGCACTGGAACTACTAGACTCCTCACAATCAAGATCTGCCAAACAAACAACAACCAATCTTGCAACTAAAGCTGTAGCATCTTGATATTCATCAATTTGTGATGGCTCCTTTGGCTTTACATTTCATCATGTTGTTGAACTCTCCTTATAAAAGGCACTATGACATCCACTAGCTTATGTACTCTCCTAGAGCTAAGTCTATTCCTCGTAAGAGAGTAGTTGAAGATATAAGTAGACAAATTCTTCTCTGCAACATAAGAACTGGAAACCTAAGATAGAAGACGAATGACTAGTGTGATAGTCTTTGATTTCTATCTATGATAGTTCTACCACAAAATCGGGTCCTCTTGTGCCATAATTCCTATATCCATCTTTGCCGCTTCCAAATAATCCCTAAAAGTGGTGAATTTAGTCCACTTAGTACAGATCTTGCCAGTAATTTCCACATCATACATCTTATCAATGCACCCGAATAACCTTGCCTTCACCTCATCATCTTAAATTGATGTAACTCTACCAGGCCTAAGCATGTACCACTTTGGATTCAATGCATAAGAAACCATATGCAAGAGAGTGTTTAGCCTGTCCCATTTGTGTTGAATGATTGGTCCAATGTGCTCATTGTAGAATGCTAAAGTGGGGTCTTTCTCTCGCACAACAACCCTCATTTTGTCAAGCATAGAATTGATGCACTTATACACCTCTCCAAGAGTAGGTGCATCCCCATCTATATACTTGATGACCTGAAAAACCAAAGCAATGATAGAGACTATGTATTTTGCATCACTCCAATATACATCATCCTTCACTATCTCCACCCACTTCCCTGCTTTGTCTTAGCCTCGACCCATTGATTCCACTTTGTAGTCATAACCATGAGTTGTAATGCCTCTTGCAACTCAATCATTCTCTCCAAGAGAATGAAATAGGATGCACATATTGTCAGCAATTTAGTCCACTTAGTACGAATCTTGCCAGTAATTTCCACATCATACATCTTATCAATGCACCCGAATAACTTTGCCTTCACCTCATCATCTTAAATCGATGTAACTCTACCAGGCCTAAGCATGTACCACTTCAGATTCAATACATAAGAAACCATATGCAAGCGAGTGTTTAGCCTGTCCCATTTGTGTTGAATGATTGGCCAAATGTGCTCATTGTAGAATGTTAAAGTGGGGTCTTTCTCTTGCACAACAACCCTCATGTTGTCAAGCATAGAATCGATGCACTCATACACCTCTCCAAGGGTAGGTGCATCCCCATCTATATACTTGATGACCTGAAAAACCAAGGCAATGATAGAGACTGTGTATTTTGCATCACTCCAATATACATCATCCTTCACTATCTCCACCCTCTTCCCTGCTTTGTCTTAGCCTCAACCCATTGATTCCACTTTGTAGTCATAACATCTGGTCTCAACTAGTTTTGAGAACTCCTTCATAAAGCTCCTAAAGAGTGCATGTGAAGTCTAGAGGTTGCAGACAAACATTTGCACACCTCTTGCATCGCTGACCACTCCTCTAATCTAGTCAATCTTCCCCATGTCCTTGAGTGCACTATTCATGACATGCACACAACATGGACTTCACCAAATATGTCTATAGGCTGCCTTAATAAGCTTCCCTACAACACCACACACATGTGTTGCATTTGTCACTACTTGGACCATATTTTGTGCCCCAACCTCCTCAATAACCTCCATAAGGACCTCAAACTAAAAATCAACATTTTTGTGATGCCTTGAACAATCAATCACCTTGAGAAAGTATGGAGCCTCTGCACCTGTAACAATGATGTTGATGAATGGATGATGAATAATGTATGTCCATGCATCTATACCTATGTTGCATCCAGACTCCACCAACATTCTTTCATCTTCTCCATCTAAACGTTGATCTTGGCACAATTCTTCTCCAAGACTATAGTCCTCAACTTGTGCTCACCTAGTGGCACATATGATGGTCCTCCCCTTACCACCATTGATATCATCTCCTTGTAATAAGGAAATCAAGCTACATGAAATGGGATTTCCAATGACATCATCTATCTCATTCTACAATTGCACATTGAGTTATTCAACCATGGAGTTACTTTGCATCTTGTGTTTCCCTTTGCCCTCTTGTGATGTTGATGAATGTATGATGAATAATGTATGTACACGCATCCATAACTATGTTGCATCCAAACTCCACCAACATTCCTTCATCTTCTCCATCTAAACGTTGATCTTGGCACAGTTCTTCTCCAAGACTATAGTCCTCAACTTTTGCTCACCTAGTGGCACATATGATGGTCCTCCCCTTACTACCATTGATATCATCTCCTTGTAATAAGGAAATCAAGCTACATGAAATGGGATTTCCAATGGCATCATCTATCTCATCCTACAATTGCACATTGAGTTATTCAACCATGGAGTTACTTTCCATCTTGTGTTTCCCTTTGCCCTCTTGTGATTCAACGATGAAGGTCCTGAGGCTAACCTTGACATCGTTCTTGTCTTCTAGTGCAATGTACGAGTAGAAACATGTGGTTAGGCCTCGATCAACTGGATAGTTTGAACTTGATTCCTACTAGACAAAGTAGTAGGCATTGCAACTTCACTATCTTTAGGAACACCCCAAAGTTCATTGAACTCAATTCTACAATGGATATTTTTAGGCTCTTCCAAAAATTTATATGGATCTACACCTTTTGTTTCCAAAAGAGGAAGTGTGCATTAACTCTAGTAATACTCCCAAACCATTTCGTATTACAAATATTGCATCTCCATTTCCTTATGCCACCACCTGTTTGTGTTTGGGTTGTTACTCTTGTTGCAAACTATTTTGGAGGAGGCTTGGGATCATAAGGACCCCTAGAAAACTCTATCAAACGCTCAAAGGAGTAATATGTAGCAACTGGTGCACTAGCCATAGAACTAGTTTGGCCTTCTGGATCAACCTCATGCTCAGGGTCATATTCTGAATGACTTGTACCATGAGAATGAATTTTCATCTCATTCGCACTCATTTCATGACTATGATAGTTCATTATGACACTGCATTTCAAAAAATGAAAATAAACTCAATAAGAACCTAGTTTCAACCTACTTAAAAAAATTAAAAATTTTAATTTTATTTTAATTTTTAACAAATCTCAAATTCTAAAACAAAATTCAAATTTTTTCAATCTTGAGAGAAAAATGAAGAATTATTCTTCATTTTTCCTTCAAGATTCAACATTGTTTGATCTAGAAAATGAAAGAGCAAAAATAAAAAATATTGAAACAATAAAAATAACTACAATTTTCAAACGAAAATCAGAAAATAAAACAAACAAAATGAAAAACCCTACCTTGTGCTTGAAAAACCTTTTCAAGGTTTAGAATCTCCATCTTGTTCTTCTTCTTACTCCTTGCCACTCCTCTTTCACTTGCACCCACTCCTTTCACTCCTCCAATATTTTCTCTCCTTTTCACTCTTCTCTACCTATTATGTAAAACAATGAGAAATTAAATAGTGAGTTAAAATGAATCTTGGAGGGGCTTTTATAGGCTTGGAGGGGCCTAGATGGGACCCACTATAAATTAGGGTTTGAATGAAACCCAAAAAAACTTAAAAAACTTGTTTTTTTTAAAAAAAAAGAACCAAGTTATGGGTTGTTTGCCAACAAGGAATACACAATTGTCCCTGAGACAGTTGAGGAACACCTAGGCATCCCCACACCGCTTTGGGGATGCTATGTCATCCCCATATTCCAACGACATTCGAGTGGTGGTTGGGGGGGGGGGGGGATGTGTTGTTCCTGTCCCCCTATCCCAAGGACATCTCTGGGTGAACCCACAATAGTGGGTTAAACTTTTTTGCCTGAACAAACACTGAACTCTACATTTTGAAAAAAACTTCCACTTTCAGATGCTTATTGTCACTAAACCTTTACAAATCAAAAGATGAAGTAAATTAAAGTCTTTTAGGTTTTTCTATCTAGATTCTAAATATATTTTTTAATTTTTTTTGGAATTGATTTGAATCAATTTTTCTTTCTCCCACGAAAAGTGGTATGTTGCTGAAAACATTATTTTCAAAGAGTGACACTATTTTCGTGAAGCATAACTTTTTTCCTAAAATAGATATCAATGTAGTTCTTTCTAATTTCATTTTATAAAATCCATATCTAGAACCTGGAATTGGTTTCATGACTTTATCACTAGTATTTCACATTTTATTAATGCTTGAAGTTGACTAAATTGTAATTTTGACATACGTTGTTTCTGTAACTTGTAAGCTATTGTGTATTTGTCCAATTTCAATTTTTTTTAAATAGAAAAAAGACTTCAATACTAGGGGCATTGTTATTTTTCAATTTTTTTCCTCCTTTTTACTATTTTTCATTGAACGTCAAACATAAAGGTTTATATTTAGTAAGAAACCTACATTTGATTGATGTCAAAAAACATGTACATAATCAACTCAAAATTTATCAAATTTATAACAATTAGAAAGACTGTTCTGAGTACTAGTGCCATGCAAAAGGGCATATCGTTAATGTTTCATTGTGCCCTATAATTGAGCCCCAAAGCCTTGAAATGTTCAAAAATTTGTTGGCCTTTACAAAATGGGTCTAATCTAGAAGTTTCGATAGAAGTACTTTTGATCAAAACTAACAGGTTTCAATCAAAAGTACTTTGTATCGAAAGTGCTTGAGTTTCTTTGCATGGTTAAAGTCTTAAATCAAGTACTTTCGACTGAAAGTAATAATTGACTTTTGATAGAAACCTGGATTTGTCAATTTAGTGAATTTTTAGGCTAGTAACAATCTCATATAAATAAACATTTTTTTGCCTTATTTTGTAAATATGAAAGTTGCAAAATAATTCACATTTTGGAGAAGGAAGACATTTGGAAATTTATTTTATTGATTTTTTTTTTTCAAATTCTAGTGGAGCCATTTTGCGAGGGAAAGCTATGGGAAATAAAAAGAGAAGGGTAAATAAGACTACACGAAATTATTTTCATGAGACTAAACAAAGACTACGTGAAGAATCACCAGCAAGATATTATCATAGAAAACAATGTCTCTCTCTCTCTCTCTCTCTCTCTTAAGTGGATCGTTAGGACTTATCTCAATGAAACATTCATGCATGATATTGCAGTACTAGATAAAACCAATTAAGACCTAACATGAGTAATAAGACCTAATAGGACCCATTTAGACCTAACATGAGTATTAAGACCTAGTAGGACCTAATAGGACCTAATTGGACCTAACAATTAATAACACCTAATAAGACCCTTAACACCTAATAGGATCACTTAAGACATATTAGGACCCCTTAAGATGAAATAGGACTAATAGGACCTAATAGGACATATTAAGACTAATTAAGACCTAACATGTCTAATAAGACCTAATAGGACCTCTTAAGACCTAACATGAGTAATATGACCTAATAGGACCTCCTAAGACCTAACATGAGTAATAAGACCTAATAGGATCCCTTTACACCAATTAAGATCTAACATGCGACTAATAAGACCTAATAGGACCAATAAGACCTAGTAGGACCTATAAGACCTAATAGAAAGTTAATAAGACCTAATACCTGACTAATAAGACCTAATAGGACTAATAAGACCTAATAAGACTTATTAAGATTAGTTAGGACTAATTAAGACCTAATAGGACCTAATAATACCTAATAAGACATAATAGGACCCTTAAGACCTAATAGGACCGCTTAAGACCTAATGGGACTAATAGGACCTATTAAGACCAATTAAGACCTAACATGAACAATAAGACCAAATAGGACCTATTAAGACCAACTAAGACCTAATACAACCTATTAAGACTATTTAAGATCAATTAAGACCAAATAACACCAATTAAGACCTATTAGATCCTATTAAGACCAATTAAGACATGTAATAGCACCTTTTAAGACCAATTAAGACCTAGCATATCTAATAAGACCTAATAGGATCTCTTAAGACCTAACATGAGTAATTTAAGACCTAATAGGACCCCTTAAGACCAATTAATACCTAATAGGACCTAATATGACTAATAAGAAGTCTAATAGGACCTATTAGGACCTAACTTGATCAATAAGACCTAAAACCTAGTAATAAGACCTATTAGGGCCCTTAAGACCTAATAGGATGGTTTAAGACTTAATACCTGAGTAATAGGACATATTAAGACCAATTAATACCTATTAGGACCTATTAAGACCAATTAAGACCTAATGGACCCCTAAGACCTAATAGGGCCCCTTAAGAGTTAATAGGACTAATATGACCTATTAAGATCAACTAAACCTAACATGTGACTAATAAGACCAATTAGGACCTATTACTTGACCAATTAAGACCTAGTAAGACCTAATAGGACCCTTAAGACCCAATAGGACCACTTAAGACCTAATAGGACCCCTTAAGATCAATTAAGACCTAACATGTGACTAATAAAACCTAATATGACCAATATGACCTAATAGGACCTATAAGACTTAATAAGACCTAATAGGAAGTTAATAAGACCTAATACCTGACTAATAAGACCTAATAGGACTAATAAGACCTAATAAGACTTATTAAGATCAATTAGGACCAATTAAGACCAATTAAGACCTAATAGGACCTAATAATACCTAATAAGACGTACTAGGACCCTTAAGACCTAATAGGACCACTTAAAACCTAATAGAACCACTTAAGACCTAATGGGACTAATATGACCTATTAAGACCAATTAAGACCTAACATGACCAATAATACCTAATAGGACTCCTTAAGACCTAGTGGGACTAATAGGACCTATTAAGACCAAATAACACCAATTAAGACCTATTAGAACCTATTAAGACCAATTAAGACCTATTAAGATCAATTAAGACCTAACATGTCTAATAAGACCTAAAATAACCTCTTAAGACCTAAGTTGAGTAATTTAAGACCTAACAGGACCCCTTAAGACCAATTAAGATGTAATAGGACCTAATATGACTAATAAGAGGTCTAATAGGACCTAACTTGATTAATAAGGCCTAAAACCTAGTAATAAGACCTAATAGGACCCATAAGACCTAATAGGATGGGTTAAGATTTAATACCTAAGTAATAGGACCTATTAAGACCAATTAAGACCTAATAGGACCCCTAAGATGTAATAGGGCCCCTTAGGAGTTAATATGACTAATATGACATATTAAGACCAATTTAACCTAACATGTGACTAATAAGACCAATTAGGACCTATTACTTGACCAATTAAGACCTAATAGTGACTATTAAGACCAATTAAGACCTAATAAGACCTAATAGGACCCTTAAGACCTAATAGGACCCCTTAAGACCAATTAAGACCTAACATGTGACTAATAAGACCTAATAGGACCAATATGGCCTAATAGGACCTATAAGACCTAATAAGACCTAATAAGACCTAATAGGAAGTTAATAAGACCTAATAGGACTAATAAGACCTAATAAGACTTATTGAGATCAATTAGGACCAATTAAGACCTAATAGGACCTAATAATACCTAATAAGATATAATAGGACCTTTAAGACCTAATAGGATTGCTTAAGACCCAATGGGACTAATATGACCTATTAAGACCAATTAAGATCTAACATGACGAATAAGACCTAATAGGACCTATTAAGACTAGTTAAGACCAATTAAGACCAAATAACAACAATTAAGACCTATTAGAACCTATTAAGACCAATTAAGATAGTAATGGCACCTATTAAGACCAATTAAGACCTAACATATCTAATAAGACCTAATATGACCTAGTAAGACCTAACATGAGTAATTTAAGACCTAATAGGACCTAATATGACTAAAAAGAGGTCTAATAGGACCTATTAGGAGCTAACTTGATTAATAAGACCTAAAACCTAGTAATAAGACCTAT
Source organism: Chamaecyparis obtusa (assembly GCA_027943335.1). NCBI lineage: Eukaryota > Viridiplantae > Streptophyta > Pinopsida > Cupressales > Cupressaceae > Chamaecyparis > Chamaecyparis obtusa. The sequence goes on along the minus strand of BSBK01000368.1, from coordinate 5,958,241 downwards.
TAGGACCCTTAAGACCTAATAGGATGGGTTAAGACTTAATACCTATGTAATAGGATGTATTAAGACCAATTAAGACCTATTAGGACCTATTAAGACCAATTAAGACCTAACAAGACCTAATAGGACCCTTAAGACCTAATAGGGCCCCTTAAGAGTTAATAGCACTAATATGACCTATTAAGACCAATTAAACATGACATGTGACTAATAAGACCAATTAGGACCTATTACTTGACCACTTAAGACCTAATAGTACATATTAAGACCAATTAAGACCTAATAAGACCTAATAGGACCCTTAAGACCCAATAGGACCACCTAAGTCCTAATAGGACCCCTTAAGACCAATTAAGACCTAACATGCGACTAATAAGACCTAATAGGACCTATAAGACCTAGTAAAACCTAATAGGAAGTTAATAAGACCTAATATTTGACTAATAAGACCTAATAGGACTAATAAGACCTAATAAGACCAATTAAGAACTAATAGGACCTAATAATACCTAATAAGACCTAATAGGACCCCTTAAGACCAATTAAGACCTAACACATGTCTAATAAGTCCTGACCACTTAAGGCCAATTAGAACCAATTAGGATCTCTCTATTGTTATTTCTAGGATCTCTCTCTTTCTCTCTCTCTACTTATTGGGTCATTTGTTATAATTTTATGTTTATCTGTAGGAAATGCTCAAGAAGCACAACCTTATGAACTTGGAGAAGGGTCATCCCAAGATCAACAAGAAAAACCTTCTGGAGTTGGAGAAGAGTCATCCCAAGCTCATCAAGCACAACCTTTTGAAGTTGGAGAAGGTTCAACTCACACTCAAACAAGTACACATCTCTCTCTCTCTCTCTCTCTATATATATATATATATATATATATATAATCTCTTTGTGGTGAATATGTATTTTGGGTCTTCCCCTTAAGAGTATTTTTCTTGAATTATGTGTAGCCTTTTAAGACTCTATTAAGAGTTTTTTTTTAAAAATTTTGTTTGTAGCCCAAGTTCAAGCAATAGATGAGAATGTTATTCTAGCTAAAGGGTTGAAGAGAAAAATAAATCATAAAATCATAGATCATTTAATTGAAATGGATGTGGAAAAATTGAGATATTATGCTAAACAACCTACAAATACTACGAAGAGGGCATTGAATAAAAAGTCTAAGGAAATAATTGCACAATTTGAGAATCTTGATACACTTGAAAAAACCCCACTCTTATCAATTTCACTTCTTAAAGATGAGTTAAAAGAGCCATTAAAACTTTTGGGTGTAGATACAACTTTAAAAAAGATGAAATCGTCTAACGTACAAAAATATATTGTTGAAAGAGTTAAGGAAGGTTTGCATTCCATTGGGAAAACAACTAGATATGCATATAAGTGCATTTAAAGAAGAGTGATATTGACATCTATTTTATATAAAAACATGTCCCAAAAAAGACAAGTCTCTTCAATTTCATCTCATATCGGGTATAGTACGAAGACAATATCACATATTTGGAAAAGGAGAATCAATTTGGATGATAATACATTGGAAGGTAATTGGGCACTAATGTCATGTAGAGCTCCTTATTGATGAAACAATTAGGAACTTGATTAAGAACTTTTGGATTGATCATACTCGTTCTTCACCGAATTTCAGAGATGTTATCAAGCATAGGATTGGGCCTAAGGAATATTTGTGGCACACAAAAAATTGGTTGGACACCACACACCATGAAATGAATCTCTCATTTTGTAATTCAAACCTTGACATAAATATTGGACAAACAATGTTTGAAAGATTAAAGCCATATTATGTGAAGATAAATAAATCTTTTGAAACTTGTTGTTGTCGATATCATATAGAATTTGATACTATCAAGTGTTTCAAAAGATGATAGAAGAAAGTGATGGTTCTCAAAATAATTTTCCTAAACGACCAAGCCAATTCATTGCATCAATCTTATGTGAAAAATCAATTGAACATACAATACGTGAAATAGATTGCATAAGAGGAACTTATGAAACGTGGGGGAATTTGGTAAATTTCCTTTAAGAGTTGAAGATACTGACATGAAGAGGATGGTAAAATGTAAGAGTTACAAGTACATAAAGTCTGAAACAAAAGTTGGGAAAGAATCAACAAGGTTGGAATATGTAGAGGAGGAGATACCTGTTGGAGCATTTATGGAGAATTTTCGTAAATTGATTCAACCATATATACATCATGGTTTTTTTGCTAAGTGGCAAGCATAAAAGTTCTAAATACTAAGAGAAACTTTCCCACTTGGAATGATTTTATCAGTCATTGACTTTGTAGAGAATTACTCTTTTGTTTCTCAAAAACAACTTCCAACAAAATACTATTATATAGAGTAGGTCACTATTATGGTCCACTTGTGTTTTTTATTATGGTAAAAGTAGGTTTTGAAGGGACCCTGAAACCCTACACAAAATGACCATGAAAGATATTCAAGTAAGCCCATTAAATAGAACAGATCAAGACCAAAGCGAGGGTTTTACAACAAGCACCCACAATCGAGATGAGACAGTATGAAACAACCTTCATACTAACCCAAACAAACTAAAAATCCAAATTAAAAAACTAGGATTTTCCTTTGCCTCCTTGCTTCTGGGAGCGGAGAGTCATATCAAAATGTAGAGAGGACTTTTTATTATGTTTACCTATAATAAGAGTCCATCCCTCCTCTACCAAAGAAGCTTTCTCCTGCTAGTTAGAAGCAGGAGAGGAACCAACCACAATAGAACCAACATGAGAAGTCTGGATAGAACCTACAATGGCCACACAACTAGTGCCAGACTTCCCAGCACCAAAAGGAGCTTCTGCCGATAGACCCAGCAACCTCTACAAACATTCCAACACCTGTACTACTAGTAGAAGTAATAGTACACCCAGCAAAACCAAAAGTAACAAGAGGAACACAAGCAACATAAGTATTACTTCCAGCAAGAATAGAACCAGTAGAGAAACCACCAGACTCAGAGACCCTAGCAAGAACAAAACCAAATGGAGTAACCCCAACATCAATAGAATTACTGGTAGACAAACCAACAGTTCCAACAAAAGTAACACCAGCAAACAAAGTAGGAGAAGGAACAGAAACAACCATAGGACTAGAGACAGGGCCAACAACCTGCTCAACCACATGCTTGAAGCTTCAAACCTTCTCCACCATATAGTGTCGAGAGGAGGCCCCCTTCCACCACAAAGCAATCCTATTATATATCTGAAGATCACATTGAGAAGCAACATGACCAGTCTTAACACATGTTCTACATCTGAAGGGGAGGCTTTCATAGTCCAATTACTAAATCCAACTTCTACCTTGGGGAGAAAAAAGTTTAATCTCCGAAGGTAGGCCTTTTGAGGTATCAATATCCACCAGGATACGAGCATAAGTAGAATGGAATAAATCTGAAGATTTCTCATCCACCATTAACATTTCCCCAATAGCATCCCCCATAGTCTCCAAAATTGAGTCAATCCAAAGATGGAGGGGAAGATTAGGAAGCCTAACCTAGATAGGTTGCAAATCAAACGATTCAGAAGATGGAGAAAAATTAGAATGCCAAGGCTTCAACAATAGCATAAAATTATCCTCCCAGCTAAAGAAGTTTTCACACAAGATAGTATTTCTATCCTCAACATTATCAAATTAGCCACGAAAATTTTTTTAGCCATAGGGAAGATATGGATTGTACCAGAGATTAGAGGTTCCCAATGACTGGAAATCCAAGAATGAAGATCAAGTAGAGAGGGCCAAAAACCCTTGAATCTGTAAATCAACCTATGCTTAGAAAAAATAGAGGCTGCTGCATCAATCTCAGAGAGAGTATCCTCATCCAGCTCAACAGAAATATGGGGGCTGACTGGAAAGGCACTACGAGGAATGCCATTAACAATAGAGTGAGCGAGAGAAACAACAACCTTCTGAGCAATAGCAAGCAACCGAACATTGACTGTCACAAAAGCCCTAGTCAGATCAACTAGTGTCACACCAGCAACACCAATGATCTGCGAACCCCCAATAGAAGTACCAATGACTGACGAACCCCCAGTGACCAATGTCACCCCAACATCCAAAAAAACCCTAGAACCTCCAGCAACCTTCGAGGCCTGCAACATCCCAAGAATGCCTCTAGTAGGAGATGAAACCCTAGCTGAGTCTACCAGCATCACACCAGCAGTTAGCGAAGCACCAACAACCTACGAACCCCCAGTAGAAGCACCTGCATCCAGTGAGCCCCCAACGACCAGCGTCGCCCAGCACCAACAACCTTTGAACTCCTAGTAGAAGCACCAGTGACCTGCGAGCCCCTAGCAGAAGCACCTGTGACCGGTGAACCCCCATCGACCAGTGTCACCCCAGCACTAGCAGAAGCACTAGCGACCTTCAAATTCTGCTTGTGTTATCGACATGCTAAACTAGATTTGGATAATTTTGAAAGTACATATCAAGCATGAGTCATTAAGAAATAATATCACTTTTACAATAGTGATGATAAAGAGCATGGCACACATTTTGTTGAACAGTGCTTTAAGGCATTTTTTTGATATTTGGAAAATAAAGACATAAAAATTGAAAAACATTTCATTTGGTCAGATGGATGTGCATCACAATTTAAATCAGTAAGGCCATTTTATGCACTATTTAGATACCATCGATACCAAAAGATACCACACATTTGGAGTTTCTTTGAGAGTGGACATGGAAAGGGTGAGCATGACGGTGCATGAGCTTGTATCAAATGTTCTTTCAGAAAGTATCAACTGGACTATTAGGGATATCATATAAATAATGCTCATGATGTAGTTGAGTGGTGAAAGATGCACTTTGCGGTTCCAAATGAGGCTAACACATCATCACGATTGGATCAATTCACACCATTCAAAGCGTTTTGGGAGTTGTAAGGTATATATGCAACATCTTTTTAAATTATTAAATTAAATTTGTATATATGAACTTTAAATATTGATTTGAACATGTGTACATACATTTCAACTTATTTTAAATTTTTACATGTCTTCTTCAGGTGTTGATAGAATATCAATACATGGATGCAAGAGGGTAGAAAAAATAAGATCCCTACATTCAGTTATGAGTACAGATAGTAACGTGTGGTCATTGTACACTAGAGATTATTCATGCTTTTGTTATGACTGCACTATTAAAAACTATGGTGAATGCATCAACAAACAATGTGGATATGTTAGTGAATGGAAATTGGTGCCACTAGAATTTACTAATACAAATGATGAAGTTGAGGATGAAAGCTACGATGACATTCCATTGATTTCTACCGATTATAACCATATTTCAGGTTTGATCAAAATTGGTACATATATATTTAGGTTTCATAATCTCAACTTCCATAAATTTAAAGTGAGCATGTACATTCTTATTTACCATTCAATATAGACATGTATATATAGTAAATTATACTTGAAGACTCTTTAATTTAAATTTACAAGTTGAACTAAAAATATATTTTACAGGACATGTTTTTGCAGTAATAGCAGAGCCTAAAAATGTAGAAGGTGTTAATTACTATTTATTACATTGCACCAAGGCAAGGAAGAAACTACCAAATAATGAAACAAGCGATGAAATTATGTTTCCCATAGGTTCTAGTAGCATATTTATATTTAATTTATTAAAATTGAGACAAATTGCGATGAAATTTTCTGCACGTCTATGGTTAATTTATCTATATTGTCTGTGTAGGTTTAGTTGTTGTGCAAGGAACGTATCTGAAGAAAATCAAAATAATTAAACATGGGATTCAGTTTATTGATTATCAACCTAACAACAAGGTTTATCAGTATAGCCACCTTGTAATTATCACTACCCTATCTCTTCATCTAGTCACAAGACGTGGCATTCATAAGTGGAGACTTGATACTAATGATCATGAGAGGATATTACGTGTTATCCAACAGTGAGGCAAACCACTTGTGGCATAGAAACAATGTATATATGTATGTTTGCAACTTGTGTGAATTTTGGTTGAACAATTTGAAATAGAGATAAATTTATCTTAAGTAAACTATTGCAATTTGAACAATATTAATACTTATTTTGAATTTTGAATGTATTTCACATCTTAAGGGGATGATTAAATACATATCTCAATTTGAATGTATGCATGATATTATAATGCTTTATTTGTATAATTGATTAATTAGAACATGTCTTAAGGGGATGATTTAATACTTATCTCAATTTGAATGTATGTGTGATATTAATACTTATTTCAATTTGAATGTATTGCACATATTAAGGGGATGATTAAATAATTTTCTCAATTTAAATGTATGTCTTAAGGGGATGGTTTATTACTTATCTCAATGAATGTGTACAATGCATGATATTGCAATACTTTGTTTGTATAGTTGATTAATTAGGACACATCTTAAGGGGACCTAGATGAAATAACTACAATAAAATACATATAACTTCTACATCATCAATTGTATTATAAATTACATGTCAAAAATATAACTTAGATAATCAAATGTATATAAATTACATGATGTAATATATATATAAATTAGATCAAGTATAGTTCTTAGATCATCAAACATATAACATGTCAATCATCAAACATAGAGCAAAAGTATACAGATCAAATATTATCAAATGTAACATAATCAAATGTAAACATATCTTCTTATTCTAAATCATCAAATGCATATTATAAATTATACGTCAAACATATAAATTCAAACATATAACTTAGATCATCAAATGTATATAAATTACATGATGTCAAACATATATAAATTAGATCATCAAACATAGATCAAGTATAGCATATCAAACATAAATCATAGATCAAGTATAGTTATTAGATCATCAAACCTATAACATGTCAATTGAATCAAACATAGATCAAAAGTATACAAATCAAATAATATCAAATGTAACATGCCAATCGGACCTAGAGTCTTGTGACAAAATATAACATCAAATACATAATGTGTATAGATCAAAAACATATAAAGTGTCTCTAGAACTAAGATGAAAGTGTCTATGTACTAGAGCTAGATGGAACGACAACCTAGGACTCATCACGATGACTCCTCACTAAGTAGTCCCTAGTGTGACTATCATGTTGTGAAGGATGTGCCGAGACCTATACAGAGAAAGTGATATAAATTAGATGTATCTAAGCAATAAATATATATAAAGTGATATAAATTATACATGTACACATCAATAAATTAAAACTCACCTATCCACTACTAATGTCATCATCAAGTGAGTCCCGACAATGTACACGATCATGCCTCAACAAAGGAGTAACAAGAGGCATATCCCCCTAAAAAAATCATATATATAATACACATAAAATCATATCAATCGAATTAAAAAAAAAGTAAATTTACATGCTATGAAAGTTTGCAAATTTAGTTTGTAATATTAAAAATAAGATTTACCTATGTATATGGTGGCACCTAATAGTAATCAGAGTCCCTACCCTCAATCGTGTCAACCAAGACATAAATATTTTGTTGGGCCTCGTCTAGGATCAACTCTACATCTGCAACATGACTAGTCGGTACACGTCTGACTAATGATGAATGTAGCAGACTGACCAAATGAGATGACATGGAAGTCAAATCATCACATGTCAGCAAATCCATGTAACCTGTAGTTGACATGCTGAAGTCAACATCCTCAAGGACAACATCAGAGGAATGGCATGATGCACTCACTAAAGGGTATGTACGTTGTGCCTGTCCCTCTACAACAATAGAGTGGTCAGTGGGTAGATCCTCATGGGCACTGTCACTATGGCCATGGTCTGGGTGATGAGAAGGATGTGGCTGAGTGTATCTGATAGTACCCACACAAGCTCTAACATCCAATATGGAGATATCATGGTCATTTTCTATAAATGTGTATGCATCTAGAAGACCTCAGTCAAACTAGTCAATGTAACTTGTGCCATCTCTCTTATAAGTCCCTCTAGGCTGGTAGGTGAAGGGATTCCCTCTACACTATAGATGTCATCTAAGGCTCTCTAGAAGATGCTCCAACTAAGGATCTAGAGTGTCATTGAAACATCAAATAACGCTGAACCTGATCACTAGATATGGATCTGGTAGCTACTGCAATGCATCAGAGCGGAGTTTCTACACTGGGAACTCTGGGTATGTATGCTCATTAGGTTTCATATAGTATAAAATTGAAACTAAACATAGGCATACACCATTATTTTTTTTAGACTATTGCTTTTTGGATTATGTTATCTTTTGTTTTTGTTTCAAGTTGTGAGATGTTGTTTGGATCTTTGTATGATGTAGGAATCATGCCTGAGACTAGAGTTGCTAGGGGTTGTTCTGGTAATCATGGGAGGGGTAGACAGTATATCCCTTCTACAAGTGTCAGACAGGTTAGTCCTCATCAGCAATCTGGAGATGAGTAGAGAGAGGATTGTCAGGATGAGTCTGATGGACCAGATATGAGATAGCTTTTACAGGTGATTTTGAATCATCTTGGTCCTGAATAGGTCAGGGTGGAGCAGGATGTTTCTCATCACTCTTAGGGCATAGAGAGGGTAAGGGAGAGGTCTAGGAGTCCTCTAGGGAGAAAATTCATAGTTGATCCAACAGTTGTGGTAGCTAATCACATGAGGGATCTAATGAGGGGATGACCTATTCCCTTTGATGGGAAATGATCTGGTTTAGAGGTAGAGACTTGGCTTATAGCCTTAGAGTGGAGTTTCACTATGCATCCCTTTAGTAGTAGTACTAAAGCTAGATATACAGTGATCCAGCTTACTAATTTTGTAGATGTGTGGTGGAAGATAGAAGAGGAGAAGCTAGGGCTTCAGATGGATACTGTGACTTGGGAGTTGTTCCTAGAGCACTTCCTTTTAGATTAGTGGAGGTGGTAGAGAGAAGATGAATTCCATAACCTGAGATAGTTGACCTTGACGGTGGGAGAGTACGAGCATCAATTTTTTGAGCTCAAGTAGTATGTGGGCTTTGGGCAGGATACAACTCTTCTAGTTCATCACTTTGTTAGGGGGTTGAATGCTCACATAGTTGGCGATGTTAGGCTCTTTGAGCCTAAGACCCTCAAGGAAGCGGTCATTAAGGCCACTCTTATAGAGGAAAATCTAGCTTTGGGTCATGGTGGTTAGAGGGGTGCTCAGTCTAGTGGTTCTAAGGGGAATCAGTCTCAGAGGAATGAGAACTTTCAGAATCCTTCTACCTTTTCATGAGCTAATTAGGATTGACAACAGAAGGGGTTCTCTATTCTAGCTCAGGGCAGTGGTTCTTAGTCCAAGAACTTCCGTAATGCTTAACATAGTAAGAGTCATTCTTTTGGTCTTCTCAGAGTGCTGAGAGTGTTAGTAAAAGTAGTTTTCAGCAGTCTAGTGCTCCTGCAGTAGGGAGAGGTTTTAGTGGAGATTGTTACTCTTGTGGCCAATACGGTCATAAGGCAAACAATTGTCCCCAGCGTTCAACTCAGCATTCAGGACAGAGGCCGACACCTTTTGAGCCTACAGTTGGTGATGTAGGTAGATCTCATAGGGATTTTGCAGTAGGGAATGATCCTCAGAGTTTGAACCCTAAGATAGGGAAGGGTTTGAAAGGACCTACTCAGTGATCCTTGGTTTAGTTTTTAGTTCAGTGTAGCAAGTTTTATGGGACTTATATCCCTACTTGTTTCTAGGCTTCCAGGAGTAAGCCTAATCCTAGGGGGAGTGGATGTAGTACCCACCCATAGTCTACTTTTTGTTTTAGTTGTTGTACTCTTTTAGACTTGTATTTCATTTAATTGGTCTAATTCTTTTAGGCCACATTTCATGTGAGCAATTATTATTTAGTGGATTATTGATCATTATATGCTTATCATGTGTTTTCATAGATTAGATGATGATATTATCATGATGTTATGTTTTATGCTTTATATTGGTTTATGATATTACTGACCCCATACTTGTATGTGTATGGTTATCATGTGTGTACATGTTTGGCATGTTTGTGTGGTAGAGGACAGAGGCGTAGTTACTTGCATTGTCGAGATCCACATGTTTGAATGTACCCTATCATTGTCTGCTATATATGATGTAGGAGCATCTTGGGTCCTTGGCAATCCTATGTCACCAAAAACAATTTGGAGTTTTTTTGTGTTGCTCGGTTCCCACTTTGACCGAGTTTGTCGGTAGTTGGTCAGTTTCCTTTGGTTACCGAGTGTGGTCGGTTCTCTCCTGGGTGGTCCGTTATTTCACTGGCGCTTGACATTGCCTGTCTGCTACTCAGTTACCTTGCTTACCGACGGGTTTAGTTTTATTTCTTGTTGTGGCTGACTTGTGCATTTATATTGGATTGCAAATTTAATGTTGGTATCCATCATTGGGAAGTGTGTGGTCCTAGATCTAACCATTTCTTCTGTTGATTGTGGATCTGAAGGCTGAATCAACTCAGTAGCTTCTTGTATAAATGTAGATGTTTGGCTGTAGTTTAGTGGGGAGTTTTTGGATAGTAGATAGTAGATATTTAGTTTGGAGATTTGTGATAGATCCTCACATGTTTAAGCACTTTTGTGATTCATTGTAATATCTAGCCCTAACCGGGAAGGCCTTACAACCTGACATGTATTGTTCTATTTGATGATAATTTATGAAAGATCTGACATTCTCTCTCTCACTGTTGTTGTTTGTTGCTTCTGTATGTGGATTGCAAGCTTGGATCATTAGGGTGCACCATTTTTTGGCCCCTCTTTCTCCCTACCTTGCGTCAGGTGGTATCAGAGCAAGGTGAGATCTTGATCTAGTTCTGTGGATCTAGGCTTGTAGGTTCCTCTTGAAGCCCTAGTTGAATTGTTGTGGGGTAGCAGATTGCGATTTGACTGACAATTGTAGAGGGTTGTCAAGATGGTTCGTGGGAGGCAAGATGTAGATCCAAGATTAGCAAATATGCTAAGACAAATTGCTGCTAGGTTAGAAGCAGTAGAAATAGCCCAAAGAAGAGGCAGACATCTTGAAGATGTTAGTGATGATGAAATTGAAGAAGAACCGGTGAATGCAGAACTTCCTCCTGTTATGGATCAAGGTGAAGAAAGATTTTTGAAGGCTTTGACAAGTCTGAAGTCAACACCACATTTCAATCCTCCTGAGTACAGTGGAAAGCTGGATTTTGATGAATTGGTGGACTGGATCACCAAGATGGAAAAGTACTTTGAGTATGAAAACATTCCTGAGGATAAGAAGGTGAAGATATCAAGCACAAAGTTGAAAAGTCATGCATCCTTATGGTGGAAACACCTAAAATTGGATAGGAAAAGGAAAGGAAAAGACATAGTCAAGGTATGGAGTAAAATGGTCAATAAATTGAAAGGAAAGTTTTTACCTTCTGATTATCAGATTAACCTAGTTCGGAAAATGCAAAGTTTGAGACAGAAAGATAGCTCGGTAAAAGAGTATACTGAGGAATTCTATAGATTAGATATCATATTTGGACATGATGAAGATGATGTGGAAAGAATTGGTAGATACCTGAATGGTTTGAGAGTTTCCATCCAAGAGGAAATTAGTATGGTCAAGTTGGAGAACATTGAAGAGGCTTATCAGTTTTCTTTGAAGGTCAAGGAGAAATTAAACAAAAGACATGAGCAAAGAAAAAGAGGTTGAGGTGGTAGATTCCCTAGATGAAGAGGTAGATCTAATGGTGAAAATGGTAGATCTGAACCAGAAAAGATAAATCTAGACAAAGGCAAGACCGAGTGGAAAGGTGAAAGTTCATCTAGAGGTAGAGGTAGTAACTACCAAGGTGGTTATGGTAGAGGAAGTTTCTGAGGAACTTGTTATAATTGTGAAGAAGAAGGACATAGATCTTTTGAATGTACATAGGCTAGCAAGAAGGCTGGTAGCAGTAGAAATGCTTTGGTGCAGGAAGAGTCACTGAATGAACCTGAGAAAGAAAATAACTTGATGGTAAGGAGAGCACTATGGAATGAAAGCAAGAAGGAAGATCCGGTAAGGAAAAGTTTGTTCAAAACCAGATGTAGAGTTTTTGATAAAGTTTGGAAAGTAATCATTGATAGTGGTATCTCAGAGAACCTGGCATCTGAAGAGATGGTTACAAAATTGCAGTTGGAAAGGTTGGTACATCCGAAGCCCTATCAGATTTCATGGATAAAAGATGAGCATACACTCCTGGTAAGTGAACAATGTTATGTGAATTTGAAGATTGGAAAATACTATGATAAGGTGTTATGTGATATCATGCCTATGGATTGTTGTCATATTTTGTTGGGTAGACCTTGGCAATATGATAGACATGCTATATATGATGGGATATTGCATAAGTATACTATTGTAGCTTATGGAAAGAAACAAATCTTGTTACCATTGATGGAAGAACCTGTTAGTAATGTTTGCACAACTGTGAAAGTTTGTTTGATGGAAGGAAGAAAGTTTGTTAACTCATTGAAGAAGAATGATTTATGTTTTGCTAATAAGCTGAGTAAGAAAATATAGGATAATGTCCCTGAGGAGATTGATAAGTTACTCACCGAGTATAGTGATATTATTTTTGATAATGTACTTGATGGTTTGCCACTGAAAAGAAGCATTGATCATTGTATGGATCTAATCCCTGGAGCTAGTTTACCAAATAAGGCACCTCATCGGTTGACACCTATTGAGAATCAGGAATTGAACCGATAGATTCAAGAGTTGCTAGAGAAAGGTTTGATCAGAGAAAGTTTGAGTCCTTGTGTAGTACCTGTTGTATTGGCATCAAAGAACAATGGAGAAGGGAGAATGTGTACTGATTCCAGAGCAATCAATAAGATAATAGTGAAGTATAGGTTTCCTATACTGAGAATGGATGACATAATGGATAGTTTGACTAGAGCAAGGTATTTCAAAAATATTGATTTAAAAAGTGGGTATCATCACATCAAAATCAGAGAAGGTGATGAATGGAAGACTGCTTTCAAGAAAAAAGGTTTGTATGAGTGGTTGGTTATGCCTTTTGGTTTAACTAATGCACCAAGTACTTTGATGAGGTTGATGAATGAAGTTTTGTAGAAATTCTTGGGTAAGTTTGTGATTGTATATCTTAATGATATTTTGATATTTAGTAAGACTAGAGAAGAACATTTGTTGCATGTTAGACAAGTTTTGTAGAGATTGAAAGAGGAAAAGTTGCTGATAAATCTGAAAAAGTGTTCATTCATGAAAGAAGAGATTGTGTATTTGGGATTTTTTATTTTTGCTAATGGTTTGAAGATGGATCCTGAAAAGGTTGAAGCTATTTTGAATTGGTCTACACCTGTGAATGCTAGTGAGGTAAGATCATTTCATGGTTTGGCAAGTTTTTATTGAAAGTCCATAAGGAATTTCAGTTCAATTTGTAATGCTATGACTGAGACTATGAGAGGAGACAAAAGAGAATTCAAGTGGACACATGGAGTTGACAAAAGTTTTGAGACCCTGAAGCAGAAGGTTGCTGAATTACCTATTTTGGCTATTATCTAATTTCAGTAAAGTATTTCAAGTAGAATGTGATGCAAGTGGAAGTGCAATTGGAGCTGTGTTGAGTCAAGAAGGTAAACCTGTTGCTTTCTTTAGTGAAAATTTGAATGATGCTAGAAGGAAATATTCTGTATATGATCAAGAATTCTATGCTATTGTTCAAGCACTAAGGAAATGGAGACATTATTTGATACTGAGTGAATTTGTGTTGTATACTGATCATAAAACTTTACAATATTTGGGTAGTTAGAATAAGTTGAATCAGAGACATATGAAATGGGTTGAGTACTTGCAGAGCTATACATTTGTGATAAAGCATAAGAGTGGAGTCACTAATCGAGTTGCTGATGCAATGAGTAGAAGAAGATCTTTGATGACCGAGATGAAAATTGAAGTTCTTGGTTTTGATGAGATGAGAGATTCTTATGAGTTTGACCTTGATTCTTATGAGAAAGTGTACAGCACCTATTCAAAATCAACAAGATACTAAATGGGATGAATATTTTATTCAAGAAGGTATGTTGTTTAAAAGTATTCAGTTATGTATACCGAGAGGAGTGATGAGAACTAATTTGATAAAAGAGAAACATAGTAGTGGTTTGGCTGGACATTTTGGTATTAATAAAATATGGAATTTGCTTAAGGAAAAGTACTATTGGCCGCAGTTGTATAAAGATGTTCAGAAATTTGTGAAAAGTTGTGGAATTTGTCAAGTTGCAAAAGGAGTAAGTCACAATATTGGATTGTATACACCGATTGCTGTTCTTGAGAAACCTTGGATTGACATTAGTATGGACTTTGTTCTTGGCTTACCGAAGATAATAAGAGGTAATGATTCAATATTTGTTGTTGTGGATAGATTTTCTAAGATGACACATTTTATACCATGTAGAAAGACATCAGATATAGTACATGTAGTAGATCTTTTCTTTAAGGAAATTGTCAAATTGCATGGATTACTGAGAAGTATTATCTCTGACCGAGATAGTAAATTTGTTGGATATTTTTGGAAAACCCTTTGGAAGAAATTTGACACTGAGTTGAAATATAGTTCTACATTTCACCCACAAATCGATGGATAGACTAAGGTTGTGAACAAAAGTTTGGGAAATCTTTTGAGATGTTTAGTTGGAGACACACTGAGTAATTGGGATTTTGTGTTGGCACAAGAAGAGTTTGCATACAATAATTTAGTGAATAGGAGTATTGGAAAGACACCATTTGAGATTGTGAATGGCACACAACCAAGAGGAATATCTGATTTGAGAGACATTGCTGATGAAAATAAGAAAAGTGCTGAAGGAGTAAAGTTTGCTGAGTACATGAAAACATTACATGAAGATGTGAAGCTAAAGTTGAAAGATAGTAATCAGAAATATAAAGACAAAGCTGATAGATCAAGGAGGCATAAAACTTTTGATGTTGGTGATGAAGTGATGGTTCATTTGAAGAAAGGCCAATTTCCTGTTGGAACATATGGGAAGCTGAAGATGAAGAAGTTTGGACCTTGCAAGATTTTGAGGAAATTTGATAGTGGAAATGCATATGAAATTGAGTTACCTGATGACATGGACATATCACCTATTTTCAACATTGCTAATTTGTATGAGTATCATGAACCTGATGAAGAAGTGACAGTACCAACAAAATATCCTAAGAAGCAGAATGATGAAGTTGAACATATTTTGAAGGAAAGAGTTAGCAAAAGTACAAGGGGAAAACAATACATGGAATATCTGATAAAGTGGAAGAATAGACTGATGGAAGACAATTCATGGATTTCACAGTTTGAGTTGGATGCAGCTCAGACCAGACCTACCAAATGATTCAGAGAATCATTTCAAAATAACCCCAGGTGTCTGGTGTAGGAGCATCTCGGGTCCTTGGCAATCCCGTGTCACCAAAAATAATTTGGAGTTTGTCTGTGTTGCTCGGTTCCTGCTTTGACCGAGTTGGTTGGTAGTTGGTTAGTTTCCTTTGGTTACCGAGTGTGGTCAGTTCTCTCCTAGGTGGTTGGTTATTTCATTGGTGCTCAGCATTGCATGTCTACTACTCGGTTATCTTGCTTACCGACGGGTTTAGTTTTAGTTCCTGTTGTGGTCGATTGTACATTTATATTGGATCACAGATTTAATGTTGGTATCCATCATTAGGAAGCATGTGGTCCCAAATCTGACCATTTCTTCTGTTGATTGTGGATTTGAAGGCCAACTCAGCTCGGTAGCTTCTTGTATAAGTGTAGATGTTTGGTTGTAGTTTAGTGGGCATTTTTTGGATAGTAGATAGTAGATATTTAGTTTGGAGATTTGTGACAGATCCTCGTATGTTTGAGGACTTCTATGATTCATTGTAATATCTGGTCCTAACCGAGAAGGCCTTACAACCCGACATGTACGGTTCTATTTCATGATAATTTATGAAAGATCTGACATTCTCTCTCTCACTGTTGTTGTTTGTTGCTTCCGCATGTGGGTTGTAGGCTTGGATCATTAGGGTGCGCCATTTTTTGGCCCCTCTTGCTCCCTGCCTTGCGTTAATATATATATTGGATGTACATGCTTTTTCTTGTGATGTTAGGTTTGTAGGTACAGAGCATCATCTTCCTTGAATTGGCAGGAGTGAGCGTGCCCATAAATATTCATCTCAATGGTAAAGAGGAGAGGTAACAGTCAGACCCAAAACTCTAACCTAAACCTATTTGTCCTAGGATTGGACAAGTATTAGTTTGACTACCCTACCCAGATTGGTCTAGATGACATGGATTCGTGGATCCCTTTCTTGAGGTTGCTTGGTTTTACTCTATTTGGTTTCAGTTGGTTTATTTCTTAAGTGGGTGATTTTTCCGTGACTATTAATTAAATGATTATAGTTGAAATTTAATATTAATCTTATTCCTATGTTTATTTAAGAAAATTAATTAAAAGTCAAATAATTGAATATTTGGATTTAATTAATTATTTAGTTGAAATTAGATTTAAATGTGCTTCTTGCTTTATTAAATTATTGAATATTTAATTGCATGGTTTATGATGTTTTAAATATTTAATCTATTTAATACAAATTTTAATTATAAACATGTGCATTAGAAATGTTGAAAAGTAAATTATTTTCAAAAGATAACAACTTATTTCAAAAGTCAAAATTGAGTTGTGCATATAAAGTTATTTTTAATTATTAAATTAGGATTTACGTTCAATTTCTGATTGGAGTTGATTTGGGAGTTAACTATTGAGTTATCTTTAGGGTTGCATGAAAGGGGGAATTGAATCTCTATTAGGAAAATTGCATTTTATTTTTTAGAGATTAGACAGGTTTTGAGGAGAATTTTTGGAGAGCTTGTGTGCTTTGGATTTTGGAGGATTTGGATTGTTGTGGTTACTTGTCATTTTGGCTACATTGTGCGCTTGGATTTTTGGTGTTTGCATCCTTCGTTGATTCAGATTTGTAGGTTGGATTCATACACAGAGGAATCAGGTGTTTACAGATCTTCGAGGGTTTCCATTTCAGTTGTGTGCATTGGATCTAAGGTAGGATTTGAAAACCTCTTTCTGTGATTTCTGTTTGGTAGTTTAATGGATTTCTATGTCTGAATGATTTCCTGTTTATCTCCTTAGATCTATTTCTGATTTCCTTGTTTTGGGTATTAGAGAAACCCTTGGATATGAGATTTTAGGTTTTTATCTAAACTTGGCACAATGAAGTTATGCTGGCAAATTTTTATTGAAAAATTCCTTATAGAACACCTAAAAAATGAAAAATCAATCCTAGATTATAGTTAGACTATAATGCTAAGAGAAAAATAAATCTACCCTTATGAAAGAAATCAATTTTGTGTGATAAAATCAAATTATGTGCTAAAAGTTACATTCTGGAAAATAATTCTTCACAGTGAATAAGACAAAAAAAAGGGAATATATTCCCATGTAGTTTTCTTTTAAATATATAAATAAATAAATAAATAAATAAATAAATAAATAAATAAATAAATAAATAAATAAATAAATAAATAAATATATATATATATATATATATATATATATATATATATATATATATATATATATATATATATATATATATATATATATATATATATATATATATATATATATATATATATATATATATATATATATATATATAGTGTTTTTACTATTTCCGTTTTCGAAAATTATTGAAAAAAATATATAAATATATTTATACTATGTTTTTTACAAAAATGCATTGTTTAATAAAAAGGAGAGGTTTTAAAAAATAAAAATAAAATAAATATTAAGGAGGGGCGGGGGCCACCACCTCCCCCCACCCGTCGGTTGCCGCACGTGCCCTGCCGCAACAGTAGGTACTACTGCGACAGTACCTCACTGCCAAAGGTAGTGGGTACTGTCATTGGCAATGAGGTACTGCCATAGTAGTACCCTTGCCTTGGGGGATGCACAGGGTATGGGGCAATGCGTGGGGCCCGCTCTCCATCCCTCTTGCCATTAGTAATTTTTGTTAATGTTTTTTTTTGTTTAAATTTTTTTTGGTATTAATTAAATTTATTTTAATTTAAGTTTTTTTTTTTTTTTAAAGCAAAAGTGGTGTAACCACCATATTTTATTAATCTGGTTCAATAACTCCCCCGTGGAAGAACCAGTAAGAAACCCCGGGATCATAGTTATATACATGCATATATCCGAGGATATATAAATACATAAATATTACATATTTCCAGCAATATGCCAATATTTCTAATCCAATTTTAGATCATACTCCAAAAAGCCTTCAAAAGTGCCCTAATGACGGTGACATGTACAATACGCCGATTGTGTGAATTTTTCCTATGACAACAACATTTTATACATCTAACCACCACCAAACTCCAAGCCAGTTGGATGTGTATTAAGGTCAGGGACCCGCAAAAGAGCTCGCGGGCTACTAGAGAAGACGCAGGGAAGATGTGGATTTGGCAGCTCCATGATGTCTAACACAACATTAACCTGAATGCTGACTTTGTTTGCCAAGTGAAACCCCAAATGCCTCTTTGAGAATCGAAGTGCATTTTTTGCAAATTGAGCATCTTGCAAACAGAGGGAGTGTTTAATACTTTCATAGATTAGAAAGCAATTGTGATTTGAGAGCAGCTCATGATGCGAAAATAGTCCACCAACTAGCGCCAAACCATCCCATAGTTCATACTGCTGAACAACCCTCGAGAGTGCATTGTGAGCCAGCAAAGACACCAAAGACATTGACTGGGATAAGTCCATCAAGTTGCAAATGCTCCATGAATGAGAGTCTAGTATGTTGAAGGACGTGGATGCCAGCAAGATAGTTTTTAATCTTCCCTGTCCACCGTACTTCTTTCTACCGCAGGCTTTCTCAATGCCTTGTCGCATGATCGCAAGGCATCTCTCTCATCTCTTGTGATCATGTGACCACACTCCTTTCCGCCTCTCTGCATTAACTGCCCCTGCTTCTATCCACCTTCTGCACCTATCACTGGCTGTGCCTCATGCCTTGTCGCATGATTGCATGGCTTCATTCCCACCCATGCGATCATGCGACCTCTCTACTTGCCCAGCTCTTTTTGAACCGCAACCACCGATTTAAATGCGATTGCCTAAAGCTTGCCTGATTTTATTTTCTATATGCGAATCTGTGATAATTTTGTGTGGGGCCCTCTCCTTTCACTTTTTCGCATGATTGCATAACCCTTATTTGGTTTATGCGATCATGCGTCAGCCTCAAATATTTTGCACTGCCTAATGTTTTTGGCCAGGCTCTTTTCCCTTATGCGATAACTTTGGCTAATGTTCCAAAGCACGTGGGTCCCCTCTATTGCTCTTGTCGCATGATTGCATGAGCATTATTTTCTTCATGTGATCATGCAACCAGCCCATTTTTAATCCGCCAACTACTGTATTAAATGCAATATATTTTATATTCCTTTTTCTCTGACGTTTCTCTCATTTGGATGTAATCCAAGGCATTTTGAGAACTTTCTACAGGAAGAATATTTTGTAAACAAAAGGAATGTTTTGTAGTTCAGTCATATATAGAAATATAGATGATATTTTGAGCATTGGCAGCTCTGGGCACAGTCTGTAAATCAAAAAATTTGGAATTAATATGTACTCTATTTACTCTATTTTGTTATCTAGCATTGTAATGTGTGTATCTTCCTCCATCAAATTGCTCTCTTCCCCAACAACTAGTTGAATTGCATCCCTTATTGCTTGCGACTAGCATATAAACATTGATGAAAATGAGCCCTCATCGATGTGAGATGGTAGAGCCTCTTCCAAAAGTTCCAATCGCATCCTAACTCTGTAATTTTTGGGCATGACTTCATGGTGATAGCAGGCACACTGTCTGCATTACATCACCTGACTAACCTGCAAATCCATTGGCTCCTAGCTTGTAACTCGACAATGAGTGATGGATATGATCAAAAGCCCACATATTTGTAGCTATAATAAATTTCCAAGTACAGCCAAAATAAAATTAGGATATGCCAAGTGTGAGTGAGATTATGCATAAGTTTCAATGTCATTTTTGGAACTTGGGATTCTACCAATAGTACATTGATTAAACTTTCTCAACCACAAACACATGTGTGCCGATGAACTTGCAGATGGGGAAATAGATATGCCTGCACAAATGATACACAAGCAAGTTGTGTTTTTATTAAAAGTTATTAAAATTTATATCTACTATGTACTTCTCACATGCCAAATACTATGGCATATGAAAACTGTCCGTGCCTCCCATTAAACACACAAATGGAATTGTACTTGGGGCAAATACATAAACCGTTTATGCATACATCTGTTAAAGAACAAACTTCACATCCGGACATTTGAGGCATCAACTACACATGACACTATTTCTCGACTATAGATTTCCTTCAACTTGACATCGTGATTAATAATTGAATCATCATTAATAGCCACTAGTTCATACCCATCACAACCTTTGTTTGCCAGATGGTCTGCTAGTCTATTACCCTCTCTAAGCGTGTGAGAGATCTGAACTTCTTGAAATGAATCCAGTAACAGCCAAATCTGCTGAAGGATGTATGATAGTTTCCAGTTATGGGATATTCTACTTATACATGCTGATATAATCACTATTGAATCTCCCTCTATTTGAATCTGTCGGAAGCCTCCATTTTTTGCTAATATTAGACCTTCTAATAATGCCTTGGTCTCAACCATATTGTTTGTGCCATCAGGAAGCGTGCAGCATTTTACTGCTAGTATTATTCCTTGAAAATTCTGGATACAAATTCCCACCCCTAATTTACTTGGATTCCCTCTTGAGGAGCCATCAAAGTTAATCTTGCTAAACCCTTTGGATGGCGGCATCCACTTAATCCCTTCTCTGTCCAGCATTTTATTTGGTTTTGGTTGATAACACCAACCAAAGGGAGCATGTATTTGTTTCCACTCTCGCAATATAAACGAGTCCCATGATGTCATAATTAGATTATGTTTAAGCTTATTATGACTAGCATTAACTAGTTCTGATATCGATCTTTCTATTTGAGCTGTGACCACTTGGATTGTCAAAAATTGTCTGTGAAAGATTCTTTTATTTCTCTCCCACCAAATTGCCTAGACCACTATTGCTGGAGTGCAGTTCCAAATTGCTGAAAAAAGGGAGGATGAATATAGTTGTGGCCATGAGTCAAACAGGTCCCTTAGCTTGCATGGAAGAGGAGTTGGATATTGTAACTTTCTAAGGACAAAATGCTAGCATTCTTGAGCAAATTCACATTTTAAGAATAGGTGGTCTATGTCTTCTTGATGATTATCACAATGCAAACAATTAAAAGGCTGAGCTATATTAAGTCTCTGAAGCCGCTCGCTTGTTAATGCCCTATTATTCAAAGCTAGCCAAGAAAAGCATCCTGCTTTTGGTAATGTTAGATTATTCCAGCAGAAGGAATAAGCATGAGATGGTTGCTTGGTTGCGTCTCTCTACTGAATAAGTTTATATCCATCCTTAATATTAAAATTCCCATCTGCCCCCGGTGCCCAAATCAAATTATCCTCCAAGTTTGATAAGTAGATCAGTCTTTGAGACAAGATTTTCTAAAATAATTGAATCTGTTGTGGTGAGAGAGGTAGCTCTTGGGGGTCTTTCCAAATTACTTTCCTTGAGTGCAGGCATATAGCAGATACATATCCAATTAAGTGAATACCCCAAACATTTTCTGCTACAGAGATAATATCCTCCATTCCAATGTCAGTTTTACTAATCAAAGGTGGTGCCCCACTCCATGAGTCATGCCAAAACTTGACTGATTGACCATTATTGACTTCCCATGTAATATACTTGCATATTAAATCTCTGGAAGAGATCATGAAGTCCCAAATGGCTGACCCTTTAGGGGGGTCAGATACCAATATAATTCTAGCCGGGTTAGAATCATCTAAGTACTTGGCTTGCATAATTTGGCACCAAATATTATGTGGCTTAGAATACATTTGCCATACTAATTTTCCCCCAAATGCTATGTTCCGCTTTTGTAGATCATGAATCCCTACCCCACCCAGCTGCTTAACTTGTGCCAATTTCTCTATCGAGACTAAAGGGATTTTCTTTACTCCATTCATGTTCCCAGTCCATAGAAAATCTCTAATCAGTTTCTGAATTTTTTGAATGACCGACATAGGAGCCTTGAGGACTGATAAGTAATAATTGGGGATTGCTGAGAGAACTATTTTGATTAAAAGTATTCTACCTAAGAGAGACAGCCACCTTGCTTTCCATGCAACCACCCTGGCTTTAATCCTTTCGATGATTGGTGTCCAATAACTGATTTTATTTGCCCCCGTGAAAAATGGGATACCAAGGTAGACTGATGGAAGGAAATCCACTGAAAATCCAAGAAGGTTAACAATTTTATTAGATACAATTTGATTTGTATTAAATAGATATATCTTGGATTTGAGAGGATTAACTCTCTGATTTGATGCTATAGTATACAGGTCCAAGGTTTCTTTGATTTTCCTGGCCTTCCTGATGTTTGATGTACCAAATAATAATGTATCATCAGCGAAAAGTGAGTGAGTCACTAAAATATTTGTTTGACCAATTTGCACACCTAACCACTTGCCTGACGCTTTCTTCCGAAGTATGAACCTACTAAATGTCTCTACCATTAAAATGAATAAGACTGGTGATAAAGGATCCCCCTGCCTAACTCCTTGTGTAGATGAAAAATAACCCACTGGAACACCATTTATCAAAACTGAAAAAGATGCACTCGAAACACAAGCTTTTACCCATTTACACCAACTTGTTGAAAATCCAAATTTTTGTAGGACCTTAATGAGGAAATCCCAGCTAACTCTGTCATATGCTTTCATCATGTCCAGTTTAATAACAAAATGTGCTGATTTACTATTGTGGATAGAATGAAGAACTTCATGAGCCACTAGAGCTCCTTCCATTGTCTCTCTACCTGGAACAAAGCCCCCTTGTGGATGCGAGACAATCTTAGGGATAAGGTACTGCATCCTTAAATAAATAGCCTTTGTGATGATTTTATAGATAGTATTGCATAAGGATATCGGTCGGAAGTCTGCAAATGTCTTTGGATTTTGCACTTTTGGAATAATGGCTATATTAGTGGTGTTGAAGTTTTTCAACATGGTCTTGCTGGTCCTTGATTCTTCTATAACATCCAATAATTCCCATCCAATCCAGTCCCAGCATACTTGAAAGAATAGAGCAGTAAAGCCATTTGGGCCTGGGGCTTTGTCCGGAGGCAAGGAAAAGACCACTTTTTTTAATTCTTGAATGGTAAATGGAGCCATGAGTTTTAAATTTTCCACTGTTGAAATCATGTTGGGGGTTGCCTCTAGCAGTTCCTCCATTCGAGGTGGCAGTGGACAAGCAATGGCAGGAGGGGCTAACAAATTTTGAAAAAATCTGACCCCTTCATCTTGTATGCTTTGAGGTTCTGACAATAAGATGCCATTGTCAGCTTTGGTTATAGAGAGAATACGATTGCTCGCCATTTTTAGTTTAGCTGATGCATGAAAGTATTTTGTATTTCTATCCCCCTCTTTTAGCCAAAGTTCTCTTGACTTTTGCCTCCAATATTCCTCTTCTCTGCTGCATATTTCCTCCCACTCCTGTACTAGACTTTTCTGAGTAGCGAAGGAGTCATTATTCATCCCTTTTTTTATAATAGTATTATATATGTCCTCTAATTTGGCCTTGACTGTTTCTTTCTCTTTAAAAATATTCTTAAATATCATCTCATTCCATTTCTTGATCCACTATTTGGTGAGCTTCATCTTGTGTGCAAACTGGTACATTTTAGTTCCATCTATCGCGGGCACTGAATTCCAACAATGCTTATGTGAATTCAAAAAACTTGGGTGGCATAACCACATTCTTTCAAACTTGAATGATGGTCTATGTTGGAAATCTTGTTTTGTTACTGTCGTGTACAAATGCAGACAAATGGGGAAATGATCTGAACCTAGTTGTGGTAGAATTTCTGAGTGAAATGTAACATTGACTAATTTCTAACATTGGGAGAGGAGAAATCTGTCTAATCTGATCGCTATTTGAGAGAAGTCTGCCCTTTTTTTGGTCCATGTAAATGACCCATTTGATGGCACAACATCCATTAGGCCATTATCTTCAACAAAATTTGCAAAGTCCTGAATTGTCCTCATTGGTGGACAAATTCCACCCATTTTTTCTGACAGTTTTAAAATGGCATTAAAATCCCCCCCATTATGATATGTGTGTCTGATTGAAGTTGTAAAAACTGAGTAATCTCTGACCACAATCTCAATTTGTCTTGGGTTGCTGTGGGCCCGTAAACATTAAACAATAATATTTTAGTATCAAAACATTCTAATTTGATGGCTTGCCAATTATCTTTCTTCTCAATAATTTGGACTTGAAAAAGATTAGTATCCCAGAGGATAGCCAGCCCACCTGATGCACCTATCGCTGGACTATGAACAACATTCCATTTTGTCCATTTCCCAATAGTTTTGTTAAAAAGCTCATCTGACATCTTTGTTTCTTGAAGTAGTATACTATCCACTTTTATAGAATCAATTTCTAGCTTGATTCTATTTCAATTGTCAGAGGCATTGAGTCCTCTGACATTCCAAGATGCTATCTTCATTGCTAACAAGGAGAACCTTTTGTTCTCCTCGTCAATCTTTTGGAAGGTGTGAACTTCCCATCCAGTGTTGATTGAATTCCAGCTTCAATTTCTTCTTTGACTATAGTACTTTTAGGCTTTCTACCTCTTTTTTTTGGTGAAGCCTTGGCTTGTGCTTGATGTAATGGTGATTGCTCAATTGATAGTGACATATTAGGGTCAAAAGCCATAGGACCTGCTCCTACAACACAAGTGTTATTGTTTGGGCCATCACATATTTCCTGATTAGTCCCATCAATAGCCAAATCTGGATCAGCATGCAATTCCTGGTCATATCTTGCTAGGTTTTCCTTTGATGTAGGAAATGTGTTACTCTGTATCCATTCTACAATGTGGGAGTGAATAGTCTCCTCTGATTCAAATGGAGGCACCAACATACTAGCTGCATTCCTGTAGTCTTTATTATGGTCGATGGATATAGCTTCTCTCTGCCCATTAACTCTCCCCTTAGATTGACTAGTAGAATCTGAAGAAGAAGAGCCTTTAGAATCCGTACTGAGCTCATTTACCACTCGAGCCTTATTGTTGTCACTTTGCTGGTGCATGTTTAGAATCTGATGCTCTTCAAGCGGTAGCATATTCTCTTCTACTGGAATAGTGGTAAAACCATCACTCAGGCATTTATGTTGATCTCATTTGTTGTACACACCTTCATACTGAAGGATCCCCTCTTCTTCTGCTATTTCATATATTATTTTGGTAGCTAGGTTTGTCAATAACTCTTCTAAAATTTTCCTAGCTCACAGATTTACCAACACCTCTTTATCAAACACATCATTTGTAATTGGATTTGTAGCAGGAGAATCTTAAAACATTAAGTGTTGTACTATGTCATCCTGACTGAAACTTGAGTCTTCTGATTTACTCCAATCTAATAAGGCAAGCTGCTTAGAGGCACTCAAGAACACCATAATGATACTTATAGCCCGATAAAAGTAGATAGAAGCTTCATATGGGTAAATCTTGTTAGGCAGCACTTCAATAGAGTATGGTGAAGAAGATTTCAATTCCGCTTGCTGAGGGATATGTGATATGGAGCACTGGAAAGGATTTGTGCAGAAGTTATCACATACCCTCAATTGGGTTAATGGCTGGGATTGGCAATGAGTTGTGAAATGCCCTAATTGATGTTGATATAACATGATAGTCTCCTCATTTTGAAGATGAATTTTCTGATCCCACTTCCCCCATTTGGATTTTAGGGAAATACATTTTGGCAATTCAGAAGTCCCATCATGAAGGATACACACTCTAACTTCTCGGTGCGGCACCTCAAATGGTATTAGGTCATGCTTAGCAAAGATACCAAGCTGATTAGCAATGATTTCTACTATGTCCAGATCTCTAAATTCTAAAGGCAAGTTTGGCAAGGCAATCCAAATGGGGAAGAAAAGTGGAGCTCTATCTTGTAGTTTTAGATTAGGGGTCCATACTGCAGTAAAGAGTCCAACTCCTTTGTAGAACCAACTTTTGATCTTGTGTATCCCATCCCTCATAACAGAGTTTTCAAATTTAGCAAGAAAATAACCCAACTCAATATTTAACCAAAAAACATCAATTAACCCTGGCCAATTGTCAAAGGCCCAAATTTTAATATCATCAATACATAAGCCTATTCTCGAAAATGTACCTATTAATGCTATATTTCAGAGATGATGAATTTGATCTTGAAGCAGATGATCTGGAAAGGATATTGATGTATAATCACGAGTCTCAGTCCCCTGATGAGTTGCCTTATGAAGAGTGCTCTACTTAATCTGCCAAACTTGAATAGGTTGCTTAGGATTGAAAGGGGCTCTATTTGTTGTGACCTGATGAGATTGCCCAGTATGTTGATTTGATATCTACTTCGTAACCCTCAAATCTCCCTATTTTTTAGCGGGCCCCTAATTATATCGTATGGCTACAGGCGATCCTGGTGGCATGCCTTCATAAATGTCCAGTATTTCTTGCTTGTGGAAGCGCCGATATCTACCCTGAGCTCTTTGTCTTGGCAAGAAGAGATTACCTCCCGCCTCATGAATAGAATGTGCATTGTTAAAAGGGGCTTTGAGATGTTGTACTGCCTTATTGAAACCCTCCTTCCTCTGCAACTCAGACTGGGGCTTTATTGGTGCGTTAATGAATCTAGGATTCACAAAAAAAGGCTTGGCTGGTTGGACTGTTACTTTTCCACTAAATATTTTCATTATGTCATCAGGATCAAAATGGGTAGCAGTGTTGCCCTTCACCCAATTTTTCTGTGCAAACGACACCGATTGAAAATGTGGAGGGCAAGAGGGACGGGAAACCTTACCATAGTGTGACAAATCTTGTTGTAGTTAGTACTGATCAAACACCTGCTTCTGTGATGGAAGCTGCTGCCTAGCCCCATATGGATATCGTTGTCTGCCTTCCCCTCCATCGAATCCGCTGAACTCTATGCTAGATACTCCCCTCTTCCCCGTATGATCGCAAGGCATTTTTTTACCTCTTGCGATCATGCGACCTCAATCATGGGAGCGGCTATTTTTCGGATATCGCTGTCTGCCTTCCCCTCCATCGAATCCGATGGACTCTCTATTGGATACTCCCCTCTTCCCCGCATGATCGCATGGTATTTTTTTACCGCTTGCGACCATGCGACCATTTTTATTAAATGTTTTAGTTTTATTAAAAAATGTTAATTAAAAATAAATCAAATTCATTTAAAGTTTAATTTATTAAATGTTTTAATAAATATGTTTTTTTTATTATGGTTAGTTTATATGTTTATTTAAAGGTGTTTTATTTTTGTATTTAAATTTAAAATAAATTTATTATTTGTGCAATATAAATAAATAAATTTTATTTTATTTTTATTTCTTTAATGTAGTATATATACTTTTATATATATATATACATTAGGAATACTTATAGGTACACAATACATTTATTTTTAAATGATCAAATATTGGAAATTGAAGTGCATTTATTGAAATTGGGTGTTTTATTCTGTTGAATCCATAGGATGAATATAGGGAATATTCTTTAATTATGGCATTGTTACGATGTTTATGTTAAGATTCTCTTAGCAGATTTATGTGTTTCTATACTTGGATTCGATTATGTTCAATATGGAATTTAAATGCTTATGGTTCAATTTCAGTTTACTATGATGCAAAAGTTGTATTTTCTTTCTTGAAGTGTCTTCTTTTGCTTATTGTGTTATCGGGGTACTAGAAGACCTAGGGGGAAAAACAGAGGCTGGGGTAATTGTCAGTTGGACATGTTTTCATTCTTATGTTTTGATGTGTGTGTTTGTATTTCGATTATCCCCTGATTTGATTGTATGGGCTCATGCTATTTTGTATTCTGTTTACAGGTATTTTGTAATAATTTTTGGTTCTTGTGTGTGAAACTGGATCTAAGATTACCTGGTTGTATACCTGATTAGATCTATGTGAGATCTGTGAGCCTAGGGTAGTTTACTTAGATATGTAGTAGGGGGTGGCTTGCAATAAGCATTGAGGCCCACAAGTGGCTGTCAGGATCACTTATTGTAAGTATTCTTAATCAAGTGATAACCTAATATAATTAAGGGATATTTAAATAAACTTAATAAGATGTGGTTCCTCACCCATGCTTGAGTGCTAGTACAGACTAAGATGGAGGATGAGATGATGCTTGCCACCTTTGAGAGGTGTGTCTGGCATAGTTAATGGCTTCATCTGTATGAGAGGTCATTGATACTGTGTATGGTCACTTGAGTGCCGGGATCCAGAGTGATTACCAGGATTAGATTCAAGGGTTAGACGTACATGATGAAACCTTCCTATGCATAGTCTAGTTATTCTACATGTGTCAGTTGCCTCTAGATTAGTGAGTCTTACCTATCACTATCTTTTGTACACCTTGAGTTAGAGAGCTTTCATGATTCTCTTGCTTAGTGGTTTTATTCTTGCTTTGGTATTGGTTATCCAAGTGGGGTCTATTGTTATCTCCTCAACACGACGGGGTAGACCTTTGTGGATCTACATGAACGGGTGGTAGTGATTCTCTACCATTTGAAATTTGACGTCCTGGTTCCAGTGCTGGATTGTGCTTCTACATTTGGATTCCTTATAATTCTTCATTGGTGGTTTCTTTTCTTATCTTCATTATTTGTAATCCTATATTAGAGTATCACATGTGATACCTAATCAGGATATTGTACTATTATTGTTAGAGTGATTACTACATACCCTACGAAATGTGCAGTGGATGTTAGTTTATTTAGGTTTCATGGATGTCCATGAGGATTGTAATTATTGCTCTATGATGTAATTGTTTAATTTATTATATAGAATCTTTTGTTGATATTATTTTGATGAGTTTTTTCTTAAGTAATACTACGTCATGGGACCTACAAGTTTTGTAATCTATGTTTCTTGTTGTGTTAATGTGAGTAAATGGTTATTGCTTCCCCATGAATGTTTATCTTCTTATGTAAACTTTAGAAAAAAAACTAGTCACCAAACTTAGTATCATGTTTTAGGTTAATCTCTTTTGGGTTCCCTGGCAGGGTGTTACACAATGTCCCCAACTCCGTCAATCGCTCCTCGAAGCTGGGTGCTATGAATAACATCATTTACTATGGGACCCAAAGAAGGAGCTATAACAGGTGCCTCTAACCAACAATAGCCCTTTGTGCCGGTAACAGACGACCAGGTCGATAATAAGCATCTCTATCGACCAGTCTACCACGCCCCTATCCTAGATGTGGTGGAAAATCAGTGTAATTCATGACCCTCCCTAAACGAGCCTCAATAAAAAGCTGTTGTGCAAAATATAGTGGAATCTGGTCATTGTTTGGATAATGACCATGGGCAACAAGAAATTTTGGGTATATCAATGTTGTCATAGCTGGATCCTGACACCTAGTAACTTGATAACCTTTCACATACTTCTGATCAACATAAAATGGGAAATCTTCCTGTTTTAGGATCTCTTTGGGCACTAAGCCCTGTACCCCATAAAGAGAAATGCCTGAACAAAAATCTCGTCTCTTCCTCTCAAGTATGGCCTCTATAGTTTCTATTGAATAGGGAGTAGCACTCTCAATTTCATCCCTAATTCTAATGAGGCTATCAAGTATCGACTAGCAAGAATTCTTATACATACTAGAGCTAGTAGCCTTGTTTATAGGTTAGTTTGGGAAAATAGTTCTTGAGGTGGAATTGGTGCATCTGCCATGATGTCTAACCTTTGGATATATGTGTACCTAATTTTTTTATTTACTGTCAAATGAAGTCTATATTTTCCCTAATTTAATTAAAAAATAAATGTACAATGATGTGCATGTGCATATATACAACACACATAATATATATATGACACACACACACGTGTGTATGTATATATATAATATATATATATATATGTATGTGTTTGTGTGTGTGTGTGTGTGTGTATAACATCATCTACATAGATATTTTGACATGAAATATTATATACATATATTTCAATGAAAGATGATCTATATATACACATGTATATATGTATGTATATATATACACACATAAAATCATATATACATATATATATGTACATGTATATAGATACATATATATACACATGTATACATGTATATATATATACACATATATAAATGTATATGTATATACATACATATATGTATATATACACATATATATGTGTATATGTACACATATGTACATGCATATATATACATATATGTACACATGTACATGCATATAGACATGTATACACATATAAATGTATGTGTATATGTACACATATGTACATGTAAATACATATATATATATATATATATATATATATATATATATATATATATATATATATATATATATATATATATATATATATATATATATATATATATATATATATATATATATATATAACACATGTATATGTGTACATATATACATGTGTATATACACATGTATACATACATATATACACACATACATGTATATATATACACACACATATACATGTATATACACATATATACATATTACATATGTATATATATATACATATGTATATTTATATATATATACATATTACATATGTGTATATATATTTATTTACTACAGTATATACATAAAATAACATGTAAAATACTCCAATTTATACAGAAGTTTGCAAATCAGAAGCTCTACTTTCGCCTGCTCTGAAATCCCACTGTCCAAATGAAAGTGACGATGGGGTTAAAAACCCCATATTAAGTACTTTTGATTGAAAGTATTTAGTATGGGGTTAAATTTTTTTATTGTTAATAAAGTACTTTCGATCGAAAGTACTCATATTTCGATCGAAAGTTTAGAAGAGTTTCTATCGAAACTCCCTGATGTGATTTTCACATTTTCTGCTTTTTGAAGGAATTCCTTCCTCCAAAAAAGTGTAACCCACTATTGTGGGTTCACCCCCTTGTCCTGGGAATGCAGGGGTTCGAGGGCCAGGATGTGTCCCCGTGTTTCACTGGTTTTAAATAATTAATTTAGAATTTCAATTTTAGTAATTAAAATGCAAAGGTACAAGCCTACCATCACAATGGCCAAGGGTTTTGATCCTTGGTGGTCACAACACCACCACCACTTAACCAATATGCTTGGGATGAACCCATAATCTTTAAAATATGATAAAAATAGTAATCTTAACATATAATGTATGTATAATCAATTAATAATATAACACTAATATAACATTATATAATAAAATATTTACAATAATTTGGTCAATGGGGTTGTGCTCAAATGGTAAGGTCATAAGGTTCTCATGTAAGAGATCCATGTTCAAATATACATCTACGTGGCTTATATGTTGACTTGAGTTGATTAAGAGAATTATGCCACTTCTAAGTTGAATATGTTGAATGGGGAGGATGTCGCCCTTGTGACCTCCCACATCTTATGGAGCAAAATAAATATAAAAATAATATAATAATTATATTCTTAATAATGTAAATAATAATATTTTGCTAATTATAATGTTAAAATATTAGTATTAATAATATGATAAGGAGAATAGTTTAAAATAGTATAAAAATAATGATATGATCTTATATAATAACATATAAAAAGTAATTTTAGTCGTCTATTTATTTTAAATTAAATTTTTATTTTAAAATTGTAAATAATATATGAATATTAAAAACTTATAAAACAATTATGTGGAGGACCAGTCAAAAGAGGGAGTGGAATTAAAAAAATAAAATCAGAAGGCATATCGAAAGCAAGATTTATAGGAGCTTTGACAGAGTAGAAAGAAGGAGGCTCATTCAAAAACATGAAACATAGGGCAAAGGTTGCTAACCACGACATCTTTGGAATATGAAACAGATTAGCTAGATAGCAAGGTAGTGATAGCAAAAATTGAAACAAAGCCATAATTAAACACGGAAAAAGATACAAATACAATATTGCTGGTGATAGGAAGATGTTACATGTTTATGATGGTTGGGTGTTTAGATACTTCTTCACACCGATTACTGAAATTGTCAATTTGAAAGAATGGACAACAAATTGGTTGTGGATTAGAAATGGCCTACAGTGTCTAATACTTTGGATCTCGATTTGGGAGCCATATTCTATACACACAAAAGGGGCAAGAAAGGAAAAATGAAGAAGGTAGGTCCAATTTCAAGCATTGATGAGTTTGCAACCATCAATGTGTTTCATACAACAAATTCATATGTATTCATTGACATTGATTTGCAACGTATCTATGATAATGGTGCAAGAATTTGCTTCTTTCTACACAACTTCAACTGATGTCATGCTTTTTCCATTTAATGAAAGAGAGAAACTCCCATACTGGTAGCACTCGTCTATCAAAGAAAAACTTATAAAACATTTACTTTTATATTTAAAAGATTTAAAATTAATTTCTTTTTAATAATATTTATTATATAATAATAAAAATTAATATCATAAATACATGAAAATATGAATGGTAATTGCTCTTTTTCCCATTTTAAAGCAGTCTTTGATTTCTCAATTATTTATTTTGCAATGTCATCGACAAAACAAACATTTTTTTCCTTTTAAGCTCGTTGATTTGGATTTTCAATTCACTACAAATGCATATTTATATGCAAACTTGATTCAACTGGAGGTTTGGTTGTATATTTCAAGCGTGGGTGTATGATCACTAAGGTTTATGGATTTGAGGCATTAGTAATATGGCTTCAAATTTTGTTTATAGGTTGTGAACTTTAGATGTAATTTGTTATCAATGTTTTCAAATTTACCTAAAAATTGTCATCAGTGATGCAAAAAGTTGTTAAAAGATGATTTTGACATAGTGTCATTATAAATAAGTTCACTTTAAGAGTGGGAAAATTTAGTTGAAATGTGCTTTCAAAGCCATGAAACTAAGGCAACATTTGCTTCAACTTGTGAGATTTAGATAATTTTTTCTTTTATTTCAATACTATGAAATTCAGCCTAAACTTTCCCTTTTATGCTATGAAATCTAGCTAAAGTTTACTTACAATGTTGTGAAATTGGAGATGATTTTGCTTAAAGCTTGTCAATGCTTTGATGTCAATGTTGTGAAATTTAGTAAAAAATTTGTTTGAGTTTTGTGAAATTTAACTGGATTCTACTTTCAATGTTGTGATATTTGGTAGATGTTTTGTTTTGATATTGTGAATTTTGAATGGATTTTGTATTCAATAATGTGGAATTACTTGAATTTTACTTTCAACATTTTAAAACTTAGGTGAAGTTTGTCTTGAATTCGATCAAAGCTAAAAGTTGATTGGAGTTTTCTTTCAATGTAATATGTTGTTTAAGTTTGTATTCATATTTATTAATTCTCAAAATTTATTTGTTATTGTTGGAGGTATGTAGCTTTGATACCATGTTGAAGTTATGCAACACAAACATGTCCACGATCAAACATTAAAACAAAAACACCTCCAAAAAGAAGAGCTACAAGGAAAAACCGTTACATTTCATAAGAAGAAAAGATTAAAAGATTGCAAGATGAATTACAATGAATACAATGAGATGCTTTTATAGAAAAACATGTCTCTCAAAATAGAGAAAAAAATCTAACTAAAGCTTTGACATGCAAACTAGTGCATGATACGCAAGCTAGAGGTGCATGATGTCCATGATACACAAACTAGAGATGAAAAAGCAAATAAGAGCCAAACTAGACCAAACTAAGCTAAATTAGGCTCAACTAAGTGAACTTAGCTAGACATGCATGTTCAAACATGTGTTTAGTTATGAATGAGAATATTCTTGTGGGTAAGTGCACCAAGTTATTGGTAAAAAAAGTGGTCACATGATGAAAAAAGAACAAATTTTCACAAAACTCATGCACGTTATTTAAAAATTAAAATCACTTGGCTCAGAAAAAACTAGACTAATTTGCTCAATTAAAAACCAATAAAATTTCCTCACAACTCGTACAGGTTATGAAGAACAAAAAAGTTCTTCATAAGCCGCACGAGTTTTGAAGAACAATATGTTTTTTGAATATCGGTCTCAAATGCATAATTTTCATAGTTTTGCAAAACCCGTATGTATTTTTCTTATGTAAAAATGTTGCTTATCCATAAAACATCCAAAATAGCATTTACGATTTAAGGATAGATTAGTAAGATAGGAGAGGGGATGTAGATGAGGTAGACAATGAGAACAAGTCTTGTGTGTTTGTGTGTGGTGGAGAGAGAGAGAGAGAGAGAGAGAGAGAGAGAGAGAGAGAGAGAGAGAGAGAGAGAGAGAGAGAGAGGTTCTTTGTCTTTATCATTGCCACCTTGCCCTTGGCCTTCATTGTTAGGTCTGCCTCCTCTTCCTCTACTTGCATTGCCTCTACCACTTCCTCATTGTCTCTCTTGCTTCCTCTTTACGTTTTCCTCTTCTCTTATATCCAACTGAAAAAGTTCACCTAGTGTTTTAGGAATACTCAAACCAATTTCATCCAGCAAGTTATATCTTATTGAAATGCCTTGCTACCTTCTCATCTTTATCCTCTAATCCAACCCTTATACTTAACTTATTAAATTTCTCTGTATAAGTCATGATATCCATATCCTTTTGCTTCAAGTTTTGTGTCAACCTCTTTGTTTGAATGACATAATCAAATGGAAGGAATTGATCCTTCATCATGGCTGCCATCTTGCTCCAAGATGTGATTATCCATCTTGCCACTATAAGTAGGTTGGTCTACATGTTCCCTACTACCCCCACCTTGTATTGCCTTCAATATTCTAATTGTCCTTCTCTCTTCTAGATCCAAATCCTCATCTTTTTCTCCTCGAGGAGGCCAATTCTCATCTATTGCAACATCTTATTCTTCCCCATGTTCACTTTGTGGTCCTCTTCTAGAACCTCTCTCGAAGGCTTCCAACCTTGCTTGCAATTCCGCATTCTATAATGCCCCTCCAACCCTATCAAGTCCTAGTTATGCTCACTAGAAATTAGGAAGAGCTATATGTGAGAATGATCCTTCTTGTGATGGGTGCATAAACCGAACCTCTTCCAACTCACCATAACTTTATATTTTAATTTGGAAAATAATAATATGGCATAGGTACGTTCTTTTATATATACCTTCCTTTGAGTAAGTGATATTTTAGGGATCACCTGATAGACCTCTATGCTTCTTTGTGAGATGCTCATTATGAATATTTATGTGTACCTTAGGTTAATTGATTATAATCACTGAAGGGTTAGATGCGTTACCTTCTCTAATAACGTTACTTGAGATTAGAAATGATTAATGCATTTAGGGTTATATAATTTTTTTATCTTGATTTGAGAATGAGACATTTTGAGTACATGTCTGATGGTTAAATGGGTTTGTGAAAGTTAATAGATGATTTACATTCACATGATTATGTTATGATGTATTCTTGTTATACAGTATCGAAAAGAGATTATTCTGGTACTAACTACACTAAACCAATTATGCTTTGTTGATGTCATTGTCTGATGTGAGTGTAGGATGAGGGGAGGCAGTCATAGTTACTCCTACATGAGGTCCACACGATGTCACACTCTCCCTCCTTGTTTGCCATTATTTATACATGTGTGTGTGTGTGTGTCTATATATATATATATATATATATATATATATATATATATATATATATATATATATATATATATATATATATATATATATATATATATATATATATATATATATATATATATATATATATATATATATATATATATATGTGTTGGTGTAATCAATTGGTGTGCACACTGCAGGTACCATACATCGACTCCACCTGGCTACATAGGTCTAAGCGTGCCTTAAAAATCCTCAAACTATTGTTGTGTGGATATATTACCAATATTACTCTCAAGGTTACCCATGGACTTAGAATTTTGTTTAAAAAGTTACCCTAGTTGAGAAATTAGAATGTAGTTTATGTTGTGGTCTTGTGATTTGATGTCGTTATGAGATTATCTTAGGAGTTAGGATTAACCTTGTTTATATGTATAATATTTATTCTATATTTATATTATAATTGATTGTATGTTATATAGGTATGTGTATATGTGGGTGCACGCACATATACCCATGCTTATATAAATAATAATATTTGTATGTTTTTATTTATTAAATGGTATGTTCTTTATAATAATTAAATAAAAAGTGAAAATAATAAGTAATAATAGTAATTAATAAAATAAATGCTTTTTGTAGTAAAACTAGCTATCTAGGCGGGAGTTGAACTCGAGACCTCCTAGAAGTTAGGCTAGTTTGTTTCCAATTGTGTCGTGTGTTTTCCTTGAGAGCATTATGTTTATTATAATTGTTATAGGGTTTTTAGAAGGGTATTTTAATTAAAATAATTAAAAGATTTATTATTGTTTACATAAAGTTTTGGTTAAATATTTCAACCAACTATGGAAGTTGGAGAAGTTTCTTCCCGTAAAGAAACTCCTCCAACCATATAGTTGGGGGATAAAACTATGGGATTTGGGGGAGAGAGGTTTTGGTAGAAAGTTTTGGAGTTTTTGTAAAGTATCATTCCAAAAGTCATTTGGGGAGATTTTTGTTCTGTATGTATTGGTTGTCATCTTTCTATGAGTGCATTTGAGAGTTATCTGAGGAAGGAGGAGAGGATTTATTTCCAGAGAATACTCTACCCAGGAGGCTACCTTCTCACTCAAAGCTTGGAGGATTTGCAGAGGGTGCTCCAACCATTGTGAAGTTTCTCCGCAAGACTCCAGGTAGGAACTTGATCCAAAAAATTCTACTTCTTCCTATGTGATGGTGTGTGTGTTTTTGGAATCATTCATATGTGTTTTTTTATATATTAATTTAATGATAGGATGATATAGATTGTATTAAAAATTATCACTACCAGGAAGATATGATGTGTATTGTGTTAATGGAATTGCTAAATTCCTTGCTGAGAGTCCATGAATGTTTATACTTATGTAATTTTGTGTATTTGAATGTGTTCTTATGGTTTAGGAAGAATTAGTAGGGAAGATTAGGGTGGTTTAGGAAGAAGTGCAATGAGTTTTTCTTTCAATGGCATTTGAAGATTTAAGTTTTGAATTTTCAGTTTTGATACCTTGTCTCTATTTTTGAGTGTTATGGTGTGTTGAGGAGGTGTGTTGGATGTGGTACTGAGATACTTGAATCAGGTATGCCTCAGGGAACCTTCCCCAAGCACTTTCCACACCTTAAACTCTCATTTTAGAGCAATTCTGGTTGAGTTTTTGACAATCCTCGTATGAGTAAAGAACCCTGATCATGTTTAATCATACGAGTCAGGAAGCATGCTCATATGGGCCTATGAGGATACTTGTACGGACCTATGAGAATACTTGTATGGGCTTTAGGGGGTCCTAGGGTTTCTATATGGCCTTTTTTGGACTTGGGATTGGTCACATGACTTCTACAATTGTTCCTTATTATTAGGCTGCAATTTTTATCACTTGTGTATATCCATCACTTGTTTTGTTGGTGTTGTATGGTGTCACTTATGATGTTTCAATAATTGGCATGCACTTGTGATCTTTTTATGAGGCCAAGACTCGTTCTGGTGGTAGG
Organism: Chamaecyparis obtusa; assembly: GCA_027943335.1. Lineage (NCBI taxonomy): Eukaryota > Viridiplantae > Streptophyta > Pinopsida > Cupressales > Cupressaceae > Chamaecyparis > Chamaecyparis obtusa. The sequence continues at coordinate 5,920,513 of BSBK01000368.1, read as the reverse complement.
ATTTATACAAATATAACATTTACATATAAGTCTTTATACTTTAAGTTATATTTGCATAAATACCTTTCAGGATGTTTGAGATAGGTTCTAGCTTCATAGGAGTTAAGATGTAGATTCTAGATTTTGGGGTTTTCCAAAAAATTTCAGACTTAGCCAAATTTCAAGCACAAGAGGTTTCCCTAGACTTATAAAAACAAGCTATATGGGGCTACTTATGATGTTTTATGTTCATTACTTGTTTTTTTGATGTTATATGGGGCTACTTATGATGTTTTTGCACTTGGCATATATTTGAGCTTAGTTTATGACACTAGGACTCGTCTCGGTGGCCTATGTGCATGAGAGGGTTCCCTAGACCTATAAATAAGCCGTGGAAAGATGTATTTATGCATGTGGCAAGTTTTATGCTATAATTTAAGGTGTCTTGTGATAGACATTCTTCCAATGGTTCCTGTTATGTATATGGATAAGGTTAGGACTTGCTTTGAGGGCCTAAGTGCGCAGGGGAGTTTCCTAAACCTATGGATCAGGACTTGGAAATGTTATCTTGTATCTTTGGTTTGTGATGGGGTAAGGAACTAGGGACCCTAAGTGAGTGGCACACCATAGGTGTTGGAACCCTAAAGTGGTTTCTAGATGATCCTATGGGTGGGTTTGTAAAAAGTGATAACCATAAAAATTAACCTGGGAAGGGGGGATTCAAAAGATAATGGAAGAAAATATAATAAAGGCCACACATCCCTGATTGGAGTATCAGGACCAAGGATAACTGCCAGAATGGATCCCTATTCATAAATGGGGGACCAGGGTTACATGGTTTCTAGGAAGGATCCCAATAAATAGGTTGTGTGATGACACCACTTAGGTGGTATCCTAGAACCTTGACCTCAGTATTATAGTATGATGATATTTTATGTGCTTTATTCTTGTTCTTTTGAGTCTTCAATTTATTGGTATTTGAGACTTAGATTGCCTTAGGTCTTGAGAGTACCTTGGTTCTATCTCCTAGTACAGGGGGTGGAACTTTACTAGTTTCAAATGGTTGGGTGGAAAATCTCTTTCGAGGTATTGTTCGTGGTTCATGTCATGGCCTAGATTCTAATTTGGTTAGTGATGAAGTTATCTTATCTTATATCATGTATCTCTATCTTTTGAAATCAAGGTGTAAAGATATAATGTAAGCCTTTGGGCAACTTGATGTAATTATCTTTTTGTATGCCTTCGGGCCATGCACAACAATTGTAATTCTAATTGTGTTGTAAATAGAAATTGTAAGAAAAAAATTATGTATTTGGGAAGGGTAGTTTTAGGAATTTCAAAAGGGGATTGAATATTGGTAAATCAATAATGGATTAGGTTTAAGTAATTCCTACCCTATCTCTCTTGTGAGTTTTAAATTAAATTGAAAGTAATGATTCTGTGTAAGTATTTGCAATAGATGAAAACTTCTTAAAGGAAACTCATTTGATATGTGGAATAATGAAAAGATATGCTAAGGGTTGAAGCGTATCTCCAGGTGAACTAATAAGGGAAAGGAAACATGTATGTTATTGAAAGTAGTAATGAGATGTAATTTATTCTAATGCTCTTAAATGTGTAGTCCTATGCAAATGATGAAAGGTTATTTAAACTAGGTTTTAATCTTAATTCTTAATTGGATGTATATGATGTTTTAAATGATGATTTGTGGTAGTTAGACTTGTGACTAATGATTCAGTGAAATGGAAAAGAAAAGTCAGGACTTTAAATGGATAGTTTATTTATGTGTGCAAACACAAGAAAAGGAAAGGATGCATGTACTTAGTGGACGTGATAAGTGATGTGTGTTTGTTGCACTTCTAAAAGTAAATTATTTGTTAGTTTGGTAAAGAAAATGAATTCAATTAATTCATTAAGGAAATTGGTTTTGATGTAGAATGAAAGCAATGTCTCGATGTAAAGTGAAGTTGAAAAGGAAATAGAATTCATTTGATGAAATGCAATGCTTGATAATGGTAAATGAATTCATTAAGGGAACCTTAAGGAATGTACCTGTGAATGTAACAAATGATGTAATGTTAGAATGAAAAAAATAAAAATTGTTAGTTGTAATTTTGGGTCAAAGACCTGATTCCTTATGGGTTCCTTCGCGGGGACATTACACATTCTCCCTTCTGAATTGTCTCATCTCCCTATCTCTTGCTGTCTCTTGTTCTCTCATTTCCCTCAATTCCCTTTCTCTATTTTCCAAGATCTCCTTCAACTCTTGGTTCTCCCTTGCCATTTGACTCTTTGGACGTATCCTTGTAACCAATACTCCACATAAGTTCCACTCCTTATTCCATCAAGAACCTACTAGTGGCTCTGATATCATTATGATGTAGAGGTATCTGGTCCCAAAAAATATCAAGCAATAATCCAATTGATTTGCACAACTAAGGCTTCAAACGTTAAGACTTACTAGGCTTTCCTCCTTCACAAGGCTACACCAAACCACTCCATTATGGTTCTCAACTTCAATGGTTTGTTCTAACACCTTCTAGGGTTTCAACATACCCCAAGGGACATGATTCAAAGGTCTTCCCTCACTTTTGCAACTAGTCAAACACCAACTTACTCAGGCAACATTCTGGGCTTGTTCCTAGTAGCCTTTGAAAATGAGTAACTCAACAATAACTTCAAACTTCTCCAAAATACCTGATAAAAAAATGACACTTCTAGATACCCATTTAAAAGTACTATAACATATCCAAAATCACCTATGGTTACATTGGACCAACTATCTGGACTAGTACTCTGCACCCTTGAAATTAGGCCTAATTAGCCCTCTTTCCCAAAGCAAATACTAGGAATAATTCTTCCCAAGTCCCTAAACCATGAAACAGTCTTGTATCCTAATGCTAAACAAAGGATTTTCATGCCCATTCAATGTGCCATGCCCATTTGATAACCCAAAGATCAAACCCTCCTTTTTAGGACTCTAAAACTAGGGCTTCCTCAAAATGAACATTACAATCAATTCCAAACTTAAATAAAGGTTGTCTCACCTTGTACTCAACATGTCTAAACATGTTCCATCAGAAAATCATATCATCATTAAAAGAAATCCTCAGATCCAATACATGGTGCCATGCACCCTAACCCTTCAACATAGCAATTTTGACTTCAAATGGTGATCACCAAACCTTCAGGCCTGCACTCCTGCATTCTTCATGTTAGAAAATACTAATATACATTTGACAAGACCCATTCTACAAGTTACAATGACGACATAAAGTAGAATGGATCAAATTTCCCATTAGACCCTCAAATCAAAGTAATGTGATCAGCCACGGTACAAATACAGATCAATGGTTTAAAGTTAATGCAAATGAATTGAAAAGTCTTTCAAATTGATTGAAAAGTATGTTAGACTCTTATTATAACACTAAATCACAGTTCCTATTACATTGAACAAAGAACCAACTAATCTAAAGACAATAAACTCAAAAATTTATTAAAAAGTGCAGGGAATTTGTATATTATTATTGTCAAATTTGATTCACTACATTCTTCGCTTGTCCATGAATGGTTTCCATAGTCTCATATATGTGTGATCAATGCATTACAAACACCTTTCTAATCCCAAACCGACCATAACCATCTAAACTATCAAAACTACCCTTTTCGGTTCACTAGCCGTTAGTATTTAAATTCAAATTTGCTAATTTTTAACATATTGCATTTTAGACTATCTCACCAACTCAAAAGACTTTCTTTTGACCTTATTACATCAAATATAATTAAAAGCACCTAATCTATCCCATAGTTCCTTATTAGTACACTTGTTACCTATTCGGGTCCTATGCCCCCTATTAGACCAATTAGGACATTTAGCCTTAAAGACCCAAACTATTATGTCCATAAGCCTTAAATGTCTTTATAACATCATTTTAGGCCACATTTGACCTTGAGTACAACTTTCATGCCTTAATGGAATCATAGACATCCTTGATCCTTTAGGTGCTCCTGCACCACTAAAACAACAAGAACTAACTTCGAAACAAAGGCTAAGGCTGAACTTATAGCTTACAATCAACTTTCTACAAGTTTGCAACATGTGCCATAAAGAGAAGAAAAGGTCGTCAACCTCATTTGGGTCGGATTTAACATAAAATGGTCATTAAAGACCCCTGGAAGTGCTCCAAAAAGGTTGTTACACAGAGAAAAGACTTCAACATTGACCCCCTATTGATGAGGTGCCTAAATCCGCTCCGACATGCTTGCAATTGCATCAAGAATATGGTCAAACCTGTCTCTTAAATCTTCTCAACCAACTGAAATGTCACCATTTCCTAGATACTCTCTACGTCTCCAATCAGTTCAACTACCTCTCCAAGCTTATAGGACGTGTTTTCCAAGGTTTTGAAATGTAAATTGCCATTAAAGACCCTTGAAAGTGCTCTAAAAAGTGTTATTATGTCCAAAACTCCACTTTTGAAAGCTCAAAACTGCCCTTGTTGGTTGCATGAATCTGAACACAACTCTTTCAGGTTTCAACTGATGACTGCATCTTCATTCATTTGTCATTTGAAAGACAAATCCAATCTTCTTGCATGATGTTTCAAGTGGTTGCATGATATGAAGAGTTGCATTTGAATCCTTTTGAACCACTGTCACTATGACAATGCCACCCTCTGCTCATCATAACAGTCCTTATATCCTTTGAATCATGTCTTCTCTTTTATCACTTGATCACAGTCATGGTCTTAGCATGCTTGTCTTTGTCATTAGGATACATACCTCTGCCCTCCTCATGACAGTTTGACCCTTTTTGACAGTGCTCTCCATGACTATGCTCTATGACATGTCCATCTCATTTTTCTGTATGGCATGTTATGATCTCTGCTCAATAACATAATGTTTGTGTTCTCAATGGCACTTGTCCTTGAACACTTGCATTTTCACATAACAGAGATGTCTTTTCTCTGTTCTTGAACAATAATCATATCAATTCCCTTCTCTAAAACAATTTTTTTGATCCCTGATCTTCATGCCAGCTTAACGAAGTTGTTCTCCTAATTATGAATGCATACATCTTTGTCACTGTTATCTTCTATTATTCATCCTCTCTCATGGAACTTATGCCTGGCTGTCTATTGGGAGTCTCTTGAGCATTTTTTTTAACCTCTGCTATCTATATATCACCTTTGGACTGTCATAAATTTTGCTCACTATCATGATTGTACTCTTCTAGCAGTGGCATGATTGGTAATACCTCTATCACCCCTTCATCACTGATTCTAACCTTTGATTTGTCTAAGTTTGGGTATGAGAGCTTTGTTTTCAACAATGTCTTGTCAACTTGATCCCTCCATGCATTACTGTTGTTATCCTTGTCTTTCTGCTCTTCACTTGAAAGGAATTGTCGTTCACACTAACTGTCTGTTGTTCATCATGGAAACCTTTCTCTTTGCTTTGTTTCTTTATGAACTGCTGTTCATTGCATTGATCCACTGTTTATGGGACAAATAGCTTGTTGTTCTTTGACGTATATCTGTTGTGTTTGAAAGAGAATCATTTTCTTTGTAAAGTTCATGACCTCATCCTCATTTCTTTCATCATTGTATATAGGGAATACCATGATTCTCATAGACTATGAAAAACATACATTGCTGTCTCTGCCTCAAAAATCTGCCAGGCATGTAAAAGAAAATAAAAACACTTTAAGATATAGAACTTCCTCATTTTCAACTTAGTGTCTTCTTTCAATAGCAATATTGATCCTTCTTATGAATCTTCCACAAAGCTATTGATAGTGCCAGCCCTTGACCATCTCATTGTTAAAATCTGAACCAGAAAGATGCATGAAAACAGAATCCAAATAACATAGTCGATTACGCTGGGAAAAACCCTCTTGGCAGAGGGAAACAACCCAGCCCGCAAAATTGGTACTCCTTTATTAATATACAAATCATGAAATGCAATACATGGTAATCCCGAGAAAATAGTGAACAACAACACAAAGTGATACACAGAAATAATCCACACAAGTGGATACAGTTCACAAATTGAACATATGAGGGAAAGACAAGCTCACCGATTGAGCACACATACAGATATGTTGAACCCGTGATCGAGCTTGAACCTGGTGGAGTTCATGAGGCAAAGCACATACAATCCGAGAGCTTGAAGTAGAATTAGTTCACACATGCAAGAGCACACATGTAGGAGGACTGTCCAACCTCGTAGGTGCCACGAGCACGCACAGGAAGAATACACAGTAGTGACGACTCAGCACATGCTCATACCAGACGTCCAAAAGCCTTACGCGATATTCACACAGCAATCATGATCTATAATCATATACAGTATAGATATCCAGGAACTCACGCATTTTCTATATTGTTCTTCGCGTTTTCAACATTACTTGAATACCATAGAATAGGATGAATCCATATGCGAGAGGGAGGAAAGTCGGAAGACATACGGCAGGAGAGGCGACGCTTCACCTTGCCTGGCGTTACAGCCAGCAAGGTGAAGCATCACCATTGTAACCATCACCAAAAGAGGAAAGTGCACGCGCTTAGGAGTGTCTGCCAGGAGTGTGGCATGAAACAACACACCGCGAATGAAGTGGATCGCATAACGGTTATGAGTCACCGTGAAGACATAAGACGACTCCGTAGTCGTTGGTGGTTGTAACTGAAACTGATCACCAACGACATTTGAAGTCTTAAATGTGAATGCGATTACATAAGAACATCATAAATACATGTACGCATAATATGAACTAAGTCTCTGTCATTGCTACCCAAAATTCAACACTCCCTCTTAGCAAGAGAGAGACTTCCGGATAAGTTCTCTTGTACAAATGTACTCAGCTGCAAAGAAACAATCATTAGTAGATAACCTCAATGAACATTGAAAATTAGTTATCATTAATCAAAGAACCTTACCATTGCTCATCCCAGAGGGTGGAAGAAAGATAATGACAAAACATTCATTATAGCATAAAATCACAGCAAAAATGTTCAACATGATCATTCAAAGATCAAAAACAAAATTTTAGAGTTCACATAGGTGTCTCCCACCATGGCTGCATCCGGAGGGTGGGTCAAAGACTTTCACCTCAAACTTCTCCTTGAGAAGAATGTATTATCACCTTGCCTACATGCAGATGGTGACTCCACCATGCCTACTCACAGAGGGTGGATCAAGGGATTTCACCTCAAACTTCTCCCAAAGAAGAATGCATTAACCACCTTGCCTACACGCAAAGGGTGGGTCAAGGACTTTCACCTCAAACTTCTCCCAGAGAAGAATGCATATAAGAAATGGAGCACTCCGCCTGAGGTGCCTTCTTAGCAAGAGCTTCATTTTCCACTAAACCAAGCTGTTCTCGAAAGTAACAAAACTTCACCCTCAGAAGTGGCTTGGTGAGGATGTTCGCAGTTTGTTCTTTAGTAGGAATGTATTTCAGTTCAACTGCCTTTCTTTGTACCATGTCTCTCAAGTAGTGAAACTTGATCTCCACATGTTTGGATCTGTCATGGAACACTAGATTGACTGAAAGCTTTATGCAGCTTTGGTTATCACACATGATAACATAAGGCTCAAGAGGTTGTCCAAACAATCCTCCAAGCAATTTGCGAAGCCATATGAATTCTTTGGCGGCCATACATGCTTCCACAGATTCTGCCTCAATTGTGCTTTGAGTTACACAAGACTGTTTCCTGCTGCTCCAAGAAATCACAACAGAACCAAGATTGAAACATCTACCTGAAGTGCTCTTCCTATCAGACACACAACCTGCCCAATCTGAATCAAAGAATCCCTGTAACTTCAGCTTGGTGCAAGAAGAATACTTGAGTCCATATCCAATTGTGCCACAAACATATCTCAATACATGTTTGGCTGCCATATGATGAATGTGTCTTGGCTCAGACATAAATTGACTTAATGTATTGACAGCGAAGCATATGTCAGGTCTTGTGTTGACCAAGTACATTAAGGAACCAATGAGTTGATTGTACATGGAAGGATCAACCAAATCTGAATTAATTGAATCATCATGAAGCCTCTTCAGATTCACTTCCATAGGAGTTGCCATGGATTTACAGTCCAACATACCAAACCTTTTCAGAATATCAATATCATTTCTCCCTTGACTTAGGATGATGCCATCCGAGTTCTGCCATACTTCAAGGCCAAGGAAATAGTGCAGGATGCCAATATCTTTCATTTCAAATTCTAAAGTCAACTCCTTCTTACACATTATGATGAGATCATCACTACCTGTGAGAAACAAATCATCTACATATAGAACCAAAATCATAATTTTATCATCCTGAAGCTTTAAGTATAAGTTAGGATCAACAACATTCTTTTGAAAGCCTAAACCCAAAAGATATTTATCTATTCTCTCATACCAGGCACGTGATGCTTGTTTGAGTCAATACAAGGTTCTTTTCAACTTACACACATGCGAAGCTTTGTCATGGATGATGAATCCTTATGGCTAGTCCAAGTAGACTTTCTCTTCAATGACTCCATTCAAGAATGCGGTTTTCACATCCATCTAGTGAAGTTTCCAGCCTTTAATTGCAGCTATGGAAATGATGGTTTTGATGGAGGTGTATCGAGCCACTGGTGCAAATGTCTCATCATAGTCAACACCTTTCTTTTGGGAAAAAACTCTAGCCACAAATCATGCATTGTATTTGTCTATGCTCCCATCAGCCGCATGTTTAATCTTGAACAACCACATAGATGAGACAATTGATTTGTCTTGAGGTCTAGGGACAATGTCCCATACATCATTCTAAATTATGGACTTGTATTCCTCCACCATAGCATCTCTCCATACTTGATGTTTGGAGGCCTCCTCAACATTAGGAGGTTCAGATGAAATAATGTGACTCATCAAATCAACATAGCCAACAAACTTGTGAGGCCATTTGCTTTCTCTAAAAATCCCTCAAGGAGCTGCAAAAGGTGTAGCTTCTTCCACAATATTTCTAGCCCATAGGGGTCTTTTTTTATTAGTGGAAGAAGAGTGGGGACCTGTGGGATCAGCTAGTGTAGTGAGAGGAGCAGGGTCAACGAGATCTTCACACTCCCTCTCAACCTCTGAAGGAGAGTTCGGATCAGCCATGGTGGAATCTTGAGGGAGTTCAAGATCTTCCTTATTAACTACAACTTCAAATTCCTTGGGAGGATTACAAGCTATTCATCAAAGATGACATCTCTGCTGATTTCAATCTGCCTTTGACCAGGTACATAAATTCTGAAAGCTTTAGAAGAGTCACTGTAGCCAACAAAGAATCCTTTCTTTCTTGAAGGTTCTAACTTGGATCTTTACTCTTTTGGAATGCGAATCACTACTGGGCAGCCAAAGATTCTAAAGAAACTAACATCTGGCTTTAATCCTGAGAAGGCCTGTTCAGGAGACATGTTACCAAGGATCTGATGAGGGCTGCGATTCTGAATAAAGACAGCTGTGCTACAAGCTTTAGCCCACAAGAACATAGGAACATTCTGATCATGAATCATTGCTTTCGCTGCCTCAACAATGGTCCTATTTTTCCTTTCAGCCACACCATTTTGTTGAGGGTTATAGTGAACGCAAAGCTCCCTCTTGATCCCAGCATCAACACAAAAATTGTGAAAGACTCCAGATACAAATTCCCCACCATTATCAGATCTCAAGGTCTTGATCCTTTTCTTAGTGAAATTTTCAACCAAGGCCTTGAATGTTTTGAAACAAGACATCACTTCATCTGATTCTTTTGACTTAAGAAAGTAGATCCAACACTTGCGAGAGAAATCATCAATGAAATTAATGTAATACCAAAAACTGCTAAGGGATGCAACAGACATGGGGCCACATAAATCTGAATGAATTAAATCTAAAATACCTTTAGCTCTAGATTCATTGCTATGAAATATTCTTTTAGTATTCTTACCTAGAGCACATCCTTTGCAAATACCTTCATGTTCCTTCTTTAGCTTAGGAAGACCAATGAAAGCCTTCTCCACGGATGCCAAGGTTCTAAAATTTAAGTGTAATGTCTTGTGCCAAAGAATGTTTGGATTTGAGGAACACAAAGAAAGAGATTAAATAGGCCGGGCTGAAAGTCTGTAGAGGCTGCCATGACGAATTCCTATCTCACGAGCTGAAATGAAGTTAGAGTTCTTCTTCCAAGCTAGGACCTTACCATCAATGAAGGACACATGATATCCTTTGTCTTCAAGAGCTGAAATAGAAATCAGGTTTCTCTTAATGCCAGGAACAAATAGAACATCACTTAGGTGTAGAGGAATGCCTGAATCAAGTTGGAAAGAAGTAGAGCCAGCCCCTTTCACTGAATAACTAGCATCGTCTCCAATGATCACTTGAAGGTGTGAATCCTTTTCACTGAAGTTGAAAAGGTGATCACGGTAACCTGTGATGTGACGTGAAGCTCCTCTATCAATCAGCTAGGTGTCACAGTTGGTAGGAATGTTGCTGGATAAAGCATAGATGAAACTAAAACCTTCAGGTCATCACATGATTCTCTCTTGGGAGAAGAGTCTTCAACATGTGTAGTAGAGACTTGAGGCTTTGGCCTTAAGGTGCAATGCCTAGCATAGTGGTCGAATTTGTCGCACCTGAAGCATTGAACTTTAGAGATATCAACCTTCTTTCTTTTGTGGGAAGAATCTGGATGAGATTTGTTATTCCTAGATCGCTTGAAGTATGGTTTCTTTCCTTTTCCTTTAGAGGTGTGGGCTGCCAGCACTTGATCATCTTCATGATGACTTTTGCGACCATTACCTCTAGCCTCAAGTCTGCATTCCTCTTGAATGCAATCATCTCTTAGTCTGTCAAATTTAGGGAGATCGTCACATCCACTGATGCCTTGAATAAATGATTCCCAAGAGTGAGGGAGACCATTCATAGCAAGCATAACCAGGTCTTTGTCAGGAATGGAGTCACCAATAGTACTAAGTTGGTCCTTGAGTTCTGAGATTTTCATGAAGTAGGATATAGTTGATTCTCCTCGAGCCATCTTGATGTGAAGGATCTGACGCCTCAAGGCCAAGGCTCTGCTGGTATTATTAATCTCATAAAGATCTTTCAAGGTCTGAAACATCACATTTGCTATAGACAAGTTGGAAATAATGGGGACAAGATGATCCTTCACAGAATCAATAAGAATTTTCTTTGCCATTATTCTATTTTTTTTCCAAAGTGCTTTTTCAGCATCATCAACAAGTTCTTCCGGATCGGAATTTATGTAAGCAAGAAGATCATTTTCCTTTAGAGCGATCAAGATCCTAAACTTCCAGGAAGAGAAGTTGGAAGAACTGTCAAGTCTATCCTTGACCTTTAAACTATTGACCATGATGGCGAAGCAGGAAGAAGAAATGTAGAAGAGGATATCTTGTCTTTCTAATTCTGGATCGAAATGCCAAAACCCACTCTGATACCATGTTAAAATCTGAACCAGAAAGATGCACGAAAATAGAATCCAAATAACACAAACGATTACCCTGGGAAAAACCCTCTTGGTAGAGGGAAACAACCCAGCCCACAAAATTGGTACTCCTTTATTAATATACAAATCATGAAATGCAATACATGATAAATCCCAAGAGAATAGTGAAAAACAACAAAAAGTGATACACATAAATAATCCACGCAAGTGGATATAGTTCACAAATTGAACATATGAGGGAAAGACAAACTCACTAATGGAACACACATATAGATATACTGAACCCCGTGATAGAGCTTGAACTTGGTGGAGTTCATGAGACAAAGCACATACAATTTGAGAGATTGAAGTAGAATTAGTTCACACATGCAAGAGCACACATATAGGAGGACTATCTAACCTCGTAGGTGCCATGAGCATGCACATGAAGAATACATAGTAGTAACGAATCAACACATGCTCATACCCAACGTCCAAAAGCCTTATGCAATATTCACACAACAATCATGTTCTAGAATCATATATAGTATAGATATCCAGGAACTCATGCATTTTCTATATTGTTCTTTGCATTTTCAACATTACTTGAATACCATAGAATAGGATGAATCCATATGCGAGAGGGAGGAAAGTCAGAAGATATATGCCAGGAGAGGTGATGCTTCACCTTGCTTAGTGTTACAGCCAACAAGGTGAAGCATTACCATTGTAACCGTCACCAAAAGAGGAAAGTGCCCGTGCTTAGGAGTGTCTATCAGGAGTTTGGCACGAAACAACACACTGCGAATGGAGTGGATCACATAATGGTTATGAGTCACCATGAAGACAGAAGATGACTCGGTAGTCATTGGTGGTTGTAACTGAAACCAATCACCAGTGACAGTTGAAGTCTTAAATGTGAATGTGATTACATAAGAACATCATAAATACATGTACACATAATATGAACTAAGTCTCTGTCATTGCTACCCAAAATTCAACACTCATATCTTTGTTTAACTGTCATCATCACTTGAATTTCTGCCCTCTTTAATATCCAGGTATGCTGCAGATTTGACATGTCTTTTTAATGCTGACATTGCTTCCCTAAAATCATTTTTTTCTTCTCCCCCATGCCACCATTCATTTTAATGATTTTCTTCACAACCATCAAAGCATCCATGAATTCCTTTTTAACTATTTGCTGATCATAGAGGTCATGACATCATTTTCCTTAGACCGGAACATTTTTCCCTTTCATGATCTAATACAAAGAGTTATCATTGAATTTTGCATCAATCCTTTGTTGCAATGACTATGCTTTTTGTTTTGTAAAGCAACATCTTCGTATCTTGGAAACCTGTGGCTTTTTGGTTTTTGAATGCAAGATCCTTCCTTGCCAGCTGCCCCTTCCATTATCACATAATGCTTGTACTCACAAAGAAACAAACATACATGTAGCATCTATGAAAACCATCCTCCATCATGCTGAAATCTGGAAACAAAAATAATATGAACTTTGCATATGTTATTCACACACATGGATGCACTCCATGAGCTCTAACATTCACATAATAGTTAGTCATGACAAAGAATTTATTGATGAGAACTTAATCATGACAGCAACATGAAAATATTCTCATGATGATACAGTCCTTCCCTTGGGACTATTTTTCAGTACTCTTTCACATCTATTCCTTCTATGCTCACTACCAAAAATGAAGGAACTTGAAAAGAATGGCATATCTTCTCTTGGGCTATCATATCTCAGTTCATTCATTAAGAAACATAACTTCCTCTACCATAAATGTCATGCAAGACTGCTTCCTGAAAGTATCTATCCCATGTCTCGTTATTGATAAGATACCACTCATATGATCATTGTGGTCTTGCTATCGCTGCATGAGATACTATCATTTACAACAGGTTTCATACAATCTTGATGGCCAGTGAGAGAGATTTAGATCATGAATAGCAATGAACCAGATGCACTTTTTCATAAACAAAATAGATGAACATATCCCATTGCAATCTTTATTAATGCAAGGGTTTAGGTATGAAAGACCTGTTACTTTTTATGAAAAATAAAGAACTTCCTTTGTATGTTAGCATAGATAGAAAATGAAGATTTCTCAAAATCCCTGCAACCATTTCACACTTCATTTCTCATAAAATATGCATACATCCACATCTAACCACTTTGCAACAAGGTGTTTGTTGCACTGAAACTGCCTTTCAACCCTTCAAATCTGTAATATGCCACACATCCATCTCTCCATCAGCAACATGACTAATAACATTGAATGAATGAATGAAAGATTTTAATGATGTCCACGAGACCAAACAGCCTAAGGGACCATCGAATCATAGTCGTGAGCTAACTCCAGATTCTTCTCTAAGTCGGACCTCCTATTGTGAATCTTGACAATCAAACTAGTGGTTTGGTTGATCTTATCTTCCTCGAATAGGCTGTGCATGCTGTTTGCTCCTAAACTGATTCTATACTAAGCCTAGATGTCATCATAAGCAGTGCACTCAATGATAAAATGTCATTTAGTCTCAATTGCACCCGACACACAGAACATGCAAATCCTTTCTTCCCATTCCTCTTTGGGCCTTTTCCATCTACCTATCTCACATCTAAGGTGGTGAGAGCCCATCCTCAACTGGGCCACTAACATTCTAGCTTTACCTTTAATAGCTACTCCTAGATATACCTTATCACCATGTTCCCTGGTTGGGTTGAACACTTTGATGTAATGAGCCTTTTTCCTGCCCATGTTATTAGTCCACATGGCAGTCCAAAATTTTTCTATGACGAATTTTTTTATTTCCGCATTGGTGTTGGGGTATTCTTGTAACTTGATGTTCCATTTACTCAACCACTTTATATTCTATTTCATCCAAGTTTTCTTTCTGCAGACCAAGTCCTCTTTCATCACAATTTTGGGCCATCATTTGTTATCCATATTTTCAAGTTTCTTTAGATAACTTATTAATTGAGTTATCTCTACCGCTTCCAGCAGGAAACAACCTGCTTCAACTAAGAGAATTGCATATGGGATCGAGGTCTTGACTTTAAGACTGCTAGTGATTAAGTGTTTTTGAATCCTCTCCACCTGCCACCACCCGCATTTTGTCATGCTGCCCCCCCAAACTTCGCAGCCATAAAGGATAACTGGCGTGAACAACAAGCCAAATAAATTTTTCTTGGTTTTCCAGTCCCAAAGTTCAGCGTTTCTACATCTATTCTGGAGCAGGTATGACGCACCCTCTCTGAATCCTTTTCGCTCTACAAGTCTCGCTACTGAGTCTATAGTGGAGGTCAATCCCCAAATATGATCAAATAGTGGAGGTCAATATCCTTCTTGTAGAGTCTATAGCTCTACAAGTGTGATTAAATGCTGCTTTTGTGCCCAAACAGAGACTCTTGTGCAAGTTGCAAGATAATACAAAGCTCTAACCTTCCCAAGCAACATGAATGAATACGGTGAATAACCAAAGAATCAATTGTTGGTCTCTTGTTTATAACTATGAGGGCTTCTTCTATGCGCAACAAAAACCCTAGAACTCAGGAACATGGGTGAGGAGTTTTTCAATGGGAAAACATAATTCAACTTCATTTATTTTTCCCCTCTTGGTGCCTAAGACTTCAATAAAGCTTTGTAAAATACTAGCACTTGCATCTAGTAGAGGTGCAATGGTCATGTTGATAGTTAATATATAATGGGTGTCTTCTTCTTCTTCTTCTTCTTCTTCTCCTCCTCCTCCTCCTTCTTCTTCTTGTCCTTCTTCTTCTTCTTATTCCTCCTCCTCCTCCTCCTCCTCTTCTTCTTCCTCCTCCTCTTCTTCTTCCTCATATTCTTTTTCTTCCTCTTGTTCTTATTCCTCCTCATCCTTTTCCTCCCTCTCCCTCACCCTCTTCCCCTTCCCTTTCTCCTTCTTCATTCCTCCTCGTCTCCTCCTTCTTCTCCTCTTCCTCTTTTTCCTTCTTCAAATGAATTAAAATGCATAAATATGATGTAAACAATAATAAACTAAAAGGACCATTCAAAAGAATTTTTCTCACCATCCCCATGCTCCTCCCCATGCCCCCAAATGGAGAGGCATCTAAATAGCCTCAGGGATGCCTCACCAGGGTCCAATGGTCAAATTCAAGAAATCTAGTCAGATTTTAAGAGTACACGTGGTAATGATTTTCAATGATCCTTCAAATGTTGATTATTATTCATGCAACTAGGAAAATCAAACAAAATCAACTGTAGGTTCTAAGAGGTCTTAACCTCTCTTAAAACTCCCACAAAAAATAAAAATTGGAAGGTGGAGATTTAATCCAAAAAGCTTTAAGCTCTATTCCATTAAGCTCATAGTGCATGCCCATTGCTTGGTATGATATTTTCCATAAGAAAACTTACAAATATTTAACCCCCTCTTGTACACGTTATTTTGTTAATAAACCCTATTGTACTTTCAACAACTGTGCAGACACCTTCAAATATAACATGTGGGTGAATATTTACAATTGAGGAGGTATGAGACACCAACATCTACCAACATATTAAAGATGTTGAACATAATGATTTGATACAGTACCATGGAAGTCACAAATAAGAGAGCTTAGTAGTAAATGCTACTTTACATGTCTATATAAATGAGAATTAGTATGCCTCTAGAATTAAGTGTTTAAAGTTTACATCGAATATTAAACAAAACTCTCAAAGATATTTTAATGGCATTGACTGTTTTGTACAAGAATTACAACTTTTCAAAAAGCATTAATCAAAACTCTTAAATGACATGATAGACTAAGTTTGAAATTCACTTGAGTCCATGTAATAGAGACTTGGTGCGACCAACATAAGGGATCATTTTTATGAAGCAATCAGAGTCAACAATGGATGCCCCAAAACCAAACATTCGTATTGCCTTCAGAAACATTCATTGTGAAGCTTTACATCTTAAAAGGAAATTAGGTTTTTATGTAGTTCCCAAAGCACAAAGACGAACACATATTAGTAGTAAGAAAACTTTGAGGAAAAGCATAGAGAACTCCAATGCTGACTACATCAATTGGTGACTACAATACTTTCTGGACATGCCAACTTCTAATGATAAAAAAATGGGTTCATTTGAAAACTTTTGAATATCAAAATCATCTACCATCTATCGAGACAATCAAATGTGTGACATACTATGTAGACATGCTATAGGCAAACAATCAATGGGCTGTTGTAATCTTGCAAAAATGGCATTTGGACAAACAACAATGCTCATGTTGACATTTGGCACTAAAATCTCAATGAAATCTTTCATAGATTCCATTGTAATATCACAAAATGGTATTTACAAACCTCCTGTGCATGTATATACCCTTAAATTTACAAACCTAAACATAACAATTAGATTATGTGATTCTAGCAAATAGATAGAGGATGTGATACATCATGAATAACTCGGTAGTATTGGAGGCTACAAAGCAGTAGATTAGATTTTTAGTCTCTATATTTGTAGCGGGCATGCACATTTCTCACAAGTAGGAGGATACCTACATAATAGGAAAAGGTGAACAAAAAAAAATGATTAGCCATCTTTCACTCAACTTAACATGTTTTGATAAAGAGAAATTTATGTACTAATAACTTAAATTCCCTAAAGAGAGTAAAATAACCGCTCAGCAACATGTTGTACATGAACTCCAATTTTTTTGGAATGTATGTACACCTTACATTGTCTAGTTATTGGAACCAATTTAGTAATTTCCATAATAATTGTCCCTAAGTAATTCAATGGCATACAAAGACTACATAATGTCCAATGCAAAAATAAATACTATGAAAATCACTAAATTCTAAATCTGGAAGGGGCAGAATTGAATATGCTTGGAAGACTTGCATCTTGAGGAGATGATACAACTATACCAGAAGGCCCCATTACCCATCTCACACTATTTGGAGCAAGTATCATAGCAATTGTAGACTTCTCCAACAGAGAAAAAAATTGTTGATAATTGAAAGAAAAAGAATAATACTCACTAAATTTTTTAGATCTGCAACTCGCCTATTCCTTCTCATCTCTTTGTTTATGTAGCTTGTCTTCTTTTTCTCTCTCATAGAATCAGTACCTAGAATTTTCTTGATTGCCTCAACCTGAGACACAAAAGAAAGAAGATTGAATATAGAAACATGTATTTTTTGCTAGATATAAATACATCATTAAGTAGGACCAAACTCACACCTGTTGAGAATTAGCAACCCTTTCTACTTGTTGATTGTGTCTTTGTGCAACCTCTTCTTTCTTCAACTGTTGCTCTACCTTGGACGACTTTTCCTTTTTTCCTATTAAATAAGATACAATGTTAATAAATCTTTATGAGGTGCCTCTATTATTAGTAACCAAAAGAACTTCTTCAAAACACTCCACAAGAAAATACTCTTCACAACACAAGACAATTTGAAATTTGCCTTTAAAGCATCACTTATTCAAAACAAAACAATGCCTACTAAAAATAGCATTTAATATATCTACCAAATTTCATCCATCCACACCAGCTAAAAACCAAATAATTTTTCCAAATTATCACAATAAACCTTTGTTAAATGGAATCAACGGGAGTAGTAAAATAATGTGCCTTTCACAACAGACCCTAAAATTCAAAGGGATGTGCCCTTGGGTGAAATAACATCAGAGAAATAATTTATGCAAATCCTCTCAAACTAAATCCTTCACACAATTCATAAATAATGAAACCTTGGTGTCAGATCAAACATAGAAAAAAGAACAAATGATCATCAAATTGAAAAGCATATCCTAACAAGTTCTCCAAGGTAGTCCTCACAAAATATTCTAAATTCTACACAATCAAAGAAATTCTTACCCAACGGACCCTTCAAAACAAACACATCTAGACAAACTTCCAAAAAAACCTAAATTCAACTGCAAAAAGGAAGCCAACAATTGTAACAAAAGTTCCTAAGAATGAACTCTATTCTTCCTCAAATTCTTATCGATATTTACCTCGTCCGACTGGAGTGAGTGTATTCTAATTAAGAACTCTCTATAGTGAGAATAATTAAGTTATTCCACCCAAGAAGCCTCCTTTCTCATGCTTCCAAAACTCTGAACTTCTTCCCATTCATGTAGTTACTATATTCTATTTATTATAATGAAATAAGCCTCTCACACGAGTCTTCTAGTGTTCATCACTGTGCGACAGTGTGTATTGTCATTTATC
The DNA here is from genome assembly GCA_027943335.1 of Chamaecyparis obtusa. NCBI lineage: Eukaryota > Viridiplantae > Streptophyta > Pinopsida > Cupressales > Cupressaceae > Chamaecyparis > Chamaecyparis obtusa. Next base: position 5,901,862 of record BSBK01000368.1, on the reverse strand, counting down.
TTCTTTTGCAACAGGAATCCCCATCTTCGTACACCTCTCCAAGTTGGGTATCAGATGAATAATAATAATTTTCTTCAAACTGTTTTCTATTTAAGACTTATCTCATTTCATGCTAACGAAATTGTGTTTCCTTTCACTTAATTCTATCTCCCTAAATTTAGCTAGGAATTGCTAAGAATAGGAGGCGGTTCCCTCCATTGGCTTAAGCTTTAATTACCTCCATAGAAATATCTCACAATAATATGGGGTGCAAAACATAGTGTTGCTCGTTGATTGACAGAAAAGTCACCAATAACTTAGTCATATGTTTCATATGAAATAATTCTTGTCAAGATAGGGATATAGACTATCCAAGATGGAAACTGTGTTTTCCCTACTGCTTATTATTCCAGAAAATTATTTCTGTTAGGTTTTTTTCAGGTATTAGAAAAAGTCCTTTTCCTTAGACAATTTTCCAGTATAAGACAAATTTCCGTCATGGGCAATTCCCACAATGAAAAGCCTATCGACTTAATAACTCAATTTTTTTTAAAAATAAACTTCCTTAATGATATATATTGGGTATGTCAAAAATGTCAACAACTACAATATAATAGAATTTTATAACCTCATAGTAAAAGTCCCATGACATTAATCATGTAATCCCATTAAATTTAAAACCACATTAATTATTGTTGTCCCACTTTTACACCCGTCCAAATTCAAATTTGTTCTTCATATCATTTAATCCTTCACTCCCATACATTTAGAAGAAATAGCCCTTCACTTGCCTCTATTCCCACTCAATTGCAATGAAATGCTCTTATTGGCAGTTCATAACATCTAATGCTATTGATTCGATGATAACATTGTTCTCCAAGAATCCAAATCATAATTTATGGCTTGAAGGAAAAGGCTCGTAGAGGGGTAAAAAATAATACAAAGTACCCATGGTTACAATTTTCAAAGCATCACGTTGTTTACAAAGGAATGTCTCATCATAAAAGCTAAGATGACAAGAGGTTTTTTTAAAAAAAGCAGTGTGCAGAGTAAGACTACCATTTCTAAAAATCAGAGTAAAGGTACCATTTCTAAAAGTCAATTATCACCTTATTCAAGTTAAACTCAAGAACCCCGCCTTAGAAATTGTGGTGTAACAACTACCAAGCATGGATATATGGGAGCAAAAAATTCTCTTGTTGACCCTGAATGGTCGTCTGTTAGTGAAACAAGAGGACACAATTCATTAGCAATACTTCAAATTCACCTGCTTACTGTGATGTACCAGAAATATATGAAAGCCATTTATCCTTCACAGACTCAGGCTCATCTGTATTACTACCTATTATAAATGTTGCTTCATCATTAACAATGACTGAAAATGATTTAGCACATCAAAGTAATAGTTAAGACACAACAAGCTTCTGATCCTTACTATGTACATGAAACCATCGAGGCTGTAACAGATTCTAGCAAACTCCAGAAGATACAAGAGAAGAAAATGAAGTAACTAAAGATAGATATCTCGTCAACAAAAATGAACGTTTGGTAGGAAGTTTTGTATCAACAAGAAAGGGTTATTAAACTAGCATTAAGGCTTCATATAATAAGAGGGGGTTGCATAAGATATTATAAGCCGAAATCCCTACAGTCACCTAGGACAGTATAATTTATGACAGAGTTATACACATAAACAAGTATTTACAAGATAGCAAGACTCTAATTGAAGTTGGAGTCCCTAGGAAATTCCTCAGCATTGTCATGTGACCTCTGCAACTGTCAGTTAGCAGTTTGTCTTCTCATTTGAATAAAAGCAGAGTCAATTCTCTTTGTTTATTCTTAAAAAGATAAATCTATTAACTAACCGTTATTAAATACTATAATTCAAATAATAGAAGTCATGACACAGTTTTCTAATTAAATAATTTCTTACGATAACAATTTCTTTACTAAGGGCATGTGTCCCGTTTTTGTTTCCCCCTCCAGCAGTGCAGAATCCTATTACATTCTTGATAAGGCCTTGCTTTTCTCATTGATATGGAAGGCTTGTTGTACCGCCACTCAGGCCCAAAACACCATTTGTATATTGTGTTTGTTTCAAAGACCTGGTTTGATCGTATCCAGGCCCAAATATAGAATTTGGCTTGACAATGGTGGTATTGGCGAGTTTTACTGAGCAACTATTTCTATTAAGAAATCCCATAGAGGACCCACCATCGGCATATCTAATATTATATTTACATTGCTAATTGGATCTCTAAGAATCATATCTTCAACGGTTCGCTGCGTGGACAGCTGCACACAGAGGTTCATTACATGATACTCTTGAGTGTGGTTTTTGCTTTGTATAATCGATGGGATGTCTTGGCACAACTTCGACAGAGGGGGTCACATGGAGACATGTTTAACTGCCATTTTCTAATTCTTGAAAAGAATATTCCTTGCGGTAAATTGGGAATGCATCTGCTACTCCTAAAGTCACAGGGTCCCTCCACCCTAGAGTGTCAACACAAAGGCCACAAAAAAAAGAAACCGAGTGTTCTTTGTGACACCCATTTGCGTTCTTTGTGAGACAAATTTCTCTCGATTTTACAATCTCTTCTTATCTGAAAAATCCTTACTTAATATTTTTGTCAATGGGAGTAAAAATCACACTTAATTCTAAAAAGACAATTTCTTTTATACAACAAGAGCACCAAAATAATCAAACTAGTAAATGATTTTCAATCGCAGACTCCAACTAATGTATGGATACAAAGCATACCCATTTTATTGCATGATGCCTAGGCCTACAAATTTGATAACGTCTAATATAAATCAGACCCAAAACCACTTTTGCGGTATGATCTATTCCTATAGTTGATGTTGAATCTGAATATGTAGTAATGACAACCTTAATACTTGTTGGAGGAGGTTTTCTCACCAGTCCCAAATTGTGAATCACAGATGATAACTACACTGCCTTATGAATAGAACCAACAAATTACTATAGACCTCGGGCTACATCCAGATTGTTACTTAGAAGGGTTTTGTCTTGTAACTTTCTGATAATCACAAAGAATACCATAAGAACTGCAAAGATAAAAATCACAAATAAAACATAATAACATAATCAATGTCTTCTAATTGCCCTCAATCCCTTTTATAAATACTCTCCTTCCAAAAAGCAGTGAACTCCTCCATAAATCCTAACTTTTAGGTGACTTGACTTAAACATTAAGTTTACCATTTATTAGAAATCTCTCCAAGAATAAGTCACCAAGAAAGTTCATTTATAACTTAAAGTGGTCCCACGTCTATGCTTGAAAAGTAGGAACTTAAGGTGTGGCCCCATAATGAATAATTAAAATAATATTTGATGAGACTTTATCTTTTTGGCCTCTTATTTAATTAATCATTTTATACCCTTATTAATCCCTTGGTTCCATATTGGGAACATTACAAATCTTCCCACTCTGAGATTGTTTGCCCAAAGCAATCACTAGAATCAAATTTGATTAGGATCAAGTACACCATTTAATTCCCAGATCCTAAGGAAATCTTGGTTCATCTCCTTCAACTATCCATTGCTCTAAACTGATGTAAATATGGTAAGACCAAAGAATGAAGTACACTACCATAATTCCAATGTAGAAGTGCCTCAAACCAAACCTCACACCATAGCAACCTATAAGTACTCTTGTGGATGAAGAATTGAGTCAACAAAAGTGCAAAAACACTATTATAAGCTAGAACAATGTTCATATATGACCCCACATGGGTATCCCTATACACAGATGAATTTAGATCAACAATGTCATTAAGCACGATGAGTACACCAAGGTCTGGTTCAAGGGTTGAGTCCACTAAAGTTGTAAAATGAGGATGTAATTCTTTGGCTACTGAAGAATTTTCTAAGTGTATATCTTTATTAAGTCCCATTGCCAAGCATGAAGTATCATCATATGAAGATATTATATTGTTGCCAACACCATGTATCAAGACTGCCATGTCAGGGGGATAAGGAGATATGTTGTCATTGTCATTAATGGAATAATATGATTTATCCCCTTGCAATTCTTCACTCACAAAACCTATGCATTTCGGTGAGATGGATCATTTACCATATAGACACTCTTTCTTTCCTATTTTAGAGGCACTCTTCCATCTTTGATTGATTAGCTCTTTAGGCTTTGGTGTTTTATACCATCTGTATCTTTGAGTTTAGTTGTTTGCCTTTGTTTGCCTCCTAATTCAAGTAGTGTCATTTGAGGGCACTCATATAGATTACAGTCTTCTCTACCTGGTCATGCTCTATTTCAGTGGAGGATCTTCAGATTAGCAGTTACTTCTTGACAAAGTTTTCATCTTATTGCTTCAGTGATGTTCTACATGTTCATTTTTGTTCCTATTTTCTGGAACATCCCTAGTTTTGGAGGCTTCTTTAGCCCTTTAGACTAGTCTTTGTCTCTTTTTGGAGTAGAGTTTTTCCCACTACTACATTTGGGGCCAAATTTTGACAGAAGTTTCCGATGGGTAACTTTTTCTTACGAATTTGGTATTTTTTTTGGTAATAGGCCCCGATGATGTCGGTATTCCGATGGGTGTTTAATTGACCATTGGATTTCTGACAGATTCGAGGTATACATTCAAAAAAAAAGTGAAACAACCTCATCATTTTTATTTCGATTGGAGAGCAGGAGAAAAGGAGCGACAGTTGAGCGCGGGAGAAGGTATGTGATTTCTTCATCTTTCGAGCCTCTGGCATCATATTCGAATGCATTTCATTTTATTGTTGAGGGAGTTGCTTTCTGAAATGACTGCATTCTACTGGTGTCATGCCCTAGCCAGTGCTTTATCTCTATTATTTGATGTTATTGGTGCTTGTGCTCAAGGATATCGATTCACTGTATTCAAATGTTTGGATTCACATTTGTTGATATTACTAGCATATGTGTTTAATGATGCCATTGTATATTGTTGTCACTAAAATGACCACATTCTAGTGGTGTCGTGCCCTAGCCCATGCTTTAACTCCATTATTTGATGTTATTGGTGCTTGTGCTCAAGGATATCCATTTTTTTGAAATGTTGACTGTGGTTATCAAATGGACAGCCTGTGAGCTTCTAGCTAGGCACCATTTGTATTGATAGCTTAGGGCATCAAATGTATTGTATCATTGATAGTTGAGACTTTGTTAGAAGGAAATAAGACACAGAACGATTTTTATTTAGTTTCTCTATTTTGATCCCTAAGTGGCTTACAACCCTAGAGAAGTATATGCAGATTTACAGATCCAGTTGCAGGATACATAGAAGCCTATAATTCATAAGAAATCCATGCATCCAATTTGAATAACAATTAATATAAAGAACTAGGGTCCTCCAATGGCCCAATCATCCGGACCTTGACTGTCCACTCAACCAGTGACCCTTCAAAACCAGGTTATCATGCAATCAGTGAGTGATCCTTCATTCTCCTAGTCTGCCCTGCATCCAAACATATTGGAAATACACAATACAATGATAACAAGTCTTTCACAACCCCCCTTCCCCTAAGGAACACTATCAACCATCCCTTCAACATAGTATTTCACTGTTTTATGAGTGGATTGTGCAGGAACAATTAACATTAAACAAGGAGAAAAATCTTCAACACATCTTGGAAACCATTGAATTCAATAATAAATGAAACCTAACACCAACACTATTCCTTTCATAGTTGTAGGAAATATGGGAACCATTTTTGACAGATATTGTACAAACAAAGAGAATACTCCCAAGAGGAAATGCTTCAATGTGGAACAATTGAAGGACAATATTTTACTTTTATATGCACATCTGCAATGTTTTTGATATATTTCTGAGATAACAAAACCATAGAAAGAATAGCATATAGAAGAAAGTAAAGAATAATGGTCATATTTTGAGATATTGTGGAAACTTAAAGGGAAGAATGCTTGGTGGGGTTATCATGCAATCAATGAGTGATCCTTCATCCCCCCCTCTTCCAGTGACCCTTCAAAACTGGGTTATCATGCAATCAGTGAGTGATTCTTCATTCTCCTGGTCTGCCCTGCATCCAAACATATTGGAAATACACAATACAATGATAACAAACCTTTCACAATCCCCCTTCCCTCAAGAAATCACTATCAACATCCAGACCTTGACTATCCCCTCAACCAGTGACACTTCAAAACTGGGTTATCATGCAATCAGTGAGTGATCCTTCATTCTCCTGGGCTGCCCTGCATCCAAACATATTGGAAATACACAATACAATGATAACAAGTCTTTTACAATCTCCCTTCCCTCAACGAATTTCTATCAACATCTAGACCTTGACTGTCCCCTCAACTAGTAACCCTTCAAAATCGGGTTATCATGCAATCAGTGAGTGATCCTTCGTTCTCCTGGTCTGCCCTGCATCCAAACATATTGGAAATATACAATACAATGATAACAAGTCTTTCACAATCCCCCTTCCCTCAAGGAACACTATCAACAAGTGACCCTTCTTCTTATCAGCCATATCCAATGTTTCATTGAAGTCATGGCCAAGAATGAAGGTCACCTTACCCATACCATTCATGGATTCTGAAATGTTGTTCCAAACTCCTGCAAACTTTTCTATTGCTTCTTGTTGCTTTTTTAAATACTTCTTCTACCACAATGTCCTCCTGGCCCATCTTCTTGATCTTCCTGGCTAAAGCGGACGAATCCACACACAATAACCCAAAATGAAGGGTTTTGTATCTTTAATGAATCTCAGTCACTGGTAAAGCATGGATAGTCAAACCAGTGGTCTCCAAAGCATTCAATAAGTGAATATGAATGTTTGAAAACTTTCCTCTCAACTTCCCCAACCACTCCTAATCGGTTAGAGGGATATTCTAGAATCTCCACTATTCCTATCCTTACCAACAATTCTTAAACATACTTTATCTGATATGATAAAAACATGATAAACTGAACCAATGGCATGTTCTTCGTGTGGTACAAGGAAGATTTGGCTGTCAAATCTTCCTTCGTGCAAGTTGAGCGTGAGAGAAGGTATGTGATTTCTTCATCTTTGATTGGTATCTTTGACGGGCAATGTCTTTCGAGCCTCTGGCATCATATTTGACCACAAATTTCAAATGCATTGCATTTTATCTGATCATGAATGCTCACTAAAATGACCGCATTCTACTGGTGTCATGCCCTAGCCCGTGCTTTATCTCCATTATTTGATGTTATTGGTGCTTGTGCTCAAGGATATCGATTCACTATTTTCAAATGTTTGGATTCACATTTGTTGATATTACAATTCATCATATCAGATAAAGTATGTTTAAGAAGTTTTAGTGTCTAAACACTCAGCTAATCCCTCTAACCGATTAGGAGTGGTTGGGGAAGTTGAGAGGAAAGTTTTCAAAAATTCATATTCACTTATTGAATTCTTTGGAGACTACTGGTTTGACTATCCAGCGTTAATGTTTAGAAGAGATCAATGAAGTATTTAAAGACATTCTTACATGTTTGGAGAGGTTTAAGAGGCACTTATCATAATTGTACCCTCACAAACAACAGCATAGACTGGTTTTACTAAGTTTCCTTTCTCTATTTTGAGGTTTCCTTTCTCTACTGCAGGGGTATAGTCAGAGGGCTCATTGACAAAATGATCCTTTGAATGGTTACTATGAATATGAATGATTTGATATAGCATATTTCTCATTTTACTTGTGTGTGTGTGAAAATTGTACGTGATTTGTAAACACAACACTTCAGTAAAATATTAGAGGTTAGCTATAATCGAAATCGTGCAAAATTGAAAACTATCTAACCAAGCGATTTATTGCTTTCTAGTAGGTGCAAGATTAATGTTCTCAGATTGTTATCGAGATCAGTGACCTAGACGACACCTAAATGAAGGATTTGAATGCAATTGATCTAGATATGAATTGAATGCAATTAAGCTATTTTTTTGGTATTTCTATGCAATAAGAATGATAAAAACTGATATGAATCTATGCTAATATGGAAATTGATATGCTAAAATGATCTAACAATGATATGAAAAAGAATCTAAATGAATGTAAAAAAAACAAATTGATCTCACAATAGCCTTGATTCGCAATAAGCTTTGATTCTCCCAATTCTAATTCTCCAGCGTGATTGTGCAAAAATATGAGATGCTTGGATGCAAATTTGAGAGATGAATTATGAAGAGCTGAGCCTTGTTTTTATAGAAATCCAAGGCTTTGGAGGTGCATGGAAGAAAGCCATAAATCACTCAAATAACTCAGGTTGATTTTTGAGTTATTTTTAAATAACAGATAATTAAGTCACAAAAATCATGCAAAAGCACAGTTTAACTCGAATTAGAAGTTTAGATCAACTTTAAAACTCAAAAAGATGTTGAGTTTCAAAAAGCTAACAACTTGCATTGATTTTTCAATTTGAGTTTAACTGGTCCTTGAATGTGCACATGGATAATTATGATTTAATAAATAAATAAAATGATTTATGCTCAACTTAACTGATTTTTGAAATGAAATAATTAATTTATGGGTTAATTAACTATTTTATCAAACTTTTATTAAAAACTATATTATTAAATAATGACAACTTGCTTTAATTAATTAAATAAGAACTTAATCAATTATTCATAGGATATTGGATTTATTGTGAAAATTAAATAATACAATTAATAATAGATAGAATTAAATTTAATTACACAATTAAGTGGCAAGATATTAAATCTGATTAATTAAATATGAAAATATTCAATTAATCAAACTTAGGATAAATGTGATTTATTTTCAAATAATCATTAAATTAAAGATAATTATGATGATTAGGAATATTACTAGGAATATTCCCCGATGCAGAATTTAAGATAATCAATTAGGATTCGATGATGTTTAGATGTGTCTTAGATTAGGACTTCTATGTCGATTTCATTCGAATTGTTGATATAGGAGATTAATGAACTTATAGCCCATTTTTGGGGTATTACATTTTGCCCCTCTTTGAATTGTTGTGCGAAGCGCAGTTGTTCAAAGATAGTCTGTGTTTGATAGAGATATGAAATTGATTCGAAATTGATAATTGATATGAGACAGAAGCTAATTGATATTGATTTGATATGGAGATAATAGGTCCTAAATGACCAAAGATAATGTTTACTATAATAGCAAATGAACCTATGATTGCGAAAAAGTGTCAAAATGTCTGATTCCAAACCTTAGGATTGCAAAGAAGTGAGTGACCCATTCTAGACTCGATTGTCTTAGGAGAACTAGCAGGTATCACATCCGAACCCTTCAATTGCTGAAGAACCAAGGAAAGAACACTATGATCCGATGGTTGCAAAAACTGATACAGTTTACAAGATTAGGAAAATACCAGATTGATATGGATCTTGATGAATCTAATATGCCCCAAGTGATGATAGATTTGCCCCGAGCAATGAGGTCTTTTAATGAATCAGTAAGTAGATGTGATTATTGTCTTGATCACTGATGAAAGATATTGATTTTCATAAAGATATGACTTCAAATTTGATTACAGACTTTGAATGATGTGCAATACCATGCCCCCTTCGGGATTAAAATTGAAATCTGATAAGAAAAGTCAGTGTTGAGAGTGCAGAATCATGTTAATTGATTGGAAAAGTGGTTATACACATTCAAGAATGCATTTTGCATCGTTGGAAGGTCCCAAAAGACCAACTTTGATTAGGTTAAACCATGAGTTGACCATAGTTGACCAAGTTAAAATTTTGATAGTTTGATGTAAGATAATTAGTTAAGTTGAATTATGGATTTCTGTGATGATCGAAGGTCAACTATGCAAGTAGTTAATAATATAAACAATCTTAGATTTTGATTTTGATCCCGAAAAAGGATTCTACTTGCTATTTCGTTGGAGGAACCTTCGTGTAAAATTCAACTCTTGTTAGATTTGAAGATGCAATTTGAAGAATCGTTTAAGCATTGAAGTTTGTTTAGCCATTGTGAGATCATGCAAACATGCAAAATGCAAAGAGACATGCAAAATGAAATGCAACCTAAGACATAGGACCTAGTCACTGATCATATGTCGATTTGTTATCATCATTGAACTTTTAGGTAACTGGATAAATCAATACAATGCCCACTAGCTATGAAACCATAGACATATGAATATCAATTTGTAACACTCAAGAACCAATACAACACCCACTGGTCCAAAACCATGGATATATGAATATTGATTTTGTTTTCAGAATGTAGGATTAGATATAAGCACCAAGGCACAAACGCCAGGATGACCTGAATATCATGTCCATTTTGATATAGCAATTTGTATAAGCATCAAAACATAAACATCGTGATGACCTGAATATGCTTTAAGTGACAAACACATCAAACAGCTAAGAGATCATTCTAAATCCCATGTGAATTACCCGTAGTGACCCTTTATCGTTCACATCCTTAGGTAAGATTGTGTTTCATAGTAGGAGGAAGAACTCACTCAAAAAGACAATAGTTAGATCAAACTTCCTTGAATTTTTTGGGTATCAATGGTTGAGGTACGCATGGCCATCCAATTCGAGATAGAGGCTCTTATAGTCAGACACCATTTCAATCCAGAATTTCCAAAGTTGTTAGATTTTCACATACAAGCAGAAGACAAAGAAAAGATTATGCCCCCTGTCATCACTCTCTAAATCTTGTAAAGGACATCATCGAAGAGCTCGAAGGGACACAATATGAAAAAATCTCAATGCGAATCAGTAAGCATACAAGGAGATAAAAGCATGTAAAAAGCATAGATTGTTTTCAGTTGAGTTTTGATGTTTGATTGCGTTGTTGTAGATGCAAAATCCTTTCTGGAGACAAGACTGACTGATTGAATCACATGAAGCTTCAAAGGACTTTGACTAGATATGATCTATCTAAGATACATGGGAGACCATAGGATATTACATTGATTGCCCCCAAGTGTTAAACATTGATAGGATACAGACACTTGAGCTGGTTGGTGTACAGACCGACTTATTGAAAACTGGAAATGTTGAAACAAACTGGGAGATACGTACAAACTAAAGCAAGACTGAAAGCTGGGAAAGACCAAGATTATGCTAATAGATGGAGTGTTTTGAACAAGTGGCACCCATTTGCCGGGTTTTCACCATCTTGGTAGAGATTCTATTTTTGCTACTAAGGCGCCTGTTTCCAGGTTTTCACCAAGGCACTTTTTCTTTTTTTTGTATTTTTTATTTTTCAATTTTTTTGAATTTTTGATATTTTTTGATTTTTTTTTGTACTTTTGATATTTTTTGATTTTTTTGTGAATCATCAAGGTGCCTATTGCTAGGTTTTCACCAAGATGTTCATTTTTTCAGGACATTTCCCAATTTTAAAGATTTTTTCAGGACATTTTACCATAGACTGAATGCCTTAGGCGTAGAATTTCTTCAGATGGAGAACATTGATTGATTCTCGGAGCTGTTCTCCTTCAGTCATTGAGAGTTGATAGGCATCAGAGCCAAAAGTAGTAGTGATGACAAAGGGACCCAGCCAGTTGGGTTTGAACTTCCCCTTGCGTTCTCGATGGGATTGATTTTTCAGATTTTCTCTCAAGACTAGATCGCCAACCTGAAATTCTCTGCGTCTGACTTTCTTGTTGTAGCCTCTAGACATTCTCTTTTGATATACTCTGAGATGATCATACGCTGCTTGTCTGTGCTCATCTAGTAGCTCAAGTTCTTGCAACCCAGACACTTTGTAGTCATCATCAGTTACTAGACCATGCATTTTGATTCTGAGTGATGAGATTTCAACCTCAATAGGCAGTACCGCTTCAGACCCATAAACTAAAGTGAAAGGTGTAGCCCCAGTAGGTGTTCTAATACTTGTTCTGATATTGGTTCTGATACTTGTTTTGATACTGGTTCTGATACTGGTTTTGATACTGATTCTAATACTGGTTTTGATACTTGTTTTGATACTTGGTATACTTGATAGCATCTTTTTCCATTGCCAACTCCTAAGCAAGATCATATCGTGCAGTCCCAATGTCTAGCAAGGTGGAGAACAAGAGGGATTGACAAGCTGGTGGAAGAGATGGAAGACGAGAATGAAGGAGAATAAAGGGAAGAAATCCTCAAGGGAAAACTTCTTCAAGAATACCCAAGCTAGGGAAAAATTGTCATGTAAAGTGCATTTGGACAAGCAATAAAAGGTTAGCATAGGATAAGTCACAAAAGTGTAATGTCAAAGAAGGACAAGATGTAGTCCAAAGGAGTAGACATGTCAAGAGGCTTCATATCACTGTGTTTTACTCTTTCTTTATTTTATTAGATCAAGACCAAAGGGAAAAAGGACAGCGATAGGCAAAAATGAATGGAGGAAGATAAATATGAAGGTTAAATAGGAAGGGAATGAAAGCAAGATCACTGTAAAATAGCTCACAAGATAGCCAAATGTTTGTGTATAGATCAACATTGTCAAGATCAAAGAGAGAAGATGGAATGGATGAAATATGTAGAAGAACTACGCATGATGCCTGATTGCCAAGTTTTCATCATGGTACTTATCCAAGGTGCCACAAGGGAGTGGTTTTCACCATAAGATGAATTTATTTCTCTTTACTTTTTCTACCAAGGCACCTGTTTCCAAGTTTCCACCAGGCACATTTTCAATTTTTTCATTTTTTTTTTTTTGAATTTTTGGAAGAAGGCAAGCTTTTTAGATAGTGCTCCTTGAAAAGATAAACCATGATATGCCAAGGATTCAAAATGATATGCTCAAAGATGCTGATAGGGAAAGGAAGATGGAAGAGAAAAATGGAGGATAAGATTTTATGTAAAGCGAGTGAGGTTGGAAGATAGGAGGAATAGGCAAATGAGGAAAAAAGATAGAAGGTAGAAGGATAATGAATGGAAGGATTGTGAAAGGGTAGATGGAAAGGAAGGCAAGATCAACATCAACACACACCTTGAAGGGTGGCGAGAGGATGGAGGAAATGTGAATGAAGGAATATGGTGAATGGATAGCAGAGGTTGTGGTTTAGGCACGTGGAATGGAATAATATTTTTGGAGGGAGATGAAGTGGAAGCCTTTGGAAGCTTGAATGTCAACTTTACTTGTTGTTTAACACCAGACTCTTTCAAGAGATACTTTGGAATCCATATAGCTGCAGACTTTTTATTTCCTTTTGATGATTTAGAGATAATATCATCAATGATGGATTTTGGAACCCATACTTGTCTTGTAGTTTTTTTCTTAGATATCTCTTTTGACTTTATGTTTCCATGCCGATTAAAGGAGACATGGTGATCTTCTCTTTTTGATGGATTCTTGTATTGCTTATTTTTCTTGTATTGAACATTCAAGTTACTTCCAAAAGACTTGGGACTTGTGGAAGAAGGAGGATATGACTGGTTTAGATGGGTGGGTGGATGAAAAGGATTCAAGGGTATGCATCTATGTTGATCTTGAGGAAAGATGGGAGATGGAGGTATGTAAGGACCCAAGATGGATGACAAATTAGGAGAGTTAGGAGGGGAAAGTGAAGGGACATAAGGACCCAAGATAGAAGGTAGACGTGAAGCCTTTAGTAGTGGTGGAAGAGGTCCTAGGATGGAAGTGGAAGACGCAAAAAGATAATCAATAAGTTCATCAACATCTATATGACAACCAAGGATATCAGCATCTTTAGAGTGAGCATTAGAATTTTCAATAGAATCATGGACATCTTGAATATGAGCACCTTCTTTGATAGGATTGTTCAAAGCTTGCAAAGACTTAAGAAGAGTAGAAAGTGGAAGTGAACATGGAGTGGTAGAATAAGAAGATGGAAGACTTTGATCTTGACAAGGATCTTTGGATAGCACAAGTGCATAATTTTTCTTTTGATTTTCAATAGGCTTAACATTGGAAGTAACAACACCATTTTTAAAAACCTTAATGGAAGTATCATCTTTGAAAAATGCAAGTGTAGTAAGGTTATTTTGATTGCCAATAAGCTCAACAGTGTAAGTAGTAGCTTGATCTTGCTTAGGAGAAGACTTAAGACATGATGGAATGCATGAAAAAGGGTGTACAAGATCAAAAGAACCATGAAGTAGATAAGAGACATCGGGAAAAGGAGTGGATGACACGGAGGGTTCTTGATCTTGATCTTTCTTAATATTCTTTTCTTTATCATTTTTAGAGTCCTCTTGACGTGGAGCCACTTCTAAGGACAAGGAAGCATGTTGGGATTGTATGGATGACTTTGGAAGAGATGGTGGAGGACTAGCTGAAGTAGGGATTATAGCATATGAAGGCTTAGGCTCTTTAGGTTTATCATTATTGAAAGTATTTGTAGCCAAGTGAAGGTTAGCTTGAGTTTCTTTAAGAGGTAGCCCTGGAGGATAACTATAGGGAACCACATGAAAAGTATCAGGACTTGTGTCGGATGAAGGTTCTATGAAAGATTTGAAAGACTCAGAAGCTTTAGGAAATGTATGGGTATTGGAGGAAGTAGGGGATGGAAGGGAACCATCACTAGACAAACGTTCAACATTAACATGACCTTGCTTGAGAAGATAATCTTTATTTTCAGCAGGAGAGTCTTTAGGAGAAGGATTCTTATAATATTGATGCTTCAAGCTAGCACGATGCATTTTATAGTCCTCAGCAGTAGTAGATGGATCATAATCAAGGTATTGTCCACAAAAGCTATCAAAATCTCTTTCAAAATCAAAATCATATGGATCACCATCACGATCTATCCAATGTGACAGCCCATTTGTAGTAAGTAGGAACACACGATGAGGAGGACTCTTAGGAACAAAGGTGTCATAGGTATCATTACATTGTCTATCGTCATAGTCATCATAGTCTCCAAAGCTTTATGTGTCACTCTCTGTGGAAGAAGTATCATAAGGGTTGTCACGTTGCTCACATTTTGTCTGAGGGCATGGTGACATGTACAATTCTTTATCAAATGGAAAAGAGCATAGAGTTTCCATGGAGAACTCTTTAGGTTCCTTTTCTTTCTCAAGTTTGTCAAGCTGGACCTACATAGCTTGCTGCTGCTTCATCATAGTGGTGATTAGAGCTTCTTCCTCTTGTGTATTGATTCTTTGAGACATGTGTACTGATTCTCAATAGCTATTGCTCTGTTCTTGACACAGTGATTTGTTCGATAGATTCTGGAACTAGGCTAAAAAAGCTAAATATCTGGCAATCCTAACAATTTTCTGACAACTTTCAAAAATTTCCCAAATGAAACTCTGAAAAACTCGTACGACAGTGGGTGAGCTATGAAATGACACTTGATGGAAACTCATATGACTTTTTGACTTCCTGAGATGACTTTTGAGTCCAGAAAAGAATTTGACTTCAGATTTTGCAAATTTTGAGTTTTCAGATTTGGATTGTTTGCAAATTTCAATGTCTAGATTTGAAGATTGTAACAGATTTGTTCATTTTCAGTAACTAGATAGGTAAACAAGCACGCAAAACAACAAGCACATGATTTCAAGCATGTTTGAAAATAATGAACAAGGGCAAAAGCAACCTTGCACATGAACAATCAAGTGACTTATTCGTTCTAATCCTCAAAAGTGCTAATTGTGTATGTTCCAAAAATGTTTTGCAATAACGCACATATACCCTATAAAATGAAAATTTGGCCTCGCTAGGGTTTTTAGTAATGGTTTGACTCTGCAACTTTTATGATCCAAAAGGGTGAACTCCAATCCCGGCGCACCAGGGTTTTGACACAGTCTGAGAACTTAATCTTCAGGAGCTGCTAGGGAGATCTGACAACCCAACAATGAACCATGCCCATGGAGATTTCTTCCACAAGGACATTTATATAGCGGCTGTCACTACCACGGTGAAAATGGCTATGACCGCTTGAGGTTCTGTCAACGTAGTTTTCCCTGTGAAGGGATTGTCCGCTACAGTTAACCCTCTCTAAAGATGACTCGCAATAGTATACCACAAGGGGACTTGGCTCCAGATCCAAGGTTTTTGACACCTTTTCACTTTTAACCCAAACAAAGCAAGCAGATTAATCTGACACGCTAAGACAAAGTTTTGCTTCACCAAGGTCTATGATGCCAACTCCATGTAATCTATCAACCTCTCTGGGGAGAGAATGTATCAATCAATAAGAGAAGGCGCACTAACTAATTTTGATTCACCAAAGCTCGTGATGTCAACCCCACGTGATCTATCAACCTCTCCTGGGAGAGAATGTATCGATCAATAAGAGAAGACACACTAACCAAGTTAAATGTGAAATGCACTAAGTATCCTCCCTACCTACAAGGATTCTGTCGTCAAGAAAGATTTCGCTAGGAATCCAATCTCTCAAGAATCAGGAATAGTTTTCATAGGGCCTAATTACTATGTGAGCACAGATATATTCCCGAAAGCAAATCTACCAAAAGTACCCAAAAAGCAGAAAGAGGAACACTTAATGCTTAAAACAAATATGAGATGAGTCCACAAGGTGGAACACTTAACACCTCACACAAGCTGAAAATGAGTCCCCAACTTAGAAAACAAGTGAGTTCCTAAAAGCACAAAAGGGTTGCCAAGTGGAACACTTAACGCTTCTATCCTGTTGACCCCTCCCCTTTATGGCGCTGAGATTGCAACCACGGGGCAGAAATGAGGGGCCGGTGGATTAGTGAGTCCAATAACCTAAGATAGAAATCAAGATCAATCACAAGTATCTAAGACTACTTAATGAATCCTTAAGGGGTCACAACCTAGTATCAATTATGCAAGTGTGTAAAACAAAAGCATGAAAAGAATCACCCAAGCTAGACACAAGAGAGATTTATTTTAAGTCTCAAATTGAAATATTATTAGATGAAGGAGAATACCTGGGATCCTTGCAACACGCTTAGTAGATTTTACCTGATTTTTAGCAATTTTTGTTGAGCTTTACTATGCAAGCAAGCTACGAACTCTCCAACAAGTCAACAAGCAAACAAGATATGCAAGGTATATTCAACTTATAAAAACCCTAGGGTTAAATCTAAAAATCAATTATTAGGAGCAATAATAATAAAAAATTAATCCAAATGACAACTCATATCATGCATTGAATCATATGAAAAATAAGTGCATACCCATCACAAAATTTTAATTTTTTTGCACTACATTTGACCTAGTCAACAAGATCTAATTTTTTTGATATGATTTTGGTCACAAAAATAAAAATTAAAAATAGAAACCCCTGCTAAAAAATAGAGAGCTTTCCAAAAATGCAAAATTTTTAGAAAAATCTCTTTAGTTGTGCCCTAGAGACCCATTTTATCAAAATATACCAGGTTTTATAAATTGACTATTTGAGCTATTATATCATGTCCAAATTTAAAACACAAAGAATGTACCCCCTGTAGAATTCAAAGAGATTTCCAAAAATATAAAAATTTCTGAAAAATATGCTGATTTGCGTTAGATATTAATTTTTTCCAGAATTTCAAGAAAAAATTATTAAAAATTAAAAAGATCTCAAAAAATTCTAAATTTTTTACTGTAGCTTCCCTAATATGTCACCAATTTGTAAAAAAAGTTTCAAACCAAAAATCCAAGCCGTTTGGGAGATAAAATTAAATCTTTGAAACTTTAGGGTTTTAGCTCCTAAAAAAAAATCAAAACCAGCATGCAAAGGTGGGTTGCCCCACGGTGGGTGCCAGAAATGTGTGTGTAAAAATTATACCTGATCTGTAAACACAACACTTTAGTAAAATATTAGAGGTTAGCTATAATCGAAATCATGCAAAATTGAAAACTATCTAACCAAGCGATTTACTGCCTTCTAGTAGGTGCGAGATTAATGTTCTTAGATTGTTATCGAGATCAATGACCTAGATGACACCTAAATGAAGGATTTGAATGCAATTGATCTAGATATGAATTGAATGCAATTGATCTAGATATGAATTGAATGCAATTAAACTATTTTTTTGGTATTTCTATGCAATAAGAATGATAAAAACTGATATGAATCTATGCTAATATGGAAATTGATATGCTAAAATGATCTACCAATGATATGAAAAAGAATCTAAATGAATGTAAAAAAAACAAATTGATCTCACAATAACCTTGATTCGCAATAAGCTTTGATTCTCCCAATTCCAATTCTCCAGCGGGATTGTGCAAAAATATGAGATGCTTGGATGCAAATTTGAGAGATAAATTATGAAGAGCCGAGCCTTGTTTTTATAGAAATCCAAGGCTTTGGAGGTGCATGGAAGAAAGCCATAAATCACTCAAATAACTCAGGTTGATTTTTGAGTTATTTTTAAATAACAGATAATTAAGTCACAAAAATCATGCAAAAGCACAGTTTAACTCAAATTAGAAGTTTAGATCAACTTTAAAACTTAAAAAGATGTTGAGTTTCAAAAAGCTAACAACTTGCATTGATTTTTCAATTTGAGTTTAACTGGTCCTTGAATGTGCACATGGATAATTATGATTTAATAAATAAATAAAATGATTTATGCTCAACTTAACTGATTTTTGAAATAAAATAATTAATTTATGGGTTAATTAACTATTTTATCAAACTTTTATTAAAAACTATATTATTAAATAATGACAACTTGCTTTAATTAATTAAATAAAAAATTAATCAATTATTCATAGGATATTGGGTTTATTGTGAAAATTAAATAATACAATTAATAATAGATAGAATTAAATTTAATTACACAATTAAGTGGCAAGATATTAAATCTGATTAATTAAATATGAAAATATTCAATTAATCAAACTTAGGATAAATGTGATTTATTGCCAAATAATCATTAAATTAAAGATAATTATGATGATTAGGAATATTACTAGGAATATTCCCCAATGCAAAATTTAAGATAATCAATTAAGATTCGATGATGTTTAGATGTGCCTTAGATTAGGACTTCTATGTTGATTTCATTTGATTTGATGATGTAGGAGATTAATGAACTTATAGCCCATTTTGGAAACTTGAAGTTTGGAATAGCTTGTGCAAGGGTGAAAGTAGTTTTGATCGTTTTGGTCGTGACTGTTCCTCTACACAGTCAAAAAATGTAACTATCTAATGATTATATGTAATGTTGAATGGATTAAATGTTTTATTCTTGGTAGAAGTGAATGGAAGGAATAGTATTGGTGTTAGGTTTCATTTATTGTTGAATTCAATGGTTTCCAAGATGTGTTGAGGAGTTTGCTCCTTGTTTAATGTTAACCGTTCTTGCACAATCCACTCATACAATAGTGGAATGCTATGTGATTGACAATTTCATACAACTGGTCCTTTGGCGTGTATTAAATACAATCCAGTCACTTATTGAATACTTTGGAGACTACTGGTTTGACTGTCCATGTGTTACCAGTGTCCGAGATTCATTAAAGGATACAAAACCCTTCATTTTGGGGTTATTGTGTGTGGATTCAAATGTAGGTTTGATTTGGTTAATGTTTAGAAGAGATCAATAAAGTATTTAAAGACAATCTTACATGTTTGGAGAGGTTTGAGAGGCACTTATCATGACTGTACCTTCACAAACAAAGACAGACTGGTTTTACTAATTTTTCTTTCTCTATTTTGAGGTTTCCTTTCTTTGCCCCAGGGGTACAGTCAGAGGGTTCATTGAAAAAATGATCCTTTGAATGGTTACTATGAATATGAATGATTTGATATAGCATATTTCTCATTTTACTTGAAGTTTGGAATAGCTTGTACTTGAAATTTGGAATAGCTTGTGCTTGTGTTGGAATTCTTGGTAGAAGTGAATGGAAGGAATAGTGTTGGTGTTAGGTTTCATTTATTAGTGAATTCAATGGTTTCCAAGATGTGTTGAGGAGTTTACTCCTTGTTTAATGTTAACTATTCCTACACAATCCACTCATACAACAGTGAAATGCTATGTGATTGACACAAATTTGCTCACAACATTTGTGTATTAAAACTATTCACAACTTAATAATATTAGGTAATCAAATGCTTAAATCAATGTATTCAAGTTGTGGGAATTCACAGGGCTATTCTATATCTAACACAAATGCACCTGTAAGTTCACCGAAATAGTAGGCAAAGAAAGAATAATTTAAAAAGTTTGAATCAATAGTAACTGTATTATTTTAAGATTAAATATAAATCCACTAGTTAAGTCTTAAAATGTCAAAGACACTAGTTAAGTCTTATAATGTCAAGTAGGTAAAGCAATAATAAGAATATTGCATAAACATAGGTAACGATGTCCAAATAGTAATACATGTAATGTACTTTTCATCATATCTTTGAAACGTGTCATTATTATCCAGGAGCATTCTGATACTGCCATTACTATCTTACATGTGTGGGACAACTCATTACATTTGTGCCATTTGAGAAAGACTGGCCTACTCCAAAAGTGGTGGGAAGGCGCCGTCATTCTGTACCTTATGTGCTAAAGATGGCAGCCAGACATTAATTATGGCCATGCCTATCATGGTTACTTCTCCGATCAATTCACAGTTAGGCATTAATTTGCTTAACTTGGTTTATCGGAGAAGTAAAAGATCTTGGAAATTGATCTGCTCCTGACTGTGATAGGCATGGCCATAATTAATGCCTGGCTGCTATCTTCGGCACGTAAGGTACTGAATGACGGTGCCTTCCCGCCACTTTTGGAGTAGGCCAGTCTTTCTCAAATGGCACAAATGTAATGAGCTGTCCCACACATGTAAGATAGTCATGGTGGTATCAGAATGCTCCTAGATAATAATGACACGTTTCAAAGATACGATGACAAGTATGTTACATGTATTACTATTTGGACATCATTACCTATGTTTATGCAATATTCTTATTATTTCTTTACCTACTTGACATTATAAGACTTAACTAGTGTCTTTGACATTTTAAGACTTAACTAGTGGATTTATATTTAATCTTAAAATAATACAGTTACTATTGATTCAAACTTTTTCAATTATTCTTTCTTTGCCTACTATTTCAGTGAGCTTATGGGTGCATGTGTGTTGGATAAAAAATAGCCCCATGAATTCCCACAACTTGAATACATTGATTTAAGCATTTGATTACCTAATATTATTAAGTTGTGAATAGTTTTAATACACAAATGTTTATGGCCTAGCTGAGCCCCAATCTGCTATCAATCACATGATTTAACGTATAGTGTTTTCTTGGTTGTTCCATTTGTTCCTTGACCTTGACTATGGATTAACTATCATTTTCAAGCTTGAGTGTGGCTTCATACCACACACCGTTTGTAGATTTGTACACAACGCTGATTTACGAATGTAAATAACACATTGAACGTAATCTACAAACGTGTGTGGTATGAAGTCTTGCTGAAGTTTGAGTGTCCTCCCTTTATTCTAGTGAGGGATTGGAATGAGTTCATTTTGGATTGAAAGGAGAAATTAAATTAGACTTACTATCCAAAATACATAAAAAACATGCACATAAACACGACAACTGAGAAACATAAATGTAGATTTCACAATAGCTGAGAAACATAATTGTAGGCATCATAGTCACAATCTTTTGGAGATAATTGTGTTGTGTACCCAAGTAGTGGAGAGAAAATTCTGCACCCCCGATTCCAAGTTGAATACATCTGTTGGAGGACCTTGTATTCATGAGCAACAGATGTAGTCATCTTGGAATCGGAGGTGCAGGAGTTGCTCTCAATCATCTGGGTATACAACTCAATTACGTTGTCTCCAAAAAATTGTGACCACGATGCCTACAATTATGTTTCTCAGCTGTTGTGTCCCAGGACCCCTTATGACCCTTTACGACCATTTATGATCCCTAAGAATACATCTTAGAGGTCTTAAAATGTCGTAAAGGGTCATAAGAGGTTCCTAGGAGGGGCTAGATGAGCTTCCACCTTCACATGGTTGGCCCTGTTAAGTAGAGAATGTTTAACTATTCTCGAAACAAAGAGAAGCTCAATAATTTAAGGTCTCAGTCCATTGAGATGCTGAAAAAATGATAGGAATCAACGATGGAGAGTTTTTAGATTTTGAGAAGACGTATATGAAGTGGAGGCCAGATTGAGTACCAGTGCAGAGTGTTAATAATTATAGCTTTTCAGCCAAGATCAAACTGATCAAATAAATACCCTTGTGTGATTTATAGTAATAAGGAGATTATTATTTCATCTATATATGTGTTGGTTGAATTAGTTAAGGGCCCAAGGTTAGCCTCTTGGCTTTAACATTAAATATATTTAATAAGACCAGGTCGGCCCTCTTGAAGATAATTCAATTCATATATATATGGTGTTGGATTCTAGGGAGAGAAGCACCAAAAACATAACGTGCCTCCCTCCCCCAAAACCTTGATTCTCTACCTTAAGCAAACTTAGAGGAAGCAGCGAATTTAAGAGCAAGGTATGGAGGCAGTGGTGAATTCATAGAGGAAGCAACGAATATGGAGTCAACTGTGAATTCATGGAGATAACAATGAATTCATCAAGGAGCAATATTCAGTGATTGTTATTGGTGCAAACTGCAATCACAGATCGGCATATATTGTTGTGAAAGATAAGTAGCTTCAGCTAATAGATAAGAACAAGTCTGAGCATGAATAAAGATCAGATTGTGATCTGATCCATACAACCAGCAATTATTGGCAATGTTAACTGTGAGTTGATTAGGTTTGGAAGCCTCTATTAGGAGTGGACTCTTCCTCAATACACTAACACTAAGGTACTAATCAGGTTCTCCTCAGCACCTTTGTTAGTATAGTTTGGAGGCATATAGACTGGAGTATACTTGGTTGATATCTGGGTATCTTCTATCCCTTCTTGTTTACTTTATTCTATGTTTAGCTATGTTAGATCTCTATAGTTTGTTCATTCCGGAGTAGAATCTAAAATATATCAACAAGAGATGATGATTTAGTAACCTACATCTAGAAAACCTTCACAATTATCCCTTCTTTGGCCTCCACTTTTTCTTCTTCTCAAAAATGGTTATCTAGAAACTTTGGATACTGTTTCTCATCCATGCACAAAATGTGCTAGTGATCGTATAAAATTAGTTTAGGTGTCTAGTATTGATGAGATGTATAGGAGTAAAATGTTTTTGTGAGACTGGGATCAATTTGTGCAGTGTACATAAATGCAAGGCGGTGATTATTCTTGACAATCGATAGGTAGCTAGGACTAAAGATAACACAGCTCAAGAGACCATCATAGGTTGTCTCTTTCTTCGGTCTATATTATTTACAGAATGTTTTACCTTAGCTCATCAAATCCGGGGATTTGAAAGAATTTAATAGAATATTTTCATGACAACATATATTATTTAAGTTGACGTTGCACAAATTTATCTACTTTTCACACTTGTAGACTATTAGGATGGTGATAAAGAAGCATTTGATGTTAAGTTCCAACATAAAGTGAGTAAATTTGTTTTAAGTAAGAAAACAATGATAACATGAATGTGTATGAAATTGAAATGCAGCCTGCCGATTCTTGCCGTACACAACTTGTGCGTGTTGATGACAATGAGGACGTGCATCACAGTAATACAAGTAAACATCTTAAATTGATTGGTGTAGTAATACAAATTTAAGTGCAATTGGTGTTTGGATTAATGTAACAATTTGTATTGCAGCTGTAGAGATTGTAGAAGCCATTGTTAATGAGCAGGTTGAGGTTGAGGCTGAGGCCAGAAAAACTAACCTCGATGTTGATGATGTGACTAGATCAAGTAAAGAGCTATACAATTATGAATGCTGTCAATGCCTTTATTACTAAGGAATCACTGCCCACCATTAATGAATATTAATGATCACTGTTTCCTAAGGGTAATCATTGTTTGTGTATGCTGATCACCCAAGTCTTTGGCTATGATTTGCATGCTGTGTGGTTTGTTAGAAGTGGGGGTATGACATGCTGGTTGGATTATAACATATTGACACTTACACCATGAAGAAGCCAAATGATTAAACAAAAATAGAGGACCAACTGAACCATCTTGTGGTTAGTCTATATCACATTGAGAAACAATGTCAAGACTTGAGAATCAAAACAATCAAAAGTTTCTTCAAGACCATGAATGATCAACAACATTCCATCAGAAAACAAAACACTAATCTATGTTATCATTAAGCCATAAAATATGTCTTTAAAGTTTAGAAGCATCACAAAAACTTTCAAGAAACATAGTACTATCCAAAATATGTCTTTAAAGTTTATTTCTAATGATTATGATGATGTTGATGTTGATGTCTATAATTTATTTCACTTACTGATGCTTTCCTAGATTGAATTTTGAATTGCCAGGTTGGAGAATGCTTTCAAAGTTTAGGGTCTGTTCCACATGATACTCTTAGTTACAGCTCAAATGCAACTCAACATATTTTTGATGCTGGGCAACCCACTGCAGAAACTCATCCGTAGGTGAAATTTAATGTTGTGAATCTTGGCATTGTTAATGTTATTACTTTTCCTCATGTTTCATATTTGTGAAAATGTTTCTTGGCACTATCTTCTTTTTCAATTCCTATATTTGCATCTTTTTAGATCATTAACTTAAGCATTACATGTCTTTGTTCAAAGTTTATTCTAACACTATTTTATATCTTATTCTTATTACAATGTTCTTTGTTGTGGGGTAGGAGGTCAATCTTCATTGTCTTCATTGTGGGGGATAGTGAAGATTTCTCTGACAAATAGTAGGTCTTCTTTAGTATCTTATAACAACATGTTAAACTGATAAAGGTGTTATGGGCATTTAATCTGCAATTACTAATAGATTAAGCATATTATTACTATGCTTAATGTTCCATTTAAATGCATTTAACAAAATTTTTTTTTTTACAAAACTGAACCAATGCCATGTTTACAACAAAGATGTGTTGAGGAGTTTTCTCCTTGTTTAATGTTAATTGTTCGTGCACAATCCACTCATACAATAGTGAAATGTTGTGTGGAAGGGATGGTTGATAGTGTCCCTTGCTGGAAGGGGGATTGTGAAAGACTTGTTATCATTGTATTGTGTATTTCCAATATGTTTGGATGCAGGGCAGACCAGGAGAATGAAGGATCACTCACTAATTGCATGATAACTTGGTTTTGAAGGGTCATTGGTTGAAGGGACAGTCAAGGTCTAGATGATTGGGCCATTGGAGGACCCTATTTCTTTGTATTAATTTCTATTCAAACTGGATGCATGGATTTATTGTGAATTATTGGCTGCTATGTATCCTGCAACTGCATTTGTAAATCTGCATATACTTCTCTATGGTTGTAAGCCACTTAGAGATCAAAATAGAGAAACTAAATCAAAATCATTCTTTGTCCTATTTCCTTTTAACAAAGTCTCAACTATCAATGATACAATACATTTGATGCCCTAAGCTATCAATACAAATGATGCCTAGCTAGAAGCTCACGGGCTGTCCATTTGATAACCATAGTCAACATTTCAAAAAAATAGATATCCTTGAGCATAAGCACCAATAACATCAAATAACGGAGTTAAAGCATGGGCTAGGACATGGCACCAGTAGAATATGGTCATTTTAGTGACAACAATATACAATGGCATCATTAAACATATATGCCAGTAATATCAACAAACGTGAATCCAAACATTTGAAAACCAATGACATGTTTACAACAAAGGTCTAATAGAACTCCCAACAATTCTTAAACATACTTTATCTGATATGATGAATTCTTAAACAATTAAGGTTGGAGTAGACATAGTTATCACACATTTTTTTTGTGTGGTACAAGGAAAATTTGGCTACGTCAAATATTCCTTCATGCTAGCAGTCTACAGAATTAGACCTTTATTAACAATTGATCATATTAGATAACTAGTATGTTTAAGAATTGTTGGGACTGGTCCTTTGGCATGTATTAAATAGAATATATAGAATTTTCAGCATATTATTATCATTCTATTTCTTTGTTGTAAACATGCCATTGGTTCAGTTTTGTAACTTCACTGTTGTATGAGTGGATTGTGTATGAACAGTTAACATTAAACAAGGAGAAAACTCCTCAACACATCTTGGAAACTCCATTCACTTCTACCAAGAATAAAGCATTTAATCCATTCAACATTACACATAATCATTAGACAGTTACATTTTCTGACTGTGTAGAGGAATGGTCATGACCAAAACAATCAAAACTACTTTCACCCTTGCACAAGCTATTCCAGACTTCAAGTAAAATGAGCAATATGCTATATCAAATCATTCATATTCATAGTAACCATTCAAAGGATCATTTTGTCAATGAACCCTCTGACTGTACCCCTGCGACAGAGAAAGGAAACTTAGTAAAACTAGTCTATGCCGCTATTTGTGAGGGTACAGTCATTATAAGTGCCTCTCAAACCTCTCCAAACATGTAAGATTGTCTTTAAATACTTTATTGATCTCTTCTAAACATTAACCAAATCAAACCTACATTTGAATCCACACACAATAACCCCAAAATGAAGGGTTTTGTATCCTTTAATGAATCTCAGTCACTTGTAACGCATGGACAGTCAAACCAGTAGTCTCCAAAGCATTCAATAAGTGACTGGATTGTATTTAATACATGCCAAAGGACCAGTTGTATGAAATTATCAATCACAACATTTCACTGTTGTATGAGTGGATTGTGCAGGAACAATTAACATTAAACAAGGAGAAAACTCCTCAAAACATCTTGGAAACCATTGAATTCAATAATAAATGAAACCTAACACCAACACTATTCCTTCCATTCACTTCTATCAAGAATAAAACATTTAATCCTTTCAACATTACATATAATCATTAGACAGTTACATTTCCTGACTGTGTACTAGAGGAACAGTCACGACCAAAATGATCCAAACATTTGAAAATAGTGAATCGATATCCTTGAGCAAAAGCACCAATAACATCAAATAATGGAGATAAAGCATAGGCTAGGGCATGACACTAGTAGAATGCGGTCATTTTAGAGAGCATTCATGATCAAATAAAATGCAATGCATTTGAAATTTGCAGTCGAATATGATGCCAGAGGCTTGAAAGATGAAGAAATCACATACGAAGAACATGCCATTGGTTCAATTTTGTAAATTTGTTTTTTGTGTAATTAGTAATTGGCAGATTAAATGTAGATAACACCTTTATCAGTTTAATTAGCATGTTATTATCATATCAGATAAAGTATGTTTAAGAATTGTTGGGACTGGTCCTTTTGCGTGTATTAAACATAATAGAATTTTTAGCATATTATTATCAATCTATTTCTTTGTTCTAAACATGCCATTGGTTCAGTTTTTTAGATTTTTTTTTTGTGTTAAATGCATTTTTCATGAGGAGGGGTCTTGTTCTGATAAGATTGATGAAGATTGTGCACCTCAAAAACCAATTCATAAGGTACCAATCCATGTTTCCTATTCACTTATATTTTTGGTTTGGTAAATCTCCTTATAAGTTTCATGTCCTTTCTTTTGATTACTATGGATGAGATATATATCTTACATTTAACATTCAACTTCTTTACATTTTAGAACATGTAGTGTGTTTTTTGAGGATTTTACCAAATCAAGTTTTAACATAAACCAAAAACACCAAACTGATATCTTTCCCTTGCAACGTGACAAAATATTTGCATTTGACCAATAACTGCAAGCAATTGAACGATAAATCCACATACCTATATCTTTGTGAAATACCTGGAACATCAAAAAGATGGCTAAGTGGCTGCCGCCATGATTTTTATCTACTGAATATGGGAAAAAAAAACACCAAAAGGAATTGAATAGAAAACATGATTGGTCATTTCAGAGAGCATTTATGATCAAATAAAATGCAATGCCTTCTCTCGCTCTTGATCAGCTTTCACTCGCTCATTTTCTCCCACTCCTTTTCTCTACAATCAAAATAAAAATGATTTGGCCATTTCAAAATAGTGAATCGATATCCTTGAGCACAAGCACCAATAACATCAACTATTTTGATCTGTGGGTACCCTAATGTTGGCAAGAGTTCTTTTATTAATAAGATTACTTTGCAAGCTTGAAGAAGTGATATATTTTGGCAAATGAAGAGTGGAAAGATGATGATGTTCTTGAGATCATGGATGGACACAATGTTGTAGACAAAATGGGAAGACATCTTTTGAGCCTAGCCCTAGATCCTTCGACAATTGGGGTAGGATCAAGACCCAAGCTAAAAAGATGTCTTCCTTTTTGTTGTGGAATATAGGTTCTGTTGTTGCAACAATGACAGACTGCGATGTACATATCACAACAGCTGAGAAACATAAATGTAGGCATCATGGTCACAATTTTTTGGAGACACAACATAATTGAGTGCTATTCCTAGATGATGCAAAGCAACCACTACTTTGCATCATCTCAGAAAATCACTCAATTATGTTGTCTCCAAAAAATTGTGACCATGATACCTACATTTATGTTTCTCAGCTGTTGTGTCCCAGGACCCCTTATGACCCTTTACGACCATTTATGATCCCTAAGAATACATCTTAGAGTTCTTAAAATGTCATAAAGGGTCATAAGAGGCTCCTAGGAGGGGCTAGGTGAGCTTCCACCTTCACATGGTTGGCCCTGTTAAGTAGAGAATGTTAAACTATTCTCGAAACAAAGAGAAGCTCAATAATTTAAGGTCTCACTACACAGAGATGCTGAAAAAATGATGAGAATCAATGATGGAGAGTTTTTAGATTTTGAGAAGATGTATATGGAGTGGAGGCCAGATTGAGTACTAGTGCAGAGATGATGATTCAGTAACCTACATCTATAAAACCTTCACAATTATCCCTTCTTTGGCCCCCACTCATTCCTCTTCTCAAAAATGGTTATCTAGAAACTTTGGATAGTGTTTTCTCATCCATGCACGAAATGTGCTAGTGATTGTATACAATTACTTTAGGCCTCCAGTATTGATGAGATGTACAAGTGTAAAATTTTTTTGTGAGACTGTGATCAATTTTTGCAGTGTACATAAATGCAAGGTGGTGATTATTCTCGATGAGGTAGCTAGGACTAAAGATAAGATAGCTCAAGAGACCATCATAGGTTTTCTCTTTCTTCAGTCTATATTATTGACATAATGTTTTACCTTTCATTAGCTCATCAAATATAGGGATTTGAAAGAATTTAATAGAATATTTTCATGACAATGTATATTATTTAAGTTGACGTTGCACGAATTTATCTACTTCGTGCACTTGTATACTATGAAGACGGTGACAAAGAAGCATCGTCTCCCATGTCAATGCTTCTTTATCACCATCCTCAGTCTACAAGTGCATGAAGTAGATAAATTTGTGCAACGTCAACTTAAATAATATACGTTGTCATGAAAATATTCTATTAAATTCTTTCAAATCTCCAGATTTGATGAGCTAATGAAAGGTAAAACATTTTGTCAATAATATAGACTGAAGAAAGAGACAACCTATGATGGTCCCTTGAGTTGTGTTAACTTTAATGTGCCAATCTGTTGGTTTTTTGACAATTCATAATTAATTCCGATAGAAGTGCTATGCATTCGACAGACAAAATGTCAAAAAAAAAAAATTTATGACATTTCGTGCAACAGTAATGCTATATGTTCGATAGGGAAACCTGTCAAAGAATAGTGTAGAACTGTCACTATTCCGATAGTTTAAGTGTTGTAAATAGAAAATTTTAGAACAAAACTTTTGATAGTGAGGCCATATCACCGACAGGTACATCTATCGAAATATGATGCTAATTGTCTGTATTCCGATAGGTCTTGTTATCGGATTCCGATGGATGAACCGTAGGAAATGCCATTTTGAAGTTGTTGTCATTTGCAACTTTCCAACATGAGATGGTGTCAGTAAACTGACAGTTAGGTCTTCTGTCGCAATCTTCTACGCAAAAATGGTGACGGACTCATGTGTCAAAATTTTGACAAATGAGTGTTGCAAATTTGACAAATGGCCGTCAAAATTTGGACCCAATTGTAGTAGTGTCCCATGTGGTTTTCTCTATTTATCCTCTTTATAGAGACTCTCTTTTGTACATGGGTACATCATCAGGCCATGTTGCCGGGACCCATTTTTTTCTTTCAGCACTGTAGTTTCCTTTGTTTTCTTCTTACATTGTTTGTAGCTGCATTGTTTCTCATCTTAAGGGGGGGTTTTAGAGTAAAGTATTAATTATATTAATTAACTTTACTCCCTTCTTAAGATGTCACCTTTTTTGCTTTAGTTGTTTACATTTAAACCTCTCTTGCATTGGTAGTGTTATATTTAAAACACTCATGCACTAGTTGTTTTAAATATAAACTTGCATGCATTAGTCACGTAATAATTAAACTAATTATTACATACACTTCTTCTTTTTAGGGTTTTCCTTTCAAGGCTTTTGATCTCATTTATAAGGATGATCCATTGTATATTCTATTCATTCATTATTTAAGGATATTTTCTTCTTCATATTTTTGAGTCAAACTCTTGCCCTCTTCTTGTCTCTACTTCCTTGTAACATGTTTTTGTATGCATGTGATCTTTGGGTTTTGTGGATTTGTATTGCTCAAATCCTACATGGTATCAGAGCTTAGGTGCTAGGAAGGAGAAATGCAAGTTTTTTTTTGCAAGTTCTAAAGATCAGATCGATTGCAAAGAATGGAGTTTTCAGCCTCTGCTCTTTACACACCATTCACTATTTCGAATGCATGCCATAGATTTTGCTTTGGCCCACAAGTAGAGGCTTGTATCAAATAGTTATGGCAATAAAGGATGAGTTGGATTTTGCATCAAAGATAGGTCAAGGTCATGCTCTCTTCACACGGGCCTTGCCTTCTTTTCCTCTTTAGTGACACCATGTTAGTGGACCTGTCATGCCTCTCTTTTCAACATTATGGAGGGGTTTTCTACTATTCATGTTGATGATTCTTTGCTTCCATAGTTGATCAATTGTATAGACAATTGACACATGTATTTTCAACCAGCACTTTATTCTTGCATAGTTGAGTAGTGTCGATAGGGTCACTCATACAAATTTATGTGTCATTTTCATCCTTGAATGATAGATTTTTCGCCTTTGTTTTCCATCTATTCATTGTTTGGGAGCACATATGCATATTATTGTCTTCTATATCTTTGATTGACAGATGTTTTGCCTTTGTTTTACATGTATTCTTGGTTCGAGTAGTGTCACTAGGGGCACTCATGTAGATTGATTCTGATCTTCATTTTGGTTTCAGGGGAATTTATTCATTCAGCACTATGGTAGCTATCATTTGATAGATGTCCACAATTTTCTTGTCACAAAGGATTTTCAGCTGCATATTTTCTTTCATTAGTTTATTGCTCTCCTTAGTTAGACTTAAGGGGGGGTGTTGGTGTTAATTGATGTTCAACTACCATCACCCTTCAAAGCACTAGTCTTATCCATAATTTGTGGATGGTAATTGTTTCTTATTTCATTTTGTCCTCCAATTGCTATGTGAAAGAAGGGTGATTACCAGTCATGCATTAAGTCTAACTTGGTGAACTGTCATTTAATTCCTGATTGCTCTCTCCAGTGTAATTTGCTATTGTTAACGGTGGCTCTTCATTAGCACTTTTATTGTATAAATCTGCATTATGTGTACAATGTAAATAATGGAATGAAAAGATTGAGTTTTATTTTTCCATCAAAGATGCTCTTGTTCTATTTTGCAAATTTTGCTTCTTTTTATTCTTAGCTAGATCTATGCTGTAAAATTCTACATGGTATCAGAGCCTAATCTGCTACAACTTGTTCATGTTGGAAGGATGAACAGAGATTAGAAATTCATTTGTTTTAGATTAGGGCTTTTTTTGGTTTTTTATTGAAATTAGGGGGTCCCTAAATTTTGGTGCACTTTCAGCTCAAACAGACCTCACCGTTGAGCTCACAGTGCCCAGAAAACCCCATTTCGATATAAAACACGTCAAATTTGGACAACTTTGCATTTTGGGGCATTTTTTTGGGTACCAGACAGCTTACCATGCTTCCCGAGGTAGAATTTGTACAGACTTACACACTTCCCAAGGTAGAATTCTTTATTTTGGCACACAAATTGAGGCAAAAAATTTTCCACTCAAATTAACACCCAAAAAATTAGCACACAAATTGAGGCAAAAATCTGAAAGGCCTAACACAGATCTCGAGGTGCGCATGCGATTTTGCAATTTTTTTTTAATTTATAAAATTTTGGTCGGTGATGGCCATTTTGGCCATCAAATTTAAGCCAGGCGAATGCAGTTTAGCCCTTGGTCATATGGCGACTAGGGGCCTAGAATTTTAGCCCCAGGGGCCTTGTATGCTGTGACGGCCATTTGGCCATCAATTTTAATCCCGTGAAGTGCTGATGTCAGCACTTCTAGACACCATTTTGGGCCCTCTGGAGCACTTGGTGGTTTTTAGCTCATAACTTTAGCATACGATGTCGAAATCGGGCAAACAAGATATCGTTGAAAAGCTGGTTCCAAGCTCTCTCTAATCTGGAGGTTTGAATTTTTGATTTCGCTTTTTTTTAATGGTGTTTTTTACTGTCAAAGCTAGATGTTCAATTTTGCACTTCGGAAGCTCTATCTTGCACATCCAGACTCCGTTTTGGAAAAATAAGATATCGTTGGAAAGCTTGTTCCGAGAGATTTCTAGTGATGTGAGTCATTTTCTTGGATTCTGCTCTAGGTATATTTTATTCAATTTTTTGCATTTTTACACTCTGGTGGATATCTTAGATATTACAAGTCCTGGGATCTCTTCCCTTTAAGGGATGGCTTTTCTTAGGATGTTCTTTTTTTTCAACAGCCTTCTCTCTTATTTGAGTAGTGTATACTTCACTTTTATAGCATTCTTTTATGCACATACACTGAGATAAAGTGCCATTTTATTGCATGCTTGGAATCTTGAACATGTTTGTGCTATTTGTACTTGCACTCCATTATAAAGTGTCATGGGAGTTTGATGTTTTCCCTTATTTTCCATCTACCTTTGTCAAGTGAGTGTTCCTTCCATGACATTAGCCTCAGGGTATCTTTATTTATGCTTGTGCTTTCTATGCACCTTCAATGTTCTTGGTTCTTCACGATGTAATTCTTATTGGCACTCTTTTCAGTGTACCTGTCACCTCTCTCTTATCAACATTATGGGGGGGGGGGTTTCTACTAATCATTCTTCTACTTCCTTGGTTAGATAGTGTGATCTATGTATTCAATATTTGTTCCTATGTACTAGGTGGATGCAATGGCTGGGTACCTATCCATTTCGGTGAGATGGATCATTTACCATATAGACACTCTTTCTTTCCTATTTTAGAGGCACTCTTCCATCTTTGATTGATCAGCTCTTCAGGCTTTGGTGTTTTATACCATCTATATTTTTGAGTTCAGTTGTTTGCCTTTGTTTCCTCCTAATTCAAGTAGTGTCATTTGAGGGCACTCATATATATTACAGTCTTCTCTACCTGGTCATGCTCTATTTTAGTGCAGGATCTTTAGATTAGCAGTTACTTCTTGACAGAGTTTGCATCTTATTGCTTCAGTGATGTTCTACATGTTCATTTTTGTTCCTATTTTCTGGAACATCCCTAGTTTTGGAGGCTTCTTTAGCCCTTTAGACTAGTCTTTGTCTCTTTTTGGAGTAGAGTTTTTCCCATGTGGTTTTCTCTATTTCTCCTCTTTATAGAGACTCTCTTTTGTACATGGGTACCTCATTAGGCCATGTTTCCAAGACCCATTTTTTTCTTTCAGCACTGTAGTTTCCTTTGTTTTCTTCTTGCATTGTTTGTAGCTGCATTGTTTCTCATCTTAAAGGGGGGGGGGGGGGGTGTTAGAGTAAAGTATTAATTATATTAATTAACTTTACTCCCTTTTTAAGATGTCACCTTTTTTGCTTTAGTTGTTTACATTTAAACCTCTCTTGCATTGGTAGTGTTATATTTAAAACACTCATGCACTAGTTGTTTTAAATATAAACTTGCATGCATTAGTCATGTAATAATTAAACTAATTATTACATTCACTTCTACTTTTTAGGGTTTTCCTTTCAAGGCTTTTGATCTCCTTTATAAGGATGATCCATTGTATATTTTATTCATTCATTATTTGAGGATATTTTCTTCTTCATATTTTTGAGTCAAACTCTTGCCCTCTTCTTGTCTCTACTTCCTTGTAATAGGTTTTTTTATGCAGGTGATCTTTGGGTTTTGTGGATTTGTATTGCTGAAATCCTACATATATAAAACATATATTTTGAAACTACTTCATACCAATTCAAAAAAATAAAAATTGAGATTAAGTTTCTATTATGTAATTAATGTAAATCATATCGATCAAACTAGATGAAGAGGACGGTTGATATCGGTACAAAAAAATTGATAAAGGCTAAGATTTTGTATAAAAAGTAATTTGAACATGCATGTGATTTCTAGAGCACTCGTTGATATTTGGAGAATACCAAAACTCATGAGCTATGTATTCATCTTCATGAGATGAGTTCCAAATGTTCATGAAGATTATAAGAGAATATGTTCAAAATGGATTGTACTTTAGAACCAAAGAACACACATGTATATCAAGATTAGAAAAATGTTTTACTTACTTGTTAAGGCATGTTTGTTGAGAAAATATTTGTTCCATCTCTCTATTTATGCGATCAACCAAGCATAATGTTTCTTTTTTTTGTTAATGATACATCTTGATCGATTTTTCTAACTTGTTTTGGCTTAAGCTTTCTCTATTGCATTTTCCCTACTTGTCCCCCCTCCAAGAAACTAAAATGTAGTTGTCTAACCAAAACTACTCTTCGACCACGAACAACTTTAGATATCTTTAATGCAAAACTAAGATTAATTGTAATTGGTGGCTTTTGTAAATGGCACAAGGACTACACACCTTCCTAAAATCCCTCTAATTCCTCCTCATGCACCATAATGTATAATACATGGCATGTTTTCTTCATGTCAATCTGCATGTTCTCCCCTAGTTTTTCTTGAAGTGAAATTGAGCATCCTTGAAAAGAATATTCCTTGCGGTAAATTGGGAATGCATTTGCTACTCTAAAGTCACAGGGGTCCCTCCACCCTAGAGTGTCAACACAAAGGCCACAAAAAAAAGAAACCGAGTGTTCTTTGTGACACCCATTTGCATTCTTTGTTAGACAAATTTCTCTCGATTTTACAATCTCTTCTTATCTGAAAAATCCTTACTTAAGATTTTTGTCAATAGAAGTAAAAATCACACTTAATTCCAAAAGACAATTTATTTCATACAATAAGAGCACCAAAATAATCAAACTAGTAAATGATTCTCAACTGAAGACTCCAACTAATGTTTTAATTTCAAATAATGGATACAAAGCATACCCATTTTATTGCATGACGCTTAGGCCTACAAATTTGATAACGTCTAATATAAATCAGACCCAAAACCACTTTTGCGGTATGATCTATTCTTATAGTAATGTTGAATCTGAATATGTAGTAATGATAACCTTAATACTTGTTGCAGGAGATTTTCTCACCAGTCCCAAATTGTGAATCATGGATGATAACTACACTACCTTGTGAATAGAACCAACAGATTACTACAGACCTCAGGCTACATCTAGATTGTTGCTTAGAGGGGTTTTGTCTTGTAACTCTCTAATAATCGTAGAGAATACTATTAGCACAAAAAAGATAAAAATCACAAATAAAACATAATAGCATAATCAATGTCTTCTAATTTCCCTCAATCCCTTTTATAAATACTCTCCTTCCAAAAAGCAGTGAACTCCTCCATAAATCCTAACTTTTAGGTGACTTGACTTAAACATTAAGTTTACCATTTATTAGAAATCTCTCCAAGAATAAGTCACCAAGAAAGTTCATTTATAACTTAAAGTGGTCCCACGTCTATGCTTGAAAAGTAGGAACTTAAGGTGTGGCCCCATAATGAATAATTAAAATAATATTTGATGAGACTTTATCTTTTTGGCCTCTTATTTAATTAATCATTTTATACCCTTATTAATCCCTTGGTTCCATATTGGGAACATTACAAATCTTCCCACTCTGAGATTGTTTGCCCAAAGCAATCACTAGAATCAAATTTGATTAGGATCAAGTACACCATTTAATTCCCAGATCCTAAGGAAATCTTGGTTCATCTCCTTCAACTATCCATTGCTCTAAACTGATGTAAATATGGTAAGACCTAAGAATGAAGTACACTACCATAATTCCAATGTAGAAGTGCCTCAAACCAAACCCCACACCATAGCAACCTATAAGTACTCTTGTGGATGAAGAATTGAGTCAATAAAAGTGCAAAAACACTATTATAAGCTAGAACAATGTTCATATATGACCCCACATGGGTATCCCTATACACAGATGAATTTAGATCAACAATGTCATTAAGCACAATGACTACACCAAGGTCTGGTTCAAGGGTTGAGTCCACTAAAGTTGTAAAATGAGGATGTAATTCTTTGGCTACCGAAGAATTTTCTAAGTGTATATCTTTATTAAGTCCCATTGCCAAGCATGAAGTACCATCATATGAAGATATTATATCATTGCCAACACCATGTATCAAGACTGCCATGTCAGGAGGATAAGAAGATATGTTGTCATTGTCATTAATGGAATAATATGATTTATCCCCTTGCAATTCTTCACTCACAAAACCTAAATGACTTGCATCTTGAGGGAAATGCTCTTATGGATTAGATGAACATTCATCTGCAGATTTATCAAATCCCACATAAGGATGTATAGTAGTAGACTCATTGATTTATTTGATGTCAATTGGGGTAACATCTAATGAATCATATTTTGATATATTTAGTGCCTTTATAAGTTCTTCAACTTCCTGAACATCACCCTTTCTTCTCCTTTGTTCATGAGGAGTTGAAATTAGAGAATCCTCAAGTGAATTTCCTCTAGAAAGGCATGGAGAATGAACCCTTAATGTTGTAGTTGTAACTGCATCAAAATCAACAGAATATTCTTTAACTTTAGTGTTGAACTCATGTGTTTTTCTCTCATTTAAAGCTATAATCTTTTCCTAAAGAGTATTGTACGAGCTTGATCCTATTACTCTTGTAGTCTCTTCATCCTCTACCTCTAGAATTGGTTCTCTTTTGATTTGAGAAGGTAAAAAGGTGGGATGTAATGGTTGATCAAACCTTGTATCCATTGTCCTCACACCATTGGAAGCTACTTTGTCTTGGTTCCCATGTCCAACTTTACTTTTTTTGTGTTGACTACTAGACCTTCTTGATCATGTATGATCAATTCTCGGTTTTCCCATAGCTATGATCATTCTATCCTAGAATTGGTGCAACATTTAATATTGTTGTTACATCTGTAGTTGCTGTAACTATTGCTGTTGTTGGGCAAAAACTATCAGAAAGTCATTTAGTTGATTATTCAGTTCCCTTTGTAGGTTGTAATCTCTTCTTTCACCCATCTCAGCTTCAACTTCTTTAGCTGGGTTAATTTTAACTCCTCCTTGTGGCCCCAACCTACTTCTTGTATTATATTTGTGTGGTTCAAACCTTCTAGATTGTATAGAACCACTTTATACTAACATGCATTGGATTAGGAGAAAACATCAACCATAATTTCTGACATGCAATGAAAAAAGTTGACACAATTGAAAAAGCTAACATGCGACTAGAAATCTTGACATGCATCTAAAAATCATTGACATGCAATAGAAACCCTCACAGGCTAGTAGAGTCATTGTGATTTGATACCACTGAAATATCCTTACTTAAGATTTTTGTCAATAGCAAGTAAAAATAACAATTAAACCCCAAAAGACAATTTATTCATGAGGTTTCCATAGATTGATCAAAAATTTATTTCACACAATAAGATCACCAAAACAATCAAACTAGTAAATGATTCTCAATCAGAGACTCCAACTAATGTTTTAATTTGAAATGATGGATACAAAGTGTACCCATTTTTATTACATGATCCCTGGCCTACAAATTTGATAACTTCTGATATAAATCAGACCCAAAACAACTTTTGCAGTATGCTGATTATGTAGTAATGACAACCTTAATACTTGTTGTAAGAGTTTTTCTCACTAGTCCCAAATCGTTAATCACAAATGATAACTGTGTTGCCTTCTGAATAGAACTGACATATTACTACAAACCTAGGGCTATGTCTAGACTGCTTCTTATAGGGTTTCCATCCTATAACTCTCCAGTAATAAAAAAGAATGCCATAAGAACTACAGAGATAAAAATAAAAAATAAAACATAATAGCATAATCAATGTTTTATAATTGCCCTCGGTCCCCTTTTTAAAGACTCTCCTTCCAAAAAGCAGTGAACTCCTCCATAAATCCTGACTTTTAGGTGATTTAACTTAAGCATTAATTTTACCATTTCTTAGAAATCCCTCTAAGAATAAGTCACCAAAAAAAATCATTTATAACTTAAAGTGGTCCCACGTCTATGAAAAATAGGAACTTAAGGTGTGGCTTCATAATAAATAATTAAAATTATATTTGATGGGACTTTAGATTTTTGGCCTCTTATTTATAAAATCATTTTAGAACCTTATTAATCCCTTGGCTCCATATTGGGGACATTCCATTATCCCAAAGTTAACTTTTTGTTAAATAAAAATGAATGAATTATAATTAAATGGCTCCTTTACTGCACAAAGGTAATAGTGTTCTTAATGCATATTGAAATCTTGACTACACAACACATGAATATGCATACCGGACTCGAAATGAAGTACACAAAAAAGAATAGAGTTTTCAGAAAGTCTTATGAAAGTTGCATGTCTACCCCAATGTTAGTGTTGATGTCATATGCAAAAAGTGGTAGCACAACAAGACATAAGAACTCTTTGACAAGATGCCTCAAGTAGATGTCTTTCAATGGAATGCATTGATTACAAGATTTGTGGAGGATCAACTTGCTATAGAATTTGGAGACCTCTACTATTGTATTTGGTAGGTATACAACAAAATTCTTTGCCAACGCCCTTCAGGGAGCTTGGTAACATGGTTTGGACAAAGTTTCCTAATCAAATTCACCTAGGTTCCAAGACAAAAGTCTATATAGTTCTAATATAGAAACACACATTTGTATATTGTTAGAGTAAAGTATTAATTATATTAATTAACTTTACTCCCTTCTTAAGATGTCACCTTTTTTGCTTTAGTTGTTTATATTTAAACCTCTCTTATATTGGTAGTGTTATATTTAAAACACTCATGCACTAGTTGTTTTAAATATAAACTTGCATGCATTAGTCATGTAATAATTAAACTAATTATTACATGCACTTCTGCTTTTTAGGGTTTGCCTTTCAAGGCTTTCAATCTCCTTTATAAGGATGATCCACTGTATATTTTATTCATTCATTATTTGAGGATATTTTCTTCTTCATATTTTTGAGTCAAACTCTTGACCTCTTCTTGTCTCTACTTCCTTGTAACATGTTTTTGTATGCAGGTGATCTTCGGGTTTTGTGGATTTGTATTGCTCAAATTCTACATGGTATCAGAGCTTAGGTTTAGGAAGGAGAAATAAAAGTTTTTTTTTGTAGGTTCTAAAGATCAGATCGGTTGCAAAGAATGGAGTTTTCAGCCTTTGCTCTTCACACACCATTCAACTATTTCGGATGCATGCCATAGATTCTTCTTTGGCCCACAAGTAGAGGCTTGTATCAAATAGTTATGGCAATAAAGGCTGAGCTGGATTCTGCATCAAAGATAGGTCAAGGTCATGCTCTCTTCGCACGGGCCTTGCCTTCTTTTCCTCTTTAGTAACACCATGTCAGTGGACTTGTCATGCCTCTCTTTTCAACATTATGGAGGGGTTTTCTACTATTCATTTTGATGATTCTTTGCTTCCATAGTTGATCAGTTGCATAGACAATTGACAAATGTATTTTCAACCAGCACTTTATTCTTGCATAGTTGAGTAGTGTCGATAGGGTCACTCATACAGATTTATGTGTCATTTGCATCCTTGAATGATAGATGTTTTGCCTTTGTTTTCCATCTATTCATTGTTTGGGAGCACATATGCAGATTATTGTCTTCTGTATCTTCAATTGACAGATGTTTTGCCTTTGTTTTCCATCTATTCTTGGTTCGAGTAGTGTCGCTAGGAGCACTCATGTAGATTGATTCTGATCTTCACTTTGGTTTTAGGGGAATCTATTCATTCAACACTATGGTAGCTATCATTTGACAGATGTCTGCAATTTTCTTATCACAAAGGATTTTCAGCTGCATCTTTTCTTTCATTAGTTTCTTGTTCTCCTTAGTTAGATTGAAGGGGGGGTGTTGGTGTTAATTGATGTTCAACTACCGTCACCCTTCAAAGCACCAGTCTTATCCATAATTTGTGGATGGTAATTGTTTCTTATTTCATTTTGTCCTCCAATTGCCGTGTGAAAGAAGGGTGATTACCAGTCATGCATTAAGTCTAACTTGGTGAATTGTCATTTAATTCTTGATTACTCTCTCCACCGTAATTTTCTATTATTAATGGTGGCTCTTCATTAGCAATTTTATTGTATAAATCTGCATTATGTGTACAATGTAAATAATGGAATGAAAAGATTGAGTTTTATTTTTCCATCAAAGATGCTCTTGTTCTATTTTGAAAATTTTGCTTCTTTTTATTCTTAGCTCGATCTATGCTACAAAATTCTACATGGTATCAGAGCCTAATCTACTACAACTTGTTCACGTTTGAAGGATTCAGAGATTAGAAATTCATCTGTTTCAGATTAGGGCTTTTTTTGGTTTTTTTATTGAAATTAGGGGTCCCTAATTTTGGTGCACTTTGAGCTCAAATGGACCTCATTGTTGAGCTTGCAGTGCCCAAAAACCCCTATTTCAATATAAAACACATCAAATTTGGACAACTTTACATTTTGGGGCATTTTTTTGGTACCAGATAGCTTAGCATGCTTCCCGAGGTAGAATTTGTATGGATTGACACGCTTCCTGAGGTATAATTCTTAATTTTGGCACACAAATTGAGGCAAAAAATTTGACATGCAAATTAAGACCCAAAAATTAGCATGCAAACCGAGGCAAAAATCTAAAAGACCTGACACAGATCTTGAGGCACGCATGCGATTTTGTAAATTTTTTTTAAAAAAAAAAAACTTTTGGTCGGCAACGATCATTTTGGCTGTCAAATTTAAGCTAGCTGAATGTAGTTTAGCCCCTGGTCATATGGCGACCAGGGGCCTAGAATTTTAGCCCCAGGGGCCTTGTATGTTGCGATGACCATTTGGCTGTCAATTTTAAGCTTGTGAAGTACTGATGTCAGCACTTCTAGACACCATTTTGGGCCCTTCGGAGCACTTGGTGGTTTTTTGCTCATAACTTGAGCATACGGTGTCAAAATTGAGAAAACAAGATATTTTCAGAAAGCTGGTTCCGAGCTCTATTCGATCTAGAGGTTTGAATTTCTGATTTTTCTTTTTTTATGGTGTTTTTTACTATCAAAGCTAGATGTTCAATTTTTCACTCTGGAAGCTCTATCTTGTGCATCTACAGTCTATTTTGGGAAAATGAGATATTGTTGGAAAGATTGTTCTGAGATCTTTCTAGTGATGTGAGTCATTTTACTGGATTCTACTCCAAGTATATTTTATTTAGTTTTTTGCATTTTTGCATTCTGGTGGATATATTGGATGTTACAGGTCCTGGGATCTCTTCCCTTTAGGGGATGGCTCTTCTTAGGCTGATCTTTTGTTTCAACAGCCTTCTCCCTTATTTGAGCAGTGTATACTTCACTTTTGCAGCATTCTTTTAGCACATGCACTGAGATAAAGTGTCATTTTATTACATGCTTGGAATCTTGAACATGTTTGTGCTATTTGTACTTGCACTCCATTATAAAGTGTCATGGGGGGTTTGATGTTTTCTCTTTTTTTCCATCTACCTTTGTCAAGTGAGTGTTCCTTCCATGACATTAGCCTTAGGGCATCTTTATTTGTGCTTGTGCTTTCTATGCACCTTCAATGTTCCTGGTTCTTCACGATGCAATTCTTATTGGCACTCTTTTCAGTGTACCTATCACCTCTCTCTTGTTAGCATTATGGGGGTTGTTCTAATAATCATTCTTCTGCTTCCTTGGTTAGATAGTGTGAGCTATGTATTCTGTATTTGTTCCTATGTACTAGACGGATGCAATGGCTGGGTACCTATGCATTTCAGTGAGATGGATCATTTACCATATAGACACTCTTTCTTTCCTATTTTAGAGGCACTCTTCCATCTTTGATTGATCAGCTCTTCAGAATTTGGTGTTTTATACAATCTATATCTTCGAGTTCAGTTGTTTGCCTTTGTTTGCCTCCTGATTCAAGTAGTGTCATTTGAGGGCACTCATACAGATTACAGTCTTCTCTACCTAGTCATGCTCTATTTCAATGGAGGATCTTTAGATTAGCAGTTGCTTCTTGATAGAGTTTGCATCTTCTTGCTTCAGTGATGTTCTACATGTTCATTTTTGTTCCTATTTTCTGGAACATCCTAAGTTTTGGAGGCTTCTTTAGTCCTTCAGACTAGTCTTTGTCTCTTTTTGGAGTAGAGTTTTTCCCATGTGGTTTTCTCTATTTCTCCATTTTATAGAGACTCTCTTTTGTACATGGGTACCTCATCAGGCCATTTTGTCGGGACCCATTTTTTGCTTTCAGCACTATAGTTTCATTTTCTTTCTTCTTGCATTATTTGTAGCTGCATTGTTTCTCATCTTAAGGGGGGGTGTTAGAGTAAAGTATTAATTATATTAATTAACTTTACTCCCTTCTTAAGATGTCACCTTTTTTGCTTTAGTTGTTTAAATTTAAACCTCTCTTGCATTGGTAGTGTTATCTTTAAAACACTCATGCAGTAGTTGTTTTAAATATAAACTTGCATGCGTTAGTCATGTAATAATTAAACTAATTATTACATTCACTTCTTCTTTTTAGGGTTTTCCTTTATAAGGACGATCCATTGTATATTTTATTCATTCATTATTTGAGGATATTTTCTTCTTCATATTTTTGAGTCAAACTCTTGCCCTCTTCTTGTCTCTACTTCCTTGTAACAAGTTTTTGTATGCAAGTGATCTTCGGGTTTTGTGGATTTGTATTGGTAAAATCCTACATATATAAAACACATAGTTTGAAACTATTGCATACCAATTCAAAAAAATAAAAATTGAGATTAAGTTTCTATTATGTAATGAAGGTAAATCATATTGATCAAACTAGATGAAGAGGATGGTTGATATCAGTACAAAAAAATTGATAAAGGCTAAGTTTTTTAATAAAAAGTGATTTGAACATGCATGTGATTTCTAGAACACTCGTTGATATTTGGAGAATACCAAAACTCATGAGCTATGTATTCATCTTCATGAGATGAGTTCCAAATGTTCATGAAGATTATAAGAGAATATGTTTAAAATGGATTCTACTTTAGAACCAAAG
This sequence comes from Chamaecyparis obtusa, assembly GCA_027943335.1. Taxonomy (NCBI): domain Eukaryota; kingdom Viridiplantae; phylum Streptophyta; class Pinopsida; order Cupressales; family Cupressaceae; genus Chamaecyparis; species Chamaecyparis obtusa. The sequence continues at coordinate 5,858,461 of BSBK01000368.1, read as the reverse complement.
AACACACATGTATATCAAGATTAGAAAAATGTTTTACTTACTTGTTAAGGCCTGTTTGTTGAGAAAATATTTGTTCCATCTCTCTATTTATGTGATCAACCAAGCATAATGTTTCTTTTTTTGGTTAATGATACATCTTGATCAATTTTTTTTGCTTGTTTTGGCTTAAGCTTTCTCTGTTGCAGTTTCCCTACTTGTCCCCCCTTCAAGAAACTAAAATGTAGTTGTCTAACCAAAACTACTCTTCCACCACGAACAACTTTAGATATCTTTAATGCAAAACTAAGATTAATTGTAATTGGTGGCTTTCGTAAATGGCACAAGGACTACACACCTTCTTGAAATCCCTCTAATTCCTCCTCATGCACCATAATGTATAATACATGACATGTTCTCTTCATGTCAATCTGCATGTTCTCCCCTAGTTTTCCTGAAGTGAAATTGAGCATCCTAGAAAAGCAATATGAGATTAGTATGTTCATCTAGTACCTATTATTTGTTTATAAATAGATGAAAATATATTGATACAAACACATACTAGTATGTCATAAAGTGGAATCATGCACAATTCATTTCACACAATTAAAACCTCAGAAGAAAGTGCTTGCAATTTTAGATCTTGCTAGATCCAATAGTTTCAACAACAAGCATACATTAAGATTCAATAATACAAAATTGTTAAACATAAAGAATAAGATAGAAGATAGAATTTACATGGGGAAAACCATTTCAGGTAAAAAAACTCAGACTCCAAAACTAGAGAGCCATTGTATTATTCAACAACAGAATACAGTTACAATACAATCTTCAGGCTCTAAGGTTTAACATGGAGATTTACATCTTGCTCCATCCTAGAGAAAATCAGGCAACATAACCATTGTGAAATGAACTCCTCTCTCATACAACTCCTCTAGAAACACTTGTATTTATAGAGGTTACTATGCATAACTCTTGCATAAATAATATATTTTAACATAAATATTATCTATCTACACATACAAAATGTCCAAGCCTTTTTTAGAAGTTTTTAATTTTACTCCAAATCTATCCACGTAAAAGATTTGGTCACACCAAATTACTTTCCCAAAATCATGCATAAGAAAGAAATAATATGCTGCCACTTGTTGCAAAACCACATCTTCTTGGAACTTCTTGGAACTTCTTTGCAATTCTTTTTCCAAAACACCCCTCCTTGCAACACATGGCACAACCTCTCTATCTCTCTTCTTAATACTAATTGCACCCAACTTCCCATTGGGCCTCACAATTAAGCTATACACTTTGGAAACTTCTAATATAATATTAATTCATTAATTTAAAATATAGTAACAATTAAAAATAATTAAATTAAATCCACTTGGGACTCCTAAGGTTGAGGCACCTTAATCCCAACATTTTGAATTGCACTGCCAATTTTCCTTTATATCATCTTTGACCTATTCATCTTCTTAATGATAAACAATAGTGGAAACCAAATAGGAGAGGGAATTACATATTGAAAGAATACATGCTTTCATTACATTTGTCAACACAAGACTACAACAAAATACGTGTACCCCATAATTTGTAATAATATCCAACGTATCATCACTTAGATCTGATTGGATTCCAGTGTCTTGTTTGGTAGCTTCCTAAAGAAATTGACAGCTTCACTATTGATCTCATCTCTTCCTAGCAGTGATTCCCTTACATCATTCTTTCAATTTGCAGAATTGTCTTTCTTCTTCTTCTTGCTTTTTCCAAATAATGAAAAACTTTTGTATTTTTCTCTTCCTCTTTGAGCCAACACCCTCTTGACTTCTATGTCTAGTTTATCTCTTCTTAGGCTAATAATTATTTGTAATCCCCATTCAAAACCTTGTCGAGGTTGAAGTCATGATCTATCACTCCATGCTTAATCACCTTCTCACATGAAGTAGTGCTAGTTCTTTCTCTATTATGCCTTTCTTTGCAAAAATGTTTTTAAAATGAATTCAATTCCACTCCTTTAGCCTTTGTTTTATAATCTGCAATTTCTTGAAAAATGTAATATTTATGTTCCATTTTCCTTTGAGGAATTTTTCCACCATGAGTCTACGAGTGTTCTAATCTCTAGGTTTCTCAACCACATTGACTCAAATTTGAATGTGCACCTAATAGGAACTGAATCATGTTGTATAATTAAAGATATTGGATAGTGAACAAAACTTGAGAATCTAGAAGATAAGAAAACTATGACAACAACACACTCTGCCCATTTTCTAGTTATGAATAATCTGTCCAACTTTTTAGCTATGTTGAAAAACCCCTTTCTTCTATTTATCCACATGAAGGTCCCATTCTTTGTGGTGATATCGTGTAGACCATTTGATGTGACAAAATTTTGAAAATTTATTTGAACAATGCCAATACTCCCCTTATGTTGCAATAGATTGGAACCCCCCTTCTCACCTATCTCAATCAACACTCAAAACACATACAAATAAAAAATATATAACAACAAAATAGAAGGAATTAGATAGTAGACTAATGCAACAATCTTCAGAATTTCTTATTTAAACAAAACAAATTTGCATTACACAATGGTGTGACCTATCTTTACAACATTCTCGTCTGATTTTGGTCTTTCAGAGACCTGCAACAAAGTACCCCTCACTTTCTCATAACAAACATCCCATACCTACCACAATATAGAAAAGAAAAGAAACCTCCCCCCCCAAAAAAAAATAAAAATAAAAATAAAAGTAAAAATTAAATCTCAACCCCCAAAACTTAAAACTACCCATTCTCCCTAAATTTATAGAAAACAAAGTGTACCAAAAAATGAAACTATAGTTCCCTCCAAATTGTTACGCAACCTCCTCCAAAATGGTGTGAGCCTATTTCTTATTTAAACAAAAAAAAAATGCATTACAAAATGGTGTGAGCCTAATGACTTCACTTTACAACATCCTTGTTTGATTTTAGTCTTTCACAAACCTGCAACAAAGTACCACTCACTTTCTCATAACAAACAACCCATACCTGCCACAACATAGAAAAGAAAAGAACCCCCCCTTCCCGCAAACAAAAATCTCAGCCTTCAAAACTTAAAACTACCAATTCTCCCTAAACTTCTAGAAAATAAATCCTGTAAAAAAAAATGGTAGACCCCTCCAAATTGTTACGTAGTCTCCTACAAATAGCATCTTGAAATAAATTAATAATAAACCCTCTCCACTCTCTCTCATACATTACTAAATATAACTTATTGTTTACTAAACTTAGACTCTTTTCATTCAATCTCTAGCACAAAAGAGGAAGGGAATTCAAATTTTCAAAAATATGTCTTACTACATGGATGCCCTTGGATCAAACACTCAAGGTAGATTGAAATGTTTCATGAGTGAAACTCATAAATATTTATAAGTTTTGTGCTTATTCTAAATCTACTTCTCTACCTTATCTACATGAATATGCCTTGTCATTTTTCTTTGCAGTTTGATATCTCTTCCATCCTTAATCATTCCTCTCTTTCTTCCTCATTCACATAATCCAACTCCCACCAATATTCTCTAGGAAACTCTGAAAAATAACACACTCCAATATCATCCTCTTCAGTAAAATAATCAAAATTATGCATTGCCTCTTTCCTTGACACTCCTGGAACAATTTGTTCATCATTTTTCTCTTTTGCAACATTGTGTTCCTCTTTGTTCATGCCTTCCAAGAGACATTGTTTTGTTGCAAAATTTTCCTCTTCTGCATCCACATCAATGTTAAAAAGTTAGCCAATGGGTTCTTCTCTCTCATGTTATAACAAACTATTAGTTTCAAAACCTTCAACTTCAACAACCTCTTTTTGAAGCAGCGGGTCATCCATCAATCCACCCTTCATCTATACATCTTTATCTTCATTTATAACTTCATCTTTCAATAGATGTTTTTTTGCAACATTCTCCCTATACCAATGTTATCATCCTTAAACAAATCAGATTCAACAATGTTCTCACAAAAATCATATTTCACCTCTTTTTCCTTCTTCACTAGAACTATCATTCTACACTTACATAATGTAATCAACACTATTGCAACTTGCATGAGAAATCCATAATCTTCATCTTTATCGTCTATGACTAACTCTTTAATGTCATTAACCAAACATTTACTAGTGTTCTTACATACCTTTTCATCATTCTTACTCAAGGGTTTCAACTTATACCTGCCCCCATCTTTAATCAATGAGTAAACATTAGTTTATCCATCATGCATGGATTTCCGATCAAATTTCCAAGGCCTTCCTAATAATAAATGGCATGCATCCATAGGGATCATGTCACATAAAACTTGATCATAGCATTCACCTATCTTAAACTTAACCAAACATTGTTCATTTACCAAAAGTTTCTTATCATTTTGCACCCATGCTATCTTATATGAATTTGGGCGATTCTTCCTCTCAAGCTTCAACTTATCATTTCAGACACAAGGTTGTCTATGCTTTCTCTATCAATGATGACATCAAAAAATTTTCCTTCACACTTGCACCTTATTTTGAAAAGCTTCTTTCTTTGATCAAGTTCATTGTTTTGACTTATCAAGGCTCTTCTTGTTACCGGGACTTCTCCTTTGTCAACTTCATTTGATTGTGATGATTGGACTTCTTCATTGATGGTCACTGCCATATTCTGATTTGTAGTCCTCCTCAGTTTTTCAACTTCATAAGGGAATTCATAGGCCTTGTGACCTTCTTCACCACACTTGTAAAAAGTTCCTCTTTAAAAATATCTACTTGATATTCCTCTACCTCTTGAACTTTGATCTTTTGTGCCATAGGAGTCATCATTCCTCCAACTATTGTTTCTGCTTTGGTATTCATTTTTCTAATTTTTCTGATTTGAATCCTCATCTCAATCTCTCTATGATCTTCCCTCTTTCTTTTCATCTCGGTCTCTTCTTTTCTTATTCTCAAATTTTTTGTTTATATTTTCTTCAAAATTTAGAGCATATTGGAATGCATCCTCCATGGTATAAATTCTTACTATATCCAACTCTTCTTGAATGCTTGGTCTTAGCCCATTGATGCAACAAGCTATCTTCTCCTTGTCTTCTTCAAAATGACCTATTCTAATTATAATTTTGGAAAATTCCTCTATATATTCTCTCACTGTCCTACTTCCTTGTTTCAGGCTTTACATTTTCCTCAACCATTCTAACCCATAATCAATAGGAATAAACTATCTCTTCATCATTTTCACCATTTAATCACATTTGCAAATCTTGATTTTTCCTCTTCTTCCTCTTCTAATTTGTACCTCTTTCCACCATAGTTTAGCATGCCCTTTTAGTTTAGTTTTAGAAAACCTCACTTTATTTGGATCCTCTATTTATTAAAACTTGATTTATTCTTCCATATCATATATCCAATCTATTAATTCTTTTGGATCCAAGTTCCCATTGAAATAAAAAACTTCCACCTTCAGTCTTTTGCCAATCTTCGTCAATATTTTAAGGAGAGGAACATTTAGAGCTTCCCTTTCTACTTCATCTTCAACATTTTCTTCTTCTAAAGTTTCTCCAGCCTCATCATCTTCAATTTTAGGTGCTCTCCTCTAAGAAAACCCTCTTCTAATTTATTCTTTTATAGCTTCAACCTGCCTACTAAGGGCTTTAAAATTATCAATATGAGTAAAATTTGGATGATTTATTCCTCCACTTCTAGTTCCAACTCTACTCCAGCCATGTAGGGCTCTTCTTGTATCCATTTTCACGACACCCACAAGCTCGATCCTGGTGCAAACTTCCTCCCTTTGATGAATCTATTTGCACACTCAAAATCTTCTGTTTCCAATACTATTGATGCAATGGGCTGGAACCCCCCTTCTCACATGTCTCAATTAAAACTGAAAAAACATACAAATCTAAAATATATAACAACAAAATAGAAGGAGATGGACAACAGACTAATGCAACAATCTTCAGAATTTTTTATTTAAACACAAAACAAATTTCATTACAAAATGGCGTGAGCAGTTGACTTCACTTTACAACATTCTAATCTGATTTTGATCTTTCACATGCCTACAATAAAGTATCATTCCCTTTCTCATAACAAACATCCCATACCTTCTTTGTTTATCTTTGCTATGCTTTGTTAAAGGGTTTTGGGGCCCCTTCAAAACCTCCAGTTACCACAATAATAAAAAAAAAAAACATCCCACAGGTCTACCACAACATAGAAAAGAAAAGAAAAGAAACCCCCAACAAAACTCTCAGCCCCAAAAACTTAAATCTACCTATTCTCTCTAAACTTTGAGAAAATAAATCTTGCCGAAAAAATTGCAGCCCCCTCCAAACTATTACACAACCTCGTCCAAATAGAAACCCTAAAAAAATTAATTAAGAAAGCCTCTCCACTCTCTCCCATATGTTACTGAATAACACTAATTGTTTACTAAACTTAGGCTCTTTTCATTCAATTTTTAATGCAAAAGAAGAAGAGAATTTAAATTCCCAAATTTCTACCTTGCTACATGGATGCCCCCTACATCACCTTACCCCCCCTTTTTTTTTGGATGACTCCAAAGTTGCATTTAAATCTCTTCCCATTACAAGTGGATCACTCCCAATGATCTACATGACATTTGATATATGATTCCTTTTTTTACCCGAACCCATCATACCATATACATTGATGAAAAGGCATCCTTATTTGAAGAAATCTAATTGTACTCTACAAACCTGCCAGTTTTTGTTCTAAGTCACCTTGTAGTACCCACCCCTTTACTGTCATTTATGTTTATGCTACCAACCCGTTTAGACCACTTTTTATGTATATTAGATCTTTAGTTGTACTTAATGATTCAATACTATGATACTTTCATCATTTGATTTATATCATGTTAGTTAGATGATGATGATTATTTGCATATAATGATATTATTTATATTTATAGTTTTTATTGACCCCATAATTGCATGTGTATGGTTGGTGTGTATGTTTTATATTTCTATTTGATGTGCCTGATGTGGTTGAGGGACAAAATCATAGTTACTTTCTTGCGAGATCCACACAATCAACTGATCCTCACCATTGTCTATTATATATGTATGTACATGCTTGTCTTTTATGCAAAATTTTAGGTACCGGACATCGTCTTCTCTGAATTTCCAGGATGAGTGTACCCTATCGCAATATTTCAATGGTAAGAGAAGGGAGATAACATCCAGGTCTGAATCTGAATCTAAGCCATTCATTATCCTGAAATAATGGACAAGTATCTTATTGCTACCTCCAAATTCATCAAGGTGACATGAATTTGTGAACCCTTCCTTTGGAGTTTGATATTGTATTTTGATTTAGTCAGTTTCCGTCTTCTTGCATGTCAGATGGTTTGATTTGGTTTTGGTGTTAAAATGATTTGAGGAATTAATTAAGATTAATTATGAGATTAAAATAATTATATCTTATGAATGTGGAAATATTAAACATATGGATATTTAATTAATGAAAATTAATTAAATATCATTGATTATTTAAAAGACTTAATTAAAAGTCTAATTATGAAAATAAAAGATTTAATTAAATATTAAATCAAAATCAAAATTAAATGTAGAAATAAAATAGATTGATATTAACAATGAAAGTTGCATAACATGTGGTGCTAAAGACATTAAATATAATTAAAATATAATCATGCAATTATATGCACACCAATTAAAAAGAATTGATTTATCAGTTCTAGATTAAAAGGATGAGTTAAGAGATTTAGTTGAAGGATTAATTATTAAATAATTATTCTTTTATTTAATTTTAAGTCGAGTGTTATTTCTGTGATTTTGAGTTAACTATTTTATTATTTTTAACAGTTGAGTTCTAATTCTGTAATTTGGAGTTGCATTCTTTCAAATCTAGTTTCTAGTTTTCTATTTAATAGCTTTAGGAGGTCATTTGAGAAGATTATTCAATTAGGTTTTGAAGGATTATCTCATTGATGATTTTTGGGATGAAAGAATTGGTTTTGAAAGCTGGAATTTTGAATTTTGGATTGTGTTCTTCTTTTCTTCTCAGATCATTCTTGGAATTGAGGTAGGTTTTTAACCTTTGTTATTTGGATTGAAAAAGAAATCTTTTCTACTTCATGCCTAATGTCGTGTGATTTTCAATCTATCTCCTCGTTGAGAATTAGATAATCAGTCTTTTGTTTGAGAAATTTTATAGAGAGAATTGATTTGGGTTTCAACTTTAGAAATCTGATAGGTCTTACATTCTTAAAAGATTGGATCTTGCATGTGTGTGTTTTTGGTATATATGCCAGGTAAAAGCATCCCACAATTTTAGAAGTTTTGAGAAACACTTGTAGTCATGCCAAAAAAAAGGTTTTGGAAACTTAAATTTATGTATTAAATTTTTTGCATGTCTTCTTATAAATTATGATTTGAATAATAGTATATAAAATAATTATAATTTAAAATATATACATATATATAGTAAAACAAAATTTTGGTGAGGAAGCGGCGGGCCCTCAAACCCCATCACCCCCTGTCGGCACGACAACAATCACTATCGACACGGTAGAGTGTTGTCAACATGACATCAATCACTGCTGGCATGGTAGAGTGCGGAGCCGGCTATGCAGCTGACAAATTCCCCCTCCCATGACACCATCATGCATAATCCGCTTCCACCATACCATCCATACTATCAGTGCGGTGCAGTATAGTACGTACTCCGTCAGTGCGGAACAATATAGTACATGATTAGTTTTGGCTTTAAAATATACATTATTAATTTATTATAAGTAAAAAACATCAGTATTAAACAAATTAGACTGGTAAAAATATTTTATAAAGTTTTAATTATTATATTTAAGTTGTTTATTAATTTTTTAGTGGTATAATTTGTTAATTTATTATTTTTTCTTTTATATTATGTTTTCTATTTATTACTGATGTAAATTTTTAATTTTTTCTTTTCTTTTATTATTATTTTTTTATTTTATTTTACTTTTATCTTTTTATTAAGTTTTATTTTTAATTAGTTTATCTTATTAATTTGATTAATTAAATTTATGTATTCTTTTGTACAATTTTCTATTTTGCATGTTCATTGCTATTATGTAGAATTCGTTTAATAAGGAAAAATTGTTTATTAACTTTCATTTATGATTTTGAATCTATTTTAGAAAATGTAATGATGTAACAAAATGTTTGTATGTTTTTAGTAAATTACTTATGGTTTAGTTTAATATTTATAATAAAATCTTTTTAAATAGACGAGCCAAATGTGTAGATTCAGGCTATTTAAACTATAGTTAACTAGTATTTAGATAAGTTATAAAGTAATTATTTTTATTCTTTTAGTTTATTAATATGTTACTTCTTGATTTAAAATTTTAAAAAATAAAGTTTTTAGATATTTGATATAATAGATACTTTTTACTAATAAAGATCTAACAAAATATAAATCAAAATAAAAAATGAAATGATAAAAAACTAAAATAACTTTAATGGCTCTCTCTTCGACCCCTTCCCCCTTAGTAGATCTATCAGACAAGGGTGCCCTTTAGCTCCTGCCTTATTTGTCACTGCCTCTGAAGCCCTGTTTTACATTTTGTGTGATAACTCTCTATCCCCTATTGTGAAAGGTATCTCCCTCCCCAATCATGAAGATCTTATCAACTGCCAGTTTGCTAATGACACCAACATTTTCTTCCAAGCCACTGAGGATAACTTTGAGGCCCTGCATAACAAGCTTAGGTTCTTTTTCTCTATCTCTGGTGCTTGACTTTCTCAAACCAAGTCCATCTCCCTGGGAATGTAGGATCAGCCCCATGATTGGTTTAAGCATTTTAACTTTCAATGGGGAGGCCCTCATAAGATTGTTAGGTACCTAGGCATCCCTTTCTCTATTGAGCCCTCCCTTAAGGATATGTGGTGTTGGGTCAAGGATAAGATTATCAAGAAGCTGAATAAATGGCATAATAGATCTTTGTCTCTTGTTGGCAGGGTCTAGGTTTGTCAAAAGATTCTTTCTTCATATAATATTTATTACTCTTATGCTTGGATGTTCAGTAATTACCAAGTTTTGAAAATTCAAAAAGCTGTTAGAAACTTTCTCTGGTCTGATGGGAAAGGTAATAAAAAAATGCACGCTGTTAAATGGGACTGGTGTCAGATAGATAAACTTATTGGTGGATTAGGGTTAAAGGATCTCAAGCTACAGGGAATTGCCCTTGCTACCAAATGGATTTTTCTCTCGATGGATGGTAACGACCCATGGAAGATCCTTGTTAGGCACAATATAGAAATGGGTTTCCCTAAGAAGGCAAAATCTTGGAAGAATCTTCCTTTTGCTGACTTAGTTCTTGGAGACTTCCCTGTGGTGGTCCAAGGCTCTGTTATTTTTAAGTCCATCTGGAAAGCCTGGGATCAAATTAAGAAGCATATCCTTAACAAGGACTTCCATGATGATAAGCATCTCTTTGGAGAAAGGTCCATTTGGTGGAACCTTCGCTTGGTAGGTAAACCCCTTGCCCTCTCTCAAGGTTGTTCTGGCTAGCACTGGTCCAATCTTGGCATCACTCAAATGATTGATCTTTTTGATAAAGATAAAATTATTGAATGGGAATAACTTAAAAGAAAATTTTCTATCCTTGACTGTCAAAAGAAAACTTATAGAAAGATCCTTAAAGCTGCTAACAATCTGCCTTTTATGTGTCATGTTGACTCTCATAGATATCTGAAGTGCAAGTGGCCTGACAAAACCATTATATCTAAGATTAAAGCCAAGAATATTTACAATATTATTGGTGTTAATGAATCCATTATTGATCATGTTAATTCTATTTGGTATTCCAATCTTGATAATAACAGTTGGAAGAAGTTTTTTGAAATTATTTGGAAAAGCAATATTGAGCCAAAAATCAAGTGCTTTAAGTGGCTTACTATTCTTGATAGACTTCCTGTTAGAAAAGATTCTTCCTCATAGGAGCTCTGTAGCCTTTGCAGATTACCGAAAACTGGCAGACACATTCTTTTCGACTGCATCTTTGCTAAAGAAATTTGGGCAATGTTTGGTATTACTTATCCTTTACAGGTTAATATACTTGAAATTATCACTGGTAACATACATGGTATTAAAAAAGATTCTAATCTCTTTTGGAATATCCTCTCTTCTAACATCCTTTGACAGATTTGGAAATGCAGGAACGAAGAAAGGTTCCAGAACAACCCCAGGGTTCTTACTGAGTTTTTCTGGAAACTCACTCATTTTAAAAAATTCATGCAGGTTCATACCACGATGATGATGGAGAAGGAGAAGCTTAAAAGATTCCTAAAGGATGGCCATGCCACTTTCTTTGTCTACGAGTTGAAGCATGGATACGCTTGGAGAAGGAACATGGATGATCTGCAAACTTTCGAGAGGACCTGTGCGAGGCTTAACCAGGAAATTAGGAAAAACATCAAGTCAAAAAAAGATGAGATTTACATGCTGACCCAAATCCAGGAAAGAAAAAGCATTGTGTGGATGGAGGGTCCATTGGGATGGACTGCTTGGATGGATGCTTATAGTGATATTCTGCATTAAGTACTCTTATGTTCAGTATACTCTTTCCATTGTAAATACTGTTTGGTGAGGTTGGGCCTCCTCTTTTGTACTCTCCGTTGATACTATTATGTAACCTTTTTTGATCCTCTTATATATAATATAAAAAAATAACTTTAATGAATTTAAAAAATACTTAAAAATAATTTTATATGAATAGTAATATTTATAATATTAAATTATCTTTCTATTATATTATATTTATATCATTATTAAATTAAAATAAAATATTCAAAGGTTATAATTTAATATCAATTATATTATATTTATATTATTTATTTTTTATATTATTAATTAAATAATTTTTATTTTTTTATTTATGATCAGTATTATATTAGATTATAATAATAGTGTACTTTAATTCAATTATACTACTTCGTATATTATATTATTTTATCAATAAACTAATAAATTATTTTTCTGAAAAAAATTCTTGCATAATTTAATCCTCATTATGAGTGATTTGAAACTTAGAGAAAAAAACTCACATACTTGAAAATATCATGAACTATATATATGATGCATTATATATTTAGTTTATCTATAATTAACATAAATTATAAACTATAATTAACATAAATTACATTCTTATTATATATCATATTTTGTAATTAAAACTATTAAATACAAATATACAATTATTATAATTAAACTAACATAAAAATATAATATATATATATATATATATATATATATATATATATATATATATATATATATATATATATATATATATATATATGTTTATTTATATTTATTATTTAATTATATATTTAGTTTGCATATAATTAATATTATTATTTAGTTCACTTTATTATCTTCAAATTTTATTTTGACGAAAAGAAAAAAGTTATTTACCTTAATCTAATTGTCAAAAAGTGAAGATAACCAAATTTACCATACATATTTAATTAAATTTTCCAACCAATAATCATTTTAAAAAAAATAAAAAACATAATTATTTATTAATATGGCTCAAATTACTTAAAATATATTAAAAAATGATAATATATTGTATTTAAAATTAAAAAGTTATTTTTTTTTCAATAGAATTTTAAAATTATTAATATTATAAAAATTAAAAATCATTTAAATATATTCATTTTAAACGAAATAATAATTTTACCAAATCTAATAGAATAAAAAATTTATTTAAATATATTCACTTTGAAGAAAGAATATTTTTATATATTTAATATATTTTAGATATTATAATATTTGATGTGTGAAACTTATAAGATATATTTAAAAATCAAGTAAAAAAAATAAAAATAAAAATAAAAACCTTTCACACATAGATTTTAAATATATTATTTGGAACATAAAATATAATAATAATAAATTAGTAAATCATACTAGTAAAAAATTAATAAATAATTTAAATATATTCATAAATTAATAATGTATACTGTGGTCATACTTATGATAAAAAAATATAACTTTTAAAAACTAATAGGCATGTAAATTAAAGATGGACACTCACAATGTACTGTACTGCTCCGCACTGACAGAGTATGGATGGTATAGTGGAAGCGGATTATGCATGATGGTTCCGTGGGAGAGGGAATCTGTCAGCTGCATAGCCGGCTCCGGTAGAGTGCTATCGACATGGTAGTCATTCCTATCGTGCGACAGTGAGTACTATCAACACGATAGTTACTACTGTCGGCGGGTCCCAATTTTTAAAGAGACTGCAAGAATTATTTTGGCGTTCTGATAATCGTACACTCTATGCACACCTGACTCCAATTACTATGAGAACTAAGAAGATCCCTGTGGTTCTTACACTACAAGAGGGCACACACTTGAGAAATAGTATCTACAGAATTAAGGAAAGAACCCGTATGTATATTCCACATTTTGATACATCATTTGTCGTTCCTCTACCAGATGCCAATAGATTGCCCTGGAATTGTCATAACCAAAAATATCCACCGTAATTTGCGGTAGGAATGGAGACTTTATCACCGACATTGAGGGGTAGTAATAAATTTTTCTTTCTTACCTTGACTCTCTGCTAGTCCCCAAAACGTGCTTTTCCAGTCTATTAATGTGATTCTCCCAGTCAAAGCACATGCTTTCTCAGTCTATAAACTTTGAGTTATAAATCTATGAACACACAAATTTAGGAGGGCATGTTTTTTGTGGAAAAAGAAAATATCTAAGCAAAGAGGGATTTAAAAGAGAAGCAGCATATGAAAGAAGACAAAGAGTTTTATTATGGAAAAGAAGAGAGTTTATTTTAAGGAAGAACAGAGAGTGTATTTTATGAAGTAAGAGGGAGTTTATTAGAAGGAGAGATTATTTTGAAGGAATAAAGACTGGCACACATAGGAAGGAAGGAAGGAGGAAGAAAATTAGACCCAGAAGTGAAGGATAGAAGCATTGCCATAATTCTAGATTTCTACTAATGGAAACCAGGTTCTTTTATTGTTGAATTTATATTTTACTTAGTAAGTTGAAATTTTATTTTCATTTTATACTATATGTGAAAGATATATATTATTTCTTTTGCATATTTATTTTTCTTATTAATGATCTCTGGATTTATATAAATGTATAGAGAAAGAAGAATTTATGTATAATTCTTAAAATAAAAATAAAAACCTTTGAAAGAGATAGCAAGTGAAAAATGTGTATTCGTAGAATACAAATATGTAACCATTTTCATTGATTTAAAGGCCGAAACTTTGAAAAATTTTTCTTGTTGTTTGGTTTATTTATCTGCGATAGAAGCTACATGAATTTCCTGTAGTATTTACATGATCACATAATTTTGAAATTATAGATATTCTTAATCTAACATTATATCTAAGAATGGGTAATTATATGTATATCTTCATGTTGTTTTGAAGTAGAAATCAATTTTTAAAGAGCTAAACCATGCTGATTTTTTTTTAAGAAAGGGTAACTTGGATTTTAGGTTGTCTTTGTGATTGATCCATTTTGAAAAGGTGAAATCAGAACCTTAATATATTGCTTAAAAATTTAAGCTGCATAGAACTTCACTCTTTCAAACTTTAAACATGGGTTTATAAGTGGTGTAGTACCCCGCCCCTAGTCCAATTTTATAAATGTTATAATTAGTCTAGGATGACAGATTATATGTTAGGAAATCATTGATACTGACCCCATACTTGCATGTATATGGTTGATGTGGTTGTTTTATATTTTTATTTGACGTGCCTGATGTGGTTGAGGGATGGAGTCGTAGTTGCTTGCGAGATCCACACGATCGGCCGATCCCCGCCAATGTCTGTTATATCTCTATACATATATGCACATGCTTGTCTCTTATGTAGGTTTGCAGGTACCAGGCATTGACTTCCCTAAATTGTTAGGATGAGCATGCCCTATCGCTAGTCTCAATGGTAAAAGAAGGGAGATAATATTTAGTCCAAAGCCTAACCTAAGCCATATTATTGTCCTGAAATAGTGGACAAGATTCTGTCTTTCCTACCCTTCCTAAACTCATTTAGTTGATGTGAGTTTATATCCCTGTTCTTGCATATGAATGTGGGTCCTTAGGTCTTTTTGATTCTTTTGATTTGTGGTGATTGGTGTGATTTCTATATTTAGATCATTCTATTTTTAGCTGTGGGATATTATTTAATTGGAAATTAAATAAATGCAATTATTTAGTTTAATTATTATTTTTATTGTATAGTAGAAGCAATCAATTAATTGGAAATTAATTATATGCAATTATTGGGTGTGGTTGAAATATTTAATTAATTAGAATTAATTAAATATCTTCACCTTTGAAATATTTAATCATAAATTTAGCCTATGTTCAATTAAAATGTATTTATTAAATTAAGGGTTATTTTAGCATGTGGTAATTATGTCAAACTAAATGTTCTAATTTTTAATTGTTTAAATGCATTAAGTTGCACATTCATAATTGAATGAAATTAAATTAATAATATTAGTTAAAGTTTGGTTATGTCCTTTCAACAAAAGTCAAAGTGGAGAGGAGACTCTAGTTCAACTGAAATTGAACCGTAAATTAGAGTTTATTTTCATGCAAAGCTCTCTTGGAGTCGAGTTTGAACTCTTGCATGTGAAAGGAGATTCCTTTATGTGTTGAGAGTTTAGCCATTATTCGATTACATAGTTTTGGAGGAGAAATTTTGGAGACAGGTTTGGAGAGAGCTCTTCGAAAAAGCTTGGATTTTATTTCTTCATTCTGGACATTGTCGAATCTGTATAATTTTGATTTGAGGTAGGTTTTGATTTTATTATGGTTATTTCTTTTCAGATCTCTGTAGGAAAGTAAAGTGTGTCTTCCTTGTGCTTGCTAGATCTAAATGTTTGTGAAGTTTTGAATGTTTATTGCAACTCAATTTGAATATTTTTGCCTATCTGATTTAAAAGTTATGAAGGCTTTGCAAAATCTGTAGAAAAATTATTAGAAAGCCCAAATGGATTAGGGTTTGATCTTTGTTGAGAAGCTAGTAGAGATAATATTCATATTAAGAGAATATTTGTATTTGTGGTATATATTTAAATATATATTTATAGGTTTTTGCTTGAGTTTAATATATATATATTTATACCAGTTTGTTTTTATAAAATTAAACTAAAATTGGTATTTTTATTTTATGTAAATTGATTTAGCTCTTAAAAAATAAAAATATATTTATCAAAGGTTATATATATTTGATAATATATAATTATTTTAAAAGAGTTTTTTTTAAAATATGTAAAAGCAAATTTAATAAGGTTTGGAGGGGCTATTAACTGCCCCCCAAACCCTGTCCACGATGCCCAAAGGCTGCCGTGCGACAATACCTGCAGAGGTACTATCACACGATAGTCCCTGCAGGGGACCTGCCGTGCGGCAGTACTAAGGTACTAGTGCATGGTATGGTGCGGTACTTTTTTTTTTAATATATTTTTTTTATATAAAGTTCTTTTTAATATTTTATGTTATTAAATATGTAACTTCCTTAATCATTATTTGATGTTAGTTAAATTTTGATATTAAATTTAATTTTAGTTAGGATTTGCTAATTAATTTTGTTCAAATGATAATTTTAAATTTTAAGATATGTTTATATATAAATTAAGATATAATGTTTATTTGTTTTTTTTTTTAATTAAAAGGAATTTTTGTTTTAATGAGTTTTGTTTATATTAATGATTTTCTATAATTTAATTTAGGGGCACTTTTTATTGTTTGAAAGGTGTTTTGATTTTAAAATTTAGTAGTTGGAAGATTTAATAAATGCATGGTTTTGCTTTGAAGTATAGTTGTAATTTTTAAGATGTTAGTTTTAGGAACTATGATTATGCTCCTATTTGGTAGTTTATCTTAGCATGTCATTCGACTATATGTGTTTGTGATTAAATAGGGGAATGTTTATACCTTGGATCTTCATTGAGATTGTTAAACCATGCTTTTGACTTTTAAAGACATATGTTTTATATTAAATCTAAGGGGTTAGATTTGTCCTCCATAGGGTATGAAATCCAGAGGCAAGTTTTGGTTATCTTTTTGTCATGTTTGTTTGCCTTGCATACGTTGTTAGATTGTATGAGTTGCTCTAACCCTAGGTGGGTTTTTTCTTTGGATGATTATGGTTTTGCATGTTTCTGTCACTGTTGGATCTAGTTGCTGTGATTCATGAGTTGTGTTAACTCAAGGTTATATTTGATCTTGTGAAACCCTAGGGTAGGTTATCTGAGTGTATAGCAGGAAGTGGCTTGTAATTGGTGCCAGAGCCCGGAAGTGGCTGCCAAGATATCCTATTACAAGTAGCTTAATAAGTGATAATTAATGGCATTGAGAGTTTAAAATGAACCTAATATGATATTATGTGCCTCACCCATGCCTGAGTTCATGATTAAGTTTTGTACTAGGATGGGAGTGAGAAGATGCTTGCCGCCTGCGTGGACTGGATATGGCATAGTTAGTACCTTGTCTATATGAGGGGTTATTGATACCACATAGAGTCACTAGGGCGTCGGGGTCTGAAGAGACTACCAGGATAACCTTAGAGTTGGCTCGTGTGATGACACTTCCTTTATGCATATTAGGTTTCCTACATGTGTTGGTTGCCTCTGGTTGTGTATGTTGTACCTTTTGAGTTAGAATCTTACAGGATCTCTTCTTTAGTTTGTTTTGTTGTTGTTTGTTATCTGAGTGGGATATGATGTTATCTCCTCAACACGGTGGGAGTGGACCATTTAGGTTCACGAGGTCGGGTGGTAGTGATTCTTTTACCATTTGAGATTCTGACGTTTGTGTACCAGTGATGGATGATCCTTGTGGCAGTTGATTCTTCTTATTCTTCTTTGGTGGAGATGTGATCTTCTTCTTCTTCCTTTCTTTTATGTTGTATCATTGTATCACAGCTGTAGAGTTATCATGTCATACTTCTTTTCAGTTATTGTATTTACATACCCTGTGACATGTGCAGTGGATGTAGGTTATTATGGTTACCTTATGGTACCAGTTGTATTTACCTTATCTTATATGCGATGTTGCATTTGTCTTTCATTTATTAATATGAGTTTTTTTAATTATGTCTAATCTAATTAATTAAATTTTATATTCACATAATCTTCGTCATGGAATCCTTGAGAGTTGTAACCTATGTGACTTGTTTATTTCATTGTATTGCTTCTGCAATGTAACATTTTGATGTTGTTGAATGTTAACACTTAAAAAAAAATTATTCTGAAAACTTAGTAGCATGTTTAGGTTAAGTTCTCTTGGGTTCCCTAGTGGGGCATTACACTTGGTATCAGAGCATCGAGTTCTACACTGGGAACTCTGGGAAGTTGTGTGCCCATTACATGTTATTTTTTTGCCTATCTATTGTGTTAGGTACCCTCTCTAATTCATCTAGGGTGAAATACATTTGGATGTCATGAAGTGATTACTCCCTTAAGTGTGGCTACCACTAGTCACCTTGTTATGTGAATGTTTTATAATTGATGACTTATTTTGGTTGATTTATGAATTCTTCGTGATGTGTGGGGGCTAGCATTGAATTTTGAAATTTCTTATGATTGGACTAGTCACCTGAATCTCTTTTCACCATTTATTTTGTGACACTAGTCACACTTGATTTATTATTGAATTATCATGGTACTTTTATGATTTAATGTTGAGCTTGAAATTTCCCCACTTGGGTTTGTCCTGTTTTGAACTTTATGGTGGCTACTCCGAATGTTTGGTATTGTTGGCCCTATTTTGTGATAAGTCTTGTTTCTATCATGTTCATCATGAACCCCTGATGGTATGTATAAGGGAGGACATCGTAGAGATGGTACTATGTTTGCTTAGAATCATTGTGTATCATATATGTTTGCATAATGTGTTTCATTAACTAGATTAACATGAACTTATCAACCCATTATTTGATGAAGATGTGAATGTGTGTTTTATGCAATTGTTCCTAGACGTTTTCTATAATGATGAATGAATAAAGGCTTAGATCTATTTTGAAATGTAAATGAATGATTGATCGATGTGATTTTCAGTTTATTCCTAAACCTTAATTATATTGCTCATAATGACTATGTATCATGTTCATATGTTATGGCTTATTTTCAAATGTTATGTTTTATTTTTAGTAAATGCTTCATGTTTGGAGAATATATATATCCTCATCTGTTCGTAGGCTTCCAGGAGTAAGCCTTATCCTAGTGGGGGTGGATGTAGTACCCCACCCTAGTCCGATTTTATAAATGTTATGATAAGTCTAGGATGATAGATTATATGTTAGGAAATCATTGATACTGACCCCATACTTGCATGTGTATGGTTGATGTGGTTGTTTTATATTTCTATTTGACATGCCTGATGTGGTTGAGGGATGGAGTCGTAGTTACTTGCTTGTGAGATCCACACGATCGGTCGATCCCCACCATTATCTGTTATATCTATATACATATATGCACATACTTGTCTCTTATGCAGGTTTGCAGGTATCGGGCATCGACTTCCCTGAATTGTTAGGATGAGCGTGCCCTATTACTAGTCTCAATGGTAAAAGAGGGGAGATAATATTCAGTCGAAAGCCTAACCTAAGCCATATTATTGTCCTGAAATAGTGGACAAGATTTTGTCTTTCCTACCCTTCCTAAACTCATTTAGTTGATGTGAGTTTATATCCCTGTTCTTACATATGAATGTGGGTCCTTAGGTCTTTTTGATTCTTTTGATTTGTGGTGATTGGTGTGATTTCTATATTTAAATCATTCTATTTTTAGCTTTGGGATATTATTTAATTGGAAATTAAATAAATATAATTATTTAGTTTAATTATTATTTTTATTGTATAGTGGAAGCAATCAATTAATTGGAAATTAATTATATGCAATTGTTGGGTGTGGTTGAAATATTTAATTAATGGGAATTAATTAAATATCTTCACCTTTGAAATATTTAATCATAAATTTAGCCTATGTTCAATTAAAATGTATTTATTAAATTAAGGGTTATTTTAGCATGTGGTAATTATGTCAAACTAAATGTTCTAATTTTTAATTGTTTAAATGCATTAAGTTGCACATTCATAATTGAATGAAATTAAATTAATAATATTAGTTAATGTTTGGTTATGTGCTTTCAACAAAAGTCAAAGTGGAGAGGAGACTCTAGTTCAACTGAAATTGAACCGTAAATTAGAATTTATTTTCATGCAAAGCTCTCTTGGAGTCGAGTTTGAACTCTTGCATGTGAAAGGAGATTCCTTTATGTGTTGAGAGTTTAGCCATTATTCGATTACACAGTTTTGGAGGAGAAATTTTGGAGACAGGTTTGGAGAGAGCTCTTAAAAAAAGCTTGGATTTTATTTATTCATTCTGGACATCGTCGAATCTGTATAATTTTGACTTGAGGTAGGTTTTGATTTTATTATGGTTATTTCTTTTCGGATCTCTGTAGGAAACTAAAGCGTGTCTTCCTTGTGCCTGCTGGATCTAAATGTTTGTGAAGTTTTGAATGTTTATTGCAACTCAATTTGAATATTTTTGCCTATTTGATTTAAATGTTATGAAGGCTTTGCGAAATCTGTAGAAAAATAATTAGAAAGACCAAATGGATTAGGGTTTGATCTTTGTTGAGAAGCTAGTAGAGATAATATTCATATTAAGAGAATATTTGTATTTGTGGTATATATTTAAATATATATTTATAGGTTTTTGCTTGAGTTTAACATATATATGTTTATACCAGTTTCTTTTTACAAAATTAAACTAAAATTGGTATTTTTGTTTTATGTAAATTGATTTAGCTCTTAAAAATAAAAATATATTTATCAAAGGCTATATATATTTGATAATATATAATTATTTTAAAAGAGTTTTTTTAAAAATATGTAAAAGCAAATTTAATAAGGTTTGGAGGGGCTATTAACTCCCCCCTAAACCCTGTCCATGGTAATTGAGGGCTGCTGTGCGGCAGTACTCAAGGGTACTGTCGCAAACAGTCCTACAGAGGGCTATCATGCGGCAGTACCTGTAGAGGTACTGTCACACGACAGTCTCTGCAGGGGACCTACCGTGCGACAGTACTAAGGTACTAGTGCATGGTATGGTGCGGTACTTTTTTCTAAAATATTTTTTTTTATATAAAGTTCTTTTTAATATTTTATGTTATTAAATATGTAACTTCTTTAATCATTATTTGATGTTAGTTAAATTTTGATATTAAATTTAATTTTAGTTAGTATTTTCTAATTAATTTTGTTCAAATGATAATTTTAAATTTTAAGATATGTTTATATATAAATTAATATGTAATGTTTATTTGTTTTTTTTTAATTAAAAGGAATTTTTGTTTTAATGAGTTTTGTTTATATTAGATTTTCTATAATTTAATTTAGGGGCACTTTTTATTGTTTGAAAGGTGTTTTGATTTTAAAATTTAGTAGTTGGAAGATTTAATAAATGCATGGTTTTGCTTTGAAGTATAGTTGTAATTTTTAAGATGTTAGTTTTAGGAACTATGATTATGCTTCTATTTGGTAGTTTATCTTAGCATGTCATTCGACTATATGTGTTTGTGATTAAATAGGGGAATGTTTATACCTTGGATCTTCATTGAGATTGTTAAACCATGCTTTTGACTTTTAAAGACATATGTTTTATATTAAATCTAAGGGGTTAGATTTGTCCTCCATAGGGTATGAAATCCAAAGGCGGGTTTTGGTTATCTTTTTGTCATGTTTGTTTGCCTTACATACGTTGTTAGATTGTATGAGTTGCTTTAACCCTAGGTGGGTTTGTTCTTTGGATGATTCTAGTTTTGCATGTTTCTATCACTGTTGGATCTAGTTGATGTGATTCATGAGTTGTGTTAACTCAGGGTTATATTTGATCTTGTGAAACCCTAGGGTAGGTTTTCTAAGTGTATAGCAGGAAGTGGCTTCCAGGATATCCTATTACAAGTAGCTTAATAAGTGATAATTAATGGCATTGAGAGTTTAAAATGAACCTAATATGATATTATGTGCCTCACCCATGCCTGAGTTCATGATTAAGTTTTGTACTAGGATGGGAGTGAGAAGATGCTTGCTGCCTACGTGGACTAGATATGGCATAGTTAGTACCTTGTCTACATGAGGGGTTACTGATACCACATAGAGTCACTCAGGCGTTGGGGTCTGAAGAGACTACCAGGATAACCTTAGAGTTGGCTCGTGTGATGAGACTTCCTTTATGCATCTTAGGTTTCCTACATGTGTTGGTTGCCTCTAGTTGTGTATGTTGTACCTTTTGAGTTAGAAGCTTTCAGGATATCTTCTTTATTTTTTTTGGTTGTTGTTTGTTATCCAAGTGGGATATGATGTTATCTCCTCAGCATGGTGGGAGTGGACCATTTAGGTTCACGAGGTCAGGTGGTAGTGATTCTTTTACCATTTGAGATTTTGATGTTCATGTACTAGTGTTGGATGATCCCCGTGGTAGTTGATTCTTATTGTTCTTCTTTGGTGGAGATGTGATCTTCTTCTTCTTCCTTTTCTATTATCTTGTATCATTGTATCAGTTCTACAGAGTTATCATGTCGTACTTCTTTTCAGTTATTGTATTTACATACCCTATGACATGTGTAGTGGATGTAGGTTATTATGGTTACCTTATGGTACCAGTTGTATTTACCTTATCTTATATGTGATGTTGCATTTGTCTTTCATTTATTAATATGAGTTTTTAAATTATGTCTAATCTAATTAATTAAATTTTATATTCACGTAATCTTCGTCATGGAATCCTTGAGAGTTGTAACCTATGTGACTTGTTTATTTCATTGTATTGCTTCTACATTGTAACACTTTGATGTTGTTGAATGTTAACACTTAAAAAAAAAATTATTCTGAAAACTTAGTAGCATGTTTAGGTTAAGTTCTCTTGGGTTCCCTGGCGGGGCATTACAAGTGGGAGTTAACCACTTGGTTGAATAGAATCTAGTTAATTAAGTTTACCTTAGAAAGACTTCATAAAATATTATTGAATATTAATACCTCTGAATTTAGGCCAAGTTAGTTATGATTTTGCAACCTGTCATTTATAATTTTGACTATGGTTAGTACATCAAGGAAGGACAATGCCTATGTGTAGGCTTATTTTTCATTATCTTTACATTGAGTACTTATGCATAGATAAATACTCAGTATGACTAGATGATTCTATGAATATAAGGCTATATCTAAATTAGTACAAAGTACATACTATTGAAGATTATGATTAATTTAAATACTAGATAAAATAATAAGGAAATGGTGTTTGCATGTGTTGATGTATACAAGAACCTTTGTTGTGTTTCTCCGTGCTTAAAGAAATAAAAGATCCTATAAAGAGAAATTTATATTTATTATGCAATTATATTTCCTATTGAGAACCAAGAGGATGGAATGTCTATTAGCCTTGTGTTTAAATTGGAACTACATATATGTTCTTCTATATTGGTTGGATACAAAATAAAAGAAATTTTCAACATCTTGCTCAAGAAAGAATTGATGATTCTAGTTTTAATATGTTTCAATGATGCATATGGTTTATCTATGTCTTAATGATAATGATTTAGGATATTGACATTTGTTAATTCATTGCTACATAAAATAAAAGAGGTGAAAATCAAATCTTAACGAGTAGATATATGAAGGAAAGCTTAGACATGTAAATTTGTTAGACCTATTTTAGGAAGTTCCTGTTAATCATTGTTACAGATTATGCTTCCTGGATGAAATGAATTTTCTATATGTGTATTCTTGATTTTTCTCCATGTACTATGAAGAAGTCAAGTTTTAAATATCATTTGAACTTAAATAGATAATGGCAGAAATATATGAGCTTGACATATTTTTGATAGTTAGGAAAACAATGTTGTTATGTTCCTTTATATGTATGTCTAATGCACCCATGAAACATGATATACTATGTATTAAATGAGAATCTTTGTACAATATTTTCCATATGTATGAAATGGAAGTAGATATACAAGGTTTTTTTCTGGAAGTCCATGATATGTTATGTTGGAACTTGATTATGGATGTATCAAGTAGCACATATTCCATTACCCCTTAGTTTTACTTTATTAGATTACTTCTAGCTGCGTTGGGTATCTTTCATGTCAGGATAGATTTCAGGGAAGCGTTAATGCTTCATGGTAGGGTGGAAATGCACTCCCACAATATTCTCATCCTTGCTAACTTTTGTGAATAGGTTTCTGAAGCTTCTTATAGGAAGGACTTTCCTTTTTAGTGTTACGCCATTTCCTAATCGACATTGTGGTATTTGGTAAATTTTGTTGTTTACTTATGTCGTTAATATGGAAGTACATATTTTGATCTAATTCTTATCATTTACTGATGTGATTCGATAGTTGGTCAAAAATCTCTTGGGTTGTTACCCAGACATGACAACTAGTATTTGGTTGTAGTTGATGTGACATCTCTTATTGTGGTTTCTTTAGGAGACTCAACAGATGGTCGAATTTTTGCTTATTGTTTTGGACAAAGGTATGATTTATCTTTTTGATGGTTATGGTCATAATAGTACTTTTATTCCTTTATTATCAAAAATATATTTGTATCTAGTTGACTTGTTCATTCAACCTTTGACTGGTTGACCGACTTCTTTGTCTTTATATGAAATTTGTTGATGTGGTCTTTGTGTTGAAAGCTCAGTATTTATAGGAATGGGCACCAGGCAAATGCCTTTACTACAACATGGTGGGCATCTAAACAGTGAGTGGCCATGCTCCTCCTCCTATCGCAATGTGCAAAAGATTATCATTTCCTCTATCGACCAATTATTTCCTAGACTCAACCACTTCAACCCACAAACCTCTTGTTTATGCCCTCTATATTTACCTACAATGTGCTCCCAGATCCACACATCGTGTTTCAAAATTATGGCATCTTGACCACCTGAGGTGAGAATTGAATTCCATTCCACTTGTGCAGTGTGCCATCTTAATGTCCTCGACTGCCAATTCCTCTCTATGTCCCATATCTGCACATTGCAGTTATTCAGACCCACTACTTGATCTGTTTCCCATCACAGGCCCTCCTCCTTGGTCACGCTCATCAGCACTAAAATAAGGCTTGTGGAGGCATCCCACAGGTACACTATATGCCTTCCCAAAATCCTTATTTGGGGATTCCATAGCCATCCTATCCTATAAAAAAAAATAGACCCACAACAAAAGAAAGGAAGAAAAAACTAGAAAAATACAGATACCCATCGAGGAATGATATACAACTAAGAAATAAGATGAATTCTTCTAGAAAAGATGTTTCCCAATCCAGCCAAAATAAGATGTTTCAATTTTTTTCCCAAGGGAATTCACAAGATCCATGAGTTTTTTTATGGTGCTTAATGTGACATACACGCTTTCACTCTCACTCGCAAATGGGCGCCAATGTTCAAATTATTTTTTTATTCTATTTTATAGATATTGTTTGATTGCATAATGATATTGTATAAAGATATCCAGTCTTCCTCATACACTAAAGAGACTCAAGAGGGAACCAAAAATTATACAAGGACTAGCCTAACAAAAAGCTATAATCGACCATGTATCCAAAATAGGGATGCTGATGAAGGAAATAGGACTTTTAACAAGGATGATTCTATAATAGTGGATGAGATAATATGAATAGTGATGATAGGTGGAATAGATATGAACGTAGAAGAATCACTGATGGATGTGATAGCAATAAATATAGAAACAACAATGATGGTTGTTTCAATCATAATGCAGTTTAATTCTTTAATACTTTGAAATGTATATGTCATAAATAGGTATTTGGTAGAAAGAAACATAAGACTTCTGGTTGCTAAAATGTATATGTCATCGATAGGTATTTAGTAGATAGAAACATAATACCTTTTTTTGCTGATGAACATACAACTGGTTAAGCCTACAAACAATTTTTTGTAATACAGTTCATACTCTATCTCAATATAAAAAAATTAACAAACATATTTCTGAGAGGACTAGATGTATTTCTTTATATACATAATTTTGAGAGGAGAGCGATATTTGGATTTGGAAGAGATTATAGTTGAATGCCTGCATAAGGGTTTGAGTAATTGCCTTGGAAACAATTTCTTTTACATGTCCTCCTATCTTCTTTACTATCTAACCTCAACAAGAGAGTGGAAGGGGTTACCTCATGAACCCTTAGAGGAAGGAATGCAAATTTATGAATATTACTCTCATTTGCAAATGCAAAAATCTTATAAAAATTATAGGAGAGTTAATGATGTTTTCATAGGATGAATGGTTCATGAGCTACATCGAAATGTGCATAAACATATGTCTGATGAAACAATGCAACTAGTAAGCACTTACAACAATTATTTCATGACAATCAAAAAATGTTAGACCAGATACAAAGGAGAAAGATGGTAACTAAGGGTTTTAATGACTGGTTGAGTGGGGTTATCCAAGAAGGTACCAAGTACATTACTAATTTAAGAAAAGGTATATGATAATACTATAGTTGTGATCAAAGAATTAGAAATTACTTCTTAGAAATAGGAAAGAGAAAAATGAGTAGTAGTGATTTCTCAAATGATTGAAATTCAAAGGTATGACATAATAAAATTCTTGATAGAAAAGGTTGAAGTGAACTTGGATGATAATGTACTATACATGTGCAAGAAAAATATTGAATGGAGGAACTCAATAGTAAAACATGGCCATGATGAGTTCATCAAATTGCTAAAGGAATTGACAAAACTCAATCAATCTATGC
Source organism: Chamaecyparis obtusa (assembly GCA_027943335.1). Taxonomy (NCBI): domain Eukaryota; kingdom Viridiplantae; phylum Streptophyta; class Pinopsida; order Cupressales; family Cupressaceae; genus Chamaecyparis; species Chamaecyparis obtusa. The sequence goes on along the minus strand of BSBK01000368.1, from coordinate 5,831,672 downwards.
AGAATGACCTTAAATGTATCAATGTAAAATGTTTGAAGGATGATGGCAAGACTGTAGAAGCTATAGATGCCATAATTAAATATTTTAAAGAAAATATTAAATATGTACTAGATTCCAAGACCTTGATAACTAATAACTTCTCTGGAGTGGCTAAAATTGAATCTTTTTAAACCATTTTCTAAAGTGAACTTGAAGCCTTTGACGCCATTCGATGGGAAGAAGAAGTAACAAAATAATTTAAAGTAGGATATGGAGAAGGTAGGAGTGACACAACCTTATTATACTCCATTAGTAATTTTTCATTTTAAGATTTTAACTTACTCAAATCTTATTGAAGCTTGTTAACATGTGCCTAATAAATCATTATCTCTTTTGTTAAGAGCATTTTAGATCTATCAACCAAACTCATTTTCATAATATTCAAGTTATTGATAAGATCTCCTACCCTCTTCTTAATTTGGTCATCATGAAATATTGATCATACTTCCAATGCATCATACTATGAGCTATAAAATGATCCAAAATACAACTCCCAAGCCTTCTCTTCAGTTGGTAAAGTTGGAAAGTCTGGAGATTCCCTTTGTATGGTTTCCAATACAATTGTAGAAGAGGGGTCCTACAAGTAAAAAACATCCAATATTTCTTACAAATTTCCTTTCCTCCTCAAGGGTCATCTTCGATATGAAATACTTAACCTCCTCTAAAAAATTAGCTATAAATCTATCAATATTGATGTCTACTAGATTCCTTGAGGCCAACCTTTCTCTAAGCATATTAGAAAATTGATCCCTTTTATTTTTTAGGACAAAGTCCCTAAACTCTAAGGATTACACAAACTTATCATCAAATAGAAATGTAGAGCATGTCAATTCTCTAATGTCATCTCTTCCTTCTCCTCTTTCAAAATTTATGATCATTCTATCCTGAGGTTTTTCCTCAACCAACAATCTATGGAGCGAGATGATAATTTATTCCTCCAATTCAATGCATACCACTTTGTATGTTGGGTCAATATTTTCCATTTTTTCTTCTACCATCTCTATTCTCCTCTAAAATTTGACATCAAAAGAAGCATTTCTAATTAAGTCTTCAAATTGATCATGCTCATGAAAAAAGGTTGCAAATCTAAACCCGACCCTAGTCTGATGAATAAAGTGTTCTGGATCAAATATTTTTAATTTTAGAAAATCTATCTTATATCACAGTAACTTGGAATATACCAGGTCAACTCCTCCTTTTCGTGAGATCTCAAAATCATAGATAAATATTTTTTTTGGGAGGAAGGATCCCTTCCTTTCCTTTGGGTTTCTTAAATGAGCCTTGTCAAACTCATTGCTAAATTAGTTTTCAGAAAGAAATTCTATATGACACATATCTAGGCAAAGCATGGGATTTAACTGGTGCACCATAAACTCTAATGATAGTGTACATGGGGTATAAAAACTAGTCTCCCCAATTATAGTAGATTCCTAGCAGGGGGTCTAGCTCAAGGGAACTCAAAGATCTCGTCACCTTATCTAATAATTTCCAATTGATTGGGTACCCAAAATTTTGCAACAAAACTTTGACAAAAAATTCCTCAAACGTGACATAATTGGAGTTGTCATTGTACATGTCCCATAAATACATCTATTCTTGAATAGACAACCTCAAGGTTTTCTCATCTACATTTCTCAAATTTATCTCTAGGCCCCAAGGGAAAGGAGAAACCTTACTCCCACCATATAAAAGAATGTGGCACAATAGATAATACCACATAAATTAAACAATAGGGCTACCCTTTTTTATATCCAAAAGGGCTTCATGAATAACATTATAAATGTACGAGGCAAAGTCAAAGAAGGTTTTGTTGTATGTGTGTTGAATTTTTGTGGTCAACATCATAATATTCATCATGCATCTTCAATTTTACATCGATTCACACCTCTTGGAAAAGTACAATGTATGTGTGTATGAAATAATCCTCAAAAGTTTCATAATAAAATAGTCAACATTTGTCTTCCAAAATACAATAGGCTTCCCATATTGATCCCTTCTATGAAATGGAAGCCATTTAACCTTGAGGCTACCTTTTTCCCTTTCATATTCCCTTCTTAGAGATAGAAAATAAATGTGCATGTGGGAATTATGGTTTAACATAAATATTTCACAAATAGATTCATTGTTAAACCCGACCAAAAAAACACCCTTCTCTGTGGAGGAAGACCTATTGTTTGGATTATGGATTTTTTACAAAACTCTAATTAGGTCTACACTGACAAAAATATTTAGGATGACAAGGCTTCTCAAATCCAATCTTCACACATTGTTCATTGGTATTGAGGCTCTACTCTTGTTGTAAGAATACACGAACAAATCCCTTCTACTAATCTAGGTGTAAGGATCCCCACAAGATGATTGTGTGTCCATAATTGTATTAGATAGAATATCCATACCCTAGGCATACCTTCCCCTTTTCAAAGAACCAAGTATTTGAGCAATAATATCTTCATACATGCCTCTCTTAGTATTAGATAAACCTCTTCTTGAATTCCCACTCATCATATTTAAACTTAGGGTATTTAATAAATGTACAAAAAAGCTTCCAAAATGAAATTGAATATTCAAAATTTATTTCCTTGCAATCAAAGTACTTATTTTCCAAAACCAAGCCCTAAAATATCAAGAAGACCCTTTTTCATATAGAAATAATTAAAATAAACAACAAGACACCAACTTAATTGTACTTGATACCACACTAAGTAAAGTCAAAGTTCAAACCCTTGCAGTTTTGTTAGTTTCTTGCACTACCTAAATTACACAAATTTGTCAACTATGACTCTTCATAGATATTGAATTATCTAAAATTGAATGCAATTATGAAGTGACCAAGTGGCTATTCAAAGAGAATTAATGGAAATTTCCACTAAGGACCATATACACGAGCCAACAACATAAAATAATTCCTAGCTCATAGTTTTGAACTTGGGTCATTGATTTTCATTTGCCACAAAGATTGTCAGTAGTAGTAAATTGATTATTAATCAATTATATCTATTTATAATAAAATGGGACACCTAGGATTATTTCACATAATCACATATTGGTGGTAGGACCGACCATTTAAAGACCAGATCATAATTTATTTGTTTATAAGATGGTCCCACAATAATACATGGCAATCTATGGCTTCATCACATTTTGGTGGTAGGTTCATCTCGCACAACATCTGGTGTTGTACGATAGACATAACTAGTCATATAGTACCAAAAACCACCTGACATTATTTTGCATCATCGCATATTGGTAGTAGAACCCACCATTTGAAGATAAAATTAATAGTTTAAAGCTAATTTACAAATAAAAAAATATGAACATGATTTCAATTTGGAAACCTCCCAACTAGCCTAACACAGTAGAATTATACACAATACACATTACTATCACATAATAACATTAACAACTTATTATCTGAAAATGTTAATATTCTCTTTCTTTTTTTTATATTAAAAAATTAATAAATCAAAATTGAAGACAATGTTTACAATTTATTGATATTGACATTTCATAAAGAGAAATTGAAAATCTAATAAATAAAAAATGAATACAATGTTTACAAAAATTATACAATGAATCATGGAACATAGTAAAGATACTCAACAGATTAATAATAATTTATAAATGAAAGATTAAAAAGTGCACGTGAATTTTTATTGGTATAAAGAAATCAATTTAGATTTTGCAATATGATCATGATTTATTGTAAAAAGTATAAATACCTAGTAGTCTTCTGAGACTAGAGAGTGTTAGGAATGGGAACACTGAGAGGGGGGGGGGGGGGTGTAAATCAGTGTTCTATATATTATTACTTTTTCTGATATCTTGAACTTCAACTTAATTGGTTAAGTACTAAAATGAATATTAATGAAAGCAATATAAACAACCATAGCACATAACACTGAAGATGATTACAGGGAAACCCAAATAGGTAAAAACCCTGATGGGAATTGACACCCAATAAGAACTGCACTAGTGGGTGAACTTGCAATAGTGGGTTACACTTTTTTGCATGAACGAACACTGAAATCTACATTTTGAAAAAATAATTCAGATTCAAATGCAAATTGTCGTTAAAATATTTGAAATCAGAAGATGAATTAAATTAGAGTCTTTTAGAATTTTATGTCTAGATTCTAAACATATTTTTTATTTTTATTTTTAAATTTATTTGAATAGTTTTTTCTTTCTCCCATGAAAACTGCTATGTTTCTGAAAACGTCATTTTCAAAGAGTTGCATTGTTTTCATAGAGCATAATTTTTTTTTTCTAAAATAGATATCAATGTGCTTCTTTCAAATTTAGTTTTGTAACATCCATATGGAGGGCATGCAATTGGTTTGATGACATTATCATGATTATTGCATATTTTATTAACGTTTGAAGTTGATTAAACCATAATTTTGACATATCTTGACTACATAGCTTATAACTTGTCGTGTATTTGTCCAATTTCATTTATATTTTTTTTGATAGAAAGGGAACTTCAATACCTAGGGCATAGATACTTTTTAGAATTTTTTTTCTCCCACTTACTATTTTTTCATAAGCGTCAAACATAGAGGTAGACATACGGTGAAATATCTATGTTTAGCAAAACTAAAAATACAAAGTCGTAATAAAATTAATATATATTAACATTATAATCATTGTAAAGATTTTTCTCAGTGGTACCTTACTACCTAGATAGATTTGTCAAATGGATTCATTTGATCTGCCAAAAGATAAAGTCGAAGTGACTTTTTGTCAGCATTTTAATAGGTGCGAAGGAGACTCCATTGCAGGTATGAATGAGGAGTATAGATGTTATATCAATATTTTTTTATCTAAGAGGATTTGAGCTAACCATTTGTAATTAATTCCTTCAAATAAAACCTCTCAAGGCTTAAATCATCATATTTTATTAAAAAAGCGTTATTTCAGCAAAAATCAGCATGTCTAAAAAAATGTAACCCACTATTGTGGGGTCACCCTTGTATTTTATGATCCCTGTTAGAAGATCTTGCAACCCTATTAGGAGTTGATCTTTACAATGCTTTTAGTACAGTGACCTAGTCAAGGGTCAGACTCTGTTAGGAGTCTTTTACAATTAACCTTGTTAGGGGTGGGGACACACTGTCCTAGAGCTCACTGCTCAAGTGGGTGAAGGCTACAACCTTTTGGATCTTAGATACACACTATATCTGCAAGGTGAATTATTGTTGTGACATTTCTTGTCAGATCAGTTCCTTTATGCGCTTATGCTTTAGCCTCTTGTAAGGCACTACAACATTCTAACTGCTCTTCACATACCTCTGCTATGCTCTAATCAAATTTATGTTCATCTTCCATACTTAATTACAAAGGGGCATGTCTTATTTATATGCGTAAACAAAACTATTAACTAGGTCGGCCTTCAACCTATTACATATAATGCTTCCAAGTGAATTGGCTCAAGTGTGTTTACAAACAATAATATTAACATGTATAAAACCTAAATACAATAGGTGCATAGCCTTTACAAAATAATATTACAAGTGCTAGCCAAAATACCAACAATCGGCTCCATGCTTTGTTCTGTTCTACCGCTCACTGTCTATGACTCTTCAACTAGCTGAATCTTCATCATAAAAACTTATCTGATCATGCGCTCTTAGAATTAGCATGAATACATACCAAAAATCTTATCTTCAAGGGCGCATGCCATAACTTGGTCATACACATGTGCGTTGATGCTTTGTTCACCTGGTGCTTTGTAACTATCCAGTCTTCCATACTTAACCAAATTCTGATGTTCTAACTGCTTGCACTGATTCCATAACATCATATGACTTTGTTTCCATAATGAAAACACTAAATTATAGTCATATATATCAGTATATTCAACTTTCCAACAATCTCCCCCTTTGTCATTAATGACAACAAAGGAATATGGCCAAGTTACTAACTGTATCTTTATACAAAATTTTCTAACATATATACTAACTTATATATCCCCTTCTGCTACATACTCTACTCCCCTTTATATCATATACATAGTTCCATATTCTCCCTTCTATACTTTACTCCCCCTTTGACATTAATGACAAAGGTGCTAAAAAAAGGTGTATCAATAAGTACTTACAAGGTGAGTACATCCGGATATGCTATCTTTAAGTTCTAGATCTCTTGCTACCAAAATGTAGTTAGTGCATTGACTGTATGGAGATGGGTGCACAAAGCATATGTCAACTTCTCCATCTTCTCCAAATCTAAATTAGGACCTTGATCATATGTCACCATAGTGGCACCAATCTCCTTGATGTTTTTGTTTAATACATCTAATGAGGGCGCAAGAGCATTTCTTAGCTGTGTTTGCCTTGCCCTTATCTTGGACATTTCTTTCTCTGCCTTTTCTATTTTGTCCACTTGTCCTTGGTAGAAATTGTTACACATATTTACATCTATGGAGGGATCTTCTACTGATTTCCTCACTACATCTATCATGGCTTCTGCTTCCTAAATTTTTTTGTAGAGATCTGCACTTAGCTTGTCCTGGTTCATACAATATGCTATGATTTTTCTTCCTTTAGCTGCAAAGTCTTTTAACAAGGCTTGACCAGCCTTCGAAGAGCTAAGGTCAAGAGAAAAATTCCCTATCAATTCACTTAATCTCTTCTTAAGATATTTATCTTCTGCAAGCTTAGATGCAGATTCTTCAAGACACAAGAAAGTTTTTTTGAAACTTGATAGTATGGTGCTGACATCATCTATTGAATGAACATTTGACACTTTCTTGTCTGAAGGTAATATGTTATTCAAAATTTTGACTAACTCAATAAATAGTGGATTCCTCATAACCTATTTATCCTTGGATTTTTCCATTGCAAGTACACTGATCTTGATTAGGTCTTCTTCTCCCCATGAGTCTAAGCTAGTAGTGTTAGGAGTCAAACCTGACAACAATGATACTAATGGTTTTGGGGTAAGGAGTGAACTTTGATTGACATCCATTAACTCCATCTTTGCAATCACATGTTCATCTTTCTTTTCTATATCCTCTTCCTCTTTTTCTTCTTCCTTCTCCTCTTCATCTCCTTGTCCTATTATGTCTTCTATCTGCACTTCTTGTTGCTACATAGGTGCATTATCACCACATAGAATTTCTACTTCCTTAGTGCTAAAAAATTCTTCTTCAAACTTATCCAAGTCCTTATCTATGGCCACCATAGATATCTAAATGTTATCTATCATGATAGTGTCTTTCTTGGTTTTAGGCATGGACACAGATACCATTGCCTCTGTGGGTGCTGTCATTGTGGGCGCTAAGTCCTATGGACCTATCATAGGTGCATTTATACCCTCAACTACTTTGGCTTGCACAATAGGCACTTGGATTATGGGTGCAGATGTTGGTTGCATGCTTTGTTCTAAAAATACCTTCTCAAAAGTTTTTTCAGTCTCCTTAGAAATTAGCTCATAATCCTTGTTCATTATGTGCAATGTTCTCATCTTAGTTCTAAGGTATGACTTTGCTAAGTCCATTAACAAGGACTTTTCTTTAATTGAGCATACTAGAAGGTTGTCATCCAATGTTTTTTCTCTAATTCTGATGTCTCCTTCAACAGCTTGTCTTTTCAAAGTGTCCAAAATATCCAAAATTTTATCTAGGATCAATGTCTTTAGTTCTAGCATAGTCTTATTAAATTTGATCATATGTTTTATTAGCATATCATGGATCTTAGATTTGTCTATCTCATGATGGATGGCTTGTAGCTATTTACTTCTTCTTCTTAGGCATCTTAGGAGATACTTCAATGGACTCCAAGTCAATTGTCTATATGGGCATGGAATTGATATCATCTGTCTTAATCTCCTTTTCCTTTGGATCATCAATTTTCTCAATCTTTACTTTCTTCATCTTAGGATCATTAGTCTTCTCTATCTTGGCTTCCACAATGCATTCTCTCTCAATTTGCATAGCTATCTTAGCTTCTCTAGCTTTATCCAGGTCAGCCTGAGTGACACCATGAATCTTAAGTATCTCTGATGTGATCTTAGAGGCTTTCCTCTTGGTTGCTGCACTATTTAGGACTACATTTACCTATCTGGTTTTCTCCTCATATGTTCCCCACCTAAGATCATTTGGATCCTTGGGTGTTGTAAGTAGGACTTGTGCATATTCTTACAAAACCTATTCCTCCACTTCATAACCAAGTGGATGAATCCACTTAGTTCTAGATTCTACTGCTTCCATGCATGTAATGTCCGTTTCAACCATGAAGCAAATACTATCCTTATATTTCTCAACTATGCTCTCAGGTATCTATACCTCGTTTGCATCTTTATCCTGAATGTTTTTATCTCTAACTCCATAAAATCTTTCAGAGAACTCTCAATTGACTCCTTAAGTGATATTTGTGGCATACTAGGCATGTTTTTATCAAGGTATAAATTTGAGACTTTTCCAACTATATGAAAGTACATATAGATAATCAGCGATCCAATCCTAAATATTTTTCTCTTATCATGTTTGATTTCCCTTATGTTGTCAATCAATTGTGCATGCAAGATCTCACACAAGTTGAATTCTCAATTCTCCATTACAATTCTAATGGCTATAAGAATAGTGGTTGTGGATGCACTATTGACCCTATTTGTATGCTGAAAGCTATAACCAAGAACCATAGCCAATAGCTTAATGTATTTATCCTCAATTGGCTCTATGGTCATACCACTCTTGTCACTGCATGACTTACAAGCTTGCTCAACCAATTTTCTGACATCCTTACCAACTATAAGAATGTCGTTTGTCTTTGATAGTCCCATCATCTCATAAATGTGATTAGCTATGATTCTAACTGGAACTTCACCTATCAAAAATTGGTCATCATGAATTATACTCAACGTGATCTTAATACATTCAGATTCATAGAATTCATAGGCTATAGCATACTCAATGATTGGGTGATTGTCAAGGTGCATGAACTCATCCATGAATGTTTTATCAGAATTCATCATTGACTCAAGGTGCGACCTAATTTTGTCCAAACCAACCGGTTCCTTTTTGTAATACACATATGCGCGTATGTCTTCTACGTGCATAATGCCCATTGGGGTTCTAGAAAAGGATCCTTCGAGGTCATCTAGGGTGGACTTGAAAGGATGCTTCTTAAACACATATATTTTCCTTTCAGCAAAATCAAATTACAATTGGTGTAGTCATGACTTACTTGATTTATCACTTCATAGAGGTTTCCAAGGGTTTTGGAATCTCCGCATCTGAACAAGGGCTTCCAACAATCAATCTTCCTTCTTCACTGATAAATTCAGCTGCAACACTTCACAACTCAATTGCTAATGCTCCTATGATCTCCAAATGCTTGATCTTGATTGCAAATGAGTGATCAGTGAATCTTCGGTGACTATAAAGTAGATTTCTGCCATTAATGCTTGTAGCGTAAACACAAAATGCAACTAAGAATTTTGTTCTTTGTTTATGCTAATAATCAGGCAATGCATTCTTGCATACTACATCACATAGTCTCCAAATAGTTGTAGTCCAAGGTGCATACTCTAAGGGTGAGTATACTAGCCGTGCATGGGTCTAGAGATAATCTAGTTCCCCCTATGACCATAATAGTCATTTTAACCATAAATAGGAGGTACATCCATTACGGATGCATCCTTGACTATTTCATCAATATTATCCTTCTTTTCTTTCTTCCAAATCAAGCTTGCATCCTCTTTAGCTTGCACAAACTTGACTTCTCCTGCTTTATCCAATATTGATCCTTTTGGATTTTTAGGGCTTTCTTGTCTTTGCACTCTTGTTTCATAGAACCTAGAGATGTGTCCATCCTTGTTACATGAGTGACAAATGACTGGAGGCCTGATATTCCTTGTCGCATTCATGTGGGTTACCATATTGCACTGTCTGGCTATGTGACCAATATAATTGCATATCTGACATGTAATGTTTTGAGAATTCCTTACATTTTGTTGTGGATGACTTCTCTAATTTTGTTGATTTTGATTTGATCTAAAATTCATAGCTCTATAACCAAACTTATTGCATGAATAACAATAACCATTGAATGGTCTTACCTCTTTACAATCTCTTTCTATGTGCGCATGCTTGTTACAAGCATAACAAGTCTTTTTTATTGGCTTGCGCTCATCCTTAGGTGGTTCAGCTTCAACTTCTGTATGATTTCTTGTCTTCTTAGCTTCTGTAGATTCTTCTAATGCTTTTTTTCTTTGTCGCATATAATTGATCTGATCTTGTGCTTCATTGAATCCAATACCACTAGTGTCTCCTTTAACCCTTTGTGCATACAATTGTGACTCTATTAGATCCTTGCTTGTGTGCAATTTGTAAATATAATTCTTTTCTTCAGTCAATTCAGATTCCACTTGCTTCTTGATGTTTTCTAATTCCAAGATTTTCATGTTTTCTGGCCTTAGTTCTTCATCCAACTGCTTGTTTTCTTTGACCCACTCTTCATAGGCTTCTTGATTATTAAGTAAATTTCCATCTAATTCTTCAATCTGATCTTTTAGAGATGCATTTTCCTCATTTATCTTTTTAACCATTTTACCCAAATCACTTGTGGAACAGTCTTTCAAATCTTTTCTTAGTTTTTTTATGATTGCATGAGAATCACTAACCTTTTCTTTCAGTTCTTCAATTTCTTTTTCGGATCTGTCAAGGTCCTCAAGAGCTGCTTCAAGATTCTTTTTCAGATGTTTTATTTCTCCCTTGTCCATGATCTCCTCAAGTGGTTAAACTTATCTTCAGAGGACCAGAGCTCTAATACCAATTGTTAAGAATGGGAACACTGAGGGGGGGGGGGGGGAATCAGTGTTCTATATATTATTACTTTTTCTGATATCTTGAACTTCAAAATGAATATTAATGAAAGAAAGATAAACAACCATAGCACATAACACCAAAGATGATTACAGGGAAACCCAAATAGGTAAAAACCCCAGTGGGAATTGACACCCACTAAGAACTACACTAGTGTTTTATGATCCCTGTTAGAAGATCTTGAAACCCTATTAGGAGTTGATCTTTACAATGCTTTTAGTACAATGAACTGGTTAAGGGTCAAACCCTATTAAGAGTCTTTTAAAATTAACCCTTTTAGGGGTGGGGACACACTGTCCTAGAGCTCACTGCTCAAGTGGGTGAAGGCTACAACCTTCTAGATCTCAGATACACACTATATCTACAAGGTGAACTACTTTTGTGACACTGCTTGTCAGATCAGTTCCTTGTGTGCTTATGCTTTAGCCTCTTGTAAGGCACTACAATATTCTAACTACTCTTTGCATACCTATGCTCTTCTCTAATCAACTTTATATTCATCTTCCATACTTAATTACAAAGGTGCATGTCTTATTTATATGCACAAACAAAACTATTAACTAGGTCGACCTTCAACCTATTACATATAACACTTCCAAGTGAATTGGATCAAGCATGTCTACAAACAATAATATTTTTTAGGAATGGGAACACTGAGAGGGGTGGGGGGGGGGGTGAATTAGTGTTCATTGTATTAAATCTTTTTACTCAGCTCTTTAATCTTAACTTGAATGCTTAAGTACTTGAAATGAACATTAACATAAACAAGATAGAAGAACACAACACATAACACCAATATGGTTATGGGGAAACCCAAATAGGTAAAAACCCCGGTGGGAATTGACACCCACTAATATTTTGTACTAGTGTTTTATGATCCTTGTTAGAAGATCCTTAACCCTATTAATAGTTGCTTTACAATGTATTTAGTACAGTGACATGGTCAAGGGTCAGACCCTGTTAGGAGTCTTTTATAATAACCCTATTAGAGGTGGGGACACACTATCCTAGAGCTCATTGCTCAAGTGGTGAAGGCTACAACCTTCTGATCTCAGATACACACTATATCTGCTGGATGAACTGGCACTATGACACTGCTTGTTTGATCAGTTCCTTTGATGTGTTGATGCTTTGACCTCTTGCAAAGCTCTAATACATCTTATCAACACTTTGAACACTTCTACTCTACTTATTTTAACTCTATAACAACTTCCATATCTAATTACAATGATGCATCTAATATTATATGCGCATACAAAATAATTAACTAGGTCAGCCCTTTAACCGATTACATATGACACTTCCAATTAAATTGGCTCAAGCATGTTTAAAAACAAAGTTAATTACATGTCTACAACCTAATTACAATAGGCACATAGCCTTTTCATCATAATAATATAACTGCTAACCAAAATACCAACAGTTGGCTGCTTGCACTGTTCTTCTCTGGCATTCACTGTCTGTGCAACTTAGACTCTCTGTATCTTCCTCATACCGAATCTTCTAATCATTTGCTCTTAGAATTAGCCTGGATATGGTTTTACCAACTTAACTTCTAGGGTGCATACCATAATTCTATTGTATGCACATGCACTGATGCTCTGACCTTCAGGTAGTCTATGCATTGTCTAGTCTTCAACACAGCCGATTTCTCATCATCTTATCATAAGCGCTAACTCAAAAAAATCATATGAATTTGTTTCCATAATGAAAACACTATATTAAGTCATATACACTAGTATAGTCAACTTGCCAATAATATCCCCCTTTTTCATTGATGGAAACAAAGGAATATGGAAAAGTGACTAACTGTCCCTTAATACAAAAAACATTTAATCATACTCTATCTTATATCTCCCTTATATCTTCTTACTATACATTTTATTTACATAGCTACAGCTCCATATTCTATACATACTCCCCCTTTGACATTAATGACAAAGGTGTTACAAAATTGAATCTGTACAAGTACTTACACTGATAGTACATCCGGGTATGCAATCTATAAATTTTGGATCTCTTGCTACCAAAATGCAATCAATGCATTGATTGTTTGGAGATGGGTGCATAAGGCATATTGTAGTTTCTCCATCTTCTCCAATTCTAAACTAGGACCTTGATCATATGTCACCATGGTGGCATTGATCTCCTTGATATTTTGATTCAACACATCTAGGGAGGGCGCAAGAGCATTTCTAAGCTAAGTCTGCCTAGCCCTTATCTTTGACATCCCCTTTTCTGCCTTCTCAATTTTGTCAATCTATCCCTGATATACATTGTTACACATGTTTATATCAGTAGATGGATTTTCTACTGACTGCCTTACCTTTTCAATAAAGGCCTCTACTTCTTGAATCTTCTTGTAGTGGTTAGCTGTCAACTTATCTTGATTCATACAGTCAGCAATAATTTTTCTTCCTTTTGCTGCAAACTCTTTCAAAGTTGTTTGTCCAACTTTGAGTGAACTAAGGTCTAGTGAGAAGTTACTGACCAACTCATTTTATTTTTTTTGCATATACTTCTCCTCTGCAACTAATGATGTTGATTTTTCCAAGCTAGAGAAATTACTCTTGAACTGTGAAAGAATTGCACTTATATCATCAATAGAGTGTACCTTGGACACTTTCTTATCTACTGGTAACAAGTTGTTCAGGATGTTTACTGATTCTACAAGGAGGGGATTCCTCATTACCTATTTCTCCTTGGCCTTCTCCATAGCTAAGACACTGAAATTGATTAGGTCATCTTCTCCCCATGAGTCCAAACTAGTGGTGTCAGGTGTCAAGCTTGACAAAAATGATGCTAAGGGAGTGATAGGAGTGCTATCCATCACTTCTAGATTTACTTTGCATAGTATTTCAACATATGGCTTATCTATTGTTTCATTTCCTTTTTCCTCTTCTTTTTCTTTCTCCTCTTCCATCTTTTTCATATCTTCAATCAATATTTATTATAGATTGGGAGAAGTGTTACCACATAAATTCTTAGCCTCTTGAGTGCTTACAAAAGCTTCTTCAAATTTTTTCAGATCAATGTTTGAGGCCGCCATTGCAATTTCAACATTGTCAATAAAAATTGTTTCATCCTTATGTACTTCTGCCATAGGTGCATGATTCTTTGCCTCTGTGGGTGCTACAACTGTAGGCATTGAGTCCTAAGGACCTGTCATTGGTGCATTAGTGGACTCTACCACCTTGACTTCCTTTGTAGGAACTTGAGATGTAGGCGCAGTAGGTGGGTACATGTGCCTATTCATGAAAACCTTCTCAAATGCTTTCTCTATTTCCTTAGCAACCAATTCATAGTTCTTATCCATGATATTTAATGTTCTTGTCTTGGTTCTGAGGTGAGGTTTCACCAGATCTAATAGTAAGGTCTTCTTCTCTAAATAACATACTGGTAAACTCTCATCTAAGATCTTCTCTCTTATTCTCAGATCTTCCTCCATTGCTTGTCTCTTTAAGAAATCTAAAATGTTCCAAACACTGTCTGGAATCATAGTTTTCAATTCTAGCACTGTCTTCTTAAACTTAAGCATGTGTTTGACAATCATGCCATGAATATATGCCTTATCTATTTCACTATACTTATCATAAAATTTTCTTATTTGATCAATCCTTCCTTCATCAACAACCCTTTTACTCAACACTTGAAGACTAGGTCTGAAACCTACCTCTGGAGGTGCTTGAGTGTTTCTTTTGCTTCTTGTTGCTCGCGAGGATGGATGAATGGTGTTGATCTCTTTCTTCCTCTTTTCTATTGTCTTATACTTCAGAGGAGCAATAAGATCAATTGTTATTGTGGGCACAGGAGGGGCAACATCAGATTTACCCTTCTGATCATCTAATTTCTCAATTTTCACCTTCTTCATCTTTGGATCATCAAATTCTATCTTTGCTGCAGCTACGCTCTTGATGCAAGAGCATCTTGGGTGTAAGAGCAATCTTGCATCACCCAAAAATATTTTTGGTTTTGTTTTCAATAAGGGCTATCTTGTGCAGAGCTGCTATTTATGGAAACTTACTATTTTTAGTAGGTTGGTCATACAATCTCGGAATGTTATGATTTCATAGTTAGAGGTTCATCTTAGTCATTTCAGCCTACCAGTTGAGTTTCATTGCCACATCATTAGTATTGGTGAAGTTATTGAGGTTTTTGGGTATGAAATATTTCAGGTCAATTTTGAAGGCCTTAGAGGCTTTGGATCGCAATCGACCCCCGACTAACTAGCACTAGCGTGTGTCAGGCATTGTAGATCTTGTCATGGCATTTCTGAAAAGTGGTTACAATAGAAAAATGGAGCTACGGTTAAAAATTTATGGCCTCCAGAAGTTGGGTTACCTAAAATCATATTTTGTATTTCTTTTGAGCCGACCCTATTGTAATAATTGTGAAAAATAAATAATTCTGTGTATAGTCGGCCTTAAGGGCTAAATTTCTAGAACCTTCTTGGGTGGTGGAAATTGCCTATATAAGAAAGGTCTATAGTGTTGTCTTAGGTAGTTCAGAGCAGTTCAGAGTAGTCCTGGGTAGATCTAGGTAATGATTCGAGGCTTTGTCCTAGAGAATACTGTAAAGGAAATGCCCATGTGGCTTTGCATATTGTAATTCTAAAATTTGTAATTCCACATTTGTGGAGATAATAAGAAGTCCATTTTCTATTCTTGCAAATTGTTGTTGTTTCTCTATTTCTGTATGTGTTTGTGGTATTAAGGGGAGCACCCTTCATCAACTCTCTATTTCCAAAGAAATCTTCTCTTGCCTTGCTTTGTATAGATCTTCTTTAGATACTCCATGAATTTTCAAAATCTTTGAAGTAACCTTGGCAACTTTCCTTTTTGTTGCTGCGCTGTTCAATATAGCATCTACTTCTCTTGTTTTCTCTTCATAAGTCCCCCATCTAGGTTCATTGGGGTCCTTTGGTGCTGACAACAAAACTTGAGCATAAGCCTCTAGAATAGGCTCTTCAACTTCATATCCTAGTGGATGAATCCACTTTGTTCTTGGTTCAACAACCTCCATGCATGTTGTATCAGTCTCTACCATGAAATAAATGGTGTCTTTATACTTCTCTACAATGCTTTCTGGAATCCTATATCTCATCTGCATTTTAGCCCTAAATTTTTTCAATTCCAATGTCATGTAATCCTTAAGGGTACTTTCTATGGATGCCTTAAAGGATATGTGTGGCATAGTGGGAATAGACTTGTCTAGATACAAATTAGACACCTTTCTAAGAATATGGAAGTACATATAGATTATTAAAGACCCAAACTTGAATATCTGGGCCTTGTCATGCTTGATGGCTCTTATGTTGTCTATTAACTATGCGTGCAAGATTTCACATAGATTAAACTCTCCTTTCTCTCTCACCAACCTTATTGTTGCTAGAATGGTGGTCGCTGACACATTGTTTACTTTGCTGGTGTGCTGGAACCTGTATCCCAATATCATGGAAATCAATTTGATGTCTTTCTCCTCTATAGGCTCAATTGTCATTCCACGCCTATCACTTCTTGATTTGCAAGCCTGTTCTACAAGTTTTATGACATCCTTGCCCACTGGAAGAATGATGCCTATCCTTGAGAGTCCTTTCATCTCATGAATTAGGTCTCCTGTTATCCTAACCGACACTTCACCTATCCAAAATAGGTCATCATGGATCCTGTTGAGTAGGATCTTGATCCATTCTGACTCATAAAACTCATATTCCATAGCATATTCTACTATAGGATGATATTCCAACAATGCATACTCATCCATGAAGGTTTTCTTAGGTTTCATCATTGTTTCCATGTGCACTCTTATTCTATCCAAACCTACTGGTTCCTTCTTGCAATGTATGTATGCCCTGATATCTTCCACATGCATAACACCCATGGGAGTGTGGGAGAATACACCTTCTAGGTCATCTAGTGTGGTCTTGAATGGATGCCTCTTAAACACATATATCTTCTTATTAGCCACATCAAATACAATGGGAGTAGCCATTACTTACTTGTATATCACTTTCCAAATGATCTCAAAGACTTTTGAATCAGTGTGATGGATTAGGGCTTCTGCAACTGATCAAATGCACTTGCTAAAAATTGGT
This sequence comes from Chamaecyparis obtusa, assembly GCA_027943335.1. Lineage (NCBI taxonomy): Eukaryota > Viridiplantae > Streptophyta > Pinopsida > Cupressales > Cupressaceae > Chamaecyparis > Chamaecyparis obtusa. The sequence continues at coordinate 5,814,711 of BSBK01000368.1, read as the reverse complement.
GAATCAATCTGCAATCCTTCACACTCAAATGCTAGGGATCCTCTACTCTCCAATTGCTCTGAATTCGAATGCAATGAGAGATCTAAAAGCTTATGTGTACTTTAAAGTAAAAATTCCAACATTTTCCGTGTAAACCAGACTTTCATTGAAAATCTCCAACTTTTGTTCTACTATCATTCAGGAAGTGTGCTCTTGCACACAACCTCTATTATTCTCCAAAAGGTTAAATCCAAAGGTGCATACTCTGATGGTAAGCATACTGGTGCATAGGGTTCTAGAGTTAAATTATCTCCCCCTATGACCCTGAGGGCCATTCATCCATATGTAGAGCATGTGTCCACTATGGATGCATCCAATACATTCTCATCAACCTTATCCTTCTTTGCCTCTAACCAAATCAAGCTCGCATCTTCTGAATCTTTCACAAAGTTGACTTCACCTTTGGTATCTAGTATTGATTCTTCTAGTTTTTTAGGGCTTTCCTGACTTTGTGTCCTTGATCTACAGAACTTTGAGATGTGTCCAACCTTGTTACATGAGTGACAAATAACTGGAGGCCTTATATCCCTCGACACATTGACATGGGTTACCATTTTACACTGTCTAGCTAAGTGACCATTATAGTTACATATCTGACATGTAACATTCTGAGAACTTCTTACATTTGATTGATTCTAATTTCTCTGATTATGTTGTGTCTTGTTTTTCTGGCTTGTCTTACAATTCATAGCTCTATGACCAAATTTATTGCATGAATAACAATAACCATTGAAAGGTCTTACCTATGTACAATTCCTTGCTATATGTCCATGCTTGTTACATGCATAACAAGTTTGATCTATTGGCTTGCACTCATTCTTGGATGGTTCAACATGATCTTTATTCTAACTTCCAGTCTCCTTAGCATCTATGGTGTCTTCTAGTGTTTTCATTCTTTCTTGCATGTTGTCAATCTGATTTTGCACTTCATTGAATCCAATGCCGCTGGTATCTCCTTTAAGCTTTCGAGCATATAGTTGAGATTCAATCAGATCCTTTCTTGTGTGTATTTTATCAATGTGATTCTTAGCCTCTTTCAATTCAAATTCCAAGCTTTCTTTGTTGTTTCTTAGCTCCAAGATTTCCATGTTTGCTTGCCTTAATTCTTCATTCAGTTGAAGATTGTCTTTGATCTGTTCATCATAGACTTCTTGATTGTTGGTTAGCTTATCATCCAATTCTTCAATTTGTTCTTTCAAGGATGAATTTTCTTCATTCATCTTCTTGGTCATTATCCCTAAATCACTGGTAGAGCATTCTTTCAAATATTTTCTCAACCTTTTGATGACTGCTTGAGCATCACTAACTTTTTCTTTCAGTTCTTCAATTTCTTTTTCAGATCTGTCCAAGTCTTCAAGAGAAACTTCAAGATTCCTTTTTCGATGTTTCATTTCAGCTTTGTCCATGATCTCCTCAAGTGGTTAAACTTCTTTGCTAAGGACCAGAGCTCTGATACCAATTATTAGGAATGGGAACATTGAGAGGGGGGGGGGGTGAATCAATGTTCACTATATGAAATCTTTTTACTTAGCTCTTTAATATTAACTTGAATGCTTAAGTAATTGAAATGAACATTAACATTAACAAGATAGAAGAACACAACACATAACATCAATATGATTATGGGGAAATCCAAATAGGTAAAAACCTCGGTGGGAATTGACACCCACTAATATTTTGTACTAGTGTTTTATGATCCTTGTTAGAAGATCCTTAACCCTGTTAGGAGTTGCTTTACAATGTATTTAGTATAGTGACCTGGGCAAGGGTCAGAACCTGTTAGGAGTCTTTTACAATAACCCTATTAGGGGTGGGGACACATTTTCCTAGAGCTTACTACTCAAATGGTGAATGCTACAACCTTTTGATCTCAGATACACACTATATCTGATGGATGAACTGGCACTGTGACACTGCTTGTCTGATCAGTTCCTTTGATGCACTGATGCTTTGATCTTGCAAAGATCTAATACATCTTATCAACTCTTCAAACACTTTTTCTCTACTTATTTCAACTCTATAACAACTTCTATATCTAATTACAATGGCGCATCTAATATTTATATGTGCATACAAAACAATTAACTAGGTCGGCCCTTTAACCGATTACATATGATGCTTCCAACTGAATTGGCTCAAGTGTGTTTACAAAAAAAGTTAATTACATGTCTACAACATAATTACAATAGGTGCATATCCTTTTCATCATAATAATATAACCGCTAACTAAAATACCAACAATCGCCTTCTTGCACTATTCCTCTCTGGCATTCACTGTCTATGCAACTTAGACTCTCTGTATCTTCCTCATACTGAATATTCTGATCATGTGCTCTTAGAATTTGCATGGATATAGTCCTAACAACTTAAATTCTAGGGTGCATACCATAATTCTATCATATGCACATGCGCTGATGCTCTAATCTTCAGGTACTATGTGCATTGTCTAGTCTTCAACACTTAGCCGATTCCTGATCTTCTTATCATAAGCGCTGACTCCAAAACATCATATTACTTTGTTGCCATAATGAAAACACTATATTAAGTCATATACACCAGTATAGTCAACTTTCCAACAATATTAACATGTCTAAAACCTAAAAACAATAGGGGCATAGCCTTTGCAAAACAATATTACAAGCGCTAACCAAAATACCAACAGTCGGCTCCATGCTCTATTCTATTTTTCCACTCACTGTTTGTGACTCTTCAACTAGCTATATCTTCATCATACAAACTTATATGATCATGCACTCTTAGACTTAGAATGAATACATACCTAAAATCTTATCTTCAAGGGCACATGCCATTACTCGGTCATACGCATGTGCGCTGATGCTCTGTTCACTTGGTGCTCTGCTAACTGTCCAATCTTCCATACTTAACCAAATTTTGATGTTCTAACTACTTGCGTTGACTCCATAACATCATATGACTTTGCTTCCATAATGACAACACTAAATTGTAGTCATATATATCAGTATAGTCAACTTTCCAATAGAGAGTCTCCTAGAAAATGTTAAATCTTATTGACTAATAGTTGACTTGTCATGAGTGACCCAAATCCAATTTCCAATTCATCTTGTTGAACCATACTTCACTTTCTCTTTCATTTTGTGGGTACTTGATGTTCTTTTCATCTTAACATTGTCATTGTTATTTGAGATGTTGCATGACCCTCTCCTTTCACATGTGGAAGTCCAATGTGTGTGTTCCGTATCATAAGGAAAACTATGTATCGTTATTGGAGAATTCATCCACATCCATTGGTGGTTTCTTACATTCATCTAGAAATTCAAGGAAAATGTAAGTCTAGGATTTATTAAACTTGTGTAGGATTTAGTGTAAAAATACATGACTATGAATGATCGTTACAACCCAAAAGGTGGTGAATTAATCACACTATTTCTAATACTGCATGAAAGTTAGGTGATACGACCACCTCCCACACCAATATTATTCACCAATTTTCCAATACATTGGGCCTTGCATTTTTCCAATTGGAAAATATTCACCACTAAAAATACCATTGTATGTCATAATTATTCTCAAGCTTCTTTAAATCAACTCTCACCAAAGAACCTTTGTTCAAATAAACAATATTAGCAATAGACCACTTATCTGTATCAATCAGTTTGGTGCCATCTATTGCCAATATTTCTCTTTTACCAGAATCATGTATTTGCACAATCAACTTCATGAAGTCATCATCTACAAATATATTTGTGGAAATTATCTTTTCCTATATCCAATTTTCATCTTTTATTTCTCAAAGGAATCTTTGCATCTCTTCTTCTATAAAAGTGTTAAAACAGTTGCCACTCCATCTCTAGTAGTTTAACTTCCCTCACACTAATTAGATTATTTAGTAACCTATCATTTAAGACCTTGGGCCTATGAACAAGATGTGTGGCTCTTTTTCTATCGAATTACTTTATTAATTATTTATCTACCTTTATAAGAGGAGTCATTTTACTCATTCATGCAACAAAATTATCCACAAACTAGGGATTTGACACAAATAGCCTAGGGTTTTATTGAATTATCTTGAAACACACTTTCAACTCCTAAAATATGGTAAAACTGAAAATAGATTGAATTTTGATTGAAATCACTAAGAAATTCTAGAGGATTTGATTACTTACCTTTGAGTTGTTATCATCTTCAATGTTTTTGAGAAACCCTAAATTTGACTACAAATCACTCCAAAGCTTGAAACAAAATTTTTTGATGAATGCAAATGATTTTGACAAGCATACTTTTCTTATCTATATGATCTATGTACTTACAGAAGTTATATTTTTAGCTACTCTAGTCATGTCAAATTTACTACATTTGCATGCATTTTCACTCTATGATTAACTTTTTTCAAGTTTTTAATATCCTCTATTGATGGATCAAGATTGCATGTGATTAGACATATGATATTAAAAGATCATATTTTAAAATTAATGAAATTAAGCTATTAAACATTCTATCTTAAAAAGTTGTTCTTGCATGCTTTTGCATAATTTTGTGAGTTAATCTTCTCTGATTTCTTGTTGACTCAAAAATCAACCTGAGTTTATCAAGAATGATTTATGGCTTTTCTCATGCACCTCCAAAGCCCTGGATATCTATAAAATCAAGGGTTCAACTCTTCTAAAAGGATCCACAAAATTGCATCCTCACGCTGGCGAATTGGTGATCGAAGAATCCATCTTTGCGAATCAAAGCTGTTGTGAGATTTTCATTATTTTTGGGCACTCATATCATTTAGCATATCAATTCTTAGATTAATTGCATATCATATCAGTTTTCCATATAGAATAGATTTATATCAGTTTCCATCACTTATTGCATAGAAAACACAAAAATATAGATTAAATTTGCATTCATATAGTTTTTATTCTTTGCATTCAAATCCTTCATTTAGGTGTTGCATTGTCATTAGTCTCAATCTGATCTAAGAGTATCATACTCACACCTTCTAGAAGGCAGTAAATCACCTGGTTAGTTTAGTTTCCATTTCATTGCATGATTTTGGTTTTGGCTAACCTCTAATGTTTTACTGAAGTGTTGTGTCTACAGCTAGGTACAAAATTCACACACACATTTGTGCCACCCATCGTGGGGCCCTGAAATGGGTTTCCATCATCTTTCTCTTAATTTCTATCACTTTCTTGTCATTTTTTGGGTTAAAACTATGATTTTTATTTTTCTATCTGTACATTTTTGTACGACTTTTGTCAGAAAGTCATTTCATGAGGTACCCACTATCATACGATAGGTTCAAATTTCAAGGCTCGTATAAGAGAGTACACATTGTTGTTTGGAAGCCTGATTGTCGTATGAACAGACACCCACAATCGTACGAGTTTCTAGACTATCGCCTTGGAGATAACCCATTGTCATACGAGTTTTCACTCCATAATTCAATTATCATTTCAGTTTTTTTTTTATAGTTTTCCAGATTTGATTTTTAGATTTGGACTGACAGCTAACCTTAACAATTGAAATCTTCTATTTTTGACTGATACTTGTTGAATCTGATTGGGAAAAGCACAACTAAATTGCTAAAACATGTAAAAATCTACTAAGCACATTGCAAGGAATTCAAGTATTCTTCTCAAGCTGATAACATTTTGATTTGGATTAAAATGAAGTCTCACATGTCAAGCTTGTGTGATTTTCTTGCTTTGATATCACAGACTTCATTTTGGGCTATAAAACAAACATAGATTTACTTTTTGCATATCTGTTACACATAGTAAATAGGCCCTATGAACACTATTTGTGGATGATCTTGAGAGACTGAGCTTCTTCCACTTGTTTATTCATGCGAAGCTCCTCTTGAGAGAGTCTCACGTTCTACTAGATTCGCATGTCTTCAACTTTTGATTGATACATTCACTCTCTGGAGAGGTTGATAGATCATAAGCAATGGAGGTCATAGATCTTTGTGAGATAATCTTGGTCTTAGCATGTCAAATTAATTTATTTTCTTTGTTTTGGTTAAAAGTGAAAAGGCTAGAGGACTATGCTCTACTCCCTTTTTGGGTAGTATCAGAAACTCAGATCCTTGAATCTGGAACCAGTCTCCATGTGGTATCTTTTGTGAGTCACCTTTAGAGAGGGTTAACTATAGTGGAAATTCCCTTAATTAGGTCAACCACATGGACAGAACCTCAAGCGGTAATAGCCATTTTCACCATGGTAGCAATAGCCGCTATATAAATGTCCTTGTGGAGAAAATCTTCATAGGTGTTGTCTCTTGTTGGGCTATCAGATCTCCCTAGCAGCTCCTGATTGATTAATTTCTCAGATTGTGTCAAAACCTTGGTGCCCTTGGATTGGAGTTCACCCTCTTGAGATCACAAAAGTTGCAGAGTCAGACCATTATTGCAAACCCTAGTGAGGCCAAATTTTTTTATTTTTCTAGGAATATGTGCATTATTGAAGAACTTTTTGGAACATACACAATTAGCACTCCTAGGGATTAGCACATTCAGTCACTTGATTGTTCATGCGTAGGGTTGCTTTGTCCCCTATTCATTGTTTTTAGACATGATTGGAATCACTTGCTTGCTATTTTGCATGCTTTTTTATCTATCTGACTATCAAAAATGAACGATCTCAGAATAATCTTCAAACCTGGATAGAGAAATTTGTGAACAATCTGAACTTGAAAACCAAAATTTTGCAAAATCTGAAGTCAAAATCCTTTTTGGAGTCAAAAGTCATTCCATCAGGTCAGAAAGTCATACGAGTTTTGGCAAGTGTCATTTTAGAACCCCCGTATTGTCGTATGATAGCTTGTCTAGTGTCGTACGAGTTTTGCCACCAATAAAAAACAAGAGTAAAAAATCTGCTATAAATTATTGTGCAAATTTTGCAACTGTCATATGAGGTTTTCAATTTTCGTTTCATAGCATATCCACTGTTGTATGAACTTGCAAAAAGTCATTTGAGAAAAATTGCCAGAGAGTGGTCAAAATTTCAGAAACTCAGTTTTTATAGCCTATTTCTAGAATCTATTGAACCAATCACTGTGCCAGGAATAGAGCAGAAACTAGAATGAATCCATTCATTTTCCTAAAGTGAGCCTTTGAGTCTGATCTTGCCTTCTGGGTTATCAATTTGAGTCTTTTTCATCTTGTGTCAAAAACCTTGTCAACATTATCTTCAAATTCAATCTTTTTGTCTAAACAACTAAGTGTTGTGAGCTCATGCCTACCATCTGTTGGGCATCTACCCACACTACTGTGGCATAGTATCCTTCATTTACATCTGATCTAATCCCTAATCACTTCAATCTTGATAGGGTTGCGTCATTTGATCTTATTGAATCAATTCATTCTTCATTTGTCTTCATCTTATTCTTTGGCTTCACCCAAGGTTAATGGTGGAAACCAAAGCTTCGTCACACAATAAATCTAGAGAGGTATCCCATACAATACCTCTAAATACTCTCTAGGCCCCAACTCTTGAACAACTCTACAATTCTGATTTTTATGAAGATGACGGTCTTGGCAATTTTTTATTGAAAATTGGTTACATACCCCCTCCATCAACTCATAGAGGTAATCAACAAACCCCTCCTCAATCTAATCTAGGGAGCCCTAAAACTCCTAACATGTCTCATGGAGGGACACAACACGGGTCTCAAGGACACCAATCTCAACATGGTATAGATCAAGAACCTACCCCTTTTAAAATTGTTCGATATCAAAATGATGATGACTTCAAAAGAATGATGAAACATTTCTTGAAGGAAGATCAAGAAGCATACTTTCTAGAATTAGCTCATCAAGGAGCTAAACTTCCTCCTAACTTTAATGTGGAAAATATCATCACACATGAGGAATAAAATCCTATCACAACTATGATGAAATAGATGCATGCCATGCAAGTCAAACTTAACAAACTTGAGAAAGAAAAGGAACCTAAGGAGATCTCCATGGAAGCTCTATGCCCTTTTCCATTTGATAAAGACTTGTACATGCTGCCATTCCCTAAAAGAGTGGAGATGCCAAAATATGATAAGTATGATGGAAACTCTAACCCTCAAGATAATGTCAGAGAATTCTATACTCAATCTATGGAGTTTATGCACCAACCAACTTACTTAATGCATCTTTTCCCTCAATCTCTGGGAGGAGCAGCCATTCATTGGTTCTCTAGAATGCCTCCTACTATCAAAATTTTTGAGGAGTTAATCAAACTGTTCTATCAACAATACTCCTACAATATTCAACATCCAGTTACTATGATCGACATCTATAATCTGAAACAATATCCAAGAGAACCATTCCTGACATTTCTCAAGAGGTGGAGGAAGAAATTTTCTCTATATGCTAGACCCATTCCAGAAATTGAGAAGCTAGAAATCTTCATCAACAATCTTGTTCCAAAAATTAACTACCCTTTACAAATGCAAAATCATACATCTTTTGACAAGATGGTAGATAATGTGATCAAAATTGAGAAAGCACTTGTGCGAAAAATAGACATCACACTTCAAAAGGACAAGTATGAATCTGGATCTAGTTCTAAGGACAAGAACAAAAATTGGAACAAGAATAAAGGCATTGTCACAGATGGCATTGTTGATAATATTCATGCCCCATCTAAGGCACCTTCTTTCAATCTTACTATTGGTACCCAAGCCATCAAAGCTTCTGAAGCTAAAGCTACAAAGTGAAACAAAAAGTCATCTTATTACAAACCTTGGGCTACAGATCCTAATCGCAAAGTCACTCCTCTTGGAGAATCCTTGGAATCCGCCATGAAAAATTTATTGGCAAACAAAATCATCTACTTTCCTGAGATGAAAGTCTTTGATCCGGAACCTAAACCGAAATGGTGGAGAGAGAATAATTTCTATGAATTCCATCGTAATAAAGGTCATAAGACTAATAACTATATTCCCTTGAAGCACATTATACAAGACAAAATTAATAATGGCAACATCATAATTGACAATCATAAGAGTAATAATGATCATATAGCATTCATGGAACCATTTCCTAAACATGGTAAAGAAGATCCTTCTTCTCAACCTAATATGGGTGCTAAAGTCAATTATGCCTACTCAGGAAATAATGTTGTTATCAATATGGTTGAACCATGCCTATCTAAGCATTGCAATGTCATCACCATTGTAAGAAGAGATAGAGATAATCAATCAGCTAATGTAGTTACTTGATCACAAGCTTAGGCACACCTACAAGGACAAATACCAGATTCATAAAATGTCCCTATTGGTGTAATTAAGTATTTACTAATTACACTTTACTTAAGTTTACTTAGGATAATGCATTTTCATATTAGTTGTCTTTGAGACACCTAGGAGTTTGCATTTCTTTTTAGCACATGGTTAGGAGAATCTCCACTTTAGGTGTGATAGTTGTCATCACATACCTCTTTGTGTGTGAGATCCACCTTTAGTGCTCTTATCACATTATCATCCTCTCATTGTTACAAATGTTTCTCATACTTTCATGTACAATGGAGGTTGATCCACCTTTGGTGGACATGTGATTCCACCATGTCTAGTTGATAGCTTATCACTTGCATATCTTCTAGTTATCATGTATTGCCTATATATTGAGGCATCTACATTGTATGTAATCAATCAATCTATTATTCATTATTTGATCATTTGATCATATCATATTTTGTCTCTCTTGTGCTATTTCTTGAGCTTCTAGATCTTGGCTTTTATTCTTTGCCTTAGGAAAATTCTTACATGGTATCAGAGTGATATCAAAATTCTTACAGTCCCTAAGGTGCCTTTCAATATTTCATCCACTTCTAAATAGAAGGCTACATCTAAATCTTCAAATTCTAAAGACATGAGGCCTACTTCATATAGTATTGTCCAACAACTCCAGCACACAAATGCTAAAATCTCCATGTTTGAGTTGCTTCGGATATCTCCAGCTCATAAAGCCATTCTAGACAAAGCTCTGCTCGGATCCAATGTTCCTGATGACCTTGATTTAGATAGATTCCAAACAATGGTTGGTCATCTTACATCTCCATAGTACATTTCCTTTTCAAAGGAATATGATAACTCCTTGAGTCATCCACATAACCACCCCTTGCATATTGAAGTCTTGATCCAAAACCGTCATGTCAAATGTGTATTGATAGATGGGGGTGTTGGCCTAAACATTTGTTCTTACAGCTTGATTACACAATTGGGATTTTCAGAAATGGCCATTGATCCCATGAAGAAGATAACTATAAAAGCATATGATGAGCAAGAAAGATCTTCTAAAGGAACTATTGTCCTACCTATCAGAGCAGGTCCTATTATCAGAGATACTATATGTCAAGTTCTTGATGTACCTTTGGCTTACAATATCCTCCTAGGAAGACCCTGGATACATGACATGAAAGCCATTCCCTCTACATTCCATCAGTATTTGAAATTTCCTTATGAAGGAGTTGAGGTGACAATTCCAGCTGATCTATATACAAGTTGCAATACCTTGAAAGAAAGTGCTGATAAACTTGTTCCCAATAATAGAGAATCTTCCACTAAGAAGCTAGATGTAGCTTCAACATCCAAGATGGAAGACATTGCGAAAGAGGTTAAAATCAAAGAAAATGGTATGGGAGAATATACTATAGAGCCAGTCTTATCTTTGACATCTCTCCCTATCTCTCCTAAGTCTTATGGGAAAACTCTAAAATAGTCCAAGCTAGAGTCTAAAGAACCTCTTGAAGCATATAAAGGAAATTTTGTTGCAGAACAAGTATCTAAATAGGAGTTTGAAGAGGATGAAGCTATGCTCACATGGCTATACAAAGATGAACCTAAATCTCAAGTTGTCCAAAAATGTGATGCTAAAATATAGAATATCCCATCTAAGTCATATGGCCTAGGGGATAAATTGATTACAAAGATGGGATATAAAGGAAAAGGACCTCTAGGACTACAAGGTAAAGGTCTTCTGTCACCTCTTGATCATTATGGTAGAGAAAAAAAGAATACAACAGGTCTAGGATACATGAAGAAACCTTTCTATCTTAGCAAGAACTCCCCACATGTATTAGAACTGGTTGAGCCTTCTATAGAAAATCAACTAAAGGGAGAAATGACCGAACAATCTGATAATGATGATTCAAACACCACTGATGAGCTCATTCCTTATGAGCATTTTCCTAAAGAAATAAAAGACCTCCTTGAAGCTGAAGATGATCCAATAAAAAGGATTAACGTAGTAGAAACACAAGAACCTACTATAGAGAAAGAGATAGTTGTAAGATGAGATCCAACTAATCTCAAAGGAAATAAAAAAGAGGAAGGTGGTAGTTATTTTGAGACGGATTCCCATGAGTATGAATTCATCTGAGGGTAACCCTTCTTGGGGTATTCATCCTGACTTTACTCATGTTCTCAAATTTCCTAGAGGTCTAGATGAAAAAATAGAAAATGAATCAAATGATTATGAATGGGGAGTCATTCCAGAACCAGATGAACTTATTACACCTCAACCTAACATAAGTCCAGAGCAAAATGATGAACTTATCGAGTTTGATCCACCAATGGCTGAAGTGGATTTCCACAATGACATTGAGCCTATTCATGAATTGAATGTCTTAAGTTGTAATATCACCTTCAAACTCAAGCGTCAGGTTAGGACCAATGATGACAGATCCATATCCGTAAACACTCTTTCCTAATCTTTCACCACTTTGACTATCCAAAATCCTGAACTTCTTGACCAAACCTCTACAAATCTGAACCAAGGTATTTATACCTTTCCCAATGACCATGCCCTTGCTTTCTACCTCAATGCAGTTGAACCTATGAGGACTTCTATCAATGAACTGAGTGTTAGCATGATGGAGTCAGACATCAAGTATCTTAGTCAGAAAAATAAGAATAAGAATAAAAAGAAAAGGAGTTCTAAGGGTGAAACCCACTTTGTGGTAGTCTCAGAACCTACAAAAGTAAAAATAAAAGATGTATTTGAAGGTGAAAACCTCTCTGAGGCACCTGAGGATGAGATATTCGATGTCCTTCTGAGTCATTTACAGGACAAATCTCCAGTTCTAATTAAGCCCACTCAATCTATCAACTTGGGAACATCAGAGGAACCATAGTTGATCCATGTAGCACAATCTTTATCAAAAGAAGAAAAGAAAAAATTTACAACATTCTTAATAGAGAAAAAAATCAACTTTGCATGGAAATATTCAGATATTCCAGGGTTGGATCCTAATCTTATAATACACCATTTATCTATAGCTCCAAACGTTAAAACTATTAAGCAAAAATTGTGAAAGATGCATCCACATGTTGCACTCTTGGTAAAAGTTGAATTAGAGAAGCTCCTGAAAGCTGGATTTATCTGAGTTATTGATTAGGTAGAATGGATCTCTAATATTGTACCTATTTCTAAACTAGACAAATCAATAAGAGTGTGCACAGATTTCAGAGATGTAAACAAAGCATGCCCTAAGGATGATTTTCCATTACCTAACATTGATATGATAGTGGACATGACTGTGGGCTTGGAGATGTATTCTTTAATGGATGGTTTTTCTGGATATAATCAAATAAAAATTGCTCTAGAGGATCAAGAGAAAACTGCTTTCACATGTGCATGGGGTACCTTCTATTGGAATGTCATGCCATTTAGGCTTAAGAATGCTGGTGCTACATATTAGAGAGCTATGACTTCTATTTTTCATGACATGATGCATAGGACTATGAAGGATTATGTTGATGATACTTTAGCGAAATCTATGATTAGAGCTGAACATCTAAATGACTTGAGAAAGATACTAGACAGAATGGAAAAATTTAGTCTTAGACTAAATCCTAAGAAGTGTGCTTTTGGTGTCACTTCTAGAAAACTCTTAGGATACATTGTTTCAAAGAAACAAATTGAGGTAGATCCAGCTAAAGTAAAGGCTATAATGGAGATGCAACCTCCCAAGAACATCAGCCAAATGAGAACATTACAAGGGAGAGTCCAGTCTATCAGATGCTTCATATCTCAGTGAGCGGACATATCACAACCTTTTACAAAGACATTACATAAAGGTATGAATTTTGCATGGAGTGAAGAATGTGAAAATAATTTTAATCATATCAAGACGTATCTATCAAATCTTCCTATCTTGATGCCTCCTATTCAAGGGAAGCCATTGATCTTATATGTCTCCGCAATCGATACATCATTGGGGGCATTTCTTGCACAACATGATGAGAATAAAAAGGAAAGAGCTATATACTATATCAGTAGAACATTGGTGGCATGCGAAAAGAATTATTCTATGATTGAAAAGGCTTGTCTAGCTGTGATCTTTGCATCATAGAAACTAAGACATTATATGTTGGCTCATACCACGCATTTAGTAGCTAAGATTGATACACTAAAGTACCTATTAAGCAAAGCTGCCCTCACGGGTAGATTAGCCAAATGGGTCATGCTCTTAAGTGAATTTGACATTGAATATGTTGAAAGAAAAGCTATTAAAGGCCAAGTTATTGCTGATCAATTAGCAAATGCACCTCTGTTTGATGACACACCAATGCAAATGGAATTTCTAGATTCCTCTATCATGAATCTTTCTTCTAGAGAATGGTAATTGTTCTTTGATGGCTCCTATACACAGAATGGATCTGGAGTAGGCATCTTGTTTATCACTCCTCAAGGATACTCCATTCCTAAGGCATTTAGAATCAAATTTCCTTCCACAAACAATATTGTTGAATATGAAGCCCTTTTAAATGGTATGAAAATAGCAATTGAGTGGAGAGTAACAGAATTACACATTCATGGAGACTCACAACTTGTAATCCATCAAGTCAATGATGTGTACCAAACTAAGGATGAAAAGCTTGTTCCATACAAGAGAATGGTAGATGATCTCAAGAAATATTTCATCTCTATCACATTTGAGAAAATACCTAGAACAAAGAATAAGGTTGTTGATGCAATGGCAACATTATCTACTTTATTACAACAGCCTGAACATGAGCTAGACTACGAGTTCCTGGTGGAAGCACTACCTTACCCTACATATGACTCCCCTGAAACTCACATGATTTACACTATTGTAGGTCATGATTCATCCAGATATAAAAACCTATTCTCCTATCTCAAAGACCAAATCATTCTCGATACCTTCAACCGCCATGAAAAGAGACACCTTATCCATAATGCCTCCCGAGATGTCATCATTGGTCATGATCTTTACAAATGAGGTCTAGATGGTACACAACTTAGATGTTTAGAATGGGAAGAGTCTCAACGTGTGTTAGAGGAAGTCCATGATGGTATTTGTGGGTCACACTTGAACGGTTTAACACTAGCTCGAAAACTTATTAAGGTTGGGTACTATTGGCCTAAAATGGAGAAAGAGTCTATCAAGTTTGCTAAGAACTGTCAAAAGTGCCAAGTGCATGACAACTTAATTCATGATCCAGGGAGAGATCTAATTCACTTCACTACTCAATGGCCTTTTCATCAATGGGCATTTGATCTTATAGGATCCATACATCCTCATTATTCTAATGGACATACCCATATAATCATGGCTACAAATTATTTTACAAAATGGGTAGAAGCAGTCCCTTTGACACAAGCAACTGGTAAGAAAATATCTATGTTCATCTTGAACTACATCATATGCCGGTATGGTATTCCACATTCTATAGTAACAGATAATGGTGGGCAATTTAAGAACAAAGACTTGGATGATCTATGTGCCAAATTCAAAATTATACAACATTGGTCATCTATCTACTATCCTCAAGGGAATGGACAAGCAGAGGCTTCTAATAAGAATCTATTGAAACTCTTGCACCGAACAGTTAATAAAATAGGAAGAGACTGGCATCTCATGATCAATCCAGCTCTCTGGGCCTACATAACAAGTATCAAAATGCCTATTGGGGCTACACCTTTTGCTTTAGTTTATGGGTCTAAAGTGGTACTGCCTATTAAGGTCAAAATCCCATCACTAAGAATCAGAATGCATGGTCTAGTAGCCGATGATGACTACAAAGTATCTAGGTTGCAAGAGCTTAAACTACTAGATGAGTACAGACAAGAAGAGATATCAGAAGAGAATGTCTAGAGGTTACAACAATAAAGTCAGACATAGAGAATTTTAGGTTGGCGATCTAGTCTTGAGAGAGAATCCTAAAAATCAACCACATAGAGAACACAAGAGGAAGTTTGAACCCAACTTGCTGGGTCCCTTTTTTATCATTGCTACTTTTGGCTCTGGTGCCAATCAACTCTCAATGACAGAAGGAGAATAGCTTCAAGAACCAATCAATGTTCTCCATCTGAAGAAATTCTATGCCTAAGGCATTCAGTCTATGGTAAAATGTCCTGAAAAAATCTTTAAAATTGGTAAAATGTCCTAAAAAAAAATCTTAAAAATTTGAAAAAGTCTTGAAAAAATGAACATCTTGGTGAAAACCTAGCAATAGGCACCTTGATGATTCACAAAAAAATTAAAAAATATCAAAAGTACAAAAAAATTGAAAAAATGAAAAATACAAAAAAAAGAAAGAAAAAGTGCCTTGGTGAAAACCTGGAAATAGGCACCTTGGTAGCAAAAATAGAATCTCTGCCAAGATGGTGAAAACCCAGCAAACAGGCACCACTTGTTTCAAAATTCTCCATCTCTCAGCACAATCTTGGTCTTTCCCAGCTTTCAGTCTTGCTTTAGTTTGTACATATCTCCTGGCTTGTTTCTGCATTCCTATTTTCAATAAGTCGGTATGTACACTAATCAACTCAAGCATCTGTATCCTATCAATGTCATATCCTATGGTCTCTAGTACATGTTAGACGTGTCATATCCAATCAGAGTCCTTTGCAGCTTCATTTAAGTCAGTCAGTCAGTTTCATCTCCAGAAAGGATTTTGCATCTACAACAATGCAATCAAGCATTAAACTGAAAACAATCTATGCTTTTTTTTTACATACTTTTATCTCCTTGTATGCTTACTAATTTGCATTGAAATTTTTTTATATTGTGTCCCTTCGAGCTCTTCGATGATGTCTTTTATAGGATTTAGAGAGTGATGACTGGGGGCATAATCTTTTATTTGTTTTCTTCTTGTACGTGAACATCTAACAACTTTGGAAATTCTGGATTGAAATGGTGTCTGTCTATAAGAGCCTCTATCTTGAATTGGATGGCCATGAGTACCTCGACCATTGATACCCAAAAAATTCAAGGAAGTTTGATCGAACTAGTGTCTTTTTGGAGTGAGTTCTTACTCCTAATGTGAAACACGATCTTGCCTAAGGATGTGAATGATAAAGGGTCACTACGGGTAATTCACACTGGATTTAGAATGATCTCTTGACTACTTGATGTGTTTGTTTCAGCAAGGCATATTCTGGTCATCACAACGTTTATGTTTTGATGCTTATACAAATTTCTATATCAAAATGGACATGATATTCAAGTCATTCTAGCATTTATGCCTTGATGCTTATATCTAATCTGACATTCTGAAAATACACTCAATATTCATATGTTCATGGTTATATAACCAGTGGGCATTGTGTTGATTCTTGCGCATACATATCAGTATTCATATGTCTATGGTTTTATAAACTAGTGGGCATTGTATTGATTTATTTGGTTACCTAAAAAAAACTCAATGATGACAAATGACTGACACATGATCAGTGACTAGGTCCTAGGTCCTAGGTTTGCATTTCATTTTGCACTTTGCATGATCTCACAAATTACTTGAACACTTAAAATGATTCTTCAAAACCAAAAATGCTAAACATGACACAAAGAATGAGCATTGTATGAAGGTTCCTCCAATGAAACAACAAGTAGAATCCTTTTTCGGGATAAAAATTGAAATCTGAGGTCATTTATATTATTAACTACTTGCATAATCGACCTTCAATCATCAAAAAAATCTAGAATTCAACTGATTATCTTACATCAAACTATCAAAATTTCAACTTGGTCAACTATGGTCAACTCTTGGTTTAACCTAGTCAAACTTGGTCTTCAGGACCTCCAAACGATGCAGAATGCATTCTCAGACATGTATAATCATTTCTCAAATCAATTAACATGCTTCTAAACCATTCAACGCTAACTTTTCTTGTCATATTTCAATTTTAATCTCAAAGGGGGCATGGTATTACACGTCATTCAAAGTCTGTAACTCAAAATCTGTAATCAAATTTTTCCTCAGTTATCAAGACAACAACCATGTCTAGTTGCTGATTCATCTAAAGTCCTCATCGCTTGGGGAAAATCTATTACAATCTGGTATCCTAAATCTATCTTGTAAACTATATCAGCTTTTCGTAACCATCGGTTCATTAGTGTTATTTCCTTGGTTCTTCATAACTAATGGGTTTAGGATGTGATACCAATATGATTCATACAAGGACATTCAGGTTTGGAATAGGTCACTCACTTCTTCGCAATCATAAGGTTCAGAATCAGGCATTTTGGCACTTTTTCATAATCACCGGTTCATTGCTGATATAGCTAGCATCATCTCGATTCTTGGTCATTCTAGGCCTGGGTTTGTATCTCTTTTTCCAATCTATCAATCGATTTCTATCTTGGAATCGGTTCATCTTTCAAATCAATTTCATACATAGACTATCTTTGAACCACTACGCTTTGTACAGTGATTCAAAGAGGGGAAAAATGTAATACCCCAAAAATGGGCTATAGGTTCATTAACCTCTTATATCTTCAATTCAAATGAAATTGACATTAAAGTCCTAACCTAAGGCACATCTGCACATTATCGAATCCTAATTGATTATCCTAAATTCTGCATCGGGGAATATTCCTAGCAATATTCCTATTTATCCTATTTATCTTTAATTTAATAATTATTTGGCGATAAAGCATATTTATCCTAAAGTTTGATTAATTGAATATTCTAAATATTTAATTAATTAGATTTAATACTGCCACTTAATTATTTAATGGAATTTAATTAAATTATTCCTAAATTGTATTATTTTGTTTTGACAATAAATCTAAAATCTCATGACTAATTGATTAAATTTTTATTTAATTAATTAAAGTTAGTTGTCAATATTTAATAATATAGTTTTTGAATAAAGTTTGATTTAATAATTGATTAACCCATAAATCAATTTTTTTAATTTCAAAAATCAGTTAAGTTGAGAATAAATCACTTTATTTATTTAATTAATTCATAGTTAATTGTGCACATTCAAAAAGTAGTTAAACTCAAAATCAGGAAATCAATGCAAGTTGTTAACTTTTGGAAACTCAACATCTATTTTGAGTTCAAAGTTGATCTAAAACTTTCGATTTATGTTAAAAAGTTGTTCTTGCATGCTTTTGCATAATTTTGTGAGTTAATCTTCTCTAATTTTGTGTTGACTCAAAAATCAACCTGAGTTTATCAAGAGTGATTTATGGCTTTTCTCATGCACCTCCAAAGCCCTGGATTTCTATAAAATCAAGGCTTCATCTCTTCTAAAAGGATCCATGAAATTGCATCCTCACGCTAGCGAATTGGTGATCGAAGACTCCATCTTTGTGAATCAAAGTTGTTGTGAGATTTTCATTGTTTTTGGGCACTCATATCATTTAGCATATCAATTCTTAGATTAATTGCATATCATATTAGTTTTCCATATAAAATAGATTCATACTAGTTTCCTTCATCTTATTGCATAGAAAACACAAAAATATAGATTAAATTTGCATTCATATAGTTTTTATTCTTTGCATTCAAATCCTTCATTTAGGTGTTGCATTGTCACTGGTCTCGGTCTGATTTGAGAGTATCATACTCACACCTTCTAGAAGGCAGTAAATCACCTGGTTAGTTTAGTTTCCATTTCACTGCATGATTTTGGTTTTGGCTAACCTCTAATGTTTTACTGAAGTGTTGTGTCTACAGCTAGGTACAAAATTCACACACACAAGCTCTAGCAACTGTAATGGTGTAGGGGCATGATCCAATCAGGAAGAAAAAAATCATCATGATGTTTATTTGAACTTGTAACAGGCCCATTTAAACCAATAGCTAGCATGACTCTAAAGGTCTAACATCTTTTTGCATTGAAATACAATGAAAGCCTTCAGATCTTCTTTATCTCTATTGAAGGAATGAAGAATGGGTCAACCTTTTAATCAAACAATCAACATCTCATAGGATCTCTAACATCTCTGATAGGAATCTTGGCAATGAAACAATGAGAGCAATCGATCAAATTCTTTGAGATTCCAATGAAGGCTTAAAAAACTTGAGCATACATAGTGAGTCCCAATGCATTATGAGTCTAACACCACTAGCAATCTACAAGGGTGTGACACAACAAGGGCCTTTGATCTACTTCAATGAAATGTGATGCTTCAACTTAGTAAAATAAGCACTTGATAACTCAAAAAATATTAAGGCGTTCCTAAGCATTTGGGGTCGATTCCAATTTGACATGAAGAACCTTGGATGACAAAAATTAAAAACTAGCTACCATAAACAAGAAGTCACAAAATGTTTAGAAAATAAAGGGTTTGAGAATTAGCTAATTCACACATAAAATTAGAGTTTATGGTTTTGGGAGTAATATAGGATTAAATAAGATAAAATAACAAATGACAATGACATAAATGTAGGAAACTTTAGGGGTCCTATTATTGGGTTTACAAGTTTTTTAGTTAAAACTTCCCCTTAGACAATAGTCTTCTATTTAGTTTTCAAAAGAATCATCTACACCATCATGAGTACAGACTCATCCTTTACCTTACTTCCTTCCTTATTGTTTGACTTCTTCACACATTCCTTTTTCATCTTCTCCCTTCCTTGTTTTACATCTATCTTCTTCAATAGAACATAAGTACCACACTCTTCCCTTTGTGAAAACTACCAACGTGTCTCATTTATTGCAATAACAACTAGAACTATGTTGCTAACCATTACCATTCTTTCTAGTTTTAGATTCGCACTCAACAACCTTGTGCCCAATTTTTTTTTTCATGTATAACAATAACCATTAAGATATTGAGCATTCCTACCATTGAATAACCATTAAGAGATTGAGCATTCCTACCATTGTTTATATTTATGAAACTAATACTCATCATTCTACTTCTACACTCATTAGCTTTATGTCCAAAATTTTTACAAGCATGGAATTTAACATTAAAGGTTTTCTCGGTATTGAGGATGTGATATTGCTTCCACATTCAATAAATCTATGTCCACACATGTTGCAAGAAAAATAATTACAATTGAAGGATTGAGAGTACTTGGTTTTGGCAGGAATCAAATTCTTGAGATTCTTCTTATTTTAGACTAGAGTGAAGCTACTCTAAGCTTCTTTTGTCTTCTCGTATTCATCCTTGACATTGTCTTTTCTTTGTCATCTCTAGTATAAGTTTTAGAACTTACCCTTTATCAAAACCAATACCATGCTTGTCCTTTGATATTTTCTAAAAGTTGAGAATTTCATCAAGAAATTCACTACTTTTTAGTTTCAATCCTTTTTCAATTTTTTCTTTTACATCCTTCAATTCCTTCATCAAGGTAACAATCTCTCCCTCAAGCTTAGTAATTCAATGAATTTGTCTTGCAACTTGGTTTCCAGACAACCAATAGTCTTCTTTCCTTCTTCAACTTAAATCTTCAAATCTCAACTATGTCATATTTTTCTTTCTATAAGATCATCATCATATTTTTTGCTTCCTTCCTTTCCATCTTTCAGTTTTCTAATTTCATCTTTATCTATCTTAAGTTTTTCTTTGTGTTCATCATTTTCTAAAATTTGAGTCTTTAGCCTAGAAATCAGCTTTCTACTTTTGTAAGATTATCTTGATATTTCTAAATTAAGATCTAGCATCATCCATATCATCAAGAGTAGATCTAAGTTCTCCTTCAAGATATACTTCTCCTTCGACATCCCATCCTTCAGCTTTAATGAAAAATATTTCTAAACAAAATATTTTATTTAATCTTGTTCTTAACCCTATATGTTCAAATGTAAGATCTACCTTAGTTGTTAAATTGTTACATTAGGAACCTTGCTCTGATACCAATTTTTGAACACTTAGATATTGAGATAAAGGGAAAATCAAAATATATTAAAACTTAAACAATTATTACCTATTCATTCATTTCATCACATATGTAGAAGTAAATGACATGAGCAGAACATGCAACATGGAAGAACACTAATATTTTTATGTGGAAAAACTAAGGAGGGACAAACCATAGTGAGATCCAACTCGCACTTTATGAAAAATAGTGTTACAATGGTTTTTTTAGCCTTACATGTAATGCCTCGCCAAGGAACCCTAGATAATCAATTTTTTCTTAAGAGTTTACAAACAATATTGAATAAAAAAGTGGAAGTAAAACATGAAATCCATCCATACTCATATACATAATCTCAATTACAATTATAAATCTCAAGGGTTCCTTGACGTAGAATTAAGTAAATACAATTTAATCTATTAAGTACAATAATCATATAAATCTTCTACATAGTACACAATCTCATGGAAGAATAATCAGATACATCTGAACCATAAGGTATACATGATAACCCACATCCATTGCACAAGTCGTAGGGTATGTAAATACAACTGAATATAAAGTACAAATAAAAGAAATAATACAAACAAATCTCCAAGGATAAAAGAATAAGAAGTAACCGCAACAAGGATCATCCAACACTGGTACAAGAACATTAGAGTCTTTGATGGTAAGAGAATCACAACCTCTAGACCTTGTGGAAACATGTGGTTCCACTCCCACCGTGTTGAGGAGATAACATCAAGCCCCACTCTGATAACAATACCAAAATCAATCATCAGGTAATACTAAAAAATGGATCTTGAAAGATTCCTATCTCAAAGGTACAACTCCAAAAAAAACTCAAAGGTACACATACTAATCCAGAGGTAACCAACACACTAGAAAACCTAATATGAAATTAGAGAAGTTTCATCACATATGTCAACTCCTTGGGACAATCTCACTAGACTCTGACTCCCAAGTGTGAACATATGCAAAACGTGAAATATAGACAAGGATAACCAATTATGCCATAATTCACTGTCACTACTAGATGGAAAGCATCTTCTCTTGCTCTCATCCTTAGCCTATACTAGCACTCAAGGAATGTAATGAGGAATTTTTTATCTTATTAATCATTTTAAAACCCCATTTAATGTATTATATTATCACTTATTAACTTACTAAGGATACCCAGGTTGCCGCTTCTAGGCTCCGGTGCCTTCAAAGAAAGCCACTTCTCCTTTAATACCTAGATAACCTATCCTAAGCTCATAAATCTCAAAATTTCTCATAGATCATCATGAATCATAAAATTCAAAACCTAGTTCCAAGTATCACAGGAACACACAACCAAAATTCTATCATAACAAAATCAAGAGTTTTCATAAGATTGGATTATAACAAAATTGAATGTCATACAAGTACGCAAGGAAAACAAGCATTACACATTTTCCTAACCCTGCGTCTGATAACAATCCTAAAAGGATGACGTAAAAAGATTCCCTCTTAACCCACAATTAAAGAAGGAAAAACATTCATAAGAATTTAATATTTACTAAACTAATTTATAATGTTATTTATAATAAATCAATTTTAAATTTAATAATTACTTAAAATAATATAATTTACATGCATATATACTAAGTATATAAGCAACCACATAAGTATTCCCAAATAAAAATATCCCATGCACATATAAGAATATTCCTTCCTTTAAAGAAATAAATATCAAGACAAAATTCAACCATACCCTTAACCCTTAATAAATATTAATTTTTATATTAATATCTATTAATTAATAACCAAATATAAATATTCATAAGTATGAAAATTTATATTACAAATTATAAAAAGAAAACTTATATTTTTTTGTTTATTAAATAAATTATAAAAATTTTCTTTTTAAAAAAAGAAATAACTAAAAGAAATAATAAAAAAATTAAAATTAAAACAAACATAAAGTAACGTAGGGGGGCCCAGCCCTCCCCACGACTGCCTACGGTAGTAGATGTCATGGAAAGCCCTACTGCTATCGGCACCAACTTCCGTGGCAATACTGTTGATGGCAGTGACTATTGTAGCAACCCTCAACTGCCAACAACAGTCGTAGCCATTAAGGCTAGTTTCTGTGGGGTGGGGGTAAATGATACCCTTGCCCCCAAATATTTTATTTTTTATTTAAAAAAAATTATCAAAATTTTTTGGACATAAAACAACACATCAAATTATTATTATTTTAATAAAAGAAATGAAAAGAATATATATGTGTGTGTGTGTGTGTGTGTGTGTGTGTGTGTGTCTGTGTGTGTGTGTGTGTACTTCTACCAAGAAATAAAAATTATTTAGATAATTCGATTTAATATAAACCCTAAGGTTTTCTACCACATTTTTTTATCAAACCCTAACTGATTTACAACCATGACCATCTCTCTATAATAACCATGGCCAAATCCTCCTCATAAAGAAAAAGAATCTGGAATTCGAATTCAACCATGCACACTTGGAACTCAACTCAATTCAACAAACTTTGTTTACATCAATCTCTCTTTTGCATAATTTATTCAATTTTCTAATTAATAACTCAATGCACTTTTGTATTTCTTGTTTATATCAATTCACCTAACTAATAACAATTACTTTATTCTTTTAATTTATTTTAATTGATTGTGCAACTAATTGCATATCAATTATAACTAAAGAATATTATTTTAATCATATTATTATATATTCAATTGATAATTCATTATCAATTAATAGATTTTATCTTTAATTAAACCTTTTGAATTTAATAATTAATTAAATCCTTAAATTCCATAATTAGACTTTTAATTAAGTCTTTTTTATTAATAAATATATTTAATTAACTTTCATTAATTAAACACCCTCAGATTTAATTTTCTATATTTAATAAGATTTAATTATTTAAACCAGATAATTAATCTTTGTAAAACATTTAAATCATTACACAACAATCACACCAACCATCCAAAGATCAGAAAAACCATCTGAACCTAATAAAATGATAATCATGCTCAAGGGAAAGGCTTATGAATTTATGTCACCTGGATGAATTCAGAAAGGTACAAAATATCATAAACTTGTCCACTATTTTAGGACAATAAAATGACTTAGGTTGGGATTCAGACCTGAATGTTATCTCCCTTCTCTTACCATTGAAATATTGCAATAGGGCACGCTCATCCTAACAATTCAGGGAAGTCGATGTCAAGTACCTGCAAACCTACATAAAATACAAGCATGTACATCCACACACACACACACACACACACATATATATGTATGTATATATATATATACATATATATATAGATATATATGTATGTATATATATATATACATACATATAGGTATATATGTATATATATATATATATATATATATATATATATATATATATATATATATATATATATATATATACATACATATAGGTATATATGTATATATATATATATATATATATATATATACATACATACATACATATATATATATATATATATATATATGTATGTATGTATACATACATACATACATACATATATATATATATATATATATATATATATATATATATATATATATATATATATATATATATATATATACATATATATATATGTATGTATGTATGTATGTATGTATGTATACATACATACATATATATATATACATACATACATACATACATACATACATACATACATACATACATACATACATATATATATATATATATATATATATATATATATATATATATATATATATATATATAATAAGAAATGGAGAGGATCGAGACATTGTGTGGATCCTGCAAGGAGGTAACTACGACTTCATCCCTCAACCACATCAAATGTGTCAAACATAAAGGTAAACGATACATGATAGCCATACACATGCAAGTATGGGGTAAGTAAAGTCATGAATATAAACAATATTTTAATCATATAAATAACCATCATCAAAGTAACTATCATCATCTAACTATGCAAACATATGATATCTCATAACTATCTAATATCAAATCACCATGTAATGGAGAGGATTGAGACATTGTGTGGATCTTGCAAGGAGGTAACTACGACTTCATCCCTCAACCACATCAAATGTGTCAAACATAAAGGTAAATGATACATGATAGCCATACACATGCAAGTATGGGGTAAGTAAAGTCATGAATATAAACAATATTTTAATCATATAAATAACCATCATCAAAGTAACTATCATCATCTAACTATGCAAACATATGATATCTCATAACTATCTAATATCAAATCACCATGTAATGTCATACATGCAAAAATATCATAATAAAGATGAAATAAACAATGCCCACATGAAAGTGGCCTAAAAGAGTTTGGCAATATAAAATTGAAAAAGAAAACTATGGGTGGGCACTACATTACAACTCCCTAACTTGCAAGCTAAGTCGCACTATCTTAGGGAAAGATACAAAGGAGATGCAAATTGAAGATTACTTCTCCAAAGAAAGATCAAATATCATATCACTACAATGAATACATGTGGTGAACTATGTTTTGGATTAAGGAAAAAATAGGTTTAACGGGGACCCAAAACCCCTTACAAAAAGTTATGAAAGATTATAAAAGAGATCCAAAGTAAGAGACATTGTTGGCCAGATAACCCACAATCATTGAGCCAACAACTAGAACTAGACAAAATACCATCAAAATAGAGAGAATCAAAACACCAGATAGGAAACACAGGTAGAAAAAAAAATTAAGCAAGCTACTTCAGAGCTTTAGTAGTTTGGTTCCCAATGATGGTCAGCTCTTCCGTGGTGTTTTCAAGATGTTGGATGACATTAGAAAAGGAAAAAAATAAAATTAGCCTAGCCTTGGTTATTTTCCCTGGACCATCTTTAGCAGCCTCTAAAGCAACCATCCCCTAACAACCAAGGTCGACATCCAACACAATACCCTTCATGTCCATCTGCCTTGTGAAGTCCTTGATCTTTTGAAAGGAGGGGGATATTTTTCTATCATTGTCAACATGCAAAATTTTCTTTAACCCATCCTCATAAAGTTTCATATACTCTAGGATTTTGCCACATTTCTCTTCTAGGATCTTCCTGGCTTTGATTTCCTCATCTAGCTAGGTTTCTAGCTTGCCAATCTTACTCTGGAGCTCATGATCCTCATTATAAATCCATTGGACTTGTTAAGGAACTCTAGAGTGGATGGGAAGGCATCATAGTGTTGCATATCACCCTTCTCACTAGTATCCATAGGGTTAGCCGCTATATTTTCTAGCAGAGTGTTATCTGGGTTATAAAGATCAATAATATAATTAGAAGAAGGATAATCAACTAGATTTATGTCAAGATTCTTACCATGACCAGAGAAACATAGATTTTTCCTTTTTTGTTCAATTCCCTTTCCAGGTTCTTCTTCTTGGAGGAGATGCTATCATCCACATTCACCAGAGTGGGAGGGTTGCTAACACCAATTTCATCCTTCTTCAAGGAGACAAATATGCCTTTCACCTCAGAGTCATCATCCTCCATCCCCTTTGCACCAACCAACCAATATTTTATATTCTCCTCATCCTGATTCATTTCCTCTGAACTCTTGATAGAGTCATCCCTAGTCTCGATATCATTATCTTTGTCATCCAGAGTAATCCTCCCTTTTTACCTTTAGACCCCCAAGGAGATTTCTGCTTCATCCCACTAGATATTTCACCTTCTACTTTTCTATTATTCTTAATAGTAGGTTTGGGGTACGAGATTGCAGCATTCAATGAACAACAATATAAGACCTTCATGTAGAATGAGCTTATTGGATTTCTTGTTGTGCTCAATCACATTGTTATTTAGATATTTAGAGATGGAAAGGGGGAAAGAGATCCTATCTCTATAATTAAAATGGTTTAAAAGAACAAAGTTATAATTGTGTACTTTGGAATACCTACCATCCAAGGTGAAATATGCCCTAGTGCAAGACAATATTCCTCCATATAGATTTTTTCTGATCGCTAGCATAGTAGTCATCTATTTTCACTAGGGAATCCCTCTCCTCTTCATTTTTTGGAAAATTAATAACTCCCTCATTCACAAATTTTATTTCTTTATAAAACTCTTTCCCATCACTGGGAAGGCCAGTGATCTCCAAGATGAAGCCATTCGTTAAGTCAAATGGAATTCCATACATTGTCACCATTTCACCTTTTCATCCCTTAATAAACTCGGTACTTGCTTCCTCCTTGTATCCATGAAGCTGCTCCAGATAAACAATAACATCCCCATTTTAAAGCTACTCCCAAACAACCTAGATTTCCTTCCATTCTTTACAAGAGTTTGATTCTTGATGCTTTGGCACACCACCCATTTCTCTGTTACAATAGACACAGACCAAGATTTGTATCCCAATGATTTGATTAAAGTTTCCCTTCACTAAGAAATAAAAGAACTTAAAGCCATAAATATCCCAAAAAGCGTGCAAGCTATAAATGTTAGGCAAGGTGTACTTAACCCCTTTCATGTTTCCCATTATTGAGAATTATGTTTCCCACAACACTATGTGTAAAATCACCCTTAAGGATTTCCTTTAGTTTGAGATCGAACTTAATTTCCTCATGCCAAAACATAATGTGATTAGTACTCATGAGCAAGTTGGTAATATGGTCCACCACCTTATTATCTTTGTCATATGCATGAGTAATGATAAAATTTCTAAAAGTTTAAATTAATGACTTGGCTTCTTTTATAGTGTTCTCAATTGTCCATGTAGGGGAGGAATTTCCATGTAGACATCTAACAATATTGTTAGAGTCACCTTTTATCCAAAGTTTTTTGCACTGAAGATCTTTAGCAAGTTTTATGATCTGTAAGGCCCCATTAGCTTCGGCTACATGACTGGATTGGATACCCAGAGAGGTAGCCATGGATATAATACAATTCCCATTCATATCCTTATAATACTTCCACATCCAGCTTGACCAGGGTTGCCTTTGGCTTCCTTATCAAAATTGGCTTTCAACTAAGCCTCTGGAGGGGAAGACCAAACCACATTCTTCATTTTACTAAGTTTTTTACTTTTGGAGTTGATATTATAGAGGAGGAAAGTATTAGGATCATACCCCTCATCTCTCAATCTTCCTTCATTTATGATGGAGATAAAATTCTCCTTAATTGACGCAGGATAGGTAAGGAGGATCCAATTAAGGACAGTCCAAATAAGCAGCCAAACACCACAATGCATAATAACACAACAAGATAATGTTTTCAACTTAATTTTCATTGACATGCATGATTGTAAGGCCTTCCGAGTTAGGGCCAAATACAATAAAAAGTATTTCTGCAATCTCTCAACTAGTCTAGCTCTGAAACAATCAACAACTAATGGAAAACACTAAGGCAGATCTGAACTTGAGTTCACAAGCCTCCAAGCAATCTCCTTGTCTCCAAGCATGCAAACCACCGGCGCTTCTATTACAAACTATTAGATAACAATCTAATCTTCAAGATCTCTTAGGATCCAGATCTAATCACTGATTTACTGACTTTTTTACTGCCCCTAAAAAACTACCTAAGCACTCCTTAAATACTAATCTTCAGCCACAAGTTGGCTAGAAGAAATAATTAACTCCTAAGCCAAGTCAAAACTACCGAGCACCAGAGAAATAACCGAGCACTAATGAAATAACTGATTATGCTAAGCATCACCGAGAAACACAGTCATAGCTGAGCAAGTACGTAGACCAAGCACCACAAGCATCATCAAGTACTAGTTCCACCAAGGACAAGAGGTTTCACTGGGTTCCTTCAGTGACTGAGCTTCCTTCAATAATCAAGACCATCAGTTAAAGCTACAACTGAGTAACACAAAACCAAAACAACACACCTCCATCTAGATTCACTGAGTACCCTAGAATGCCCCTACATCAAACACCCCAAGTTCAAAAATGTGTTCTCATAAGTTGGAAGAACATCTTTTGGGATTCATCACATAAACCCGAACTGTTTCTTCACATACAAGTCCTCCAACTTTTCACCTTGCATACTCTTCCACTTCATTTTCTTTTTTCTTTTCAAGTCTTTCCTAGATAACACACATGCTTGTTCTCCATATTGATCCATCCTTTCAGAATTTCCCAACTCATCTCAGCTACCAAAGCTCAGGTTTCTCCTACTGAGTTTTGTATCCATCAAAGGCATCAGGGAAAACTTCCTGTTGTAATACCCCAAAAATGGGCTATAGGTTCATTAACCTCCTACATCATCAAATCGAATGAAATCGACATCAAAGTCCTAACCTAAGGCACATCTACACATTCTCAAATCCTAATTGATTTTATCCTAATTCTCCATTGGAGAATATTCCTAGCAATATTCTTATTTATCCTAATTATCTTTGATTTAATAATTATTTGATGATAAATCTTATTTATCCTAAAGTTTGATTAATTGAATATTCTGAATATTTAATTAATCAGATTTAATGCTGCCACTTAATTAAATTTAATTAAATTTATTCCTATATTGTATTTTTTAATTTTGACAATAAATCAAAAATCTCATGACTAATTGATTAAATTCTTATTTAATTAATTAATGTCAGTTGTCAATTTTTAATAATATAGTTTTTTAATAGAAGTTTGATTTAATAATTGATTAACCCATAAATCAATTGTTTTAATTCAAAAATCAGTTAAGTTGAGAATAAATCACTTTATATTTTAAAATTAATTTATAATTAAATCATGCACAATCAGAAAAGAAAGCAATTAGAAATTAAAAATCAATTTTAAAATTGAAACTCAACATCTGATGGTGAGTTGAAATTTAATCTAAAACTCTATTTTGAGTTAAACACTGCTTTTGCATGATTTTTGTGAGTTAATTATCTCTGATTTCTTGATAACTCAAAAATCAACCTAAGTTTATCAAGAGTGATTTATGGCTTTTCTCTTGCATCCTTAAAGCCCTGGATTTCTATAAAATCAAGGCTCAGCTCTTCATAATTATCAACACTAGAATTTGCACAATTACTCTGGCGAATTGGTGATTGAAGGATTAAGCATTTGCGACACGCGATTTGTGAGATCTTTCATAGTTGATCATAGTTTTTGCATAGGTTCATATCATAGATTTTCATATCATTCATAGAATTCTTAGATAAATCTGCATATCATTCAATTTCATTCATATAGCTTAGATTCATACAGTTTCTCATATTATTACATAGAAAATACAAAAAAATAGATTAATCTGCATTCATATAGTCGTTCATCTTTTTGCATTCAAATCCTTCGTTTAGGTGTTGCATTGTCACTGATCTCAATTCCAATCTGAGAACATCATACTCACACCTACTAGAAGGTAGTAAATTGCCTGGTTAGCATAGTTTCAATTATTTACAGATTTCAATTTTTGCTAACCTCTAATGTTTTACTGAAGTGTTGTGTCTAAAACTAGGTACAAAATTCACACACACATTTTTGGCGTACACCGTGGGGCCCTAAAATGGGTTTCCATCTCTTCTATTTCACTTCTATCTATTTTTCTGTCATTTTCTGGTCAATTCTATGATTTCATTCTCTATCTGTACATTTTTCGTATGAATTTTGTCAGAAAGTTGTACCAAGAAGAGCCCATTGTCGTACGACAGTTGATCCTATCGAGGCTTGTATCAGAAGCTATACATTGTCATTTGGGAGCTTGATTGTTGTATGAGAAGGCACCTGTATGAGTGTCTCAACTGTCGTCTGGAAGGTAACCCATTGTCATACGAGTTTTAGTGCTAGGATTCAATTGTCGTTTCAAAATTTTAGGTAGTTTTTCAAATTTGATTCCCAAATTTGGACTAACAGCTAACCCTAACAATTGAGATCTTCTATTTTTGACTAATATTTATTGAATCTGATTGGGAAAAGTGCAACTAAATTGTTAAAATAGGTT
This sequence comes from Chamaecyparis obtusa, assembly GCA_027943335.1. Lineage (NCBI taxonomy): Eukaryota > Viridiplantae > Streptophyta > Pinopsida > Cupressales > Cupressaceae > Chamaecyparis > Chamaecyparis obtusa. Next base: position 5,783,704 of record BSBK01000368.1, on the reverse strand, counting down.
AAATCTATTAAGCACGTTGTGAGAAATTTAGGTATTCTACTACGATCTGATAACACTTTGATTTGGACATAAAACAAACTCCCATGTGTCAGGCTTGTGTGACTTTTCTTTCTTTCATATCACAGACTTCATTTTGTGGCTATAAAATGAACATAGATTTGTTTTCTGCATATCTATTACACATAGTAAATAGGCCCTATGAACACTATTTGTGGATGATCTTAAGAGAGTGGGCTTCTTTCACTTGTTCACGCATGTGAAGCTCTTCTTGACAAAGGATCCCCTTGTAGGTAGGGAGGTTACTGAGATTGTCTTGCGTTCTACTAAATTTGTGCTTCTTCAACTTTTGATTGATACATTCTCTCTCTAGAGAGGTTGATAGATCATAAGCAGTTGACATCATAGAACTTTGAGAGATAATTTTGGTATTAGCGTGTCAAATTAATCTATCTTCTTTGTTTTGGTTAAAAGTGAAAAGGCTAGAGGACTATGCTCTACTCCCTTTTTGGGTAGTATCAGAAACTCAGATCCTTGAATTTGGAACTAGTCTCCATGTGGTATCTTTTGTGAGTCACCTTTAGAGAGGGTTAACCGTAGTGGACATTTCCTTAATTGGGTCAACCACATGGATGAAACCTCAATCAATAATAGCCATTTTCATTGTGGTAGCAACAATCGCTATATAAATGTCCTTGTGGAGGAAATCTTCACAGGTGTGGTCTCTTGTTGGGCTGTCAGATCTCCCTAGCAGCTCCTGATTGATTAAATTCTCAGACTGTGTCAAAACTCTGGCATGCCTGGATTAGAGTTTTCCCTCTTGAGATCAAGAAAGTTGCAGAGTCAAACCATTACTATAAACCCTTGTGAGGCCAAACTTTCATTTTTCTAGGAATATGTGCATTATTGAATTTTTTTTTGGAACATACACAATTAGCACTTCTAGGGATTAGCACAATAAGTCACTTGATTGTTCATGCGCAGGGTTGCTTTGTCCCCTGTTCATTATTTTCAGACATTCTTGAAAGCACTTGCTTGTTGTTCTGCGTACTTGTTTATCTATTTGGTTATTGAAAATGAACGATCGCAGAATAATCTTCAAACTTGGACAAAAAAATTTGCAAACAATCTAAAACTGAAAACCCAAAAATTGCAAAATTTGAAGTAAAATACCTTTCTGAAGTCAAAATTCATCTCACAAGGTCAGATTATCGTACGAGTTTTGAGAAAAAGTTATTTCATAACCCCTGTATTGTCGTACAAAAGCTAGTATTGTGTCATACGAGTGTTGTAACCAGATATCAAAATAACAATTATCCCTAGCAGCAACTGTCGTACAAGTCTTGCAATTGTCATTTGAGAGTATACCTAGAGTCGTATGAGCCTTTAAAAACTCATTTGAGAATTTTCAAAAAGTTGTTAGGGATTGGTCAAATTTGTCAGGAATCTAGTTTTTATAGCCTATTTCCAGATTCTGTCAAAATATTCATTGTGTCAGGAATAGAGCAGAAACTAGAACAAATTTGATCATTTTCCTAAAGTGGTCTCTTGAGTCTGATTTAGCCTTCTGATTTGTCGATTTGAGTCTTTTTCATCTTGTGTCAAAACCTTGTCAAATTTATCTTCAAATTCAATCTTCTTACTAAATGGCTAAGTGTTGTGAACTTGTGCTTGCCATCCATTGGGCATCTACCCACACTACTGTGTCATAGTATCCTTTATTTACATTCGATCTAATCTTCAATCAATTCAATCTTGACAAGGTTGCATCATTCAATCTTCTCGAATTAGGTCAATCTTCAGTTGTCTTCATCTTATTCTTTTGCTTCACCCAAGGTTAATGGTGGAAAATAGAGCTTCATCACATAAGAAATCTGGAGAAGCATCTCATACTTTGCCTTTGTCTACTCACATAGGTCCAACTCTCGAACAACTCTACAATTTAGGTCTTTACGAAGATGATGGTCTTGGAAATTTTTGATTGAAAACTGGTTACATACCCCCTCCATCAACTCACGGAGGTAATCAACAATCCCTACATCAATCTATCCCAGGGAGTCCTAAAACTCCTAAACTATCTCACGGAGGGACACATCACGGGTCTCAAGGACCTCACTCTCAACATGGTAAGGATCAAGAAACCACACCTTCTAAAATTACTCAATATCAAAATGATGATGAATTCAAGAGAATGATGAGACATTTCTTGAAAGAAGATAGAGAGGCATACTTTCTAGAGTTATCTCATCAAGGAGCTAAACTTCCTCCAAACTTGAATATTGAAAATATCATCATGCATGAGGAAGAAACCCCTATCACTGCTATGATGAAACAAATGCATGATATGCAAGTCAAACTTAGAAAACTTGAAAAAGAAAAGGAACCTAAAGAGTTTTCCATGGAAGCTCTATGCCCTTTTCCATTTGATAAAGACTTGTACATGCCACTATTCCCTAAAAGAGTGGAAATGCCTAAATACGATAAGTTGATGGAAACTCTGATCCTCAAGATCATGTCAGAGAATTCTATACTCAATCTGTGGATTTTATGCATGAACCAACCTACTTAATGTGTCTCTTCCCTCAATATCTGGGAGGAGTAGCCATTCATTGGTTCTCTAGAATGCCTCCAACTATCAAAAATTTTGAGGAGTTAATCAAACTATTCTATCACCAATACTCCTACAATATCCAACATCTGGTCACCATGATCGACATTTGCAATCTGAAACAATATCCAGGAGAACCATTCTTGACATTTCTCAAGAGCTAGAGGAAGAAATTTTCTCTATATGCTAGACCCATTCCATAAATCAAGAGACTGGAAATCTTTATCAATAATCTTGTTCTAGAAATCAACTACCCTTTACAAATGCAAAATCATACATCCTTTGATAAGATGGTAGATAATGTGATCAAAATTGAGAAAGTACTTGTGAAAAAAGGAGACATCACACTTAAAAGGACAAGTATGAATCTGGATCTAGTTCTAAGGACAAGAACAAAAAATGGAACAAGAATAAAGGCATTGTCACTAACGGTGTTGTTGATACTATCCATGCCCCATCTAAGGCACCCGATTTCAATCTCACTGTTGGCACCCAAGCCATCAAAGCTTCCGAAGCTAAAACAACAGAGCCCAACAAGAAGTTAGCTGATTATAAACCTTGGGCCATAGATCCTAATCGAAAATTCACTCCTCTTGGAGAACCCTTGGAATTTGCCATGAAAACTCTATTGGCTAACAAAATCATCTACTTTCCTGAGATAAAAGTCTTTGATCCTGAACCTAAATTGAAATGGTGGAGAGAGAATAATTTTTGTGACTTCCATCACAATAAGGCTCATAAGACAAATAACTATGTTCACTTGAAGCACATCATACAAGACAAAATTGATAATGGAGAAATCATGATTGACAATCATAAGAGCAATAATGATCATACATCATTCACGAAACCATTTCTGAAACATGGTAAAGAAGATTCTTCTTCTTAGCCTAATATGGGTGCCAAAGTCAATTATGCCTACTCTGGGAACAATTATGTTATCAATATGGTTGAACCAGGTCTATCTGAGCATTGCAATGTCATCACAATTGTAAGAAAAGATAGAGAAAATAAATCAGCTAATGCAGTTACTCGATCACAAGCTCAGGCGCATCTGCAATGACAAATACCAGATTCATCCAATGTCCCTAAGGTGCCTTTAATCTTTCATCTACTTCTAAACAGAAGGCTACATCTAAATATTCAAATCCTAAAGACGCTAGGCATACATCATACAATATTGTCCAATAAATCCAACATACAAATGCAAAGATCTCCATGTTTGAGTTGCTTCGGATATCTCCAGCTCATAGAGCTATCTTAGAAAAAGCTATGCTCGGATCTAATGTTCCTGATAACCTTGATTTAGATAGATTCCGGACTATGGTTGGTCATCTTACGTCTCCATAGTATATTTCCTTTTCGGAGGAAGATGATAACTCCTTGAGTCATCTGCATAACCAGCCCTTGCATATTGAAGTTTTTGATCCAAAACCGTCATGTCAAACGTGTGTTAATAGATGGGGGCGCTGGTCTAAACATTTTTTCTTTTAGCTTGATTACATAATTGGGATTTTTAGAAATGGCCATTGATCCTAGAAAGAAGATAACTATCAAAGCATATGATGAGAAAGAAAGATCTTCCAAGGGAACAATTGTCTTACCTATTAGAACAGGTCCAGTCATCAGAGATACTATATGTCAAATTCTTTATCTACCTTTGGCTTACAACATCTTTCTAGGGAGACCTTGGATACATGAAATGAAAGCTATTCCTTCTACATACCATCAATGTTTGAAATTTTCTTATGAAGGAGTAGAAGTGACGATTCCAGCTGATCTATATACAACTTGCAATGCATTAAAAGAAAGTGTTGATAAACTTGTTCCTAATAACAGAGAATCTTTCGCTAAGCAACTAGACATTGCTTCAACATCCAAGATGGAAGACATTGCTAAAGAGGTTGAAATTAAATAAAATGGTATGGGAGAATATACTATAGAACCAGTCTTATCTTTGACATCTCTCCCTATCTCACCTAAGTCCCATGGACAAACTCTAAAACAGTCTAAAAAGGAGTCTAAAGAACCTCTTGAGGCATATAAAGGAAATTTTGTTATAGAACAAGTGTCCAAACAAGTTTTTGAAGAGGATGAAGTTGTGCTTGCATGGCTATACAAAGATGAACCCGAATCTCAAATTGTTCAAACATGTGAATCTAAAACACCAAAGATCCCTTCTAAGTCATATGGTCTAGGGGACAAATTGATCACAAAAATGGGATATAAAGGAAAAGGACCTCTAGGACTATAGGGTAAAGGTCTTAAGTCACCTCTTGACCATCATGGCTGAGCAAAAAAGAATACAACAGGTCTAGGATATAAGAAGAAACCTTTCTATCTTAGCAAGAACTCCCCACATGTCCTAGAAAAGATTGAGCCCTCCACAACAAATCAATTAAAGGGAGACACGATAGAACAATCTAATAGTGATGATTCAGACACCACTGAAGAGCTCATTCCTTATGAGCATTTTCCTAAATAAATAAAAGATCTCCTTTAAGCTGAAGATGATCCAGTAAAAAGAATCAATGTAGTAGAAACAAAAGAACCTATGATAGAGCAAGAGATAGTTGCACCACAAGAACCAACTAATCTCAAAGATAATCAAATAGACAAAGAGGAAGGTGGTAGTTATTTTGAGATAGATTCCCATGAGTATGAATTCAAATCAGAATCTAAGGGTAACCCTTCTTGGGGTATTCATCCTGACTTTACACACATTCTCAAATTTCCTAGAGGCATAGATGAAGAATCTAATGACTATGAATGGGGAGCCATTCCAGAGGAAGATGAGCTTATCATAGAAAAAAATGTTGATGTTATTCACCAATATGCACCTAAACCCATTGTAAGTCTAGAGAAAAATGATGAACTTAATGAGTCTGATCCATTGATGGATGAAGTGGACTCCCACAATGACATTGAGTCTATTCACGAATTGAATGTCTTAAGTTGTAATATCACCTTTGAACTCGAGCATCAGGTTAGGACTAATGATGATAGATCCATATCCGTAAACACTCTTTCCCAATCTTTCACCACTTTGACTATCCAACATCCTAAACTTCTTGACCAAACCTCCACAAATTTGAGCTAAGGTATCTATACCTTTCCAAATGATTATGCCCTTTCTTGCTACCTCAATGCAATTGAGCTTATGATGAATTCCATCGGTGAACCAAGCATTAGCATGACAGAGTCAGACATCAAGTATCTTAGTCAAAATAATAAGAATAAGAATAAAAAGAAAAGGATTTTTGAGGGTGAAAACCACTTTGTGGCAGTCTTAGAACCTACAAAAGTAAAAATAAAAGATGTATCCGAAGGTGAAAACCTCTCTAAGGTGCCTAAGGATGATATATTTGATGTCCTTCCAAGTCATTTATAAGATAGATCTCTAGTTCTAATTGAGCCCTCTCAATCTATCAACTTGGGAACAACAGAAGAACCACAGTTGATCCATGTAGCACAATCCTTATCAGAAGAAGAAAAGCTAAAATTTACCACATTCTTGATAGAAAAGAAGATCAAATTTGCATGGAAATATTCAGATATGTCAGGGTTGGATCCTGATCTTATAATGCACCATTTATCTAGAGCTCCAAATGTTAAACCTATTAAGCAAAAATTGCGAAAGATGCATCCACATGTTGCACTCTTGGTCAAAGCTGAATTAGAGAAGCTACTAAAAGCCAAATTCATCTGTGTTATTGATTATGCTGAATGGATCTCTAATATTGTACCTATTTCTAAACCAAATAAATCTATAAGAGTGTGCACAGATTTCTAAGATGTGAACAAATCATGCCCTAAGGATGATTTTCCACTACCTAACATTGATATGATAGTGGACATGACCGTGGGCTTTGAGATGTATTCTTTGATGGATGGTTTTTCTGGATATAATCAAATAAAAATTGCTCCTGAGTATCAAGAGAAAACTACTTTCACATGTGCATGGGGAACCTTCTATTGGAATTTCATGCCATTTGGGCTTAAGAATGTTGGTGCTACATATCAAAGAGCTATGACATCTATTTTTCATGGCATGATGCATCAAACTATGGAAGATTATGTCGATGATACTTTGGCAAAATCTATGATAAGATCTCAACATCTAAATGATTTGAGAAAAATACTAGACAGAATGGAAAAGTTTAGTCTCAGACTGAACCCTAAGAAGTTTGCTTTTGGTGTCACTTTTGGAAAGCTCTTAGGCTACATTGTTTCAAAGAAAGGAATTAAAGTAGATCCAGCTAAAATTAAAGCTATCATGGATATACAACCTCCAAAGAATATCAGTCAAATGAGAACATTACAAGGGAGATTACAATCTATTAGACACTTCATATCTCAGCTAGCAGACATATCACAACCTTTCACAAAGACATTACATAAAGGTGTGACCTTTGCATGGAATGAGGAATGTGAAAATAATTTTAATCATATCAAGAAATATCTATCAAATCCTCATATTTTGATGCCTCCTATTCAAGGGAAGCCATTGATCTTATATGTCTCCACTACAGATACATCACTGGGAGCATTGCTCGCAGAACATGATGAGAACAAGAAGGAAAAAGCTATATACTATATCAGTAGAACATTGGTAGCATATGAAAAGAACTATTCTATGATTGAAAAAGCTTGTCTAGTTGTGATCTTTGCATCACAGAAACTGAGACATTATATGTTGGCCCATACCATGCATTTGGTAGCTAAGATTGATCCATTAAAGTACCTACTAAGCAAAGCTGCCCTCACGGGTAGACTAGCTAAATGGGTCATGCTCTTAAGTGAATTTAACATTGAATATGTTGAAATAAAAGCTATCAAAGGTCAAGTTATTGCTGATCAACTAGCAGATGCACCTTTGTTTGATGATACTCCAATACAGATGGAATTCCCAGATTCTTCTATCATGAATCTTTCTTCTAGAGAATGGAAATTGTTCTTTGATGGCTCCTATACATAGAATGGATCTAGAGCAGGCATATTGTTTATCACTCCTCAAGGATACTCAATCCCTAAAGAATTTAGAATCAAGTTTCCTTGTACAAACAATATTGCTGAATATGAGGCCCTTCTTAATGGTATGAAAATAGCAATTGAGTGGAGAGTAACAAAATTACACATTCATGGAGACTCACAACTTGTAATACACCAAGTCAATGATGTGTATCAAACAAAAGATGAAAATCTCACACATACAAGAGAATGGTAGATGATCTAAAGAAATATTTAATATCTATCACCTTTGAGAAAATTCCTAGAACAGAAAACAAGGCTGCCAATGCAATGACAACGCTATCTACTTTATTACAGCAGCTTGAACATGAGCTATGCTACAAGTTCCTGGTGGAAGCACTATCTTATCATGTATATGATTCCCTCGAAACCCGCATGATCTACACTATTTTTGGTCATGATTCATCCCACTATAAAAACCTTTTCTCTTATCTCAAAGACCAAATCATTCCCAATACCTTTAACCACCATGAAAAGAGATACCTTATTCGCAATGCATCCTGGTATGTCATCATTGGTCACGATCTGTACAAATGAGGTCTAGATGGTACACTACTTAGATGTTTAGAATGGGAAGAGTCTCAACATGCATTAGAGGAAGTCCACGAAGGTATATGTTGGTCACACTCTAATGGTTTAACACTAGCTCGAAAACTTATTAGGGCTGGATATTATTGGCTTGAAATGGAAAAAGAGGCTATCAAGTTTGCTAAGAACTGTCGAAAGTGTCAAGTACATGGAAACCTAATTCATGCACCAGGGAGAGATCTAATTCCCTTCACTACACAATGGCCTTTTCACCAATGGGCATTTGATCTTATAGGATCCATACATCCCCATTCTTCTAATGGACATACCCATATAATCACAGCTACAGATTATTTTACAAAATGGGTAGAATCAGTTCTTTTGACTCAAGCAACTAGAAAACAAATTTCAATGTTCATCTTGAACTACATCATATGTCGGTATGGTATTCCAAATTCTATACTCATAGATAATGATGGATAATTTAAGAACAAAGACTTAGATGATCTATGCACCAAATTCAAGATTAAACAACATTGGTCATCTATATACTATCTGTTGGAAACTAAATTGAAACAATTGTTGTATTGTCATTGATGTCAAACCTTAATTGGTAAGACTATTGCTACTTAGGAAAGTACTATATCTATTTGAGTGTTGCTAAGGGGATAAGCAAGGTTGGTAACAATAGCACCTAAGGAAAGGTTGAATTATCTTGATACTACAAAGTGTACTTGACTATGTTGCACTATGATGAGATAATGTATTCTTTATCTTAGTAAGACTGAAGACTAAACTGGTATGCTTAACTGAGCAAAGAATGGAAAAATCATGTTTAAGCCGAGTGATGTTAGTGTCGACCGAGTTAGTATATGCCGAGAAAAATTATAGTGTCGACTGAACACTAGTAAATTGCCGAGGAAGACAGTGCAAACCGAGGAGACAATTTTAGTGTTGACCGAGTGTTCTACATAAAGACCAAGTGAACAATCACAATATTGACCGATCATCAGCAATTTTATATTTGAAGAGAATTTAATTTTGGAGCTGACATTGTTGAATTCTTGGATTATGTAAAACGTGTTGACTTTATTTATTGATTGTTTGGAAGCATTAAATGCTTTGTAAAATGTTTTATTGTAAATCTTTGAGAGATTTGAGATGATTCTAGAAAAGGAGCTGAAGAACATAAAGTAGGTAGATTCAATGAATCTGACCTAACCCTAAGATCTATGAATGAGATTGAGTGGCAAAAGATGAGTTAACCTAATTGAGGAAAATATAAGGGAACCTGAACATTGTGATATGCATGCACATGGTGAATAGAGAATGTTGGAAGAAGAAAAGTTTTATTGACTAAATGAGAAGAAAAGGATGAAGGAGAATGGTGGTGATTGATTGAAAAAAAGTTCCGAGCAGATCAAAAATGGAAATGGCAAAGTTTCAAAGTTAGTAAACCAACATTAGTGTACAGAATCGTATCTGATATTTGCAAAGTGAGTTGTATATTTTTCAGATAATACTACTGCTACTTTCTAACCATTGTAACAGTCAAAATCCTTTTAACAAAGGTTGACCTAATAGTCATATGTTAAATCCTTTGAACAAGGTTGCATTCTAATGGAATGTATGTAAGTCCTATGACTAGGCTCACTTTTAACAGGGTGATTGAAATCCTTTAACTAGGTCACATTTGACAGTGTGTATTGTAACCTTTGATAGGGTTGGCTTTTTACCAAGCTCACTTCAGAAGAGTGAAAATAATAGTAGCATGTTACAAAGTGGTTTTTCCCAAATTGGGTTTCCACTATAAAACTTGGTGTTTATACTTGTGTGAATGTTTAGATTTGAACATTGCTATGTTTTACAAGTTAAGTTACAGCTAGTGGACTACATTGTTAGATGTTTCTATTATTGAATCAGTGATGACCGAGTTTGTTTTGGTTTTGGATCTGATTTAAGGATAATTTTATGAGATTGTTTTATACATCAGGACCTGAGAAAAACTGATTCACCCCCCCTATCTATTGTTCTAAATCATATTAACAATTGGTATCAGAGCTCAGTTGCTTATTATTAGTGTGGACAGATATCAAGTTTTAATGATCAGGATGTATAAGAAGGAGGTACCGAAGCTGAACAAAGAAAATTTCCCTGCATGGAAAAGCTTGATGAAGCTGCATCTGGCTGGTATTGGTGACTCTGTAAAGTACTACATTGAAAATAGCTATGTCTCACCTATTGCACCTTTGACTGCCGAAGAAATGAGAGCTAAGAAAGAACATAATCAGGCAATGCTGGAAATTACATCTGCCCTAAGCTATCCAAAATTTGAGGACATTAAGGACTTCACAACTGCAAAAGATATGTGGAACACTCTTGCAAGGATCTATGGTGGTGACTTGAATGTGCTGAAAGCAAAGGCCGAGAGTCTTAGAAGTAAGTTTGATGAAATGAGAATGCAAGAAGGTGAAAACATTGCACAATATTGTAGTAGAATAAAAGAAGTTGTGAATTCTATTAGAGGAGATAATGGGACTATTGATGATGAAACTATAATAGGAAAAGTATTAAGAACCCCGCGTCCTATATATGCCATTAAGATCTCATCTATTTAGGAATCTAGATGTAAATCTACTAATGTGCTTACCTTGGAAAGTTTGGTTGGTAAGCTAACTACTTTTGAACTCTCTAATTATGATAATTTCACTGTTGGAAGTATTGGAAATGTTGAATCTTCTTTTAAGTCACAACTAGTTCTGAACAAGCCAAAGAAAGAAAAAGAAAGATGCATTAGTGAAAATGAAAGTGAAAGTGAAAGTGATAGTGATAGTGACACTTCTGATGAAGACCTAGAAGATCTAGAAGCTCTTATGGCTAGAAGACTGAGAAGGGGAAAAGGAAAGTATAAAGTTGAACTCCCTATTATATGTTTTGCATGTAATAAAGTTGGTCATATAGCTACTAGATGTCCTGATAGGAAGGATAAAGATGATGAAAGGAAAATAAAACACAAAGATAGAAAAGATGACAGAAGCTACCGATGGAACAGAGACTACAAGGGAAAAGGTAAGAAATTTTGTTACATTGCTGAAAAAGAGACTGACACTAATAGTGATGATTTTGAAATTGAGGTAGTTTATGTGGCAATGAAAGATGAATCTGATGAGGATGAGAAAACTGCATTGATATCCTATGTGAACAAGAATGATAAATGGATTATTGATAGTGGCTGTTCACATCACATGATTGGTGACAAAAATAAGTTTGAGACTTTACATCATTATAGAGGTAAAAGTGTAAAATTTGGTAATGATGCACCATGTCTTATTAGAGGAAAAGGTTTGATTAAAATAATTGATAAGATATCCTGTGAAAATGCATATTGGGTTGAAGGTCTTAATTACAATTTGCTAAGTGTTTCTCAACTTAACAAAATTGGTTACCGAGTGGAATTTCATCACAAGCAAGCTAAAATATTTAATGCTGTTGGAGAACTGATTGGAAGTGAAGATTAGACTAGAGGTAATTTGTTCTATCTTGACCTATCTGAAGAAACATGTTTGATTGCACAACTTGATGATATTTGGTTATGGCATAAAAGGTTGTGTCATGTTAACTTTGACAATCTAGTAGAGATAAGTAAGAAGAAAAAGGTAAGAGGTCTACCTATATTGAAGAAACCTGAGAATGTGATGTGCAAGGAATGTCAGTTAGGAAAAATGACAAAGTCAAGTTTCAAGAGCAAATCCTTTACTTCTGAAAACATTTTAGATTTGGTTCATACTGACCTTTGTGGACCTATGGGTGTACAAAGTTACTGTGGTGCTAGATACTTTATCTTATTTGTTGATGATCATACTAGGATGATGCATGTGATGTTTCTAAAAGAAAAATCTAAAGCTTTTCAATATTTTAAGTGGTATTTGGCTAAGGTTGAAAAGGAGACAGGTAGGAACCTGAAATGTCTTAGATCTGACAGAGGTGGAGAATTTACATCAAATGAATTTAATCTATTTTGCAATGATAGAGGAATTAAAAGACAGATGTCTACACCTAGAACACCTCCACAGAATGGTATAGCAGAAAGGAGAAATAGATCTATCTTGGATTGTGTAAAGACATTGATGATTGAAAAGAATGTGGCACAGAGATATTGGAAAGAAGCTATAAGCATTGCTATCTACACTCTTAACTGAGTACAGATCAAGAAAGGTACAAATCTGACACCTTATGAATTATGGCATGGACATGCACCGAGTGTTAAATACTTTAGAATCTTTGGAAGTAAGTGCTATATATTAAAAGACACTAGGAATGGAAAGTTTGATGCTAAGAGTGATGAAGGCATATTCTTAGGGTACTCCACAAAAAGTAAAGCTTATAAGTGTTTGAACTCTAACACTAACAAATTTGTGGAAAGTGTGAATGTCAAAATTGATGAGTATGCAGAAAGAAATGAAGCTAACAGTAAAAGAGAACTAGAAGATTATAGATCTTTTATGTACATTGAAGAAGAAGAAGAGGCAAGTAATAAACTTGCACCTGATGCCGAGTCTCGGGTAAGCAATGCCAAGCAATAGATAGAATTTTTCGAGTGTTAAGAAAATAGTGCCAAGAGAGAACAAGAACATGCCAAGCTACAAGAAAATGTTGTTGAGTATCAGGAAGAGGTTGCCAAGCATTATGAAGTTGAATCTGACAATCTTATTGAAGAACATGATGAAATAGAGGAGAGAACAGCTGAACCTATTTTGGAAAAATATGTGAGAAGACACCATAAGCCTGAACAGATAATTAGAGACAAAGATACTGGAATACAGACCAGAAGTAAGACTAAGGATCCAACATGTCTACTATGTGAATTTGAACCAAAGACAACTAGAGAAGCATTGGAGAATGAAGACTGGATACAAGCAATGAATGAAGAAATTGACCAGATTGAGAAGAATGATACTTGGACTTTGGTGCCAAGATCTGAAAACAAGAATGTGATAGGAACAAAGTGGGTATTTCGAAATAAGATGAATGAAAATGGTGAAATCGCTAGGAAAAAAGCTAGACTGGTATGCAAAGGCTACTCACAAGAAGAAGGAATAGATTATGGGGAGACATTTGCCCCTGTAGCTAGATTGGAAGGAGTAAGAACTCTACTTGCATATGTTGCTTATAAAGATTTCAAGGTATATCAAATGGATGTCAAGTCTACATTTTTGAATGGTATACTAGAAGAAGAAGTTTACATAGAACAACCAGAAGGTTTCATTAATCCAAACAGAAGACACATGGTGTGCAAACTGAACAAAGCATTATATGGATTAAAGCAAGCACCTAGAGCATGGTATGAGAGGTTGCACAACTACTTGATACAGATTGGATTTACAAGAATAGATGACACAAGCAATTTGTACATGGAGGATGAAGAAGGTAAAGGTATCTTGTTGGCAAAAAAAAAATTTGATGACATTATTTTTGGTGGACAAGATGCATTATGCAAAAGTTTCTCAAACAAAATGCAAACTGAATTTGAAATGAGTATGTTTGGTGAGATCAAATTCTTTGTTGGTTTACAAGTATATCAAAGGAAGAATCGAATTTTCATTACATAGTCTAAATATGTTAATGAAATACTAAAAACTTTTGGGATGGAAGATGCTAAACCAATAGGAACTCCTATGGTTACTGGACAAAAGTTATCTAAGAATGATGATGCTGTCGAAGTGAATCAAACTCTGTACAGATCTATGATTGGAAAATTGTAGTATGTTGTACACAATAGACCAGATATTGCATTAGTTGTTGGGATTGTGGCAGGATTCTCTACTAATCCTAAGGAAACACATATGATGGCCATGAAAAGACTTATGAGATACTTGAAAGGAATTGCTAACTATGGTCTATATTATAAGAAGGATGACAAATTTGAACTCCAAGTTTATACAGATTCTGATTGGGTAGGAAATGTAGATGACAAAAAGAGTACAAGTGGTGGAGCTTTCTTTCATGGACAGAGATTAGTCTTCTAGACAAGAAAGAAATAGAATTGCATTTTCCAATCTACTACCGAGGCCGAGTATGTTGCTGCTGCAGTGAACTGTTCAAACTTGGTATGGATAAAACAATTTTTGATAGGCATGAAAGAAGAAATCATTGAACCTATTGTTATTTTCTGTGACAACATAAGTGCTATCAATATTTCTAAGAATCCAGTGATGCACACTAAGACCAAACACATTGCAATCAAGTATCACTACTTGAGAGAATTAGTACAAGACAAAGAAGTCCGAATGGAATATGTGAATACAAAAGACCAACTAGTAGACATATTCACTAAAGCTTTACCCAGAGAAGCTCATGAGTATTTGAGAAGTCAATTAGGGGTTCTTCCCCTAACTGAGGCTACCTAGACAAGCTAGGAGCACTGCATCAAATATGCTACAGCAGAAGATTTGACAAATTGATGCAAAAAATTATCACACTTTAGGGCTGGCCTAGAGTTGTGAAGAGAAGCAAAGACAAGAAATCAGTCATAAGCAAGATGATAGAGGGAGAAAGACTGAGCTACAAAGATATTATCTACATCTGATGAATGTAAGTTTTAGTTGCTGCTTTGGCATTTTTGTTAAAGAGGGAGAATGAACTGATATGATAACACATGAGATATGATAACACATGAGTTGATGAGCTGATGGAACTAAAAGAAAAGAGGATGATGAACTGAAATGTAAAATTAGGATAGAGGGAGATCTGAATACTTCTGATGGTCACAGGAGTGAGGCTTACAGGATTCTGAATCAGAATGAAGCTAAGGATATTATAAATAAGTTTTTGATGGACAGATAAGTTTTTGGATTGGTTGGTAATCCATGTGATGTTATTTAGATGATATCATATGGTGTTTCCATCAATGCCAAAGGGAGAGATTGTTGGAAACTGAATTGAAACAATTTTTGTATTGTCATTGATGTCAAACCTTAATTTGTAAGTTTGTTGCTACTTAGGAAAGTACTATATCTATTTGAATGTTGCTAAGGGGCTAAGCAAGGTTGGTAACAATAGCACCTAAGAAAAGGTTGAGTTATCTTGATACTACAAAGTGTACTTGACTATGTTGCACTATGATGAGATAATGTATTCTTTATCTTAGTAAGATTGAAGACTAAACTAGTAGGCTTAACCGAGCAAAGAATGGAAAAATCATGTTTAAGCCGAGTGATGTTAGTGTTGAACGAGTTAGTATATGTCGAACAAAATTATAGTGTCATCTGAACTCCAGTAAATTGCTGAGGAAGACAGTGCAACCCGAAGAGACAGTTTTAGTATTGACTGAGCGTTCTACATGAAGACCGAGTGAACAATCACAATATTGACCAAGCATCAACAATTTTATATTTGAAGAGAATTTAATTTTGGAGCTGACATTATTGAATTCTTGGATTATGTAAAATATGTTGACTTTATTTATTGATTGTTTGGAAGCATTAAATGCTTTGTAAAATGTTTTATTGTAAATCTTTGAGTGATTTGAGATGATTCTAGAAAAGGAGTCGAAGAACATAAAGTGGGTAGATTCAATGAATCTGACCTAACCCTAAGATCTACAAATGAGATTGAGTGGTAAAAGATGATTAACCTAATTGAGGAAAATATAAGGGAACCTGAACATTGTGATATGCATGCACATGGTGAACAAAGAATGCTGGAAGAAGAAAAGTTTTATTGACTGAATAAGCGGAAAAGGCTGAAGGAGAATGGTGGTGATTGTTTGAAGAAAAGTTCTGAGAAGATCAGAGATGGAAATGGAAAAGTTTCAAAGTTAGTAAACCAACATTAGTGTATGAAATTAGATCTGATATTTGCAAAGTGAGTTGTATATTTTTCAGATAATACTGCTACTACTTTCTAACCATTGTAATAGTCAAAATCCTTTTAATAGAGGTTGACCTAACAGTCATATGTTAAATCCTTTGAACAAGGTTGCATTCTAATGGAATATATGTAAGTCCTATGACTAGGCTCACTTTTAACAGGGTGATTGAAATCCTTTAACCGGGTCACATTTGACATTGTGTATTGTAACCTTTGACAGGGTTGGCTTTTTACCGAGCTCACTTCAGAAGAGTGAAAATAATAGTAGCATGTTACAAAGTGGTTTTTCCCAAATTGGGTTTCCACTATAAAACCTAGTGTTTATACTTGTGTGAATGTTTAGATCTGAACATTTCTATGTTTTACAAGTTAAGTTACAGCTAGGTAGTGGACTACATTGTTAGATGTTTATATTATTAAATCAGTGATGATCGAGTTTGTTTTGGTTTTGGATCTGATTTAAGGATAATTTTATGAGATTGTTTTATACATTAGGACTTGTGAACAATTGATTCACCCCCCCTCTCTGTTGTTCTAAATCATATTAACACTATCCTCAAGGGAATGGACAAGAAGAGGCTTCTAACAAGAATCTATTGAAAATTTTGCACCGAACAGTTAATAAAATAGGAAGAGATTGACATCTCATGATCAATCTAGCTCTCTAGGCCTATAGAAAAAGTATCAGAATGCCTACTAGGGCTACACCTTTTTCTTTAGTTTACGGGTCTGAAGCAGTACTGCCTATTGAGGTTGAAATCCCATCACTAAGAATTAGAATGCATGGTCTACTAACTAATGATGATTACAGAGTGTCTAGGTTGTAAGAACTTGAACCACTAGATGAGCAAAGACAAGAAACGTATGATCATCTCAGAGTATATCATAAAAGAATGTCTAGGGGCTACAACAAGAAAGTCAGACACAGAGAATTTCAGGTTGGCGATCTAGTCTTGAGAGAGAATCCTAAAAATCAATCACATAGAGAACACGAGGGGAAGTTTGAACCCAACTGGCTGGGTCCTTTTTTTATCACTTCTACTTTTGGCTTTGGTGCCTATCAACTCTCAACGATTGAAGGAGAATAGCTATGAGAACCAATCAACATTCTCCATCTGAAGAAATTCTATGCATAAGGCATTCAGTCTATGGTAAAATGTCCTGAAAAAAATTATAAAAATTTGAAAAAGTCTTGAAAAAATGAACATCTTGGTGAAAACCTAGCAATAGGCACCTTGATGATTCACAAAAAAATTTAAAAAATATCAAAAGTACAATTTTTTTTTGGAAAAGATAAAAATACAAAAAAATCATAAAAAGAAAAAGTGCCTTGGTGAAAACCTGGAAACAGGCACCTTGGTAGCAAAAATAGAATCTCTGCCAAGATGGTGAAAACTTGGAAAATGGGTGCCACTTGTTTCAAAATGCTCCATCTATTAGCGCAATCTTGGTCTTTCCCATCTTTCAGTCTTGCTTTAGTTTGTACATATCTCCTGGTTTGTTTCTGCATTCATGTTTACAATAAGTCGGTATGTACACCAATCAGCTCAAGCATCTATATCCTATCAATGTTTCAAACTTGGGGGCACTCAATGTTGTATCCTATGGCCTCCAATGTCTCTTAGATGTGTCATATCTATTCAAAGTCCTTTGAAGCTACATCTGAGTCAGTCAGTCAGTCTCCTCTCCAGAAAGGATTTTACATCTACAACAACAAAATCAAACATCAACACAAATTGAGAACAATCTATGCTTTTACATGCTTTTATCTCCTTGTATGCTTTCTGATTCGCATTGAGATTTTTGCATATTGTGACCTTTCGATCTCTTTGATGATGTCCTTTACAGGATTTAGAGAGTGATAACTAGGGACATAATCTTTTCTTTGTTTTCTGCTTGTATGTGAAAATTTAACAACTTTGGAAATTCTAGATTGAAATGGTGTCCATCTTTAAGAGCCTCTATCTTTTATTGGATGGCCATGAGTACCTCGATCATTGATACCCGAAAAATTCAAGGAAGTTTCATCTAACTATTATATTTTTGAGAAAGTTCTTACTCCTACTGTGAAATGCGATCTTACCTAAGGATGTGAATGATAAAGGGTCACTACAGGTAATTCACACTAGATTTAGAATGATCTCTTGACTGCTTGATGTGTTTGTTATGCAAGGCGTATTCTAGTCATCACAACATTTATGTTTTGATGCTTATACAAATTGCAATATCAAAATAGACATGATATTCAAGTCATCCCGGTGTTTGTGCCTTGGTGCTTATATCTAATCCAACATTCAAAAAACAAAATCAATATTCATATGTCCATGGTTGTCTAGCCAGTGGGCGTTGTATTGATTCTTGCGCATACAAATCAATATTCATATATTCATAGTTTCCTAACTAGTGGATGTTGTATTGATTTATCCAGTTACCTAAAAAGTTCAACGATGACAACAAATCAACACATGATCAGTGACTAGGTCCTAGGTCTTAGGTTTGCATCTCATTTTGCATGATTGCATGATCTCACAAATTTCTTGAACACTTAAATGATTCTTCAAAACCAAAAATGCTAAACATGACACAAGGACTGAGCATTGTATGAAGGTCCCTCCAATGAAACAACAAGTAGAACCCATTTTCAAGATCAAAATTGAAATTTGAGATCATTTATATTAATTAAATAATTTCATATTCAACCTTCACTCATCACCGAAATCTAGGATTCAACTTAACTGATTATCTTACATCAAACTATCAAAATTTCAACTTGGTCAACCATGGTCAACTTGTGGTCAAACCTAGTCAAACTTGGTCTCTAGGACCTCTAAACAATGCATAATGCATTCTTGAACGTGTACGACCAATTCTCAAATCAATTAACATGCTTGTAAACCATCCAACGCTGACTTTTCTTGTCAGATTTCAATTTTAATCCCGAAGGGGGCATGGTATTACACATAAATCTAAATCTAAAAATCAAATCTTTCCTTAGTGATCAAGACAACAACCATGTCTAGTTGCTGGTTCATCTAAAAGACCTCATGGCTTGGGGAAAATCTATTATCTCTTGGGGCATATCAGATTTGGTGAGATCCATATCAATCGGGTATCCTAAATCTATCTTGTAAACCGTATCAACTTTTCGTAACCATCGGTTCATTAGTGTTATTTCCTTTTTTCTTCATAACTAATGGGTTCAGGATGTGATACCAATATGATTTTCTTGGGACAATCAGGTCTGGAATTGGTCACTCACTTCTTCGCAATCATAAGGTTCAACATCAAGCATTTTTGCACTTTTTCATAATCACCGGTTCAT
This sequence comes from Chamaecyparis obtusa, assembly GCA_027943335.1. Lineage (NCBI taxonomy): Eukaryota > Viridiplantae > Streptophyta > Pinopsida > Cupressales > Cupressaceae > Chamaecyparis > Chamaecyparis obtusa. The sequence goes on along the minus strand of BSBK01000368.1, from coordinate 5,764,349 downwards.
TGTTGCTATAGTTAACATCATCTTTGGTCAGTCAGGACCTAAATCTTACATCTTTAAATATTTCAATTGGTTTTTGTCTCAGAATTGGTTAATCTTTCAAATCAGTTCCATACATCTTTATCAAACACAGACTATTCTTTGAACCACTACGCTTTGCACAGTGATTCAAAGAGGGGAAAAATGTAATGCCCCAAAAATGGGCTATAGGTTCATTAACCTCCTACATCTTCAAATTGAACGAAATCAACATCAAAGTCCCAACCTAAGGCACATCTGCACATTATCAAATCGTAATTGATTTTATCCTAATTCTGCATCAGAGAATATTCCTAGCAATATTCTTATTTATCCTAATTATCTTTGATTTAATAATTATTTGGCAATAAATCTTATTTATCCTAAAGTTTGATTAATTGAATATTCTGAATATTTAATTAATCAAATTTAATACTGCCACTTAATTATTTAATTAAATTTAATTAAACTTATTCCTAAATTATATTATTTAATTTTGACAATAAATCTAAAATCTCATGACTAATTGATTAAATTCTTATTTAATTAATTAATGTCAGTTGTCAATTTTTAATAATATAGTTTTTGAATAGAAGTTTGATTTAATAATTGATTAACCCATAAATCAATTGTTTTAATTCAAAAATCAGTTAAGTTGAGAATAAATCACTTTATATTTTAAAATTAATTTATAATTAAATCATGCACAATTAGAAAAGCAGGCAACTAGAAATTAACAATCAATTTTAAAATTGAAACTCAACATCTGATGATGAGTTGAAATTTAATCTAAAACTCTATTTTGAGTTAAACACTACTTTTGCATGATTTTTGTGAGTTAATTATCTCTAATTTCTTGATAACTCAAAAATCAACCTGAGTTTATCAAGAGTGATTTATGGCTTTTCTCTTGCATCCTCAAAGCCCTGGATTTCTACAAAATCAAGGCTTAGCTCTTCATAATTATCAACACTCGAATTTGCACAATTACTCTAGCAAATTGGTGATTGAAGGATTAAGCATTTGCAACAAGTGATTTGTGAGATCTTTCATAGTTGATCATATTTTTTGGATAGGTTCATATTATAGATTTTTATATCATTCATAGAATTCTTAGATAAATATGCATATCATTCAATTTCATTCATATAGCTTAGATTCATACGGTTTCTCATATTATTGCATAGAAAATACAAAAAAAATAGATTAATCTGCATTCATATAGTTGTTCATCTTTTTGCATTCAAATCCTTTGTTTAGGTGTTGCATTGTCACTGATCTCAATTCCAATCTAGGAACATCATACTCGCACCTACTAGAAGACAGTAAATCACCTGGTTAGCATAGTTTCAATTATTTGCAAATTTCAATTTTTGCTAACCTCTAATGTTTTACTGAAGTGTTGTGTCTATAGCTAGGTACAAAATTCACACATACACCTGTCATCCTTCTCAATAGTAAACACATTCTTGACACAATAATACATAGCTCTGCAATCATATGGCCAAGGTCTACCGAGCAATATATGAAAACTATTCATCTCCACAATATCACACAATACTAGATCCTTATACTGGCCAATTTGAAATTCAACAAAGCACTACTCCCTCACTTCTAGAGCATGAACATCTTCTAACCAACCAATCCTATAAGGATAAGGATGCTTAATTCTATTCAAACCAAGTTTCTGAAACATGTCCTCAATGACAAGGTTATCAGTACTACCACTATCAACAATTACATCACAAAGTTTACCTCTAGACTTGCACCAATTTCTGAACAAATTAATCCTCTGACAAGGTTCCTCCTTTGCACCGAGCAATGTTATCCAAACCAGCAAGTTCTTAGATTCAGGTTCATTCGGAATGTTCTCATTTACCACAGTAGTCCTTCAGTCACCAAACTTCTTTTGTGTACACTCAAAAGAATGGTGTCCTTCTTCACCACAATTATAACAAGTACCCTTAGAGATAACTTTACCTGTCTTCTTTTTCAATTCCACAGGTTTTGGTTCATCTTCAATAGTTGGTTTATTCTTCACTGAGTGATCAATCTTTTCCTTCCCTTAAGGATTACTATGTTGTCTCCTTTTCAACTTATCTTCTATGTTCAGAGCATACTGATAAGCATATTCAATTGAATCAATCTTCATCATACCAAGCTCATCCTGAATACTAAATCACAAACCATTCACATACAAAGCTACCTTTTCTTTACCAAGTTCTCTATGTCTAGACCAAATAGTCAACTTATAGAGCTCCTTGGTATAGTCCTCCACAGTCAAATATTTTTTCTTCAAATTCTACAACTTCTTAAACAAGTCAAGCTCATAGTCAGCATGTATGAACTTAGCTTTCAATTTAGTCACCATTAACGTCCATCGATTGATCTTCATTTCGCCTTCATCTTCTCTATCTCTTTGTAATTCCTTCCACCAAAGAGCAACACATCCTTTCAACTTAGTCTATGCCAATCTTACTCAAAGAGGATCTTCAATTTCTTCTAGCTCAAAGAAGTCTTCTGATTCACCAATCCAATCAATCAAGTCCTCAGATCTCAAAGTACAAGAGAAAGTAGAGACTTCCATTCGGTAATTAGTACTTAACTGAGCTCCAGATCTATGTAACTGACTAGTTCTATCTTCACCAGATCTGTCTCTCTGGGAATCTTCACTAGATCTAGTAGCTTCAAAGTCTTTAGAAGCTTCCTCATAACCATCATTTAGACCAAGATTCCTCGACATACTAGCAATAGCTTTCATGACCTCAGCAATCATGTCATTCTTCATCAATTCCATCTCAGATTTGAAATCAACTTTAACTTTCTCTGTAATCTTTGATTCCATAGCATCACATAAATCTACAATCACTCTAGGGTCCAATCTTCTTGGAGGCATCCTTCAATATTTTCAAAAATCCAAAGCAATAAATCACCAACAAGGTCCTAGTGCAAACAACCTCAACCAGAGATCAGTTTCCACACTCTAGATCTTCAAGCTCTGATACCACCTGCCATAGGACGGGTAAGGATGATCCAATTAAGGATAGTCTAAACAAGAAGCCAAACACCACAATGTGGAATAACAAAACAAGACAATGTTTTCAAATGAATTTTCATTAACATGTCTGGCTATAAGGCCTTCTGGGTTAGGGCCAAATACAATAAAAAGTATTTCTACAATCTCTTAGCTAGTCCAGCTCTGAAATAGTCAACAACTGATGGAAAACACTAAGGTAGATCTGAACTTGAGCTCGCAAGCCTCCAAGCAATCTCCTTGTCTCCAAGCATGAAAACCACCAACTCTGCTATTACAAACTATCAGATAACAATCTGATCTTCAAGATCTCACAGGATCTAGATCTAATCACTAACTTACTAACTTTTTTACTGCCCCTAAATAACTACCTAATCACTCCTTAAATACTAATCTTTAGCCACAAGTCGGCTGGAAGAAACAATTAACTCCTAAGCCAAGTCGGCTCCTATTACAAAAAAATATTAAATGCAACAACATTCAGCTCTCAAATAGCCTTACAAACATTTAATTCTCCTTTTCAGCCTCTAGATCTACATAGGAGAATACAAAAAAAGCTACCAATAATAAATGCACCTAGTTGGCCAACCAAATCTCCAAGAACTCCAATCGGTAAACCAGAACTACCGAGTGCTAGTGAAACAACCAAGCACCAGTGAAACAACTGACTACGCCAAGCATCACTGAGCAACACAGTCATCACCAAGCAAGTACGTCAGTCGAGCACCACATGCATCACTGAGTACTAGTTCCATCGAGCACAAGAGGTTTCACCGGGTTCTTGCAGCGACCGAGCTTCCTTCAAAACTGAGACCATCGGTTAAAGATGCAACTGAGTAACACAAAACCAAAACAACACACCTCCATGCAGATTCACCGATTACCCTAGAATGCCCTTGCATCATTAATAGACTATATAGTCTTCTTTGCAACCACCTACGCATACATCTCTATCCTTGAAAATTCTATGGTTGTGTTCCTTCTAGATATTCCAGAAGAGATGAGGGGAAACTAGTTTCCACACCACTTTAGCATTGGTATTAGAAGCCAAACATGACCATTGTGAAATGAAGTCTTTGATTCTTCCAGGGAAGATCCAAGATAAGTTTCAACTAGAAAAAATTGCTTCTCAAACCTCACAAGAAAAAGAACATATGGAGAGAAGATTCAAAATATTTTTTGCAAAGAGAACATCTATTAATAAGGTTGAATCCCCTCTTGCACAAATTATCAATAGTTAGGATTTTATTTTGAATCATAATCCAAAAAAAGATACCAATCTTTGGAGTTATCCCTCTTAACTGGCAAGACATCCAGAAGGGACATGGGTCTTTGGGGGGGTAGATCTGCAATAATCTATAAGAAATCAAGTAGCATCCATTAGGATTAGGAACCAAGATGAGGGATTTAGGTCGACCTAAGCGTAACCCTAACATTAAGCCAATTTGAATGTCCATCAGACTAGGATGGATGGAAATGAGGTCACCCCAATTATCATTGCTCCAACAATCTGTTATCCTATTTCCAAATATCCTTTTACAAGAATGAATGATATCCTGATTATCAAAGAGATCCATGAGTGGGAAATTTCTAAGCCAACGATCTTCCAAAAATTTGATGCTCTTACCATCACCCAACTTCCATCTAGACCCAATAGTAGCCAAATGTTTAGACTCCTACACCGAACACCATATATATGACCCATTTTCAATATTAGGTTACAAAAGGAAAGAATATAGAGAGGGATAATTAAAGAGATTATTTTTTTTCAAATTAGATTCCATTCCTTTTCATCCCCATACATTCTTCAATTCTGTTTGGCCAGAAGAGCCTTATTAAGAGATTTTATTGGCCTAATGCCAAGACCACCTCTAGAAAAAGGCTTGCAAAGTTGGACCTAGGAAATCAGTGACATTCTCTTCCTTCCTCCATACCAAACCAAATGAATTTATTCTATATTCTTTCCAAAATATCTGCATAATTGGCATGAATTTTGAAGAGGCTAAGAACATATGTAGGAATATTCAAAAGGCATCTTTTGAGGAGAGTAACTTTTCTAGCCTGGCTTAGCAGGCTACCCTTTGTTAGATAACTGAGAGGGGGGGGGGAATCAATTATGTTTAGTTATCCTATAGTCCCAAATTCCTCTCTGATGTATAATATCAACTTCAAAAAACAAACTAAACAACTTGGTAATAACTTGACTGTACCTTACAGATTAATTAACTGACTGTCAAATAAATCATCTAGTATATACCGATCAAACTAGTTATTGTAATGTGTAAATTAAAATATCAAAACATCACATGCATATACATTTAACACTTTATTTTTAAAGTGGAACCATGTTAAGGGAAAAACCACCTGGGACTGGTAACCCAAAATATTTTCACTCTTCTGAAGTGAGCTCGGTTAATAGCCTACCCTACTAAAGGTTACAAACACACTGTACGGTTTGACCTTGTTAGATGATTTATCACTAATAGTTCTCTATGACCATACATTCACTTGGGTCAACAATAAAACAAGTAACATTCATAGAATGCCAATATAAAAAGAAAAGACAACTAAGTCTCACTCAATTAAGATATTTTGACTGTAGCAATGGTTAGAAAAAAATAGTATATGACCTAATTCAAATGCAACTTCCTTTTCTCATTTTTAGATCTATGATAAGCTCAATATAACTCTGGTCATCATAATCTCTTCAATCTCCTTCTTCCTCTAACTCTATTATGCTCAGTTATCTCCTTCGGTTACTCAATTAGGTCTATAGAATCACTTGTTTCTTACTTCAACCTACCTAACCAGCTTCACATGTATGCACCAACAATTTGTGTCACTCATGTAATTCTCTCTCCTACATATATTTTTGATATTTCTTCTCTCCTTATATAAACATGATAAACCATTTTCATTTCATCCATAGATTTTTCCTCTTAATCTCCATCGTTGATTTTGCCTCTTTAACCTTCCTCAAAACTTGTGCCTTAAAACATTTTTCAATCTTCATTATCTGATCATCCTTGAATTTTTTTAGCTATAGATCTTCATAAAAAACTTTATCTTTATCCTTGGAATCTTCTAGATTCGTCCAGCTCATCACCACATATCGAAAAGCACATGTTCCTCCTTATTTCTCATGCTTGGTCAATACCGTGATATGTCAGTTTCTTCCTGCTCGGTTAATACCGCACTCAGTATACACTACATCTTCTCAGTGTACACTAAGTTCTTCATATACTGACCAAAGTAACTTGTACATTCTTGATCTTCAACACTTATCAGAATCATGTAAGCCAATCAAATCACTATCATATTATCATAGACTCATCAATAAGTTTCCCAATGAATACCTTATTCATAACTTACTCATACATCTCATCTTCATGCTAATATATCTTTTTCTTCACCAACATCACCTCCTTAAGATGTTTGAAACTATCATGATAAGTAAATTCAGATCTAGTTGACATCAATGACAATATAGCAACTGATCTAATGTCTCACATATACCTTAGTAGCTCAATGATCATCTTCACATTCTCCCATTTTTTTTCCAAGTAGTCTATCAATTGTAGTTTGAACAATCTCTCCCTTTGACATCGATGGCAACACAATATGAAATATACCATCTCGATCTATGTTGTGACTTGGTTATCTCTCCCTTAGCTTATGTCTTTAATATGTTTAATCACTACGTTTACTCTCCCTTTCGGTTAGCTTCCTAACTAAATATTTAATACCATATTCTCTCCCTAAGTATTTCATGCCATATTCTCTCCCTTTGATAGAAATTCCAAAAATAATCTCTTTAGTAGACAAATAAGTATCTTTTTTATTCCTTTATAGATTCTTGTACCTTGCATGTACATATATTCTCATTTTCAACTTGTCTTCCATCTTCTTCACAACCTTAGGAATCCCAAAGTGTGAACATCTTGCATCAACATAATTAGATCTTGTGATAAAGAATAGTTTGATGCAACTCCATATCACCTTAGTGACTAGTAGATAGGGGAAGGACCCCTATTCTACTTCTCAAGTACTCAAATGTATCCTTCGGTAAGGGTTTTGTGAATATATGTACAAGTTATTCTTGTGACTTCACATATTCCAATTCGACTTGTTTCTCCTAAACTTTCTCCCTTAAGTAATGATATTTGATAGATATGTTCTTAGTCTTTGAATGCATCACTGGATTCTTTGAAAAGTTTATAGCACTTGTGTTGTCACAATAGATTGTCACTAGATTTGTTATTTCTTCATTCATACCTTCCAACAATTTTTTTATCTAGGCTATATTAGAATAGGTGACAACAATGACTACATATTTAGCTTCAGTAGTGGATTGAGAAATACATCCTTGTTTCTTTCTTATCCATGTTAGTAGTCTTTCTCCTAAAAAGAAAGACCCTCCAGTAGTGATTTTTCTATCATCAATATTTCCTTCCCAATCAGCGTCTCTATAGAATTTAAGTTCAAAATTGTCTTCTTTCTTATACCATAGTCCATAGTTCTTGGTGTTTTTCAAATATCTCAAGTTTTTTTTTACAACAATCATATGTGTCTCTTTAGGATTTGTAGAAAATCTAGCCATAATTCCAACAACATGTGTAATATCTAGTCTACTATGCACAACATACATCAACTTGCCAATCATAGATCTATATAAGGTTTGATTTACCTTGGTTGACTTGTCATCCTTTTTTAGCTTGCATTTGGTTACATAGGTGTACCGAATGCCTTTGAGTCTTCCATATTGAATGTATTCTAGGTCTCTTTAATGTATTTAGAATGGGTTATGTAGATACCTTCCTCCAGTTGTTGAATTTATAAACCAATAAAGAATTTGATCTCTCCAAACATTGACATTTCAAACTCCTTTCTAATTTCTTCAGAAAAATATTTACATAACTTGTATCATGACCTCCAAATATGATATCATCAACAAAGATTTCAGCAATAATAATTTTATCATCAGTTTCGCCTTTCAAATACAGATTGTTGTTTTCATTTTTTCTAACAAATCCAACTCTTATTAAGTAAGAGTGCAATATTTCATACCATGCTCTTCATGCTTGTTTTAGTCCATAAAGTGCCTTGTGCATCTTACAAACCATGTTCTTCTGAGTTGGATCTATAAAACCTTCAAGTTGTTTAGTGTATACCTCTTCTTCAAGTATCCCATTCAAAAATGAAGACTTGACATCCATATGATATACCTTGAATCCTTTTTTAAGAAGCATATGCAAGTAGAATTCTCACTCCTAGTCTAGCAACAGGTGCAAACATTTCTCCATAGTCAATTCCTTCTTGTGCATAACCTTTGCAAACTAATCTTTCTTTGTTTCTTGTAACATCTACATTCTCATTCAATTTATTTTTGAAAATCCATTTGGTGCTAATCGCATTTTTGTCTTTAGGCCTTGGTACTAATGTCCATGTCTTATTTTTCTATATTTTCTCAATCTCTTCATTCATTGGTTTAATCTAATCATCATTTTCCAATACATCTTTAATAGTTCTAGGTTCAAATTCACATATCAAACATGTATTGTTCCTCAAATTACTTCTTGTCATCACTCCTACTCCTTTTTTACCAATTATCTAATCATGTAGATGGTGTCTTCTCACATATTTTGCTAGTACAGTGATCTGAATTATGAATCAGATTACAATACCTGGTGTGAAACTTGCAGTATTGTGAAATTTGACATAAAAGCTTAAAAGACTAACAACAAGATTGCAAGCCAAAAAAGTGTTTTTTGTTCTTTAGTGTTTTCTCCACTCGGTGCATGATCATCATTCTCCTTGGTAACTATTTTTTGTTTCTTGGTCTGTAAGGGCTGTTGCTTGGGTAAAGTGTCAAGTTCTTCACTTTGTATGAAAAATAAATTTTCCATAATCTTCTGGTTCTTTCTTGATTTCTTCATCATTTTTCTTTGCATACTCATCAACTCTCACATTTCACTTTCAATAATCTTGTTAGTAGTCTTGTTCAAACATTTGCATGCCTTACTCCTAGTAGAGTATCCTAGAAATATGCCTTCATCTCCTTTAGAATCAAACTTTCCTTTTCTATCATCTTTTAGAATATAACATCTACTAACAATATCAGATTTTCACAATCCATTAATAATACTAAGTAAATTTCTAGATTCGATTGTGTATGTGTTTTTAGCATCAATATTTTGGATCACACTCTGTGATCCATCATCAGGATGAGAAAGTGCAAGGATGAAAAGTAAATATGTAGACTCAGCCTCTCACAAGAGAAATATGAAGGGAAGGGGAAGAGCCCACATGCTAACCAATGAAGAAAAGAAAAGTAAAAAAGAGGCACAAAGACCACACCAAAAAGATAGAAAAGACCACACAAGAAATCTAAGAACCAAAGTCAAAACACCAAAGAAAAAGAGACACAAGCCAGAAGATGTGTAACAAATTACACAAGACTAAACAAAATAAGAAAGCAAAAAATAAAAAAGAGAAAATGCGTAAAAGGAAAAGAATATATATACAATAGCGAATATAAGACAAATCACACAATAGAACTAAGAACAAAAAAATAAGAAAATATATTTTCTTATAAGAGAAGCACACAACAAAACTAAGAGAAAGTGAATATAAGAGAAATCACACAACAAAACTAAGAACAAAAAAATAAGAAAATATATTTTCTTATTTTTTTGTTCTTAGTTTTGTTGTGTGCTTTCTCTTATATTCGCTAGCGTATATATATTCTTCTCCTTTTACGCATTTTCTCTTTTTTATTTTTTGCTTGCTTATTTTGTTTAGTCTTGTGTAATTTGTTACACATCTTCTGGCTTGTGTCTCTTTTTCTTTGGCGTTTTGACTTTGGTTCTTAGATTTATTGTGTGGTCTTTTCTATCTTTTTGGTGTGGTCTTTGTGCCTCTTTTTTACTTTTCTTTTCTTCATTGGTTAGCATGTGGGCTCTTCCCCTTCCCTTCATATTTCTCTTGTGAGAGGCTGAGTCTTCATATTTACTTTCCATCCTTGCACTTTCTCATCCTGATGATGGATCACAGAGTGTGATCCGAAATGTTGATGCTAAAAACACATACACAATCGAATCCAGAAATTAACTTAGTATAAAATCTACTTCCAAATATTTTGAAATAGTTCACATTAGGTGTATAACCATACCATAGCTCATAAGGTGTCTTGTTTGAATCTTTCTTCAGTTGTACTCGGTTCATTGTATAGACAACAATACTTATAGCTTCTCTCTAGTAAATTTGTGCAACCTCCTTTTCAATTAAAAATGTTCTACAATAAAAAATTGATCTGTTTCTTCTTTTAGCAATCCATTCTGTTGAGGTGGCCTCAGTGCAGATACCCATCTCTTAATTCCATGCTCATTACAAAAGTTAGTAAATTCATTAGAAATGAATTCACCACCTCAGTCAGATCTCAAGAATCTCAGTTGCTTACCAGTTTCTTTCTCTAATTTTTCTTTGTAACATTTAAACATTTGAAAAGCTTCTGATTATTCATTTAAAAACATAACAAACATCATCCTAGAGAAGTCATCAACAAATAAGATAAAGTATATGTCTTCATAATAGCTCTAAATTTTTATTGGACCACATAAGTAAGTATGAACTAAATCTAGAATTGCATTAGATGAATAATGTTTTATCTTGAAACTAGACTTTCTCATTTTACCCATTTGACATTGTTTGCACATCACATGGTCAGGCTTTTATATACTTAGTAAACCTCTAACTTTCCTTTTCTTACTGATCTTTACCATGTTGTCAAAATTCACATGACATAACCTTTTGTGCTATAACCAAACATCATCATTTTTAGCCATCAAACATGAAGTTTCAGTATTCTCTACATAAAATAGGTTACCTCTTGATTGTTCACCAGTACCGATCAGTCTTCCAACATCATCAAATATCTTTACTCTTCCATTCTCAAATGCAACTCAGTGACCTATATTATTCAATTGTGCTACACTCAATAGATTATAGTTAAGTCCTTTCACCCAACAAGAATTTTCACATTTGATCATGTTGTTTAGTAATATAAATCTTTTACCTTTCACTTGACAAGGTGTATCATTTCCCATTTTTACAAATCCTCCTTTATAATGTTCAATATATTCAAACTTCTCTTCATCACCAGTCATATTATGTGTGTAGCCACTATCAATAATCCAAGTATCATTTTTTCTTACTTTATAAATAAGTGCCTTTTCTACATACCTTTCTTCTTCTTCAGAATCTTCATTGCAACATACACCACTTTCTCTTCATCTATTTCAGTCTCGGTATCCTCATCATCTTCAATTAGGTAGCATGACTTTTTTCCTTTATCTTTATAGTCTCGGTTGTCTCTTTTTCCTCGTTGTCAGTTACCTCTGTGATCTTGATAATATCTTCTATCATTATTTCTTTCATTTGATCTTTCACTTGTCCTCTCATCATCTTTCTTGTCGGGACATCTTGTAGCAATACGAACAATCTCTTTACATTTGAAATATATTAAGGGTAGTTTACCTCTGTATTTTCCTTTTCCTTTTAGTAGTCTTCCATTTTTTAATGCTTCAAGTTCTTCAAGTTCATCTTCTTCAACTTCATAACCACTTTCATTTCTTATCTAATGTCTATTACTTGATCTTCTAGTATTCAAAGATGACACAAATACAGATTCTACCTTACGTGCAATACTATTATCAAAAAATTTAAACTCAAATGTAGTCAATCTACCGATTAGACTATCAAGGGAAACATCATTACCAAGAACAAATCTCATTTCATGTGTTGCAGAGACTCTAATAGCATAGGAAGACAATAGAGTTATAAGAATTTTGCTTACCATAGTTTCTTCTTCAATAGTTCCACCTACTCCTTGGATAGCATTCACAAATTCCTTGACTTAGTTATTATACTGAGTTATGTTTTCACCTTCTTCCATCTTCATATCATCAAATTTTACTCTTAAGCTTTCTCCCTTTGACCTGAGAACATTTTGGTCTCCTCCATGAACTAGTATCAATTTGTCCCACATTTATTTTGTAGTTCTACAATTTTCTTAATGTCTTCAAATTCAACATCTGATAAAGAAGAAGCAATCATCATTCCATTATGCTCTTGTCTTTCTTTCATCTATGTGACAGTCAAAGGACCAATAGGTCCTATGAATTGATTTTCCAAATAGTCTAGTGCAGAATCCCCAATACCTGATAGATACAGTTTCATCCTGCTTTGCCATGTTGATAAATTGTCTTTGTTCAGCTTTGGTACCTCTCTTTTATACATCTTGTGATATTTAACTTAAGTCCTTCATACATCTTGTGATATTTAACTTAAGTCCTTCAAACTTTTACCTTCAAGTACTTTTTCTCTGATACCAATTTTTAGATATCTAAGAGGGGGGGATCAGTTATGTTCAGTTATCCTATAGTCCCAAATTCCTCTCTAATGTATAATATCAACTTCAACAAATAAACTAAAAAACTTAGTAATAACTTGAATGTGCCTTACTAATTAATTAACCGACTGTCAGATAAATCTTCTAGTATATACCGATCAAACTAGTTACTGTAATGTGTAAAGTAAAATATCAAAACATCACATGCATACACATTTAACACTTGATTTTTAATGTGGAAATCCTGTTAAGGTAAAAACCACTTGGGACCGGTAATCCAAAATATTTTCACTCTTCAGAAGTGAGATTGGTTAAGAGCCTACCTTGTTAAAGGTTACAAACACACTATAAGGTGTGACCTTGTTAGAGGATTTATCATTAAGAGTTCTCTGTGACCATACATTCACTTGGGTCAACAAGAAAACAAGTAACATTCATAGAATTCCAATAGAAAAAGAAAAGACGGTTAAGTCTCACTCGGTTAAGAGATTTTGACTATAGCAATGGTTAGAAAGAAATAGTACATGACCTGATTCAAATGCAACTTTCTTTACTCATTTTAAGATCTATGCTAAGCTCAATTTAACTCTGGTCATAATAATATCTTCAATCTCCTTCTTCCTCTAACTTTGTTCTGCTTGGTTGTCTCCTTTTGTTACTCGGTTAGGTCTACAAAATCACTTGGTTCTTACTTCAACCTATTTGACCATCTTCACATTTATGCACCAACAATTTGCATCACTCATGATTCTCTCTCCTGCATATATTTTTTATATTTCTTGTCTCCTTATATAGACATGATAAACCATTTTCATTTCATCCATAGATTTTGCCTCTTAATCTCCATCGTTGATTTTGCATCTTTAACCTTCCTTGGAACTTGTGCCTTAAAAAAAATTCAATCTTCATCATTTGATCATCCTTGAATTTTTCCAGCCGTAGATATTCATAACAAACTTTATCTTTATCCTTGGAATCTTCTAGATTAGTCCAGCTCATCATCACATGTGGGTAATCACATGTCCCTCCTCGTTTCTCCTGCTTGGTCAATACGGTGATATGTCAGTTTCTTCATGCTTGGATAATACCGCACTTGGTATACACTACATATGTTTGGTGTACACTAAGTTCTTCATATACCAACCAAAGTAACTTATACATTCTTGATCTTCAACACTTATCAGAATAATGTAAGCCAATAAAATCACTATCATACTTTCATAGACTCATCAATAAGTTGCCCAATGAATACCTTGTTCATAACTTACTCATACATCTCATCTTCATGCTAATATCTCTTTTCCTTCACCAACATCACCTCCTTAAGATGTTTGCAACTATCATGATAAGTAAATTCAAAGATAGTTGACATCAATGATAATATAACAACTGATCTAATGTCTCACATATACCTTAGTATCTCGGTGATCATCTTCAAATTCTCCCATTTTTTTCTCCAAGTAGTCTATCAATTGTAGTTCCAAAATTCCAACCCATCATCTTACTGTTAAATTTATCCACTAGGCATTTCTAGAAAGAGTCAGGGGGCTTGAGACACAAAGGTAGGACCAAATAGGATCCAGACAGAAGAGTGATAGAACACCCCAAGATTCTAGAAATCTTTTTTTGTCTTCCCTCTAGAGTATTAATGAAAAAAATTAACATTTTATCCCAATTGATAAGCTGAAAAGAAGAATTAGTATAAGTTTTCAATGCATACTTGATGCTTCTCGCCTCCTTGACATTAGCTTGCCCCACTAGAATAGTATCATCCACAAATTGTTCATGTGTGTAAGATTGGGGATGAGAGGAGGGTCTTAGCCCATGAATGACTCCTTCAAAACCAAGAGCATCAAAATTTCTATGTATAAATTCTTCCATGATAGAAAAAAGAATAGGGGATATAAGGTCTCCTTTTCGCAAGCCACGAGAAGGTTTGAGAAATTTTAAAGGAGAATAATTAACTAAAACAACAATGGTAGGGGTAGAGATAAGCTGGTTAATCAACTGGATGGCCCAAATCCCAAAACTTGAGGCCTCAAGAACCTTCTTCAAGAACTCCCAATCCACCCTGTCATAGGATTTGGATAGGTCCACTTTCATAAGGAAACTCTTGTTCTGAGAAATAGTCAAGGAATGGATATTTTCATGCACTACAATAATAGAGTTTAGAATTTACCTTCCAGGAACAAAGTCATTTTCTGAATAGAAATCAGCCTAGAAAGCAACTATAGAATACAAGAGGTGACGGCCTTTGAAATGATTTTGTAAATAGAGTTGCAAAGACTTATAGGTTTAAAAAAGTCAGCATTGTCTACCCCCACTTTCTTAGGAACACAAACAAGAAAAGTAGCATTAGTTTCTTTCAACAGATTTATAGTACCAAAACATTCCTTAACAATATTAGAAACATTATTTCCTATGATATGCCAAAATTTTTGGAAGATGAACATAGGGAAGCCATCAGGGGGCTCGACACTTTGTCTCCTTCAAAAGACATAACATCTCTATGAATTTCAGATGAAGAGGGAATCACTTCCAGGATGCTATTCTAATTTTTTGACACCAATTTGGGGATAGAAGAAACTAACCTCTCTTGGTCATCCAAGCTAAGCTAGTGATCAGTAGTGAGGATAGAGGGGAAATAATTCATCATTTCTCTAGAAATGTCTTTATCCTTGCTAACTTTACCATTGGTAGTTTAAAGAGATGAGATCCAATTAGCTTCCCTATGTTTAAGAGTAGTCGGGTGGAAGAACTTAGTGTTCTTATCACCTTCCTTCAGCCAAATAGATCTAGATCTTTGTCTCCACTAAGTTTTTTCCTTTTCTATAAGATCATGATACTTGACAAGAGTCTCCTTCTCCTTATCCAACAAATTTCCAGAATAACCTTTTGGTTGTATTTTATCTTGAATCTCCTTTAGTTCCAACTGAACACTAGCTTTAGAATTGAAAATGTCTCCAAAGGACTCCCTATTCCAATTCTTGACACAGTCTTTTATATTTCTTAAATTTTTAACCACTCTAAACATAGAAGTTCCATCCACCTTAATATTCCACCAAATTCTAAAGAGATATTCAAAATTAGGGTGATGCATCCACATTTTCTCAAATCTAAAGGGAAAGTTCTTCTTCCCAAAGACAGCCTCAACGTTAAAGACAATAGAGAAATTATTAAATTAATCTTAGATAAAGAGGAGAGAGACCAAAAATACATTTGCATCCAATCATATGATGAGCACGGTCCATCTTGACTTGGATCAAATCTTCTCCCACTTTTCTATTAGACCAGGTGAACTTAAGGCCACTAAGCTCCACATCTATTAAGTCTTGTTGATTGATAAAATCCATGAGGTCAAACCTACCATCTTGTTGGTTCTGGCTTCCTCCATATTTCTCCCCATTATTATTTAGGTGGTGTTGAAATCTCCCATTATCAGCCAACTAAAGTCCTTAAAAGAATCTTAGGCCATTGCCAAATTATTCCAAAACTTCTTTCTCTAGGCACTGTTATTGGCATTCGAGTTCTTGTTGAGGTTAAAGTTTCCTTCCACAAACCCATCAAAAATATTTTCCTCATTAGCTACATGTGTAGAAGGAATAACCATCAAATCTGATGGCAAGCCACCTTCAGGGGGTGTAGGAATCTTATTCTCATTTTCTTTTGGCAAAACCTCATTTTGATTCTTCTATTTCCAGACTGTCTTCTTTTCTAGCTTACTTCTAGCTTCATCTTTCTTTTTAGTGTCCTCTTTTACCTCATTTGGACATTTATTCACCGAGTGCCCTAGTTTTTGCAATAAAAGAATGCAAAGAGAAGGTTTTCAAATTCCACTTTATGAGACCATTTTCTGAGTTTGGAAATAATATCTATTTTTCTAGTAGATCTGTCAGTTGGTGAACATTGACACAAACCCGCACATAAATCAATATCAACTTAGAGGAAGTCATTGGATCTATGGAAAGAAGCTCCCCAAAAGAGGAGGACAAACCTTTCAGAATATCTTCGTTCTAGTATTCCAATGGATGACTAGAGAAGCGAACCCAAAAGAAGGCCGAGTGGAAGAAAGTATCATAAATATCTAGCTTAGATCCCCATTTTTTAAATGCCAAAGAGTTCTTTCCAAACATACAAGGACCTCCACATAAAACAAAATCCAGATCCTCCTTGTTAAAGAAGGAAAAAGACAGAAAACCCCTAGGAAGAGAGGCAATGCCAACTTGACCTTTTAGCTTCCATTTCCCTTTAACCATCAATCTAATAATCTCAATGTTGGGTCGAGGGCCCAAAAATTTCCCAACCAGGGTAAGATTCATTGCAGAAATAGAATGGTCAACTAGACAGTCAGGGACAAAAATTTCAAACTTATTTTTCTGTCGGTCTGTTTTATAGGTAATAGGCATAAAAAAGGATTTACCGCTAGGTTTAAGACTTAAGAGGGAAGACCAATTCACCTGAGGAGTCTGAACCTCCCTCAAGTTGAGGTTTCAATAGGTCACGTGAATCCCTCCCTGGAGGATACCCTGGATCAATGGGAAAAACACCATCCCATGGGTCTCCATTCAAATATTTTCGATCAGAGGCATCCAGTCTCGATGAGCTATCCTTGTTGCCAGCAACACCAAGAGCCTCACTGACCTTCCCCTGGAATTTCATTATGATCCGCTGCCAATGCCTCCTGCATTCCCTTGTAAATCACCTGAGCAAGAAGCCTAACCACCATTGCTAGATTTCCCGCCCAAGGCATAGTTCAAGTTTGCCATGCAAAAAGAGAGATGTGGTGAATATGTATCTCAGAAATGTTGATTACATTTCTTTGTTCTATCCATCAAAAACTGACTTCATCAACATGTTTCATAATATCAACTGACTCTGTTTTATATATTCACATTTACACACAATCACAACTATTCCATGCTTCATCCATGCATCCTACAAAATAATTTGAACATATAAATATTTTCTGAAATATACAATTAGGCTAGACCAATTGGATGAAACATGTAGTACACAATCTATCAACAAGAAAACCCATCTTCAAAGCTTTGCAGAAGTAAACCAGGATGTGTGCTGCAACATCACACCAATTTGGCACAACCTCCAAGCACTACCTAAACTTCACATCAATATTTTCACACTACGACATGATCCCAAAACACTCAGGTTGGCTCTGCAATATAGAACGCGTGAAGAAAGACAACTATTCAATCTCTATTTGACGTGCATGGACCACCAAAAATATTTGAGACATGAAACGTATCATCCCTTGACATCAAAAAATTATATCTAAAAGTTTCGATACAAAATCATCAATAGTGAAGGAACGTAAAGCACTCCAACAACAAATATTTTGTCTTTATATAGATCAACACTTTGTTGCTCACCATTTCATTTGAAAAGGGAATGAGCACTTAAAACTTGGAATGTACTTTCCTTGTAGATCCATGATACACATACTAAAGTTGTAGACCAAGATATTATCATGCAGAGTGTTATGGACCAAAATACATTTACTCTGGTATTGGAACAGTCACCCAAGATATGTTTGAGCTAAAATCTCATACAAGCACTTCAACATCACATCAACATTCTGGAATAGAATTAATCATTCTGATACTACATTTCTAACATAGGTTGACATCAATGACAACACTATGCATATTGCCAAAAAGATATTGAGAATATTTACCAGCATTATGAGGTGTTTCATAAGCATGATTTGAGGAGATTTTGAAACCAAAAAATGAGTGTTATATTTTGGGATTTTATGGTGACATATGACAGGTCTAAGGAACTTAATGTTTTATAGTGTATTTGATCCCCCATGACTTCGACATTATATTTTTTGACCCATTTGAGAATATCAATATACTTTAAAATTACATGCTCGTATTAGATTCACATACAAATTATAGTGGCCTGAGAAAAATTTAATGGTGTTCAAATAAGCATATGTTTTTCATTTGCATTTATTATATGTGTGCCCCCATTAATAATGATTTTTAATCCAACAACATATCAACAAGTGGCATACTCCTACAACCACAATGTTTAGCTCATGGTTCAATCCTATCGTATTTTATTTTATCATTGATTCACTTATTCACATACATTTGTTGTCTACCCACCCATTTTTCATCCACGTTAGCACCATTTACTCCACACCTTAAGCTCACCACCTTACATACAAGTAATTTATGTGTGATTTAAGATTGATCTAGGTCAAACATGAGGAGCATGAAAATTATTTCTAAAACCACTCTAACACATTGAAACATCTAGAAGCAAAGGGGAGAACTTTCTAGTTGCATATCAAGTGCCAATTCATTCTCATGTGGAACAAAGCACTTCTTGATATTAGATTAGGTCTTCAGTAGTTAGGATCAACCTCATAGTACTTGGAATTGATTCACAAGGCTTTCTATAAGAATTGAAACTTAAAGAAACTTATCAAACTAAGACAAACACAATTTTCTTAGGTCAAAACCCTTGGTGGACGTACCAAATTAATGAATGATGATCCATATTGAAGATAACATTTACAAACATGTAATGGCATATACTATGATAATATAAATTTGATTCCTTTATGGTCATTTATAGTTGAAGTAAATTCTCTAATAATTATCCAATCACTTCATGATGATTTTAAATGTACAATCAATGTTTAAATACCAAGTTGTAGTTTGTTTCTTATTCAGTAGGCTACTTAGGAGGAGAAACAAGTTGTAGTCAATTTTGGTGAGCGACAAACTAAGCATCATATAATAGGGGCTCATTATCCAGGTGGTCATGTTTGTGAGACATGTAGAATGTGATGCCATATGGGGTGGAGACAATGGAAGAAGGGTAAAGAAAGAAGGACAAACAAGGAAAACTCATGGATAGGGTTAGATGAGAGTTCCTATAAGAGATTATATATGAGGAAGGGATGGTAAAAGAAGGAATTATATAATAACTTTTGTTAAAGGACAACATAAATTATTCATCCTTTTATACTTTAGGAAATTTGAGTAGAAGATGTAGAGTTTTTATTTTTCAATGAAAACAACAAACAAGTTTGACAATAGTGTACTAAATGGACACTTCTAATTATGCTAAGGTCTATATTTTGTGACTATGTTTATGTTTACTCAAAAAGAAAGTTTCATTGGCTGGCTAACAAAATCAAACTATCAAAGTAAAATTAACTAATTTTTAGACATTAGAAATATAGTTATTTAGAGAGAAAAATAGTTTGACGAAAAAAGAGAAAGAATGAAGTTTAGGATTTATATCAAGTTGACCACAAATATAGATAGAAAATAGATAACCTACATAATTTAAATGTAGGAAAGCCTCTTCAATTATCTTAGGATTTAATTACAAATCTATTATAAATGGGTTTACTTAAGTTAATACAAATACACCAAAATTTTCTACCAAACAACATTCTTTTTCCTAATTAAATTGTATAGCGTGACTTACTTATACCAAAATTTTAATATAAATTGAATTCAATTAAAAATGATAATAAAATAAGGAACTAGTTGATTCACTAACAATTAAGTTTATAGATAACAATGTTATTTATAAACATCTAAAAGGTAATAAGAATGAAAGACTCAATCTAGATAAACTAGGGGAGAGGAGCCAATACATGCACAGGGTCCAATATATGTTATAGAAAGTGAAAAAATAGACCTATAGTGGTGCACTAAAAATGTCCCATCAATGCGTACCCCAAAAAAGATGCCTCTAAATTTCAAAAAACAACCACTCATGTGGTGTCACATCAGCACACCATTAAACATGATCACTTAGTGCACACCTATTGGTCTTATCCCTTTTGAGGACCATTTTGGACACCTTCACAAAAAAGGATGTTGATGTGGCATCATATTTGACCATGTAGACTTGAAAATTTATTTTTAAGTAGAGGACTTACAAGTAAAATTCTGTAAAAAATTGAAAGTAATTTGAAATTTCTACATAAAATTTTGAGAAACGCTAAATTAACATGAGCATATACTAGCTCCTCTTCCCCAATTGATAGAAAATAAGAAAAAGACTATTGAAAATAGTCAAATTGCTAATAGAAGAAGTCCAATTCTTTATTGTAAAGCGAAATTATACTTGTATTACATGCATTTATAAAATAAATAAATAACTACAAACAATAGAAAAAAAAATTTAAAAAAGAAGAAAAATAAAAAATAAAATAAGATTATTAATAATTCCTTATAAATGAAGAGAAAAAGATTGTATAACTCCTTGTAGATAAGTAAAAAATGTGGTCTCAAAACAGATCAACCCCTTTCCATGCTTCCACATTTTCCGTACATGTCTACCAGAGCGGTTGCAACTACAAACCTCATCAAAATCCCTTGGTAGGATTTATGGTCTGATGGAAGTACGTACCCTCTTCCAAAAGCTCCGATGTAGAGAGGATGGTGGCAAATGTTGCAGAGTCTGGTCTCGCCCCTGCCAATTACATCTGCTTCAAAGTTTTTTAAGCCTTTTCGACTAATCCCTTGTGCGCATATCCTGCAATCATGACTTTTCCCTCTCTACTTTTAATGCATTTAAGCCCAGCCCCTCATAGGACTTGGAATCAATTCACAAGGCTTTCTATAAGAACTCAAACTTTAAGACACTTATCAAACTGAGACAAACAATTTTATACCATGACAAAAAGATTTAAAACAACATGAACACCATTTCTCTGACAATTCTGAAACTTAATGTGCCCAACCATTATATTTATTGAAATGCATTTATCAGATGCAATTCAATTATCTTTACTAACCCAAACAATCCATGCAAGGCGTGAAGGCAAAAGATATGTGTATAAAACTGTAAGTGAAAGATATGTGCGTGAGAATAATATAGCATAGCATTTTTGGGGGGGTATAATGTGTTAAAAATTGTGTAGAGTAGATTTGAAATAGAATATATGGAGACAAAAAAAGCAAGAGAGGAGCTTCCTCAGTGGCCATTGGCCACAATATTAAGAGTCGGTTCTATGTTTCTGTACCCACAATATCATCTTCAACAATCTAAGGCCCAATAACTTTTCTAGGGGCAGGGGCATGGCCAGCTTCCAGTGCATAGTCATCGCAGTTTTCATGAAATGGTCTAGTGACATCTTTACACTGCAAAATTGGAGGCTCTTGCAAGCTGCCATTAGTTTGGGCGGGCGTTTTCCGGTCTTTGAGTTTGCCCCACAGCACAGCATAGAGACCCACTACGATCACCGCTCCTCCCAGCACACTGCACCACAAAAACACATGAGCAAAATTGTCCTTTTGACATTCTTAAGTATTTAATTTCTACAATTCATAGGAATGCAGTGTAAGTTTGTGGATTAGAATATTGTGTGAATAATTTTTCATCAACGTTTCGAATCATACTATGTGATTCATCATCAAGATGTAAGAGAACACAAATCTTTGTTTTATCTTGGATTCTTGTATTCTTTTGCATCCTGATGATAGATCACGTAATGTGATTTTAAATGTTGATGAAAAATTGTTCACACAATCTAATCAAAAAACTTACACTACATTCTTAAACATTTTAATAAATAAGAAGAGAAAGAAATTGACCTTCCTAAATAGATGTCCTCGGAGAGAATGATGGATCCCATGAACGCCACAACTATCATCATGAGAGGACTGAATGCTGTGGCAAACACAGGCCCTTTCAACTTCATGCACAGTCCTTGCACGTAGATTGCAATCCCTGAGGTCACCACTCCCTGCCAATACATTCAAACTTTAGAAGATAAATCTGGTTTAAACAATATATACTAAGTTTCGATTTATTTAAATAGTTTACTTAGAAACATAAATTAATAAATAGTTTTGATTTCAGATAAATCACCTAAACAAATCACAAAGTACATTCATTGATAAGAAATAAACTGTAAACATACGGCATAAACTGCAGCAAGAAGATCGATGTTCCATCCAATTGTCCACACTGAAGTTGATCTTTCAACGGCAAAAGTGAGTGCCGCTGACTGCAACGTTCCCACAAAACAGATCAAGGTGGTGAGTGATAGCTGAGCTGAATACCTCTTGAGAACACTCGCCTGCACAGTGAAAATCCAACAATACAAAATAAAATCTCATGGATTATGGTAAAGTTGGTAGTAGCATGCATCTATGTGATTCGGTTTGAGTTAACCAACATACCTTAAATTTTCACTTGTTTAAATAGTTTATATTAAATCACATTAATAAGTGAGTCCTATTAAATAAGTAAGAATGATTTTGGGTAGTTACCTGTAGCACGAAGAAGCCAGCCCAAGCAAGGCTTGCAGCGATCAAAAGAAGAGAACCAATTGTCCAGTCCTTATCACTAATAACATGAGAATTGTGATCGTGGTGATGACCATGATCATGCCCATGCCGGGGAGACCACAGCATGTGAACAATGGGGCCTTTGTATACTGTCATCAGCATTGCACCCCCCACACTTACTATTGTTCCCACCATTTTTGCTTGGCCTCTTATTGTCTTAATGTACAATTTTTCCATTCTATCAAAGAAAGATCATATTTTAGGAAGGTAATTATACCTCATCATGTGTTACAGCTTAAACAACTCATTTTAAGCTTTAACTTGTTTGGATGATCTATATAAAATCATAATAACTACTCTAATAAGAACTATCTATTAATATAGTTTCAAATGACCAAATTTAAAAATACTAAATAAGACTTAAAATATACTATTTAAACTTGACACGTCATTATTAATTCCCATAAAGAGCATGTAGAACATGTTTTACCTAAACAATGCAGCCAATATGAAGGTCATGGCAGGGACAGTGTTACACATTGCACATGAAAAAGTAGGTGTGGTCATTTTGAGTCCAGCATAATAGAAATTCTGATCAATAACAGGCCTGTTCATGTTTACAAGTGCAAACAATCATAAACATAGAAATCTTCTACAAACTAAATACATTATGAATGAGGACATGAGCTTAGACAGCCCATGTGAACAAGAGACATACCCCAACAAACCAAGGGCGAAAATTTGGCAAAACAAAGAGAATGTGATACTGGGTTGACCCTTCCTGTAATGTAATGGATATTAAGTAAGTGAATTTCTTATGATAATGGATAATGGAATGTGATCTGAAATATTGATATAAAAACTCTTACACAACCAAATCAAAACAACAATAGATTGTAGAAATCTAACGTCACTAAATCGATTTCTTATTTTCGTAGAGCAATGGTGAAGACGATACCTTTCAAGGAAAAAAGCAAAAGGAGCAATGACAAGAGTAGCAACAGCATGCCTGTAGACCACCAAAACATAGTGACTCATCCCACCATTGAGAGAAACTTTAGTTATGATATTCATACCAGCATAACCAAATTGGAGGGATATCATTGCAATGTATGGTTTGGACACCTCAAAAGCATGACACATTCTTCCCATTAAAGCCATTGGTGCTTTCAAATGCACTGCAAAAACTTTGGCACAAAGAAATTGTTGCAGTGTCTGTTGTATATAGGAGAAGAGAAGAGGTGACTCAACAAGATGCTATGCTCTGGAATGGGATTCTCTTCTCCCTTTGAAACACAGCCTAACTGGAGTCACCTCTCAATTTAATTGGGTGAAATCTCTACCAAAATCAATCAGACAACTGAATAATCTTCAAGAGCTGACGATGCAAGGGTGTCCAATCAGCGAATTAGATTTTGGGTTGAGCAAGCTGAAGAAGATATATGTAGAAGAGACAAAAGTGTGCAGAATATCATTTTCTGAAAACTGTTGTCCCTAAGAGCATTCCGAGCTTTACAGGATTTACTTCCCTCACAAAATTTCATCTTAAAGGTTGCACTAGCTTGCACAAAATCGAAAGTCTGGAGAATTGCACAAGATTGCAAAAATTGACTGTAATAATAGATTGTAGGACTAAAATTTTATAGCTTTTTCATCTGATTTTTTGCTGACTGAATGTTGTGAAAATAAAAATAATGCTATGCTCTGGAATGGGATTTTGTTCTCCCTTTGACAAAACACAGCACTTGGCCAAGGGCAGGCCATGTCAATCCAAGAATAATGCTTAACTTGCACTCTTTTCCTGCTGATGAAGACAACACTGAAAACATCAAAAGAGAGTGGTGGTGGTGTAAAAAGAAGATATTGCACTATCGATTATGTTCCAAGTTCTTGATTTTATGAAGATTTGATCTTGATTTTCCAGGCTCGTGGAAATGCTAACATTGGAGGAATAATGCCCTCCTTTATACGCCTTGGAGATGCTTTTGGTTTCTTTGATTTGAAATGACAGAAATAGATAGATTGATTTTAATTGTAAAAGTGACAATTGAATAATAAATGTGATGGATAATGATATTTAGTTTTATAAACGATATAGGAATAATATCTTGTTCTTTTAGGTTAATTTTTTCTATAAGAATAAAATAAAGGTATGTTCTCTTAGATTGATTTTTTTATAGGATTAAATGTATCATTATGAAAATAATTTGATTATAATAATTTTCAACTATGGAAGTGTTTTAGAATGACTATATAGGTTCTAATTCTTTTTAATATATCAATTGAAATATTTTTAACATGTTTTATTTGTTAATATAAATGTTAATCAATAATTCTTGTCGGTCATAAATGGATGCTATTGATTCTTATAAATGTAAATATATAATATGAGAAATCACATCAAACTTGTAGCAAATCACTTAATGGTGGAAAACAAAAAAGCATGAATTGACCTAACTTTGATATCAACTTCAGAATTTTAAGAATTAGGTTCTTAGCTATGCCTTTAATTTTTTATTTATTGGTATTATCTATTCAAGGAAATAGTAAATTTGATTTAGGAAATTAATGAGTATATATAGAGGGTGCAATATATTGTAAGAATTATGGGAGTATCTATAGGATTAGATAAGACATGGTTCTAGATTGTGGAAAAATGTGTATATAAGGATATGCAAAAGATTGGTGATTTTACAAGATTATGTCATTTTTTATGTGTATCTTTATTAAGGCATTCTTTCCAAATGAATAGAAAATTAAATGTTTGTGGAGGTTTCTTGATTTTATCATTATATTTTGTCCCACTTCAAGGTGGATAAATTATAAAATGATTGTGTATCTCAAAATAAGGACTCGCAAACATGCATCTAAAGTAAATATTCAAACATAAAAGAATAACAAGTTCACACAATAGAATGGAAAATACTAGATACCCTTATGTGTGTTCAAACTTTAGCATTTGTTTCTTCACAATAATCTACATAATAAAGAGGAGAATGTAATGGATGTGTTCTTCCACATAAGTAGAAATAAAAATAATTGCAAGTTAAATTTTAACATCAACAATTAGGAGAAGAAGAGGAAGATGTAGGCTAAGAAAAATTCCTCCTAAATGATAAGTGGTACAACATCCATCATGTGCCATATTCAATAATGTTATACCATGTGTTAAGGTCCATCTAGAGTTGATGATGAATTTATCTATAAGTATTTGGAATTGTCATCTATCACTATTGTGTATATAGACACCTATAATTTTCCTTGCCTACCTGTACCTTAATTTTAACCTATCCTAAGTCATTAATTAATTAAATATTTATTATTTATTTTTAATTTATTTATCCTATCCTAACCTTAATTAAATAAAAGTCGTATTTATTTTATTAATTCCACAATTCACCTTCATCCCTTTATCATTATCCATTTTATCCTAGCCCTTTAACTTGTTCACATGAATCAAAAAATATTAAAACATCAACATGTCACAAGCATCCCCTTCACATCTCCAAGTCTCATCTACATTCATTGACCCTAGATACCTTCCCAAAAGTCAAATTAACCTTATATCCTTGTTGAATAGGCCGAATAACTGAGAAGGGGGTGAATCAATTATTCACAAATAATTTTCAAAACTTTTACTAAACCGGTAAATACTTAAAACAATCATAAACTTATAACTATTAGAATAATTGAGAGGGGGGGCTTAATCAGTTAGATCAGTTATCCTATAGTCCCAAATACAAAGATGTACCTTACAAAATAATTCCAACAAATTATGCAACTCGGTAACATAAAATATCAATCTGTCTGTCCACTTTACCGATTACCAATAATTATCCAAACTGTGATTACCGACTAAATCAACTATGCAATATGTAAAGTATGATAGAAAAATAATCATAACAAATAACACCTAACACAATGATTTAATGTGGAAACCCTGCTAAGGGAAAAACCACCTGGTACCGGTAACCCAAAATAATTCACTCTTCTGAAGTGAGCTCGATGAAGAGCTAACCTTGTTAAAGGTTACAATACACACTGTTAGGTTTGACCTAGTTAGAGGATCTATCACTAACAGTTAACTTTTGACCAACATTCACTATGGGGTCAACAAGATAACACTTTACATTCAACGAATGTCATAGGGTAGTACAATAAGACTGTTAAGTCCACTCGGTTAAGAAATTTTCTAATCAATGGTTAAATTGATACAGTACTGATCTAATTCAAATACAACTCAATTGCAAATATTCAAATCTATGCTAAGCCCATAAAATCCTCTGATCATTAATCAATTCACTTCCTTAATATTTCTCAACTTTCTTTCACTTGGTAAATAGTTCTCTGATGCTCAGTAATGTCTGCAGCTCAGTTCTTTCAATAACCAGTTTGATCATGCATACATGAATACAATCTTCATGCAAAATCTCTACAGTCTCCTTCTTTTCGCCATGTTTCAATAATGAAACTCATATATCTTATATAGACAAGTAAATCATTTTCATATCATCCATTAGATTTTGCCTCTTAATCTCCTTCATCCATTTTTCTGCTTAAACCTTCCTTAGAAGATGTGTCCATAACATGTTTCAATCTCATCCTTTAGATCATCTCTAAATTTTGTCAGTCATGGATCTCATAACTAACTTCATCCTTAACCTTGAAATCATAACAATATCCAGCTCATCAAATTCAATCGATTGTTCTTAGCATTTAATGTTTTCATCCATACTCGGCTAATATAGAAATGTGTCGGTGATAACTAGCTCGGTTATATTGTCACTCGGTATACACTGGACTGGCTCGGTGTATACAGAAATCTTCAATTACTGACCACATTGACTTGTTCAATTTCAAATCTCTTCTTCATAATAGATTAATGTAACATGCTCGAGTCAACAATATAAAGTCATAGAGTCATCAATAAGTTACCCAATGTTTACCTTATCCTTCTCTATCATATCCATCTTTTCCTCATGTAGATATAGATCAATTCTTCATCTTTTCTTCTTTCAACAGATGTTCAGATGTTTGTAACTAACATGATAAGTACTGTCAAAACTAGTTGACATTAATGATAACATATTGACTGATTTAATCATCTTACATATCACTTCAGTAGCTCGGTGATCTCTAATCACCGTTTCTTTAGTTCATCTAGATATTCAATTAGTTGTAGTTCATCAATAACAAATGTAAACATGAAAGTACAAGACCATCAACACAATGAACACCAGATTTTACATGGAAACCCAAACTAGGAGAAACTACGAAGAAGCTAATTCTCATATGAAATGAACATCGGTTACAGTTATTTTTACAAGTTCTTATTGTCATTTTTCTAACTATGTGTGGCTCACTATCAATCGGGATAACTACCTTGAAAAATTGGTAATTACCAATACAATGATTCTCACTACCAATATAATTGGGCTCATTGTTAGAATATAAGAAATGAGAATTGAATCCACAACTGAAGTCACTTTCACCAACATATTGTAATACATAAATGATATAATAGTGGGGTGACCTCACAATAGTGGGTTACACCTTTTTAGACATGCTGATTTTTGCTGAAATAACAAATTTCTAATAAAATATGATTATTTAAGCCTTGAGAGGTTTTATTTGAAGGAATTATTTACAAATGGTTAGGTAAAAGCCTCTTAGATTAAAAAAACATTGATATAACATCTATACTCCTCATTCATACCTACAATGGATTCTCCTTTGCACCTATTAAAATGCTGACAAAAAATCACTTTGACTTTATCTTTTGGGAGATCAAATGAATCCATTTGAAAAAACTATTTATTTAGTAAGGTACTACTAAGAAAAATATTTCCAATTATTATAATGTTAATATATATTAAATTTATTATGCCTTTGTATTTTTATTTTTACTAAACATAGATATTTCATCATATGTCTACCTCTATGTTTGACGCTTATGGAAAAATAGTAAATGAGAGAAAAAATTTCTAAAAAATATCTATGTCCTAGGTATTTAAGTTCTATTTTTATCAAAAATAAAATAAAAAAATGGACAAATACACGATAAGTTATAAGCTATGTAGTCCAAGTATGTCAAAATTACGGTTTAGTCAACTTCAAACATTAATAAAATATGAAATAATCATGATAATGTCATAAAACCAATTGCATGCCCTCCATATGGATGTTACAAAACTAATTTCAAAAGAATCACATTGATATCTATTTTAGGAAAAAAGTTATGCTCTATGAAAACAATGTAACTCTTTGAAAATGATGTTTTCAGCAATATGTCAATTTTTGTGGGAGAAAGAAAAACCCATTCAAATCAATTCAAAAATAAAAATAAAAAATATATTTAGAATCTAGACAAAAAATCCTAAAAGACTCTAATTTACTTCATCTTCTGATTCCAAATAGTTTAACAACAATATGCATCTGAATTGGAAAGTTTTTTTCAAAATGTAGAGTTCAGTGTCTGTTCAGGCAAAAAAGTGTAACCCACTATTATGGGTTCACCCAGTGTGCTACTGATTGTACCAACTCACACAAACATCAACACAAAAATATTTCCTTTTCAAATTAGCATTTATCTTGCATATACTCGCATACAAGAATCATGCAAATAACTAAGATTATCTCTGTTCTTATACAACTTGATGCCAACAAACAAAATGGCCTAAACCAATTTGAAATAGGTCACACCGAATAATTTTGCGTAGAACAATATGGAATGAAATATGGACCACCTCGCTCAATACAATATGCTACACCTTCTTCAAGAGTTTTGGTACCAATAGATATGATCAATGCATTACATGGTAACTACTAGGACTGAACCACAATGAACATGCTCCAAATAGGACCAAACGCAAATAATCATTCCACCATATGTTTTATACTAAAAGGGACCATCACCAACACCGACATAGATAAGGATAAATGTTTGAAGTACATCCTTCAGTGAACACTTCTCCTGATATAGATTGAAACAACAACTACTTATACACCAAATATATCAGTAAACACATCAATCGATACGAAAAATAATCAAATCATAAATTAATCATATCTATGCATCAAATATGTTAAAATCAATGACAACCATTGTTGCCAACATCATGAATAGTATCAACCTCACATTCAAATAATCTCCCCCTTTTTCGTTGATGGAAACATTCATAAATAACAAAGAAAATAATTCACTGTCAAAAGATATCAACATCAAAGTTCTCTGATTTCTTTCCACTTTTCTCCCTTTTTGACAACAATGAAAAAGGGCCAAAACTCCCCCTTACTAACTCACTCTTCTCCCCCTGAGAGGAATCCACCAAGCATTGATCTGGAAAATAATAAGCATGCAATTCCCTGGACCAATGCACACACAAGTGCATTTAGTGAACACTGTGAAGGGGCAAAACACCTAACTTCCCCCTGAGATTCTCAAAAGTATCCTTGCACAAAGATTTTGTAAATTTTTTTGTTATCTTCTTCTTTGTAGGAACATATTCAAGCCTTACTTCCTTCTCCAATACTTTCTCTCTTAATAAATTATACATGATAAATGCATGTTTCATTCTAGAATATCACATTGGATTATTTGAAATGTTAATAGCACTGGTTTATCACACATAATTGAAATTAGTTTATCAAAAGTTATACAGGATATCGTTCAAAGTTTGTTTCATCCATAATACTTGAGTACAACATGAGGATGTTGTAATGTATTCTAATTTAGCAATTGATAATGTTATAGAATCTTGCTTCTTTCTTGACCAACCAACCAACCCAGAGCCAAGAAAGTAAGCTCCACCATTAGTACTTCTCTGGTTATCCAGACAACCGGCGCAATCTTCATTAGTATAAGGTGTCAACATGAAATCTAAACTTTTTGGATACCATAATCAAAAATATTTTGTTCCCTTCAAGTATCTAAAAATCCTATTTAATGTCATAACATGTGACTCTTTTAGTTCTTGCTAAAATCTGGCTACTAAGCATACTCCATACATAATATCTGGTCTAGTAGTAGTCGGGGACAATAATCCTCCAATCATTAATTTATACTTACTTGCATCTACTTTTGGTGAATCATCTTCCTTAGTCAACTTACAGCCAGTAACAATAGGAGTACATACTAGTTTAGATTTCTCCAAACCAAACTTCTTCAACAATTCCTTGACATACTTAGACTGAGAAATGAAAATGCCTTTACTATTTTGATTTACTAGCAATCTAAGAAATAAATTCAACTCACCAACCATGGACTTCTCAAATTCCTTTTGTAAATCTCTTGCACAAGTTATATTTTCCTTTGAAAATGATATCATCAATGTAAACAACAATAATTAGAATCTGATTTAAATAAATATTTTAATATAAATTACTATTTATAAAACCTTTTTGAAATCCTTGTCTAGTCAGATATATGTCCAATCTGTCATACTAGGCTTCCAGTCCCTTCTTCAATCCATATAATTCCTTCTTCAATCTGCACACTACCTTTGGATTCCCTTTTGATCTGAATCCTTCTAGTTGTTCAATGTAAACTTCTTCCTTCATTTCTCAAGAATGCCAACTTGACATCCATCTGATAAAATTTGAAATATTTATATGTTGCAAAAGCTAGAAATATCCAAATTGCCTCCATTCGAGCAATAGAGGCATAAGTATCATCAAAATCAATACCCATGATATGAGTGTAACCCTTTCATGTTAATTTGGTCTTGCTCCTTATTACATTACCATTCTCATCCATCTTGTTCCAAAAAACCCATTTTGTACCAATTACATTTTTATCAGCTAATCTAGGTATGATTCTTCTCTATCTAATCAAGTTCTTCTTTAATTTCTCTTACCCACTTCTGATCATTACATGTTGCTTCTATAGATTTAGGATCAATTTCTTAAAGTAACCACAACAAAGCCTTCTCATGTGCTACTCTACTCCTAGTAACAAATCCTCTATTCTTATCACCAATAACTTGATTCTCAGAATAATTTTTCTATACATACCTCAGTGTCTTAGTTGTATATGTCGGTGCCTGTATTGTCTCTTCCTCTTCTTTCTTGTCTTATTTTTCTTTGTCTTTTAATTAGATTCATACTCAATATGTTTCTCAAGAGTCTTAAAAATCTTCATCAACCTTCACATTCACACTTTCCACAATCTTATTCAGTCTGTTGTTGTAGCATCGGTATACTTTTCTCTTTGTAGAATATCCCAAAAATATACCTTCATGTGCTCTTCTATCAAGTTTTCCAAGATTGTCATCATCTATCCTAATGTAACATCTACTTCCAAAAATATTGAAATATTTCACTATAGGTTCTCTTCCATGCCATGGCTCATATGATGTATTTTCATACTTCCTCTAATACAAAACATTGTTAAGTGTATACACAATTGTATGAATGACTTCTCTCGAGTAAAATTCTAGTAAACTTTCTTCCTTTAACATAGTCCTTGATGTTTCCTGAATTGTCTGATTCATTCTTTCTAGTACACCATATTGTTGTAGTATTACAACCACTTATAAACTTCTTGTTCTAGTAGGACTGCATAGGTCGATGTGCACTAGATCCATTAAACCGGTAG
This sequence comes from Chamaecyparis obtusa, assembly GCA_027943335.1. Lineage (NCBI taxonomy): Eukaryota > Viridiplantae > Streptophyta > Pinopsida > Cupressales > Cupressaceae > Chamaecyparis > Chamaecyparis obtusa. The sequence continues at coordinate 5,732,007 of BSBK01000368.1, read as the reverse complement.
ATGAATAGTCATTTTCTTTGAATGGTTCTCTTCTCTTCTTTCCTTCCTTACATCCCTTACAAATAACATTGTCTGGTCTGCACAATCTAGGTAAGTCTCTTACTGTAAGTGATAAACTTATTCTTACCAAATTGTCAATATTTATGTGGCATATCCTTTGGTGCCAAAGCCAACTATCATTAGTCCAAGATAGTAAACATCTTTTTGTAGATCCTTCAAGATGGTACATGTTCCTTTATGTCCTTTTTCTAACTGCAATCACTGCTCTAGATCTTTTTTGAATCTCACATCCTTCATTCTTGAACACAACATCATAGCCATTCTCACACATTTGACTAACACTCAAAAGATTGTGACACAAACCCTTCATATAATAAACATTTTTAGTGTTATTCTTCCTATCAAAAGTAATAGAGCCTCTACCAACAATATGTGTTTCCTTATCATAACCAAATCTAACAGGACCGCCATCATATTCATCAAGTGGTACAAATTTAAATTTATCTCTAGTCATATATTATGATTAGAACAACCACTATCAATCAACCATTCATTTTTGCTCCTTATAACATACAAAGAAATCTCAACATTATCATAAAATTTTGGGAAAATGTTAGAAATATCAATTCCTGGTTTTTCTACTTCAACATAAAAAAATCAATCTTATGTTTCTGACTCATCATCTGAAATACTAGCATTTTCATTTACATAGTAAGCTTTCTTATTGAACATCTTAAATTTATTCTTAGGACCTTTACCTAGACACCTTGTAGCCAAATGACCAATCTTTCCACATCTAAAACATTTAAGAGGTAACATACCTTTGCATTTTCTGGTACCTTTCTTTAGTTTCCTTGTAAAGTTCACTTCCATCTCATTTGAATCTTTATTACCATCTAAATTTTCCTCTAGCTTTGTTGCTTTAAATATTGTCTCAGATCTGCTATTCTCTTTTCTAAACTTCCTTAATTCAAATGTAGTCAGGCTTCTAAACAATTGTTCTCTAGTAAACTTCTTTGGATCATCTACCTCCTCAATTACTGAGATGTTGTTATTGTAGCTCTCCGATAATGACATGTCAACATCTTCTCCATAACATCTTTATCGGTGATATTTCCTCCTTGATTCTTTACTTCTCTTACTACATGATACTCCTATAGAGTTATTTTATTTTTGTTACTTATGATTAAGTCTTAATGATTGTCAAAGTTATTCGGTAATGAAGGAAAGTCAAGTCAGTAAGAGCAATAAGCCAGTTGGTAAAAGGAAATAAAGAAAAGATAGTTTTTGGTTAAGGAAAATGAAGTTAAGACACCAAGCAAGGAAAACTGAGCACTGAACACTGAGTTGTACCAAGTTATAACAATTACTGAACTGAGAGAAGATGCATGTTATCGAGAGAAGAAAAACATATTACCAAGCATCACAGGCCAACACAGGAAGAATCTACAGATACATTGAATCTAGACACTAAACAAAAAATGGTTTACAAATCTCGAGGAGATTGTCTGATAGAGCATAGGAGATTTTTAAATAATGATTATGTATGATTACATGTTGAGATTCACTAATGAGAATTAAATGTGATATATGCATTAGAGAAGTAACCAATGCTAACACCACTTAAAGAGATGATTCTAGAACATTTCCACCACTTCTAGAATCAAGTATAAATGGATCACAATGTGAAGATCACAGTATGAGAGAGAGAGTGCATGTGAGAAGGAGAAATTGCAGATAGAAAGTGATGAGAAGAGAATCCATAGAGTAACAGAGAAATAAAGAGAAGAGTGTGAATGTGATTCAGAATTGAAGTTACTGAGTACACATTTGTTATTGTGAGTGAAGCACATTATGAGGTAAACAATTATTGAGCATATTGAGTCTAAAAATCATAAGTAGATGCAAGTTTTACAGACATATTTGTGTATTGATTAAGTGTGTAATCAAAGGTGTAAAGTCTATTAATCGAGAAGATCCTAATAGATCTTATTTTGTAAATCCTTTAACAGGGTACACTTCTTAGATTAGAACTATAAACTCCTTTTGAAAGGTAGACATAATTGTTCTTTAGAATCTAAACAAGGTTAATACTCTTAACAAGGTAAGCTATCAGAAATAGCTAACATTATATCTCTAACCGAGCAAAATTTTTACTGTAGTAGTGAAGTTTTGTGGGTGTCATCCCCGCCACAGTTTTTATCTTATAACAAGGATTTATGCGATACCAAAATGAGTGTGTTATGAGTTATATTTCATGTTAATGATTTCTATGTTTTATGTTATGACATGCAAAATTATAAATTTGTTGAATGGTTAAATTTTTTTGATAAAAGTGTTTTGGAGCACTAATTCACCCCTCCCCTTTCAGTACTCACCTTTCCATACTTAATCTAAAAATTGGTATCAGAGCTAAGTCTCTTACTCAAAAGTTTAACCACTTGAGAGGAAAGATTTGAAGAGATGGACAGTTATAGGTATAAAAAAGTTGATTGATAACATGGACATGGAACTAAGGATGGCTAATGAGAAGATTGAGGAATTGAGGAGAAAAATGAAGCATTCACTCAATAAGAGAAAAGAGCAAACACATCAATTGAAAGATACACAAGATCAAGTTGAAGAACTTAAAGAATTGTCAAAGGGAAGTATGTCTGATGAATCTGAAGCTGCAATATCAGAATTGGCTGAGAAGATCAAAAACCTAACTGATCGGGTAAAAGCATTGAAAAGATAACAAAAAACTCAATCGGTAAGGATGTGTGAAGTCCTAGAACAAAAGAGAAAAGTTGAAGATGACAAAAGAATGGTTGGAGATGAGAGAAGGGAAATGAATGCAAGGTCGAATGAAAAAAATGGGGAAATACTGATGTTGACACAAATTCACTAAAACTTGACAAATCAACTAGTCAATGCAAATCAGGAAGTTGCAAGGAAAGTTGGAGAGATTTCTAAAATGAGATTAGAAAATGAACATTTGAAGAATGAACTGAAATATGAAAAGGTTTCTAATAAAGTCTTGAAAAGGAATGAAGAAAAATTGAGGATATTGGATGGACAAATAAGAGGTCAGAGACAACAGAGAGATACTTGTAGACTTGGATTTAGTGCAAACAAAACCACCAAGAAGGGAGAGTCCTCAAAACAAGTAGCAAACTGAGATGTTTCTATCCCACTAAAGACAAAGAAGCCTACTTTCTATCGTTGTGGAAACCAGGTCATACATCTAATGTTTGTAGGAGAAAAAAAGGTAATCCACCAAACATTCATAAGTTTAATGGTTATTGTTATAATTGTAATAAGTATGGTCATAAGGCATTTGAGTGTAGATCAAGAATTGATAACAATACAAGGTAGCCAAGATTCGATGGCTAATGTAATAACTACAAAAAATATGGTCACAAGTCTTAAGAATGAAAGTCACAAAGAAAGAATGAGAAATGGGTTCCTAACCAACAGAATATTGCAAATAATCGATAAGGATCAACTATACCATGGGACTACAATACAAGAATTGCATGTACTACATGTGGGAGATTTGGTCACATTATAGAAAATTACATGTTGATGCATGGAAGGAAAATAGAAGATCATGGAGAAACTCTGGAATGGCTTGTTTTTATTGTCACAAGGTCGGTCACCTTGTCAAAGACTATAGGTACCGAGGAAAATCCCCAACTTAGGAACAACCGAGTGAGACTGCTCAAGTTAATATTAATGAGATAAGAGATCTGATGAATAGAACATGGAGAAGGAAGTCTCAAGATGATGGAACTCAACTTGGAACAATTGATGGCATCACACCCTCTGGATCGGGTCCACCTATCTTCACCTAATCGGTCAAATGTATGTGTAGGTGTTGATACCTAAAATTCTATCTTAAATCGGTTCCTAACATTTGTGCAAAGATCCATATTAGCATTTAAGATGCATTTGGATATATGTTGTGAAGTTGACATTTCATATTTTGATTGGTAAGAGTATATGTTATTTTCTTCCATTCGGTGAAAGGAAAGTGCATTTGGTAATCGGTAAAAAGGGAGCTAGTAAAGAGCATTTAATGCTAAAATTATAGCCATTGGAAACCATAAATGAGGAAAAACTATAAATAGATCTTATGTAATTTTATTTCTACCTTACATTTTCATGAGCATTTGAAGCATTGTGTAGATACGAGACTACCAAGATCATCTAAGCAATCATTCGAGCAAATCTAAACATTGTCTAGCACATTCAAGGTATTTATGATATTTTCCTGAGCTGTGTTAATGCAATCAAGTTGTTATTCTATCGAAACCCTACTAGATAAAATATTGTTTTTATGAATCAATGGCACCCAAAGTATAAAATCCTATTTTTATGGAGAAGATTGACCTAGTCAATCCAACATATAAGATACCACCCACCGTAGCAGTTGAAATTGATAAATTTGGAGCCCTATCTTTGATCCCACCAAGATTCATTCTTATTGAAGACATTTGCACCTTCGTACACTACAAGGTAGAGGATATTTGTCAAGTAGAGATCAATACATCTTACAGGAATATATGCATAAATGGGAATTTAAAAGATGATCATACACATATGGAGACCAAGGTGATGATCTACAACTGATTGAATATCTAGATGAACTGAAGAAACAATGATTAGAGATCACCGAGCTATTGAAGTGATATGTAAGATGATTAAATCAGTCAATATGTTGTCATTGATGTCAACTAGTTTTGACAGTACTTATCATGATAGTTAAAAACATCTGAACATCTGCTGAAGGAAGAAAAGATGAAGAAATGAGATATCTACATAAGGAAAAGATGGATATGACAGATAAGGATAAGGTAAACATTGGGTAACTTATTGATGAGTCTCTGACTTTATATTGTTAACTTGAGCATGTTACATTAATCTATTATGAAGAAGAGATTTGAATTTGAACAAGTCAATGTGGTTGGTAATTGAAGACTTGTGTATACACCGAGACAATGTAGTGTATACCGAGTGACAATAATAACCAAGTTAGTTATCACTGATGCATTTCAGTATTAACCGAGTATGGATGAAAACATTAAATGCTAAGAACAACCAATTGAAATTGATGAGATGGATATTGTTATACTTTTGAGGTAAAGGATGAAGTTAGTTATGAGATCCATGACTAACATAATTCAGTGATGATCTAAATGATGAGATTGAAACATGTTATGGACACATCTGCCGAGGAAGGTTTAAGTGATAAAATCAACGTATGAGATTAAGAGGCAAAATCCGATGGCTGATATGAAAATGGTTTACTTGTCCATTTAAGAGACATGAGTTTCATTATTGAAACATGCCGGACAAATTGATACTGTAGAGATTTTGCGTGAAGAATTTATTCATGCAACCCTGATCAAAATAGTTACAAAAAGAACCAAGTTGCAGACATTACTGAGCGTTAGAGAATTATTTACCGAGTGAAGTAAGTTGAGAAATATTGAGGAAGTGAATTGATTAATGATTAGAGGATTTTATGAGCTTAGCATAGATCTAAATATTTACAATTGAGTTGTATTTGAATCAGATCAGAACTGTATCAATTTAACCATTGATTCAAAAAATCTCTTAACCAAGTGGACCTAATAGTCTTTTATTCTACCCTATGACATTCATTGAATGTAAATTATTATCTTGTTGACCCCATAGTGAATGCTAGTCAAAAGTTAACTATTAGTGATAAATCCTCTAACCAGGTCACGCCTAACAGTGTGCATTATAACCTTTAACATGGTTGGCTCTTTACCGAGCTCACTTCAGAAGAGTGAATTATTTTGGGTTACCGGTCCCAGGCATTTTTTCTCTTAGCAAGGTTTCCACATTAAATCATTGTGTTATGTGTTGTTTATTATGATTTTTTTCTATCATACTTTACATACTACATAATTGATTTAGTCGGTAATCACAGTTTGGATAATTACTCGTATTTGGTAAAGTGAACAAACAGATTGATATTTTATGTTACCGAGCTGCATAAATTATTGAAATTGTTTTGTAAGGTACATCTAGAAGTTTGGGATTGTAGGATAACTGATTTAACTGATTCACCCCCCCCCCCCCCATCTCAGTAATTCTAACAATTGGTATTAGATAAATTGGTTGCTTGGAGGAAGTTTCAACGACTTAAGCAAAAAGATCACAAGATGTATAAAAGGGAAGTGCCTAAGCTGAACAAAGATAACTTCTCTCCACATGGAAAAGCAGGATGAGGCTTCACATATCTGGAATTAGAGAATCTTCTATACCTCTACTAAACAATGGTTACTTACAACTGAATGTTGGACCTTTGACTCTTGATCAGTTGAGAGACAGACATGAACACAATATAACTATGATAGAGATTGTTGTTGCTCTATTTGATGTTGAGTTTGAAGATGTCAAGGATTACACTACAAAAAATAAAATGTGGGACAATCTTGCACCAGTTTATGGTGGTGATGTGAATGTAATGAGAGATAGAGCTAAAAGCTTGAGAGGTAGATTTGATGAAATGAAGATGAAGGAAGGTGAGAACATCACACAATACTCAAACTAAATCAAAGAGGTAGTCAATGCTATGCGAGGAGCATGAGGTATTATTTCTAAAGATATAGTGGTAAGTAAGATACTAAGAACCTTGTTTCCTGTCTATGCAATCAGAATATCTGTTATTCATGAAATGAGGTCCGCACCTAATAGCACTCTTACTCTTGATAATCTGATTGGAAAGTTAACTACTTTTGAGCTGAATATTTTTGACAATAGTGTTGTACTGAGTGTTGAGTCTACTTTTATGTCATCTCTTAAGATTGGTAAATCTAGCAGTAAGCATAGTATAAGAAATTAAACTGACACTGACACCAAAGATGATCTTGATGAGCTTGAAGCACTTATGAACCTGTATCATCAGAAAATGGAAGCACTTCCATTTAGGACTAGTTTAACCCTCTGAGTAAGTGGTGTAGGGTCATGTCAAATGCCTTGAATGGGTCCTTGATTGGGATCTAGATTTTTCCCCCTATTCTACTTGTCTGTTCCCCTTTTTCTAGCCTATTTATGGCACCTGATCCTAAGGATTTGAGATTCTTGACCTTAGGGTCAAGGTCAACCTTGACCCTGACCTTGGGTCTAGATTTTAAGTCCTGAAAGTTTCCAGATGTCAGGCTTCAGAAAGTTTATTTTCCCACTTCTGGGTTGGCTGTTTCGGGCTTCGAAAGGGTAAACTCTTAAATGATATTTAAATTAGGTCCACTTCCAAGAGTAAAGGCTTAAATTGGAATTTAATTCTCTTATATCAGCCTCTCTAGAAGTTTGTGCCCTAAACTTGTATAAAATGAAGCCTCCCTCTCTCATTTTCTCCATCACGATATCTCATCTTTTCATAATCTCTCAAGAAAGCGAAATCAAGAAAGGAAAAAAGAGAAAGAAAGCATTCAAGCATTCAAGATCCAATTCATCAAGGAGATCTATTGATAGCCATTGAAGGATTCAATCTCTATGGAGACCCTTTGTTGAAGATTTCTCCATCCATTTCCATTCAAGCTTCTTCCTATTCCAAGATACATTCAAGATTGGTGTTGAAGATATAATGCAATTGATTTGAGACATCCTACATACAATTATATATTCATTTGGAGAATCCATACTTATGGATTCAAGGATTTGAATCCTCCATAAGGGTTTCAACATAAGCAAGGTGAATTGTTCCATTTACTTTGTTTATTGCTGCAATTTCAATTACATTTTAAGGTTAATTCCAAAACCAGGGTTTGACCAAGGAAAACCTCTCATCCAACAAAAAAAACCCTTTTTCTTATAGGTACAAGTGTGGGATAGTGAATTATAGTTTAGATCTGAATACCCTTTTCAGCAAACTTTCAGGATCCGTGAACAAAATTTTTGTTGGAGCAGTGCAGGTCAAGGTCAACATAAAGGGGTAAGATTGTGCCCCGAGGTAAAATCTTACCCCTTTTTTGGGTCAAGGTTGACCTTGCTCAGAAAAGAAGAAGGTTTCTGAGTTTTCTCTATTTCTATGTTTCTAGGCCAGATTCAATTGAAGAAATTCCCAAAACTGAGTATAGACACCCGAAAATAGCATTTTCAAGATTTGTCATATTTTGAGGTTAGTATTGGTCTTCAATTCAATCAAGATTTCAATACACACTTTCTATAACGGAATATAAGGTTTTCTCCTTTCTTCATATTCTCTATCGAATGATTCATTTGTGCATTAATCATTTCCTTGTGGTTAATCAAGTTGGATCTTTCCTTTGGGAATTTGGGTTAAGAAGAAGATCTTACATTCCCCCATCCACACACTCATATCATTTATTCAATACCTTATTAATCACACATTCCATATATTACATTTTGGTGAACATGTGATAGACAACTCTTTCTTTTATGGTGTTAGATCTTGCATGTATTAGATTTCTTTTATGTGTTTGCATTTCATATAAAGCAAAAATACAAAAAAAAATTATTTGTTCATGCTTTGTATTTTCCTAGTTTAGTTCATTTTCATTTCATTGGTATATGAGATTTACTACCTCTAGTCCTACTTATAATATTTTGGTTAGAAGAAGTCGTAGACTTATGGGTGCCTTTGATCCTGAGTTTTCCTCTCCTTTCCTTAGGATCCTAGATGACAATTTGATTATTAATGATTCCAATCCTACTATGGAGCATAACTCTTCTCACTCATCTCATGATGAGGATGATGCTTTAAGAGTTCCTCCTAAACAAGGCCAAAAAATTTCAAATGAACTTCATAAAATGAAAAATTGGCTTAGTCAAGAAAACCATAATCAAGATTTTATTCAAGTTATAGATTATCTTAAGAAGGTTCTTCATGATAGTGATCAAGGTGTTAATCTCTTGTGTGATATTACTCATCTTGTGCATTCAAATTTTAAAATTTTAGCTCAAGAATCTCAAGATTTAGGATTCACTCCTCCTATCACTAGTGTGGAACCATCTTCCATTCATTTACCTTGTATTCCTACTTATACTCCTCCTTTAGTGACTATGATAGTTCCCTCTCTTCTTATGATTGTTCCTCTTGTGTCTCTTCCTACTTCACAACCTTCTTATCATAATGTTCCTTTTACCAATTCCAATCCTCTTCCAACTATGGTTCCAAGTGTTCCACTAGTTATGTCTTCCATTCCTACTGCTTCATACACTTTACCTAGTGTTTCTAATATGTCTATGCCTCCTATTTCTTCTAATGATTCCACAATCATTAGTTTGGCTCAAACTGTGTCCTCTTTACAACAACAACTTGCATCCTTGACTCAATCCAAGTTTAGTATTCCTACATTAGACGTGGGCAGTCCTTTATCCCTAGACATTAATTGTGCTCATGTTCCTCAGCAAGCTGATATGCCTCATCTTGAGAATTACAATGGTAAGGGAGACCATGTTACTCATGTTAAAATAGTTCAAATCCTTTCTAGTGACTATTCTCATGACCGTAGGAATTTAGCCAATTTGTTTACTAAAACTTTTCATGATAAGGCCTTACAATGGTATTGTTCCTTGCCTCCATCTATTGATTCCTTTCCAAAACTTGATAATGCCTTTATTCAACAATTTAAAAATAACATTGGTCCACAAGTGTCCTTAACTGATTTGATGCATTGTAAACAAAATACTAAAGAAAAATTGACTGAATTCATTGGTAGATTTAAGCATTTGCATGCTTAGATATCTTATCATGTTCCTGATATTGATATTCAACGTATGTTTATTTCAAATTTACAAAAAGATATTAGAGATAAGATTCTGCTTACTGAATTTACCTCTTTTCAACAACTTTGTGCAGCGCTTCATCATTATCAATTACAAGTGAGTCAATTTGAGAGCAACACTCCAATGGCTCCTATTCCATTTGATAAGAGTGATGTTGCTCCTAATCCAAACAAGTTTTAAAAACTTAACAACTATGTCAAGATAAATAAACAAGCGAATGCAGTTGTTGATCAAGTTGTTGTTGCATCCCACAATGCCACTTCTGTATCCACTTTTTTTCATCCCATACATTTACTCCTCTTTCTGAATCTTTACATTTTATTATGAATAAGTTGTTAACTACTAATATGATTACTTTACCTCCTATTTGACCTCTTTTACCTACTACGGTGGCATCCAAATCCTTTGATTCCAAAGCCTTTTGTCAATACCATCGTGATAATGGCCATGATACTGAAAAGTGTTATTCTTTAAAACATGAGGTTCAAGACTTAATCGATTCTAATGCTTTATCTGTTGATACTTTTGATGGTAGTGGGAACAAATCTATCTCTCCTCCTAATCAAAATCTCCAAATCTATATGAATCCTTTACCTACACATGATACTAATACCACTGTTCAGTCATATTCGGTGGATATTATTTATGATTCAAAGATGTATGATCTTAATCACATTGTTAACCATGTGAAACATGTTGTTTTGTCTCAATCTCCACCTCAGCCTCATTCTCAACCTCAACCTCAAGTTCCACCTCAACCTAAGCCTAAACTAAAACCTCAACCTAAACCTTGAAAACAACCTAAGAATAAAAGACCTAGGGAACTCTTGATTACTTTTGATGATTCTGAGACTATTAAACCTCCTGATAGTCCTCTCTACATTTATGTTAGGATTTCGAAGATACCTACGCATGGTTGTCTCATTGATCCTACATCCTTAGTCAATGTTATTAATGAAGAAAATATTTTTATGAAAAACTTGCAACGTGATTCTTATGATACATCGGATGTGTGGATTCAAACTTGTAATGGTTTTCTTTATCCATCATTTGGTTCTATTAACTTGCTTGTGGAACTTTGTGGTAAAATTGTGGACACCACCTCCATTGTTGTTCCTACTTCTGATCAATTTCAAGTTAAGTTAGGTTTTCCTTGGTTGAATTCCATGCATGTCATTGCTTCTCCTATCCATAAGTGTCTTAAATTAATTCATGATGAAGAAGTGAAGATGATTAATCATAGTTTATATCAACCTTCTAGGCCCATAGATTGTCTACACTTGACTTCTTTTGGCCTTCATTACTTAATTCATGTCCTTCTTGATCTGATAACCTTTTTCACTCATATCAAGCCTATAAGCATTGCAAGATTCTTGAGTTAAGCATGCCTCAGATGGATCTTAACCGTGGTCTTTTTCCTACACCTTCCATACCTCCTCTATCATGGCTTCTAGTTCTATTAATAAAGCTCCTAGTGTTTCTTTTCAGCCTACTAAGAATCCTACTATTCCTCCTATAGAACCTGTGAAGGAACCAATAGTTGTCCCTCCTAGTTCTCAACATATTTCGAACAAGACAAAACGTAACCGATCTGATAATGAATGTTGTAATAAGCATCAAGCTCAAGCTAAGGCTCATGCCTATGTTCTTCAAATTTATTTACCTTCTCTCGATTAGCCTATGCATGATGTATTAGAAGAAGTTAATGATAATAATGATGTTAAGATGAATGATTATGATTCTATTCGTATCTTAGATTATATTTCGATTAATCTTGATGAAGAAGATACTGTTGATGATACTAATGATGTTAATGATGAATATGAGACTATTGACATCGATATTGATTTACCTAATATGCTCTCATCATAATTGATAATTACACCTAGTATCGAACATTATAATTCTCAAGAGGATCCTTGTTTGGAGCTGGCTATTATTCCTACTATGTTGGATATAGTCCTCTTGTGAGTTTCCCACCTTCCCTAAATGATATAGATTGAGATGGGGAGAGTAGGCGACATGCTTGATTGGCTTGTACTCCGTGGTAGCCTTTTGTGTGTTTTTTCCTATTGTATTGTGCTTCTCCCATGATGTATTTGCTAAATATTTGTTAGATTATTTTATACGACCCTTGTTACCTTACTGGTGCAAGGTGATAAAGGAATCAAACCCATTTTACAATTCCTCTATATGTATCTCTATTCTTCTATATGTTGTTTTCATTTTACATTGTACCTGTGCTATTGTTCATAAATGTTTCCTTGTGTAGTCCGCTTGGATTGTGACTTGGTAGCACTGATTCTTTTTTGTCTCCATGTTGTGGTCCAAATCGACTCTTCTTCATAACTCTTGCATTTTCTTTCCTCCATTGTGATTGTAGTTCTACTTTCTTTGGAGAATGATGTTAATTCATTTGTAATAATATATATATATATATATATATATATATATATATTATCTTATGATCATACTGACCCCATGGTAGGTAGATCCCTTATGTGTTCTCTGTATGTTTATGTGGTATTTCCCTTGATTTGTCTTCGCCTGGGGGCATCTCGAAGTGGAATCATAATTAGTGGAGTTGTTTATGTTTCTGTTAAAGCCATTGCTCTTGTTAAAGTGTTAGCAATGACTTTAATGTGGGGGCATACACTCTGCTCACTTTTTGCACACATGCACTTTCAATATATATACTTTTCAAAGCACTTCTCTCCCTTTATGGATTAGTCACTAATCCTTAAAGCATGGATTTTTATCTTATAGGATCTCTTGATCCCTCCAATTTCAAATATCAATATTTTGATCCCTTAAGGTCAGAGATGTCCTTATGACTAGATCTCTTTTGTTTTTGGATTTTCTCTTTTGGAATAAGAATATTCCTAAGGGTAAATATTTGATGGGTTTACTAGTGAGTAGCCACATTCACTAGGTGGTTCAATTCCATCTTTCCAGTTGTGCTATTTCCTTGTGTGGTTCACAATGGGACATAAGTTCTCATTTGGTGAAGCAATCACACCCTCTTCTTTCTCTTTTCTAGAGATGTATCTCTTATTGCAGTCTTGGAGTTGACAAAGACTTGAGTCCCTAAGGGCTTGAGGATTCCTTTGTCCCTTTGATTTCAATAAGATTATCTTTTTCATTGTGATCTCCTTTACCAAGAGTTTGCATCGAGTCCATACTCTTGCTAAAGTGGGGGCTAAATGTATCATTGTAAAATGGAAGAATTTCAATTTAGGACTGGTCTATCCCTCTGAGTAAGTGGTCTAGGGTCTGTCAAATGCCTTGAATGGGTCTTTGACTGGGATCTAGATTTTTCTCGTGTTCTGCTTCTCTTTTCCCCTTTTTCCAACCTATTTATGGCACCTAATCCTGAGGATTTGAGATTCTTGATCTCAAGGTCAAGGTCGACCTTCTCGGCCAAGGTTGACCTCGACCCTGACTTAGGTCAAGGTCGACCTTAATCCTAAACTAGGTCAGAGTCGACCTTGACCCTGACCCTAGGTCCAGATTTCAAGTCCCCAAAGTTTACAGATGTCGGGCTTTAGAAAGTTTATTTTCTTGCTTTTGAGTCGACTGTTTCGGGCTTCAAAATGGTAAACTCTTAAATGATATTTAAATTAGGTCCACTTCCAAGAGTAAAGGCTTAAATTTGAATTTAATTCTCCTATGTTGGCCTCTCTAGAAGTTTGTGCCCTAAACTTGTATAAAGGGAAGCCTCCATCTCTCATTTTCTCCATCATGATAGCTCATCTTTTCATAATCTCTCAAGCAAGAGAAATCAAGCAAGAAAGAAGGAGAAAGAAAGAATTTAAGTATTCATTCATCCTCAAGAATTCAAGATCCAATTCATCAAGGAGATCCATTAATAGCCATTGAATGATTCAATCTCTATGGAGCCCCTTTGTTGAAGATTTCTCCATCCATTTCCATTCAAGCTTCTTCCTATCCCAAAATCCATTCAAGATTGGTGTTGAAGATCTAATACAATTTATTTGAGACATCCTACATACAATTCTATATTCATTTGGAGCATCCATACTTGTGGATTCAAGGATACGAATCCTCCACAAGGGTTTCAACATAAGCAAGGTGAATTGTTCCATTTACTTATTTTATTGCTGCAATTTCAATTACATTTCAAGGTTAATTCCAAAACCGAGGTTTGACCAAGGAAAACCCCTCAAAAACCCTTTTTCTTCCAGGTACATGTGTGGGACATCAAATTACAATGCAAATCTGAATACCCTTTACGGTGAGCTTTCAGGATCCACGAATAGAATTTCCATCGCAGCAGTGCAGGTCAAGGTCGACATAAAGGGGCAAGATCTTACCCCTGTTTTGGGTCAAGGTTGACCTTGTTCAAAAAAGTAGAAGGTTTTTGGGTTTTCTCTATTTCTGTGTTTCTAGGCCAGATCTAGTTGCAAAAATTATTGAAACTGAGTACAGACACCCAAAAATAGCATTTTCCAAATTTGTCACATTTTGAGGTTAGTATTTATCTTCAATTCAATCAAGATTTCAATACATACTTTCTATAATAGAATATAAGGTTTTCTCATTTCTTCATATTCTTCATCGATTGATTCATTTGTGCATTAATCATTTCCTTGTGGTTAATCAATTTGGATCTTTCCTTTGGGAATTTGAGTTAAGAAGAAGATCTTACATTCCCCCATCTACACACTCATATCATTTATTCAATACCTTATTAATCACACATTTCATATATTATAGGCCCGAAGACTACAAAAAGGAAAAGGAAGGTATAAGGGAAAGTTACCTTTAGTTTGTTTTAACTGTAAAGAGATTGGCCATATTGCTGCTAGATGTCCTAATAGGAAAGAGGAAGACAAATCAAATGACTAATCTGGTGATGGAAAGTTTGGCAGAATAAATAGCAGAAGAAACTGACACTATGACAGAAAGGACAATAGAAACAACCAAGATTATAAAGACCAAAGGCAAAAAGGCATGTTACCTTGTTGAAGAAAATAAAGATGACATCGACACTAATGATGAAATTGAAGTGTTATTTGTTGCAATAAAAGATGATTCAGAAGAAGAGGAAAGGTATGTAGAAACAACCCTTATTTCAAAAGTTAGTAAGAATGATACTTGGATCGTTGATAGTGGTTGTACACATCACATGACTGGTGATGAAGATAAGTTTGAACATCTTGAGCATTATAATGGAGGATCAGTAAAAATGGGAAATGATACACCTTGTCAAGTGAAAGGAAAAGGGTCTATCTTATTGAATGATAGAATTAGATGTGATAATGCATACTGGGTAAAAGGACTTAACTACAATTTGTTGAGTGTGGTATAGCTGAATAACTCAGGTCATCGAGTTGCATTTGAAAGAAAGAAGGTGAAAGTACATGATGAAAATGGAAAGCTTGTCAGTACTGGAGGACAATCAAAAGGTAATTTATTCTATCTTGACAATGTTGGAACTTCTTGTTTACTGGTGAAGAATGAAGATGTATGGTTATGGCATAAAAGGATATGTCATGTAAAATTTGTTAAGATCAGTAAAAAGAGAAAAGTTAGAGGATTACCGAGTTTAACCAAACCTGATCATGTTATGTGTAATCAATGTCAGAAAGGAAAGATGACCAAATCTAGTTTTAAAAGTAAAAACTATTCTTTTAAAGGTATTTTAGAGTTGGTACACACCAACTTATGTAGTTTTATGAGAACTGAAAGCTACTATGGTGACAAATATTTTATTTTATTTGTTGATGACTACTCTAGGATGATGATAGTCATGTTATTAAAAAAAAAATCTAAGGCATTCAAATTGTTTAAATGGTATAAGGCTAAAGTTGAAAAAGAAACCAATAAAGAATTGAAATGTTTAAGATTTGATAAAGGTGGTTAGTTTATTTCTGATGAATTCACTAATTTTTGTAATGATCATAGATTCAAAAGATAGGTTTTTGCACCTAGGACACTGCAGTAGAATGAGATTGCTAAAAGGAGGAACCGATCTATTGTTTATTGTGCCAGAACATTGATGATTGAGAAAAATGTTGCACAAATGTATTGGAGAGAAGTAGTTAGCACTGCAGTATACACCTTGAATTAATTTCAACTGAAGAAAGACACAAAAAAGACACCTTATGAGTTATGGTTTGGCTATACACCGAATGTAAGTTATTTTAGAATCTTTGGAAGTAGGTGTTATATTCTGAAAGATGATAGGAATGGAAAATTTGAATCTAAAGGTGACAAGGGAATATTTCTAGGATATTCTACTAAGAGTAAAGCTTATAAATGTTTGAACAAGACCACAAATAAAATGATAGAAAGTGCAAATATAAAATTTGATGAGTTTGTTGAAAATAATGATGAAGAAAGCATGAAGGAATTAGAAGACTATGGTAGGTTTACATATGTTGAAGATCCAGGTTATCTGTCAAAGTCACGGGCTGTCTACTGAGCATCAGGAAAAAGCTATCGAGAATCAAAAAATGCAAACTGAGAACCAGGAAGAAGATATCGAGCAAGAAAATGAACCTGAACTGAATGAAGAGAAAAGAAGAGAACAACTACTAGCAAGCTTTGTTAGAAGACACCGTCTGTAGAATCAAATAATTAGTGATAAGAAAGATGGCATGTTGACCTAAAGTAAGTTAAGACAAAACACATGCTTAGTTTGTGAATTTGAGCCTAAGAATGTTAGAGGTGCACTTGAAAATGAAGAATGGATAAAGGCTATGAATGAGGAAATCGAACAAATTGAGAAAAATAAGACATGGACATTGGTACCGAGACCAAAAGATAAAAATGTGATTGGTACCAAGTGGATTTTTAGAAACAAGTTAAATGAAAATGGTGAGGTCACTAGGAATAAGTTAAGACTTGTATGCAAGGCATATGCACAAGAAGAAGGTATAGATTATGGTGAAGCCTTTGCACCCATTTATAGACTTGAAGGAGTCCATATAATACTTGTGTATGTTGCACATAAGGGGTTAAAAGTATATCAAATGGATGTGAAATCATCTTTTCTGAATGGAATTCTTGAAGAGGAGGTCTACATAGAAAAATTGGAAGGCTTTGTTGATCCAAATCAGAAAAACATGGTATGTAGACTGCACAAATCTTTGTATGGACTGAAGCAAGCACCGAGAGCATGGTATGAAAGACTACATGCTTATCTTATTAGTATTGGATTTGTAAGGACTAGTGAAAATAGTAATTTGTACATGAAAGGAGAATCTGATGATAATATTTTGATTGCTAAAATATTTGTTGATGATATAATCTTTGGTGGACATGATCTGATTTGCAAATCTTTTGTTGATGAAATGAGAAAGGAATTTGAAATGTTAATTTTTGGAGAGATTAAATTCTTTCTAGGTTTGCAAATTATACAACAAAATGATGGGATTTTCATCACTCAATCAAAATACATTAAAGAAGTGTTAAAGACTTTTGGCATGGAAGATTCAAAACCGGTAGGAACACCGATGGTAACTAGATGTAAGTTGACAAAGGATGATGAATCTATAGAGGTAAATCAGACATTGTATAGGTCAATGATTGGAAAACTGATGTATGTGGTACATAGTAGGCCTGATATAACACATGCAATTGGGATTGTGGAAAGATTTTCTACTAGTCATAAAGAATCACATATAGCTGCAATAAAGAGGATTTCTAAGGTACTTGAAGAAGACTGAAGACTATGGTTTATGGTACTCTAAGGAAGGAAAATTTAAACTCCAAGTTTACAATGATGCAGATTGGGCTAGAAACATTAATGACCAAAAGAGCACAACTGGTGGAGCATTCTTCTTAGGAGAAAGGCTTGTGACATGGATAAATAAGAAACATGCATGCATTTCTCAGTCTACTACTGAAGAAGAGTATGTTGTTGCTACTGCAAATTGTTCAAATATTGCTTGGATAAAATAGTTGTTGGAAGGAATGAATGAGGTAATCAATAACTCAGTGATTATATATTGTGACAAAAATAGTGCTATAAATATTTCCAAAAATCCTATGATGCATTAAAAAACAAAGCATATATCTATTAAGTATCACTACTTAAGGGAACAAGTTGAAGAGAAGCAAGTGAAACTAGAATTTTTAACATCTCAAGAACAACTTGTTGATATTTTTACCAAACCCTTACGGAAGGACACATTTGAATATTTGAGGACTAGACTAGGGGTCCATCCCCTATCTATTAGTCACTAAGGTGATCAAGAGGTTGCATCAACCTATACTTTATCAGAAAATCATTCATGTTGATGCACATAGCTCACACTTTAGTTTTTCTAAGGTTGTGAAAGATTGAAGATTGTAGAAGTTGGAATAGGAATTTGTTTATCAGTACATGAATGTACTTAATCTGGACCAAATAACAGAGAATTACTTGGCTGCTAAAGAGCTATTTATTTTCTTTGGTATTGTTGTCAAAGGGAGAGATATTGTATATGAAAAAAAATCAGTTAGTGAGAACAAAACAAGAGAGAGACTTCATATTGGAATATCTGTTGCTAAGAACATATATGGGAGAAAGAATCTGAGAACTGAAAGGATCAAATCCATAGGGAGAGTCTGCATGGAATGCTATTTTGTTTTGTAGTGATTAAACATATTAAATATCAAGCTAAGGAGAGCTTACCGAGCTACAAGATTTACTTACATAGTTTTAGAATACATGTTTTGGTATGTGTATGGCATATTTTCATATTGCTTGTGTTGCCATCAATGCCAAAGGGAGAGATTGATGATCTAAAACTAATTGAATATCTAGATGAATTGAAGGAATAGTGATTAGAGATCACCAAGCTACTGAAGTGATATGTAAGATGATTAAATCAATCAATATATTGTCATTGATGTCAACTAGTTTTGACAGTACTTATCATGATATTTACAAATATTTGAACATCTGTTGAAGGAAGAAAAGATGAAGAAATGAGATATATACATAAGGAAAAGATGGATATGATAGATAAGGATAAGGTAAATATTGGGTAACTTATTGATGAGTCTATGAATTTATATTGTTGATTTGAGCATGTTACATTAATCTATTATGAAGAAAAGATTTGAATTAGAACAAGTCAATGTGGTCGGTAATTGAAGACTTATGTATATAATGAGCCAGTATAGTGTATACTGAGTGACAGTAATAACTGAGTTAGTTATCACTCACGCATTTCAGTATTAACCGAGTATGGATGAAAACATTAAATGCTAAGAATAGTCGACTGAAATTGAAGATCTGGATATTGTTATGATTTCAAGGTAAAGGATGAAGTTAGTTATGAGATCCAAGACTGACATAATTCAGAGATGATCTAAAGGATGAGATTGAAATGTGCTATGGACACATCTGCCAAGGAAGGTTTAAGCAACAAAATGGATGAAGGAGATTAAGAGGCAAAATCTGATGGCTGATATGAAAATAGTTTACTGGTCTATTTAAGAGACATGAGTTTCATCATTGAAACATGCCGGACAAATTGATACTGCAAAGATTTTGCGTGAAGACTTGATTCATGCATTCCTGATCAAACTGGTTACATAAAGAACCGAGCTACAGACATTACCGAGTGTTAGTTAATTATTCACTGATTGAAGTAAGTTGAGAAATATTGAGGAAGTGAATTGATTAATGATCAGAGGATTTTATGAGCTTAGCATAGATCTGAATATTTGCAATTGAGTTGTATTTGAATCAAATTAGAACTATATTAATTTAACCATTGATTCATAAAATCTCTTAATCGAGTGGACCTAACAGTCTTTTATTCTACCCTATGACATTCGTTGAATGTAAATTGTTATCTTGTTGACCTCATAGTGAATGCTGGTAAAAAGTTAATTGTTAGTGATAAATCCTCTAATTAGGTCACACCTAACAGTGTGCATTATAAGCTTTAACAGGGTTGGCTTTTTACCGTGATCACTTCAGAAGAGTGAATTATTTTGGGTTACCGGTCCTAGGTGGTTTTTCCCTTAGTAGGGTTTCCACGTTAAATCATTGTGTTATGTATTGTTTGTTATGATTGTTTTGCTATCATACTTTACATACTGCATAATTGATTTAGTCGATAATCACAGTTTGGATAATTACTGGTATTCGGTAAAATGAATAGACGGATTGATATTTTATGTTACTGAGCTACATAAATTGTTGAAATTGTTTTTTAAGGTACATCTGGAAGTTTGGGATTGTAGGATAACTGATTTAACTGATTCACCCCCCCTCTTAGTTATTCTAACACAAGGGTTTGGTTCATGTTGTGTATGTACCAATTTTTTTCAAGAAGGAATGGATGAGGATTGTTCTAAGCCAAGTACATGATTAGTTTATGTGGCTTGATGTGCCTGTGAAGATCACAAAAGATTTACTACATATAGTCATAGGATATCTAATCGGTGATAGATCTAGAGCCTACAAGAAAACATATAAGAATAAATTGTGTGAGCTTCAAGCTAAATGGGATGATAGAGGTTTGAAATTGTCTACTATTGATGATCTGGAGTTGAGATTCACATGCAACATACACTAGTAGAATTTGGGCAATAAATGACCAGGTGACTAAAACTTTTAGTCATGTGACTAAAAATTTTAGTCACGTGACTAAAACTGATCATGTTCTACCATTTTTTTAGTCATGTGACTAAAGATTTTAGTCACGCGACTAAAAATGATCATGTTCTACAAATATAAATGACTAATTTGGTTATCGGGTAAAATCACAACTAAAATGACTAAATAATTAGTTACCCTAATAAAAATGACAAAATGAATGATTAATACTCCTTTACACATTAACATTTGATTATATCATATACTTAATTTCTTAGAAGTTGCATTTCACCAATAATGTGTGTTCGCTAATAGACTTATTGTGCGAACATTATTCCAACCACTATTGGCTAGACAAATAATTGGCCAGACAAATAAAACTGACTAAATAAATGACCATTACTGCTCTATTCTTTTTTCTTTCAAATTTGATCATAATCCATATAGTTGAAGCCGTCTTCATTGCACCCCTACCTAAGCGGGCCATTTGGTTGCCTCAGTGGCTTGGTGAAAAAAACATACCAATCAACACCCCACTTTGCTACATCAATTTCTCTATGTGGAGAAAAGGATACACCATCTTCAATCACTCTGGTTTTGTTGGATCCTACCGCCTCCCTAACAATTTCCATTATTTTTCTAGGTCCAAGATTTCTCCCAAAATGTTGGAAACATATGCAACTGCTAGGATTCTAGTACTAGTGGATAAGACCTTACTAAGAGATTCCCTATGATAACATTCAAAATGCAAGAGTTTAGTTTCACAAAGATTTTTTTTGTAAATATGAAATCAAGAATTTCTTTAAGAAAAATTAATATTTCAAAGTTAATTAACTTAATTCTCTTTGCATTCTAATTAACTTTCAATTCAAGAATTGGTGTGTGATATAGGTTATACATTACTTAAGTTATTATATTAATTATCTTAAATAAAAAATAAAAACTATTTGCAATGTCTTAAATTAAAAATTAAGACAAAAAAAAACATGCAATGTTCAATTGAAAAACATAGAACATGTAGTTTGGATTAGGTGGAAAGGGAAGAGGTGGGAAGTAAATTTTTTGGAAGGAAAGGGGATTTCAGATTAAAAATTCGTCAACATTTTTAGTTTGTCTTCATGGTGTTAGCTCCTGAATGTATTTTTCTTTCACTACATCTGCGACTCAATATGGATATGCTAGGGTTGTTGTTGGCTCTGGAATAAGATCTCTAATGAAGGAAGGGTTGTAATGAAACTACTTCTCGTGCTCTTAATTTTTCATGTGCTTCTTTCTTTCTATCTTTTGGATTTCTAAACAAGGATTTGTGTTGCTGCACAACTTGCTCACCATTTTCTAGCTTCGTGTAGGTATTATTTTATGGGCCCTTTGTATTTTCCATATCCAACTCTTGGAAGAGCTGAAAATGAGCTATTTTTAAGTCCATACATGTTCATGGAGACTAAAAAGTTTAAATGAAAGGATACATCACCTTTGTTTCTTTATTCGAATATTGATGTGTTAACCAATGTAATTTTTTCTTGTTTACTCATCAAAAAACTAATTTTGTGATTGTAAGGTTTTGCTTCTATAAGCTTTTATAGTTCTAGATTTATCAAATCTATGAGCCATTTTGAGAAAGATATCTATTAGCACATCTCCATATAAATTCCTAAGGGGAAATTGTTGGGTTCACAAAAAATATGTTGAGTACACAATGGATAATTTTTTTGACCTATCATTCTAGATGATCAACATGATAAGTCTAATAGTCATTTTCTTTAATCTTTTGGATAAATATCCCTTTGAACATCTTACCTTCTTTATTTTGATTGTCTTCTTGACCTTCATTTTTTGTGGAACAAAATATTTACCTTTATTCCATCTATTATCACCAAATCCATGGCTTGGCTAGAATATGATTAACCCTCCTTGCCTTGAGGATTGAACCAAAGTGAAAAGTATTTTTCTTTATCCTGTGAAATGGACCAAGTTTGATAGGAAGAGGTTATAGAGTCTTGTCTTCCAGGTTGATCCTATCTAATTGTTTTAAATTCTAGTATCCACTTTTAAACATTCCAAGAGGGTTCAATTTTAGCATCTTGGGTGGGATCTGTGGATAATGCTTTGGTACTAAATGGTTTACTCTAGCTAAATTTAAAATGTCATACATTGATACATATGTAACCAAAACTATTAGAAATCTCAAAATTTGAAACATAACATTCAAATTCATAGATGTTATTAGGTAATGTTATAATTTCTACTTTTTTTTTGTATGTATCATGGTAGCATAGTTCATGCTCTACAAGTGAAAAATAGAGATACCATATAGAGAATTTGACTTAGTCATAAATTTCATTATAAGTAAATTTTTTCTTCAGTTGAACACTTAAAAATTAAAATTTCAAGTTGTAAAAATAAGCTAAAGCATATACAATATGAAAAATAAAAATTGAGTGTTCACCCACCGGGTCACTTTTTGCTAAGATTTAGATTAAGGTAAGTTATAGAAAGGATACAAGGTATCATGAGTAGGTAAATTAGAAGTGGTGATTTCTAATTGATTTGGTGATATCTTCAAGCTGCCTTGAAAACTCTTTTTATCAATAGGTTTTTACTATTTTAGTAACTCAAAATCAAATTGATGCGTATATATTATTGTAAGGGATGTGTATATATTATTGTAAGGGAATCATGTGCAAGGAAGCCTCATAAAGCCAAATTAAAGTGTATTTGTGTTACTTACTTTTATCCTTCCTCCCTTATATTTGAAGCTATAACAATTATATGATATGCTCATTGAAGAAGATGGATTTTGATTAAGTATAAATCATACCTTTGTATTTATCCATATTTAAGGCTTTATATACTAATTAATATTCTACATTACAAGAATAATATTTGTGATGTCTTTTGTAACAAAATTTTTGAAACTTTTTCTTCCATTCATATGATTTGTGATATTTTCAAGTAAACTCTTTATGTTTTAGAACAAGTAGCTTTAATCATGTCTTTTTTGGTTTAGTGTTTATATCTATATATGTATATCTGTTGAGTTTCAGTTGAGAGAATAAGGTTACTCATTACACATTGATAAGCATAACATTAGACATAAATTTAATTTATAATTGACATTTGATAGTTGTTATTGTATTGATTATATAGGGAGAAGAAGTCTCAGTAAAAGAGTTGGACTACATATTGATTCTTCTTACAGGGAAGAAGAAAAATATGGAACAAGAGGATGCTAAAATAAATATGGAGATACTATTGAATTTTTGCAATGCATGGAGAAACATAAACATGATTTCAATGAGGTACAATATCTTGTGTAGGATGCTATCAAATATTATAATTTCTTTCCTTCTACTTGTCCCAACTTCATTGGACTATGCACTTGATGTTTTATGACTTTTGATTGGCATAAAACAATATCAATAAGGGAGCATTATGATAGTTTGCATGTGAGGTACTTAATATAAATTTTATGAAATCCATGCGTGCATGTTGATGGAAAAGAATCTCAATACAATAGCATGATTTCAACATTGCATGTCACTATTTGGTGGCATTCTTTCATTGTCATTTACTGCATCATAACATTGCCTTTTCACTATTTTAGCATGTGACTATTTCTATTGTCTATCTTACAACACTCAATCACGCATCTTTGTCATGTGGTCCCTATTCTTAGACACTGTCTTATCATGGATTTCTATTACTTCACTCATCACTATTAAAACAATCATCTTTTCCCTTTTCATGTCAATTGCCTTGATGTTACCTTTTATAATAGTGCCTTATATATTGAAAAGATAAAACCTCCCTCAAAAATCATTGTTATTTTCATCCAAAGGCCACTGTCATTTCCTAGAATAGAATAGCGAGTCTCTTAATATTGATATGTGTTTTATGTTCTCTTTTATCCTTTCATATGAAATCATTGTCTTGATGCATCTATTAACACTACTTTGCTATTATCAAACACACAAGTGTTCTTCTCATTATATCATAGAAAAAATATCATATGAAACAACTAAATGATTTCCTTATGAAGAAAAAAATCCCCTATCTAAAAGCTCTCACACATCTACTCCTCATGTCTTATATTTTCTTGTAGATTATGCTTTAATATGGAAGACCACTACATCCTAGTAACCTCTTAACTTTTTACATATTTCATTCTTTGTTAATGCCACATTCTTGTTACTGTTTGTCTCTTCATTTGGTCATAACATATAACTATTTGAACAAACCCTCATATCCTTTTTTATCCTCATTTTGTTATTTTAAAATTATTGTCTTCTTCTCCTATGCTACTACATTGCTTTACCATGACAATGGGGCCTCTTCACATTGACAAATCATCATATTTTGTTTAAAATAGCATATTTTAAAATATCACAATAGCATATTGATTTAAAATAGAACATATGGAGAGGGGAATCCATCCAACTACTTCTCCATTCATAAACCTACAAAGGAATCAAAGGGATTACATTTACCTTTACAACATTTCAAAACACCCTTACACAAGGAATCTTCATAACAATACCAAGAGTTATCTTCAATATGTTGATTATTATCATAATAGACACCTTCCTTCTAGTTGTTGTAGTTGTATTTAAGGTGGACCCAATGATTAGAACTCCATGAAAAATAGGTATGGAAAAGTAGACAAGACATCAACAATATAGGATTTTATTGTGATCACAAGATGAGAACCAATTACATATGATAAATAAATTTTTTGAATGTAATGTCACTATTGAGGGGCAGTTTGACAGTATCTTTCATCATAATGTTTTAAAAAAACTCAAAAACCTTTTTCCAAACATTATGGAATCATTTGGGTCCTCTATATCTCCACTAAACTCCTTGACAACAAAAGAATCTCCAATCACAATGGCAACTAACCCAAACTTGTGGTGACAGTCACAGTTATGTAACAAATTGCCAGTGAACTAACAATCAGACCTTGAAAAACATATAAAGGACCTTACCATACATGTTGGTATAACTCTTAGACTTTTTCCCACTTTATTTAATCTCTTCTAGCATTATTATTCATCAAAAGTATCTTTGATTGATAAAGATTGCACTGATTGTCTACAAAATACTAAAATTTGCCCATAAGAACCCACTAGGGTATCATATCTCTCTTAGAGGACGCAACCTTCCAATATCAAATCAATTTCCTTTGAAAGAACATCCAAGGTGCTAACAATCCATAGAGTTTTGGAATTTTATAGTGGTGCAGCTAGAAGAAATGGTTTATTTACTACACAAACCCTTATGAAGAAGGGTTTTTAGATAGTTTTGAAAGAAAGCAGTCAAACAATTACCATTGTTCATGGAATA
Organism: Chamaecyparis obtusa; assembly: GCA_027943335.1. Classification (NCBI taxonomy): domain Eukaryota; kingdom Viridiplantae; phylum Streptophyta; class Pinopsida; order Cupressales; family Cupressaceae; genus Chamaecyparis; species Chamaecyparis obtusa. The sequence goes on along the minus strand of BSBK01000368.1, from coordinate 5,706,335 downwards.
ATGTCCCATTGCATTCAAAATGAATATTATTTATTGTATTTCAATATACAATAAGTTCCAAGCCGAGAAAAATCCAAATGCCAACCAAAATATGCTATTGATCAGAGGAAATAGGTGACTATCCCAGGAAAAATAGTCAAAAACAAGGCACTGCTCTACCTTCAAACCTTTAAAAGGGGTCTATCAAACCACTATAAAATCAGACCCTCAAATCTTGAGTACTTTTCTTTCCTTGATCACCTTCCACCCAACCTCCTAACCCACTCAAAGGATCAACAACATAAAATGATCCTTAAAAATTATACCAACAACGGGAACTTCAAACATTAAAGGGAACTAGACTATGATTTGTCACTGTGTGCATATTTCCATGGTCATCAATATTCATCATGTTATCTAATTAGTATTGGAAACATGGCCTATACTTTCTGAACAGTGCCTATCAAATGGATTCAAGAGTCTATGAACTACATTTCCAAGTGCATTCCACATTTCATTCATGAAATATTCAAGGAGCCACTTCAACATTTCCTAATCATCACAATTTCATTTTAAATGAAAGAATACATTGACTATGACTATGACAGTCATAATGACAGTTTGAACAACAAATCTCAAATTAGAGGATATAAACAGTATAAGATACTGACAAACTTTGTCCTATATTTCAAGTAAATAATTCATATGTATAGAGTCAAATGTATAATACTTGTGTAAGAGGGGGAAAAAGTAGAAAACATATATGTTAGTATAGATAAAGTTATAAAGAATTTGATAGAAATATGAATTAGGCTATTTGTAACAATTGTGAAGTTGTGTTATCTTGAATAGGTCAACTAAGTACTTTCACCACTACATGATTGAATAAGCACTAAGCACTAATTCAATTATTTTGATTCATATTTATGGGACGCAATGATCCATGACTTGCATGCCATATGATCCATGCAGAGGCACTTTGATTTTTATGCAATGTGATCTCATCTATGAGTGGAAAAATATTGTAAATCTATTGCATTATCTTTTCTCAATTAAAATCTACCCACACATTTGAGTATTCCCCAGGTTATGTGGATTTCCTTACAAAACAATTACAAGATACAAGATCCCAAGTGAATTTAAAATGGAAATTTGTTTGCATTGAGAGAGCTACAGGAGACAAAAGGATGTTTTGGAGACCAAGAAAAGTTAAATGAGAGAGGGGAAGAGGGGGAGAAGTTGCATGGGATCCAAAGTTGGTATCCCCCTCTCTTATTTAACCTCTCTTGGTTTGCAAAACATCCATTTGTCTCCTGCAACTCTCTTGATGCAAAAAAATTTATGTAGTTGAATCCAAAAACAAGACATAATAATTAATATGGACTATGGAATTCTAATGTCTCTAAATAATTTCTCAACTCCATAAAAAAGGAAGATTAATATTCACTAGAATTAATATAGAAAACTCCTCAAACCCATTGATCTCAAGTATTCAACTATAATGAACTAAAATATTTCCAAAAAATACAATATCAAAACTTAACTTTATACTCCTTATAATGAGGTGATGGCATGCATTGTCACATATCTCATTATGCATGCTGCTCAAAGGTTGTCTAATATAACTAATTACCAGTTGTCCTGAAATATTATTCCCCAAAATTAAATGACATGGACTAGCCATAGACTTTCAGGCATAATACAAAATCTATTGTCACAACCCTATGCAGAGAGTAGTGCCTACAAGTCAACTAAAAAAAATACTAGCAAAGTATACATTACAACATGATTGGCTTTCCAAGGTTGAGAGATGATGAGGAAAAAATACAATATACATCCAACTTCTACAATGTTAACAATTAAAGATAACATGATTGTTCTTATTTTATTCTTTTCTTCAATCTTCTTATCATGTAGCTCAATCATTTCAATCAGACACTACTTAGTAGACTACATCCTGCAAACAGTTATCAAAGTACAACATGAAAGAAACATGAATGGTTGGCTTTGTTATCACTACCCGAACAAAAAATAGGTGAAATAATGATTAGAGGGACATCTGAAGGAGTAAAACTTGTTAAAATTCTAGCATCAACTTTGTCAAATTCAAATATGGTTGATCTATCAGGACCATATCTACGATTTTTCATGTCTAGAGTCTTCCTACAAGTAACAACTTAAAGCTTGACATGCCTACCAGGAATACATGATAAATTGCAATTGCTTTTTCTATGTTTGTAAAATATCTTGCAAATATTGATTTTTATATATTATTATGGTTGATGCCTCCCCACTTCCCTCAAATTTTGGGAAAAAACTTACCATCCCCAAAACTCACCCCGTCCCCAAAGATTCTATGAGACATCATTGTTTCTTCTTGCTAGGGCATCATTCTACTCACACAAGACAAAACCATTTAATGTCAAGCCAAAACCATTTGAAATCCCATTGAAGCTACTTTCCAAATAATGAAGATTCAAATTTTTCCAATGGTTAAAACTTGAGATATTATCAAACCCTTGCAGGTCACTCTGTTATTGAAGGTTCAAGATAGTTTTGTTAAATTCTATTTAATGTCTTACCATAATCCATGGAATATTTTCAAACCTGTTCCAAAAGATTGTTAACTCATTATTCTTCATATCCCAATTGATGATAGAGTGCATCTAATCCATTTACATATAAAGAAATGCCAAGAAACATATTGAACCATGTCTGATCACAATATTTGTCTACATTACTGATCTAAAACATCAAACTCTCATTTAATTTCAATCAAAATACATTATAATCTTGATGTGATGGTGTTCACTCTCCTGTCCAACCCTTACAGCCAGAGGTGCACCACATAAAACTTATTCAAACTCTCTCCAACTCGATCACGCCATGATTGATTAAACCAAATTAAGACTTATATACACCCTTTCCATCTGTTGGACAGTTACAACTACCCTTGTAGGACCAAATACACTTCCTTTACATCAATTTTGCACTTTTTGCAAATGTTGCATTATGCAACTTTTTGACAACTTTGACATGTTGACACAAATTACTTTTTGCTTCCTAAATGGAGGTATGAATAAAATTTTTAAATCTATATTTAGAAGAAGTATATTTTCCAAATGGAAAAAGGAAACTCACCATCTTCATTTACATTTTTGAAAAGTTGTCAACTTATTGGAATGGAATACAATCCAGCTGCCACATCTTTTTTAAGAGCCCAACCATGTGATGGAGTGAGTACTTGTGAATAAGAAATCAAAGTTTTTTCCTTCAAAGAGTTTTCCCTGCCTAAAGATCAATGTAATCTTTTTAAAATAATAAAAAATATAGTTTAGTCAAACAAGAATTCAAGCTCCTTAAAGAAAGAAGAAATGAAACTACGGAGCATATATCTATGAAGAAGAAGACAATTGCTTCAACAAGAAACATCACTTGAAGTGGAGAAAATAATCTTACATACTTTATTGAAAGTATTTGTTTGAATAACACTGACAAATTCAATGCCCTGATTTAGTCTTAGCAAATCATGTGAATGGCTTCTAGCCTTCCTCACACTCTAATATGTACCTAGGTCATTTCTGACTCTGTTTATATAATTTTTTTAATTTTTCTTCGACTTTGATTATCTAATTGGAAAGTAACTTTATTTTTAAACATCAATACTTCAAAATATTGATATTTTAAACTTATATAAATATTAATTTTAAACATTAGTATTATGAATCCAATATTGATGTTTAAAAAACCCACAGATATTCATGCTAAAAAATACACATTTCAAATCAAAACATTTAGGAACCCAAATGAAATCTATTGCATTAGACTCCTCATTTTTTAATTTTCTAAAATGCATTAACTTCACTAGAACCATTGTGTAGCTTGGATGATAACATTTCAAACATTTGTTGCCATAAATCTCTACTTCTAATGATAATGAAATTGTTAATTGTTAGTGTTAGTGTTCACTGAATTTACTGGGTTATGTTTATGATTTGAGCAATTATTATTTTTGGTCTGATTCGTTAACCCTTATTTATTCTTTTAGTGCAATTTTTTTCACAATTTTCAAAATGCAAAATCTGACATAAAAATTACCTGCTACAAAATTCATAATTTTTGTGTATAATCAAGAAAATTTGCAGTCGCCATTTTTGTTTGTGCCATGCCAGTAATCTTGATATGCTTATGAGTTTCTTACATAATATTAATCCCTTGTAATTTTGTAAACAAAATCCCTTCAGATGGAAAATGTTTAAAAAATTATTAACTGTAAGGATTATATCTGGATTTGAATAATGAGGTGTATATCATGCAAAGAGTATTAAAATTTTGGACACATTATATCACCTTATGAATAAATATTTTTTTCAACAGTGTTTTTATTTGACACATAACAAAATGATTACTATATTTGCATCTTTTTGGACTTCCTGAAAGATATTATCGCACGGGAAAATCAAACATTTAACTGTCAAAAGTAGATGCTTCTTGGTCACAAATTTAATTTTCATAGTTTTAGTCTACAATATATATCCAGTGTGGTCCAGAAGCTGGTAGGAATAGAGACTACATGCAGTGAGATTGGAATGACAAATTCTACCCGTTGGTTTTTATGGTCACTAACTATTTTACTGGGATCTTCTTTCAGTTTTTGAATCTGGATTGAACATACCACTTTGATCTCAGAGAGGGAATTATTGTGGATAATTAATATTTATAATCAATTCTATAATTACTGTGGACCACTTTGATACCACTTTGAGTATGGAGGAAATATTTCTCTACAGTAGACATTTCTTATAATTCTATTAGTAGGATTTATAGAATTAAAAGGGATTAGGCATGCCTCTTGGCAGATTTTACCTCATATAGTAATTGACCAGTCATATGGTACTTGATCAAGTTGTTTTGGGATTACTTCCTTCCTTTTCTCCTTGTCTCCTATTGTGTGAAATCCTGTTTTGGCTCGATAAGCATTTCACTTTTTGTTATGGAAGTTATTTTCATTCAACTTTAAATTGACACATGTAGTGTTGGTTGCAAGCTCTTCATCTCAGCAAAGTGGAACAAAGTTTTATTATTCTTAGAGATTTTTATTTTGGTTCGATTGTAGTTTTGACTGTAGCTTCAGATCAAGATTTTATTTTGACTGAAAATAGCATGTGTAAAGCCAAATTCCATGACCTTTGTCAGTATCCTCCCTGCCTATGCTAAAATTGGTGCTTTGGAACAAGCAATGGGTATCCATAAAAGCATAATGAAAGAGCGACATTTTCAAATATTATAGCTGGTAATTTTCTGGTAGAAAAAAATTTCAAACAAACGCACTGTTGGTGTCCGAAAACTCTTATGCTCTAATAGGCTGCCAATATACCCTCAGATGGATTTTAGGAATGGTTAGCTCCAAAATGTAATGAGGTCTTAGGGTAACTGGACCAACTATAGGGACTTAATATGCCCTCTTTTGCTTCTGGCTCTGCAAAACCAAGGCGGGTGCACCTAACCTAGTATAAAATACACTTCATACACCAAGAACTAGGTTTGAAAAATAGATAAAAGGATAATAAGAAAGTACTGAATGATAACCACACATTCATTGACTCTCCATTAATATGGGGTGGAACCTTACACAACCAAATACTGCACATTTAAGGAATGGTTCTTAATTTATGCTTTTAGGATCATAACAACAACAATCAATATTTGTTGATAAGGAGATAATCATTTAGGCCAGTGCCTCATCCATTGGGAAAGATCTCCTAGAACATGAATGCTACACACACCAGACAATAGCTGAGATTCCAAGCCATAAACACACCTACAATCCCCTTTACTACTTATGAGATATCCTTACATAGACAACAAGATAGACCTATGCCCCATCTAAATCATCATTTCATCTAATCCTGGATTAGAACTCAAGAATGGATACATATACATAAAATATTATGCAGAGGACTAAAAAGTTTAGAACCTATCTAAGTTGACACAAAAGAGAGATAAGAGTCATGTATTTGTATTAAGTATGAAGAATCCTTAAGTGTAAACAGTCAATCCAGAGGAGTCAAGCTTGCAAATTACAGCTTAGACCTGCAACTTTTTCTCTATCATCAACAGAATACCGAATGTAAAAGTATTACAGTCTTGGATCCAGGACTAGGAACACTTTAGAACTTCGAAGCTGGAACCCCTTTAAATGATCCTGAAAATCCTTTTATAGGAACAAGGATTGCAACAAGCAAAGGATCATTCAGAACAAAAATTAAGTCTGCAACCACCCCACCACTCAAATCAGGATTCAAAACAATAATCACAAATCGGAGGGAAAAACACTGAACCCTGCAAGCAATTAACACTTGATCTTCAATCATGAAAGAATCTCTGAAAGGCACCGAAGATCAATCAAAAATTTGCAAAATTCAAACTGGAAGTGACCCTGCAACTGCTTTTGGTACATTTCATTTACTCCCCTATGGCAAGACACTCCTCTTCTGCAATCATCTCACACCCTGGAGCACACTGGAAACAACAAACCAATCGCTTCTCACCAAATAGGGTTGTTTCTGCATTGAATTTCATAAAAATGGTACCCTCTGTCGCTGGAAACTCTCAAAAATTCAAACTCAAACTGCAACGGTCACCATGCAACTCGCGGGCTTCAGTCTTTAAACTATCCAAACACCTCGGGTTAACTCCGCAACGGCGATGCCAAACAGTTGTCGCATGATCGCATAGCCCGAAAATGGGCTATGCGAACATGCGACATGCAACTTCCCATTGCCTTCTTCCATAACTGTCGACGCTGCCATTGCCACAAAAGGGTTTGTCGCGTGTTCGCAAGCCAAAAAGCTGGCTTATGCAAACACACGACAAGCCACTAACATGCACCCTGCTGGTTGTCATGTCACCGCCGAGAATCTAACAGCGCATCGGCGATCCACAAATCAAACTGAGACCAACATTAAGTCCCTGTTGTTAGATCCTCCTATCTCCCCGGGTTCATGACTTTAACTCATCCAAGCACCTCGGGTTACTTTCAACGAACACACGACAAAGAAAAATCCCATTCATGGAATGAAAGTCTAAACCCCAGTTAGATTCAGCGAACACACGACTGCACATGTCAAAATAACCCCTTAAGTCATCTGGCGAACTGGCGACTGAAGACATTTCGCCAGTTCGCAAAAATAATAGCGCTGCCACTAAAACATCACACGAACCAGCAACAGGAAGAAGATTTTATTGGGCCGCCAAATATTTTATCCACACCGCCAATCCTCAGACCCCACCTGGGTTCGCTTGATGCCACCTGTCATATCACCATTCGCTGCAACCGTCGAGTCACCTGACACAGGACCCACCGCACAACTCCGCAACCGCGACACCAAACCATTGTCGCATGATCGCATAGCACGGAGATGGGCTACGCGACCATGCGACAACCCGCAGATCGTAACCGCCAGCATAACTGCCATTGCATGAAGTTGATAGAAAACATCAGTCGCATGATCGCATAGCCTTGCAAAAGGCTATGCGAACATGCGACTAACCGTCAGCAAACCATCGCCGCTACCTACCATTAAGTAGCGGTCCCACCAAGCATATCCACCTCAGCACCGTGGACACGTGTCAACCAGTCACATGATCGCATAGCCAAAAACTGGGCTATGCGATCATGCGACAGCCAACCAAAGGCCGCCACATAACCGCCTCCAGGACCACTGCCAAAGATGCCTTACCTTTCGAAGGATCGGACGGTTGTCACAAAAGCGTAGAGGTTAAACACCGTGCAACTTTACCTTGCGAACTAGCGACAGCCATAGATCTTGTCCGAATTTTAACTGTGCCGGGCAATGGGAAGAACTGGGACCCACACGGACAGGTAGCAAGCGGTCGCATGATCGCATGTCAGAAAAGTCTGACATGCGGCCAATATGCGACAACTAATCAGAACACACACCCTCGCCTCCTCTTCTGACACTGGGCCCACCAACCATCGCACTTGCGCACTTAAGACTAATGAAGAAGGAGTGCCGGCAAAAAAGAAGAAATGCAAGGTCGAAAACACACAGGGTTTTCGGTGAAAGATCGAAAACATCCAAGATTTTCTCAATGGCGAATGATCGAAAACACACAGGATTTCCGACAGACCGAAAAGTAGCAGGGAAGCCGAAAACATCGAGGGTTTTCATGAAGGCTAAAAAGGTCAAAAACATCATGGATTTTCAAAAACACTGTGGGTTTTCGACACTATGGCAGATTTTGAAATTGTTTCCCTGCAGACCTTAGAACTTGAATAACTTTCAGGGTTTTGCAATTCAGCAAGGGTAATTTGAACTGGAGCTTGGTGACAACATAAAGAACATAGGGCAGGACATTTTACAAAAACATTTGCAAGGAGGAGGCCATTTTCAAAGGATTTTTGCTATGATAGAAAAATGGCCTAATAGTGGCTCTAGTTGGGGATGCATGTCTCTTGCAGGCATGGCAAGAATTCAGAATCACTAGGAGAGCAGACCAACCATTGGACAAAAATAAGGAACTCAAAAAATGCAGGGAACAGGAAGGAAAAGCACACAACAGGAAAGGGAGAGATATTTACAGAGTGTACATTTTTTACAAAAACCTGCAGCAACAAACATGAGTTAATTCCTGCCCTTGTCAAAAATCTGATTTTCATTTCTTCCTTCATGAGGCACACCAGACATTTTGTTTTCATTTGTCTCCATAGGCTTGTCAACATGTTCAATCAGCAAATCAAGAAGAACAAAGTAACTGTCTTCATAGTGCATGTAAAAAATATTTGCACTCTCTTCTCCTTGCTCACTATGAAGAAAAGATTCAGCATGCCAATGATCAGCACCACTATACTGAAACTGATTTTCATCTACAAACTCATGCATGCTATGAATTGGAAACACAAAGAACTCATATTCTGCCTGCAGAAAGGCCTCATCTAGACCCTGTCTTTGCATTTCTCCAGGCGCAACCGACTGGACCTTAAATGAATAGTCAGATTGATACACACAGATGGAAAATGGGCATCCTGATTTAACTGAATCTGGGACCTCCACATGTTCTTCAAACAGAGGATTGATAACTCCATGCAATGCACCATGTTGAATATCATGACAAAAAGTGGGTTGACAGTCAAATTTTTCATCATATAAAATATTAGAAAACACTTTAAAATCAGTACCCATCTCAACCTCATGGAGACTCATAGCACATGAAGCAAAATCAGAACCATATGAAGACTCACTAATATCACATTCAAACACCACTTCCTTGTCTTCATACTCCTCACTAAAGGAGTGTTCACTTCCACCATTACTCTCTTCCTCCCATGCCTCATCTGATTCACATGAGGACACATCAGCATCACTGCCTTCATCATCCTCACCTGAATAGCCACTAAAATCATATTCAGACATTTCTGAATGAATGAAGGATCCTGCACACCTTGACCCTGATTCCTGCTCACAGCCACAATCTAAATACTTCTCTGACAAAGATTCATCAGAAGAAGTACCCTTAGCACTAGAAATGGATTGCTCTAGAATACAACATTCATTCCCCTTTTGCTGACGGTCTCTTTGCAACCTTTTCCATTCATCATCATCAGCAAACTCCTCTAAAAACAACCACTTAAACTCAGTCAAAGAAGAAATGCATTTTGGGGGCAGATTTAGATACCAATTAGATGCAACTCCCTTAAGGGATCTCCCAAAAAACATCATGCTAACATCCTCATCCAAAATCTGATATTCTATAATAAATCTATAGAATGCTAGGACATGTCTGACTGTTGAATCAAACTTACAATCAAAGGCAGGAATCAAACCCAAAAGCTCACTAGGAAAAGAGTGAGGGGACCCTGGAAGAACATAGTCCAAAGGCTTATCCAACCTGAGAAAACCCAACCGCCTAGACTGACTTTTCCCCTGATTTTCCATTTGATTTGAAACAGGATGAGAGCCACTCATCTTATTTCAGTCTTCCCTTTATACTAGCGCTAAATACTTGATAGGGAAACATTATAATCATAAATACCTGAAACTTTTGCAGCACAAAACTTTGTTGACTGGAAAGCAGGGTAGATCTTGAGCTCACCATTGAACTCCATCAGCTTTTGCAATGTAGAGTTGCTCCCAACCAATATAAAACTCCAAGTAACTCACTGTTTATCAGAAGGAACACTGATCAAACAGAGACAAATCAGAGCCGCCAGTCACAACTAGGTGAGAAAATATCAGCAAATGTTAATTTTGTATTTGACTCTTTCCAATGGCCTCCCCAGCAGAGTCGCCATCTTGTTGGTGACTCGGATGGGAAAATCAATCTGGTCAATAAGATACTGCAAAATTTTGAAACAACCAGAGATTCTAACAGATAAACTTCCTTTTCATTGTTCTCCCCAGTAGAGTTGCCATCTTGTTGGTGTCCGAAAACTCTTATGCTCTAATAGGCTGCCAATATACCCTCAGATGGATTTTAGGAATGGTTAGCTCCAAAATGTAATGAGGTCTTAGGGTAACTGGACCAACTATAGGGACTTAATATGCCCTCTTCTGCTTCTGGCTCTGCAAAACCAAGGCGGGTGCACCTAACCTAGTATAAAATACACTTCATACACCAAGAACTAGGTTTGAAAAATAGATAAAAGGATAATAAGAAAGTACTGAATGATAACCACACATTCATTAACTCTCCATTAATATGGGGTGGAACCTTACACAACCAAATACTGCACATTTAAGGAATGGTTCTTAATTTATACGTTTGGGATCATAACAACAACAATCAGTATTTGTTGATAAGGAGATAATCATTTAGGCCAGTGCCTCATCCATTGGGCAAGATCTCCTAGAACATGAATGCTACACACACCAGACAATAGCTAAGATTCCAAGCCATAAACACACCTACAATCCCCTTTACTACTTATGAGATATCCTTACATAGACAACAAGATAGACCTATGTCCCATCTAAAGCATCATTTCATCTAATCCTGGATTAGAACTCAAGAATGGATACATATACATAAAACATTATGCAGACTAGAAAGTTCAGAACCTATCTAAGTTGACACAAAGGAGAGATAAGAGTCATATATTTGTATTAAGTATGAAGAATTCTTAAGTGTAAACAGTCAATCCAGAGGAGTCAAGCTTGCAAATTACAGCTTAGACTTGCAACTTTTTCTCTATCATCAACAGAATACTGAATGCAAAAGTATTACAATCTTGGATCCAGGACTAGGAACACTTCAAAACTTCGAAGCTGGAACCCCTCTAAATGGTCTTAAAAATCTTTTTATAGGAACAAGGATTGCAACAAGCAAAGGATCATTTAGAACAAAAATTAAGTTTGCAACCACCCCACCAATCAAATCAGGATTCAAAACAATAATCACAAATCGGAGGGAAAAACACTGAACCCTGCAAGCAATTAACACTTGATCTTCAATCATGAAAGAATCTCTGAAAGGCACCGAAGATCAATCAAAAATCTACAAAATTCAAACTGGAAGTGACCCTGCAACTGCTTTTGGTACATTTCATTTACTCCCCTACAGCAAGACACTCCTCTTCTGCAATCATCTCACACCCTGGAGCACATTGAAAATAACAAACCAATCGCTTCTCACCAAACAGGGTCGTTTCTGCATTGAATTCCATAAAAATGGTACCCTCTATCGCTGGAAACTCTCAGAAATTCAAACTCAAACTGCAACGGTCACCATGCAACTCGCAGGCTTCAATCTTTAAACTATCCAAACACCTCGGGTTAACTCCGCAACGGCAATGCCAAATAGTTGTCGCATGATCGCATAGCCCGGAAATGGGCTATGCGAACATGCGACACACTACTTCCCATTGCCTTCTTCCATAACTGCCGACGCTGCCCCTGCCACAAAAGGGTTTGTTGCATGTTCGCAAGCCGGAAAGCTGGCTCATGCGAACACGCGACAAGCCACTAACATGCACCCTATCGATTGTCATGTCACCGCCGAGAATCTAATAGCGCATCGGCGATCCACAAATCGAACTGAGACCAACATTAAGTCCCCGCTCAGATCCTCCTATCTCCCCAATTTCATGACTTTAACTCATCCAGGCACTTCGGGTTACTTTCAGCGAACACGCGAAAAAGGAAAATCTCATTCGCGGAATGAAAGTCTAAACCCCAGTTAGATTCAGTGAACACACAACTGCACATGTCAAAATAACCCCTTAAGTCATCTGGCGAACTGGCGACTGAAGACATTTCGCCAGTTTGCGGAAATAATAGCGCTGCCACTAAAACATCATGCGAACTAGTGACAGGAAGAAGATTTTGTCAGGCCGCCAAATATTTTATCCACACCTCCAAATCTTAGACCCCACCTGGGTCCGCTTGATGCCACCTGTCATATCACCATTCGCTGCAACCACCGAGTCACCTGACACAGGACCCACCGTACAACTCCGCAACCGCGACACCAAACCATTGTCGCATGATTGCATAGCACAGAGACGGGTTACACGATCATGCAACAACTCGCAGATCGTAACCGCCAGCATAACTGCCACCGCATGAAGTTGACAGAAAACATCAATCGCATAATCGCATAGCCTTGCAAAAGACTATGCGAACATACGACTAACTGCCAGCAAACTGCCACCGCTACCTGCCATTAAGTAGCGGTCTCACCAAGCATATCCACCTCAACACCGTGGACACATGTCAACCGGTCGCATGATCACATATCCAAAAACTGGGCTATGCGATCATGCGACAGCTAACCAAAGGCCGCCACATAACCGCCTCCGGGACCACTGCCAAAGATACCTTACCTTTCGGAGGATCGGACGGTTGTCGCAAAAGCGTAGAGGTTAAACACTGTGCAACTTTACCTTGCGAACTAGCGATAGCCACAGATCTTGTCCGAATTTTAACCGTGCCGGGCAATGGGAAGAACTGGGACCCACACGGACAAGTGGCAAGCGGTCACATGATCGTATATCAGAAAAATCTGACATGCGGCCAAGCGACAACCAATCAGAACACACACCCTCGCCTCTTCTTCTGACACTGGGCCCACCAACCATCGCACTTGCGCACTTAAGATTGATGAAGAAGGAGTGCCGGCAGAAAAGAAGAAATGCAAGGTCGAAAACACACAGGATTTTCGGTGAAAGATCGAAAACATCCAAGATTTTCTCAATGGTGAATGATCGAAAACATACAGGATTTTCGACAGACCGAAAGGTAGCAGGGAAGCCGAAAACATCGAGGGTTTTCATGAAGGCCAAAAAGGTTGAAAACATCATGGATTTTCAAAAACACTGTGGGTTTTCGACACTGTGGCAGATTTTGAAATTGTTTCCCTGCAAACCTTAGAACTCGAATAACTTTCAGAGTTTTGCAATTCAGCACGTGCAATTTGAACTGGAACTTGGTGACAACATGAAGAACACGGGGCAGGACATTTTACAAAAACATTTGCAAAGAGGAGGCCATTTTCAAAGAATTTTTGCTATGACAGAAAAATGGCCTAACACGCACTTAGCAACTACAGAGCCAAATTCTACAACCTTTGCCAGCACCCTCCCTCTCTGTGCATAATGGATTGAGGAATTTTATCACAATGTTATAGTTGGAACTGTGCTGGTACCCATGCATGCAAAATGTGGAAGCATAGACAAGGCATGTGAACTATTTGATAGAATGCCTCAGAGATTTGATGTCACAGAATACAATAACTGCAGGATATGCACAAAATGGATTTGTTGAACAGGCTTTAGAAATTCTCAAGCAAATGCAATTGGCATGTGCAAATCCAATTTATGAATGGGGAATTTTTCAGACATAGTTGCATTTACCCTGGTAAACATGTATGCAAAATGTTGAAGCATGACCAAGGCACATGAACTGTTAGACAAAATGTCGTAAGAGGATGTCATATCATGGAATGAGGTGATTGTAGGATATGTACAAAATGGATTTATTGAAAAGGATTTAGAAACTTTCAAGCAAATGCAATTGGCATGTTTCAAGCCAGAATTTATAACCTTTGTCGGCATCCTCCCTTCCTGTACGAAAATGGGAGCCCTGAAATTGGGCATGAATATTTATCAAAGCATAAAGGATACACAAATTTTAGCCATAGTTATAGTTGCAACTTCTCTGGTAGACATGTCTACAGACTGTGGAAACATAGATAAGGTATGTGAGCTATTTGACAGAGTGCCTCAAAGAGATCTGGTCTCATGGAATGCAAAACTGCGGGTCCTTATCATATATAAATTTTATTGTTAATCTATTAACCTAGTTTAAACTCTGATTCAGTAAGAGAAACAAGAATACGTATCTCACTAGATATTCACAGACCAAACATCATGAATTTTTTCAAGAATTGAGTTAAAAGATCATTTAACTGATCTCAGATAGTTTGATTAGGAATTTAAGAGTTTTCTATTGTGTGAAAATATGTTAGCGATAGTTTGAAAGATGCATTTAGTGAGATGAACAGTGGGGAAACAACTAGACAATTTTTTAAATGTTTACTTCCTACATTAATCCATTGTCTTCATGCCCTCATAAATAAATGGCCTATTCCTCTGCGGCTGTTATAAATCTACTTTTGACTGCTATGGTTTATGCCTTATAAAAAGAATTTGGTTCAGTTTACTGGAGAAGGAATAGACTTTTTTTCTTATGCTTTCAGAGAATAAAGATGTAACATTTTATTGGGTGTATGTTGAATGGTATTTCCCTATTTTAAATTCTTCTTGCTAGATTTTAGTTTCATTATAAGCACTGCAAACTGGAAATCTTTAGTGAGCTGGATAGTTGGGAGGCACTCGTAGGATTGTAACCTTCTTATTAATAGGTCAACCTTTTATTGGTTTTCCATTGTTGTAGGTCAACCTTTTATTGGTTTTCCATTGTTGTAGCTCCTGTATTTTTGTTAGAGTTTAATGTAATATGCAAATTATTAAATATGTGTTTTTACTAATAATTTTATTGGCTTTATGAGAATCTTTGTTGTTGAAATTGTTTTATCTACAAGATAAGGCAAAACAGGGTATATTTTGTGTTTTAACTTACAATTTCTTCAATATTGTCATAGTACAAGAACTACTAATATTGTAAAAATTGATCACATTCCATTTGATGCAATATTGTTGTTGTACTAGTTTGTTTCAACAATGGAAACGCCAAATTAAAGCAGATATTTGTTACTATTCAAAGTAAGCATTATTTGCCAAATTCCTATTTTTGTGTATAAGCTGGAAGATTTCCTACAGGTACACTGACCTTTACTGGTATGAATTGTCATTAAGATCATAAGTTTAGTTTCTTTCTTTTTGACTAATGGATTATTTCTTACAGACTTGAAACTACACAACATATCTCTGTGATTACAATTACTTTGTCCACCAAAGAGATGGACACAAGCTCAACTAGGTAAATGATGATGTTTAATAGTTTCTTATGTTGTTTGTTCCTCTTTTTTGTATTTCATTTTACAATTTATTTGTAGGTGGCTAAGTGCATTTCTTTGTTAAGGTATTAGCCACCTCTTTTAGAAGATCAAGTTAAACCATTGACTCAATTCGAGTATGAAGGATGTAGTTATAACTTTGAAAGTATTTCTTGGATTATTTAGTTGGGCTTCATCTTATCAGAGTATTCTACTCATAAAAGAGGAAAAATAAAATAAAATAACTAGACTTGCATGCCATATCCCAAGACCAATGCTCCTCTTAAGAATTCTTTCTCTATTTTCTAGAGAATCATATACAATCACAGAAAAGCCTTGCACATGTAAGTATAAATAAGCACAGAGGGCTTCTAGAAAAGGCAGCCAAGTAGGCTTTACCCCATTCATTTAGCTTCGGAAGGCTTGGCCAAAGGGAGCTGAATCAATATATCAATGTCGTTTCCAACTAGTGCTCTGTATCTATTTCCATGTCTTGTTCCAGTTTCAATATTTGCATCTTCTCCACAACTCTAACCCTTCGTGCACTCCCTATTCTCTCCATCCTTCCTAAAACATTTTTTTCATCTTGGGCCTGACCCAAGGGACTTCTCAGCTGCTGCAAATTGTTCTTGTTTTGTGTTGGATCCAGACCTTGTTTAGTGCTCTCCTCATCCTCTTTGCATGGAGTGTGTAGTCTCGAGAACACATTTTGAATTACTATTGACTGGCCAAATATCATCAGCACCCACATCCTGATCATTCTTTTGCTCAGCTAAGGGCACCCCAACCTTGTCCTCACTCTCAAACTAAGCTTTTTACCTGTACACCAATTGCCCCTGCAATACCTAGATTAGTTTTATTTTTTACTCCACTCCTAGTAGCTTGTCTTTCCTCAACTACTTTGAAGTTTTATTATTATTTAAAAGAATATTTTTTTCTAGATACTATTACTATGGGGCTAACTTCCTTTTATTAAAAACAGAAACAACATATTACATTAGGTGAAGTTGTGCAGGAAGAAATAGATTCCTGCACCATAATCTAAGATTCTCATCTTCTCAGCCTCAGTGAATACATTAGTGTTTGTTGTGAAAAACACATTCATAGGAGAAAAGTCATCATTTTTTATGCAATTCTTGAAAACGGACCATGCTATTTTCATTGTTCCCTTCTTGCTGTTTCTGTCCATGTCAAATATTGCAGCCAAGAAACTTGTGACAATACACATTTTGATCTCATCAATGGTATTGGACACTACAGGCCAGTTATAGTTAACAACCAGCCTACTGCCTACCTCCTGAACCTACTCTTTCAATCCAACAATTTGAATGAGCAGAGTTAAAAAGTATTTATATATCAAGCCATTGTGAACACGAGAACCTACAACAAAACATCTGCCAATTATAATCAAAATTGCATGTGATGCCAATGCTTCAGGAATTGATTGTGTGCTGGCACTGATGAGAATACTAGCACACAATCAGTTCCAGAAGCATTGGCATCATATTCATGAATTGTGTAAATTTGATAGATCTTACAAAATTGCATGTCTTACCTCATTGTTTCTTACAAAATTGCATGTCTTACCTCATTGTTATCACATTGGAATAATCTTTCGCATTGTTTCTCAGGGCTTTCGTCCTCACAGTTGCAATTGGCTCCAAAGATGAAGACTGTATTTTTGTCTGCACTATACTCAATCCTAACTCCTATCCTTAATGTTGATATGTGATACCTTTCCTCCTATTTATCGTTGCTTCTGAACTATCTCAATCTTATCTTGCCCTTAATGAAACTACTTTTCTTAGCTTATGGTAAGATTCCTCTGTCATCACCACTATTTTCTTTTTCAATAGCTTTGATTTCTTTATGCGCTCAATCTTTGCCAAATCCATTATCTGTCCTATTTTATTTCTCTTCGTATTGATCTTGAGATATTACTTGGAATTTCCCCTTATACCATACCTTCAAATTAGTCATTTCCAATCTTAAAATGGCTTGTTGAACTGACTTTGCTGATCTAAATGGATTTCCTTATGGATTATGTTTACAGTTTTATCCATATTGTATTGAGCTTAAGTACCATCCCGATCTGTCTCAGTTGCAGCCATTATTCTGTGGTTTGCGTCTTTACACTGTGCTCCATGTTTTTAGTCTTATCATGCTCTTCTTGTTCTGCCAAAGCTGCAATGGATCTTGCTTTGAATCTCCCTTCTACCAGTCATGCCTGATTGGGTTCCATCTCTATAACATTCCTCTAATCAATTCTTGCCTTGAGTAATGATTTTACATTCATTCTAAGATCAATCACTGTTGATATATCCAATTTTTGTCCTCTGTCTTGTCTTTTCCTGATTTAAGCAATTTCATTGGGTACTCTGCCTTATAGTTTTGTCAATTCTCTCTTATCTTTTGTGACTGCATCCTCCAATCTCGTCCAAATAGATATGTCTGCCCCCACAATCTCAAATTCATCTTAATTTCCCATGATTTTCTAGGATATCTACTACCATATTGGCTTCTCGATACACATGTTAAATTGAAAAGTCTCTCAGATCTTTGATGATTTTCCAGGCTATTGTCACCAAGTTTTTTAACTTCCAATTAGGTAAAACACTTATCCTCACTACGTACAAAAACAAAGAACTACTGTACCATTTATTAAAAATATATCAGACTACTATATGGTGTGCATGATATATGCTTCCCACACGCCCCCACATCACAGAGATTAGTTACAACTTTAACCAAATTATTACCATTTATTTGTTATTGATAGGACATTCTCATGTTTTATTTTAAAGTAAAAAACTGCACTTTTGGAAGTGAATAAAGGAAAAAGAAAAGAAGAAGTAAATGCACTGGAATGAAATGCTGAAAAAGAATAAGGATTAGAAACAACAGGGTGGTAGGGAGAAGAATTTGGGGAGAAAGAAGCTTCAAGAGACAATAATAGAAGAGTTAGAAAATTGGGTTGCTTCACAATAGTTTGGCGTAGATAAATGAGAATATATGAAGTTTCAGACCATTGAATAGCTAAGCAGAAGTTTCTTTTTATATGTTGTTAGTCTATAGCTACCTACTATTAATTTTCTTACCAGATTCTGTCTCTATTTTCAATTTTTATTTTCAGGGTTTAGCTGGCTCAGTTTGATTGTTAACAATACCTCCACATTGGTTGGAGGCAAGAACAGCTAGTTGTGATATAAATGTGTTGCGAAAATATTTTATCATCTAGAACCTTCTTTAATATGAGATCATATCAAAATTGAATTATATTTTCCAATGTATTTTTATGAAAGAAAATGTTTTGTAATCATCCATTTTATGTTGTGGCTTTCATCATTTGTCGATTCCTCGTTTAGATATTTTTGGAATTTAGTTTGCAACTGTTGCTAGAGGCTGCACAATGTTGTTTTAGTGGTTTCCTTCTATATACCATTCTCTTTTGATTTTATGAGGGGATTTGCTAGGTGGGAGGGAGTTATGGTTTTGCTTTTTCATTTCTTTGCTGGGTAAGCGATTAGATTGGTATTTCTATTCGTATTAAAAAAGCTCAAAAATTTAAGGAATGAAAAAGGCTCTACAGTCTGCCTTGTAAATGGCATGAGTTTTTCATTTCCATTATAATGTAATTAGATTATAAAGTAGAGAATCATTTGAGTGTTTTCTTTGATTTACTATCAAATAGATCAGAGTATGTACTTCCAGCAACTCTGCATTAGTTTCAATCAGGCTATGATCACTAACCCCATGTCCTCATGCGGCTGCTTAAGTACAATTTGTGCTTAAATTTAAGTAGCTGGAGTGTTCCCATGCCATTTTTTAATCATGGAAAAAGGATAATTTGGAATCTATCCCTACTTTTGTGGAGCAGCCACCACTTAACAATTAAAAATAAGCTTTGAAAAAAAGGAGGGGCTGGAATAAGCAGCCACTGTTTATTGAGAAAAATGACAAATATCTCCACAAGATATTTTCCCTCTCTTTTATTGTCTCCTACTTTTTCTCAAAACGTGTATCCACAAATTTGTTTATTAAAATTTTATTTAAACATTATATTTTAGATGTCTGCTAAGAAATAAGCAGCAAAAATGAGTAATCATGGGGCCACTAGCTCCACAAATTGCTGCTAGAAATGTTGAGCAGCGGTTGCTAGCCAAAATAAGCTTAGCAGCCGCATGGGGACCTGCCCTAATCCTTTGTTTAGTTCTGTTTGTTCTAGTTTACAAATTGATATATCAGTTGCAGGATCAGAGGATCCAGATACGTGTTAAATTTGCAGGAACAGAGGTTCATCTACATCAAATTAGATCACTAGATTGAAATAGGCATAAGATATCTTTATAATTTGATATCAGTTTACTAACCTGAATTAATTTCGTTAATGATAGCATATAGTAGCAAATCAATTTTGAAAACAGGGACGCTCTTCAAAAATTTAAAGTCACTGAACATACAAAAAGGAAAAGCCCGTGATATTTGTTGTCAAATAGAGACGAGAAATGGCACCAAAAATGTGGAATTTTTTACACAGGTAAACTAAGTACAAGGCATAAATGATAATTTGTATGCTTACAAATCTACTTCGATACCTATTTAATAAATAGATTCACATCTTGTAAAAAACTGGCAAAACTGTCATGTCATTAAGATGGGAAGTCACTCAACCATGTTTCACAATGTAAACTGAAATTGCTTGGTGTCAACTACTCAGTCAAAAGCAATGAATTTGATTTTGACGCTCATGTTTACTTGTGTAAATACAATGGTTAAGCTGGGTCCAATTAATTTTTTATGTCAAGTACAATGGACTCATCAGATGCTGCAAATAGAATTTTCTCTTTTGTCATATTTCTAGTCAGGGTAGTTTTATGATTATATCTATTAGGTGTGTCAATACCATTTCTCTTGGATGATTGACACAAATACTAAATTTTTTTTTTATGTTTTCATGTTTTCTTGTACCACAGAGACATTTTTGTTTACATCTTGGCATGAATCAATAGACTATTAAAGCTGCTACAAAAGTTGTTAAAAAGTCAAAGGAGCTCGATATAAGGTATGCTGTATTTTTTCACGAAATGGACCTTGGTGGATTCGACACTTCATTTTGTGAAATTTGATGTCTTCAATTTGTGAGACCTACCAAGATGTTGTAGCCTATGCTCAACTCTTATAAATCCTGGGTATCGCTAGACTAGTGACTATTTTGCATTTATATTTTGTTTGTTTGTGTGTGTTTTGTGACTATCTTATCCTGTTGGAATATGCCGCTTAAGAACTTACAAATCTTATATATAGAGGATCTTATATAGAGTATCCTTAATGCCAAATTCCACAATCTTTTCCATCATGCTCCCTACCACTGATAAAATAGGAGATTTGGAATAGGGTGTGGATATCCATCAAAGCAATATGGAAGGTAAATTTTTGTTATTTATACATGGAAATGCTCTAATAGACATGTATGCAAAATGTGGAAGCTCAGACAAGGCATATGGATTGTTTAATTGAATGCCTCAAAGAGATGTCATTTCATCGAATGCTATGATTATAGGATATGCAGACTCCTTATTTGTTTAAAAGGCTTTAGAAAATTTCAAGAAAATGAAATTGCTAGATTCTTTTCCAGCATACATATATTTGTCTTAACATTTGACTAATAAATTATAGTTTTTTTTCATGTCTTTATATGTAAATTCTAACACTTACCCCCCTCCCCCCCCCCCCCAAAAAAAAAAGGAATAAGCTAATAATCTTACAACAAATTTAAGACATGTTGGGGTGGCTTATACACCGCTAATATTTGCATGGTGCATCCATTTCTAATCTACATTTGGCCCACATAATCATCTCCAGTGTGGATTGAACCAGGCCACAACCATGAAAATTTCTCTCTCAGTACTAGGTCATGTCCAACTTGACAAATCATTATGTTGACCATTTAATTGAATGGATGTATTTACACTTTTTTTGTTGTTACCACTCTATCATAATCCCTATGTTTTGACTTGTTTTTGCTAATGAAAGGATAGGCAATAAAATTTTTAATTTTAATTGTTTTCCCCAATTAGATAGGTTTTGGATGCCTCCTTAAAGCATTTCAAGCTAAGTTTTCATTTAGCAATGTATGTTTTTCAAATTTCAAGAAAATTTCTTTTATCAATTCCATCTTTTGGTATTTTGAACTGAGTTTAATTATGGCACTGCTATTTATTGTTGTTTTTACAGAAAAGTTGACAAATTTTTTTTCTAGAAAATATGGGTAGGTTCAAGTTGTCTTTTCCCCAAATAATGGATTTAAATAAAATTTATAGGATATCAAGTAATTGCTGGTACAAGTAGAGTGTATTTCAGTCATAAACTTTATAGTAAATTCTATAGAATTTCAAGCCTGATCATAAAGTATATTTCTGAATACTTCTTCCACCCTACTTGATGTGTCAATTGTGATTTTTAGGCACAATGACCCATTGATATGTCAAGGGAAATTTAGCATCTTTTATATCCATAGTTACCATAAGATGTAGGGGTATGGGTGTTGGTACAAGGATGGGGAACCAATTCAATTAGGACACATGAGTAAATGAAATAAAGAAATGACCATATTATATAAATGTAGTTGCTAGAAATTATTGTACATTGAATAACTTCACCATTGAGTTTAAAGTATCACTAGTCATCCTCCCCTTAGGCTTTTCTACCCTTGAACTATAGATGGAAAAACTTGAAATCATGTTTAATGGAAAGTACTAGTATACATGGTATGATTATTCTTTAAAGGGTACTAGCTCAATGGAAGAGCACCTACTTTACAAGTAGGAGGATGATGGTTCAATTCTATCGTGCCCTAATATGACTAAATATATGATTAAATTAATGACTAAATTAAGGACTAAATATATGACCAAATAAACGATCAAATAAACGACCAAATAAATGACCAAATAAATGACCAAATAAATGACCAAATAAACGACCAAATAAATGACCAAATCAATGACCAAATAAATGATTAAATAAATGACCAAATCAATGACTAAAATAGTTTAGTCATAAATTTGGTCACAAGATAAATGACCGACAATAAACTACCAATGGTCACATAACCAAAATTAGTCATTTATCTACAATTTTTAGTAGTTTATTTAGTCATATATTGTTATTTTTGTACTAGTGGTAATATCCTACTTAATCTTCCAATCATCTTGGGTAGACAATGTGCCTTGTGGATTTGTTGACATAGCTTACAAGATTACGAAGAAGGATATGAAGATAGATCTATGTGAGATCTTGTTAAAACAACTTTATGATAACATGAACACAATCAGGAAGGCTAAGACAAGCACATTGAAGCTCGAATCACTACTGGTATGCATATTTTTCTATTTTCAGAACTTATTTCCATTAATCGGTGATGTAGTGTGGAATGTAGACAAACCGGTAATCTATCAAATCAATGAGTTTATTCAAAGTTTAGGAGACAATTTTGACATGGTGATGGATGATTACTTTGAAAATTTTAAAACCAAGATTCATAAGAGGTAAAGAATTCTACCTCAGCTAGTGGAACAGTACAAGAATGATATATGTTTTGAAGTTGATACTGATGCTTATATAGTGAGAGCTATGGAACCAAGAACAATCTGGTTACCACCTATGGGTTATGAAATGCATATTGATCTAGCATCAATAAAAATTAAAAAATTAAAGGATTATTAGATAATCCAATTTACAGAAGATCCAATCAGTATGGCACATATGAGGAAGTAAATAATAAGATCAAACTAGGTATATTGATACCTAAGGCCTTAAGAAAGAACATCAAAATGATTAGTAATTTGTCAAAAAAATTGGGTATTTTTGTTGAGGAAGATGAAGATGGACCATCAGAGGTTAAGGGGAAGAAGATTAGAATAAAGAAAGACACCCCTAGTCCAATCAGCATTAGACCATCAACAAGGTCTTCCTCGACACTGAGTGAGAAGAAGAAAGGAGAGATTGAACCACCAAAGCCCAAAGCTTACATAAGAGAAAAGAAGGCTACTAGGAGACCTAGGAGAAAATTGAAACTATAGGAAGACAATGAAACTGAATCAGATGTTTCACAATTCAAATTTGTGCAAAACTAAGGCCCTAAATACATAAATATGGATGAATCACATAAGATACTTAAGAAATATGGAGGTTATTCAGGATTAAAACAACTCAAATATGAGAATAGGAGTGTTGAGGGAAAAGAGAAGATTGAACAAACTATTTTGTTCACTTTGCATAAGTTTAGAGCTACTCCATTTGAGATAGTTCCCCAAATTTCAAATGAGTTATATCAGAAGATCATTGATGCTAGATGGAAATATGCCTTAGCATCTGAAAAAAATGAGGGACAAATCCCTAGCTATCACTATACTTGACTTATCCAAAAGAGGAATCAAGGATATGGTACAAGAATATTCAAATAGATTCCTAGTAAAAAATAGAGCACTAAGTATAATGGTCGGTAGGTTAGAGAAAGTTCAAAAGGATACTAATGAACTATGGAGAAAGATATTCTTTCTCGACCAAGAGACAAAGATCGATGAAACTCAAGGAAATTCATATACCATTCATTTGACTACTGAGAAAGATGAGGTTATCATTGAGGATATTGTAGATAAAGACCCTGTTGAGGGTATAGAAGATGATGAATATGTATTGAAAACCAAGGCCAAGAATATTGAAGAAATGAACATTAAATATTCAGCAAAGGCAAATCTAATAGATGAAGAACCTGTTATTGAAAAGATAATGAATTTTCCTGAGATTGAAGAAGTTATCTCAGAGGTTACAAGAGATGTACCAACATATGTTGATGCCCCCACTGAACAAGAAAAGGAGAAAGAACAAAAGGAAACTACAAAGTCAGTTACTCCTACCGAGACCATTGATCCACAACAAAAAGAACAAGTGAAAGAAAAGGATAAAGAAGAAAAGAATGAAGAAACTCAAGAAGAAAAGGAGGAAAATAAACCAAAAGACGAAAAGGAAAAAAATATGATAAAACAAAGGACACTACTACTACTACTACTACTACTTCTAATATGAAGTTATCTATTGGTGAGAGTGCACAAGTAATAAAGAAGACATCAAAGAAGAGGAAACATGAAAATGAATCAATGATTTGAGCCAACCTATCATTATACCAAAGGTTGACATCTCCACCATGAGCCCCAAAGAATTATCTAAGTTTGGAGACTTACTAAAAAGAAAAGTTGCACAAGATAAATTACTTGCTAAGAAGCAAAAAATAGATGTCTTAGAAAATGTCAAAGAAATATTGCATGAGATTGTACATGAGGCTGACATAAATGAAAAATAAGACATTTACAGTCAATTGAGTGAACTAGTGAGCCAAATCAAAAAACTAGGTGCTAAGAACATTGAATATCTGATGCAAGTGCATAGGAAACAAATGGAGAATAAAATTATTGAAGAATTACTTCAATCAGTTGCACTTGACTAGGTAACACTTTCTAAGCTAGTTACCGAGTTAGACAAAGAATTGAAAGACATTCTTTTACTATTTCAAAATATTTTTTTAATTTCAAATTTCACCAAGGACATCAAGGCCAAAGATGAAAATGTGGAAAAGGAGTTGATTGAGCAACTAGCTAAGGTATTTACCAAGCCTGATTCTTTCAAGGAATATTATGAAAGGTTGAAGCACTTAATGGGAGTGTAAAATGAGTTGAGGAATAAGGAGAATGAAATTAGAATGAATCTTATGGAGCTCCAAACATTTTTGATACCACACATTGAGTCATTATAAAAACATATACATAAGGAAAAAGACTTAATGAGTACACCAGATGTAAGTGTTATGGACAACATGATCAGTCTAACACCTGATATCAGTGAATAGATCATAGTGTTTTAGAAACTAAAAGACTCATGGAAGGCATAATTGAAGGATGCACAAGAAAGATACCAATCCATTTTTGCCAAGATCCCTCCACTGGACAAATAGTAAGTTATTACTTTGGCATTTTTGTTAAAAAGGGGGATAATATACTAGTGATTAGACATCAAGGAAATATGCATATGAAGAAATATATGAGTTATGATGGATAGATACGAGTATGAATATTATTACTACAGGGGGAGTAATAAGTAAAGATGAGCAATAGAGCAATAGAATTTACTGAGATATGTATACATGAGAAATTTCGCTAAGGACATAAATTTTCATAACTTTGAAGGTTTTTAATAAAGATACCAAACTAATGCCAAAGGGGATATTGATAATCCTATAGAGTTATTTTGTTGTCATTAGTTATAATTAATTCAGAATGATTGTCAAATTAATTCTCTAATGAAGTAAAGTCAAGTCGATAAGAGCAATAAGCTAGTTAGTAAAATGAAATAAAGGAAAGACAATTTTCGGTTAAGAAAAATGAAGTTAAGACACCGAGAAAGGAAAACTGAGCACCAAACACCAATCTGTACCGAGTTATAACAATTACCGAACTGAGAGAAGATACATATTACTAAGAGAATAAAAATTTATTACCGAGCATTATAGGCCGACACAAGAAGAATCTACAAATACATCGAATCTAGACACGGGACATAAAATAATTTACAAATCTCAAGGAGATTGTTTGACAGAGCATTGGAGATTTAACAATAATGATTATGTATTATTACAAGGTGAGATTCACCAATGAGAATTAAATTTGATATATACATTGGAGAAGTAACCAATGCTAGCACCACTTAAAGAGATGATTCTAGAACATTTCCACTGCTTCTAGAATTGAGTATAAATGGATTAGAATGTGAAGATCATAGTATGAGAGAGAGAGAGAGAGAGAGAGAGAGAGAGAGAGAGAGAGAGTGCATGTACAAAGGAGAAATTGTAGAGATCAAGTGATGAGAAGAGAAGCCATGAAGTAACAAAGCAGTAAAGAGAAGAGTGTGAATGTGATTTAGAATTGAAGTTACCAAATACAATTTTTTTATTGTGAGTGAAGCACATTATGAGGTAAACAGTTATTAGGCATATTGAGTCTGAAAATCATAAGAAGATGTAAGTTTTACATACATATTTATGTATTGATTAAGTGTGTAATCAGAGTTGTAAAGTGTCTTAACTGAGTAGATCCTAATAGATCTTATTTTGTAAATCCTTTAACAGGGTATAGTTCTTATATTAGAATCATAAAATCCTTTAGCAAGGTACAGTTAATTGGTCTTTAGACTCTTAACAAGGTAAGCTATTAGAAATAGATAACATTGTAGCTCTAACCAAGTAGAATTTTTACTGAAGTAGTGAAGTTTTGTGGGTGTCATCCCTATCGTAGTTTTTATCCTCTAACAAGGATTTTTGCGATACCAAAATGTTTGTGTTATGAGTTATATTTCATGTTAATGCTTTATATGTTTAATGTTATTACATGAAAAGTTATGAATTTGGTGAATGGTTAAGAAATATAGATAAAAGTGTTTTGGAGTACTAATTCAGCCTTCCCCTCTCAGTGCTCACCTTTCCATACTTAATCCAACACTTCATTGTCAACCCTCTGAAAATATCTCCTAATATTTAACCTTCTTCCATTCTCAAATTCTCATAGTGATGCTTAGCTGTTATCTTCTTAGATAACTTAACTCTATCATTTCCTTCAAAATTTTCTTTCAACTTTCCTCAAACTTCATAAGCAGTCTTCAATGAAATAACTTTAGCTAATTCAATTTTTGATAAAGCAATAAAGATCACATACCTAAATTTATAATTCTCCTTATAGGCTATGATTTCATCCTAAGTGTTAAGGTCATTCTAAGGAAACACATACTTCATCTCCACATGCTTCCAAATAGTGAAGCCAATAGAAGTCATATATCTTCTCATCTTCTCTTTTCATGAACTATAGCCAAATCCATTAAACATAGGAATGTTTAATTTGTGAGTCATTAGATATGCCTCAAGCGGTTAATATCTATACCAAGTAACCAGGCTCTAATACCAATTATTGAGTAGGCTGAGTAAATAAAAGGGGGGTGAATCAATTATTCACAAATACTTTTCAGAACTTTTACTAAAATAGTAAATAATTAAAATAGTAAAAAACTTATAAAAGTTGTAAACATGAAAGTACAAGACCATCAACACAATGAACACTAGAATTTATGTGAAAATGCAAACTGGGAAAAACCACTAAGAAGCTAATTCTCATGAAATGAATGCCAGTTAAGGTGATTTTTACAAGGGATCACTGTTAATTTTCTCACTACAGGTGGCTCACTATTGGTTTAGATAACTACCCTGAAAAAGTGGCTAACTACCTATATAATTAGACTCACAACCAGAATATAAGAAATGAGAATTGAATCCACCATTGAAGTCACTATCACCAACATACTACAATACATAAATGATATAATAGTCTATTACTAATTGCACCAGCTCACATGAACATCTACACATAGATATTTCCTTTTCGGAATCGCATATACTCGCATACAAGGATCACACAAATAACTAAGATTATCACTAGTCTTATACATCTTGACATAAGAAAACAAGCTAGCCTAAACTAATTTGAAAGAGGTCACAGCGAAGTATTCCCATAGTGGCAAGGAATGAAACATGGACCACCTTGCTTAATACAATATGCTACACCTTCTAAAAGACTTTAGATACCTTCAGATATGATCAATGCATATATTTTGGGACCAAACCATAATGAACACACTCCAAATAGGACTGAACCCAAATAATCATTGTAACACCATATGTTGCATATTGAAAGGGACCAATATTGATATGGATAAGGATAAATATTTAATGTGCATCCTTTAGTGAACACTTCTCTTGATATATCAACAAAAACTACCGACACACCAAAGATATACACACATCAACCGATACACCAAAAAAATCAGATCATAAATGAACCATATCTATACATCAGATATGTTGACATCAATGAAAACTATTAATAAAAACATCATGAATAGCATAAACCTCACATTCTAAAAATCATATCCATCTATCACAAACTATGTTGATCACACTAGAAGACTAAGAGGGTGGGGTGAATCAATCTTGAAATATAATCCTTTAACTTTTTCAATCAAAAACCTTCATTAATTAACTTTAAATAACTTAACATTGAAGAAAGATAAAGTAATGAACAACATACACATGAAGACCAAATTTTTACCAGGAAAATCGAA
Source organism: Chamaecyparis obtusa (assembly GCA_027943335.1). Taxonomy (NCBI): domain Eukaryota; kingdom Viridiplantae; phylum Streptophyta; class Pinopsida; order Cupressales; family Cupressaceae; genus Chamaecyparis; species Chamaecyparis obtusa. The sequence goes on along the minus strand of BSBK01000368.1, from coordinate 5,677,661 downwards.
TGTGGGAAAAACCAAGGTGAGAATAAATCGCTATATGAATAACTAATACAATAATGTCTTAGGATCAAGGCCAAGGAAGCTCACTTCTCTTAATTTAATTTACAGACTAAGGTGCACAACCTTAGGGAAAGATACAATGAACTTCAAATTTGAGACGCATGATCCCAAACTAAGATATAAATGGACTTACCAACTGAAGTTCACTATACTTTAGGGAAATATACAGATCTGCACAATTCTTCCAAAAGGATTCCCTACCTTCCAACAAGAATATAAATAAGATGAATTCAAAAAAAATTCTCCAATAATGAAACTATCCTTGAATCACTATGTCAAGCAACCAAATTCATGATAAATACCCCACACACATCTAGTACTATCTCAAACTCTATTACTCTAAAAGATATGATCATGAAAGTGCATCACAAATTGAGCTTCACACTTCTTCATCATAAATGTCTCCACATAATTCACATTCAATCCAAACACCAAATAATAGATCTACACATATATATATACCAATTTATTCATCAAAACATTTGACTAGGTTGGCCAAGAATAGAAATGGTATACTTTAAACCAAGTTGTCCACCAAAAACAATTGTATTAAATTTGGTCCACTTTACAACATAAAGGGGACCCAAATACATCTTAACACATCTTTGTAAGGTTCTTCAAATTTATGCACGTAATAAGATATCATCTAAAGATGACATGAAATGTAACATGAAGATAAATAATTTAGCATGCAAACTAGTCCACTTAAAAGAATCATCTAATACAAATAACTTAATGTGGATCTTCACACACCATGGTAGGACCCATAACAACACCTTAACTCAACCTCTAATGCATAACAAGATCAAAACAATATGATTCAAATAAGAAAATTGATTGAGCTAGATGGAGACAAACACAAAACAACAATGCCAAAAAATAGAACATCACAACTTCTCTTACAAAGTAAACAAACACTTGGAAACTGAATTGAGATACTGCACAAACTATTTGAATATATCTTCCAAGCTGCACAACCAAAATCAACCATGTGGAGCAATATGAATCTTTCTCCAAACTAGTCCTAAAAGATAGCCACATTATCAACAAACTACAACTACCAACCACTTCAACTAAATTATTGAAGATCTAGAAATATAATAGTCACGTAACATAAACATTATATCCAAAGTTGCAAGCCAACATTGTTGCAAATATGGCATGTTGGTTGTTATTGGTGTCAAACTTGTTGGAAGAGAGAGAAGTGTTGGTGGTAGACTTGTTGGAAGGATGATGTCACATGATGTTGTATTAATGAGGTATTGTATTGTCCTAAATTGTAAGAACATGTGATAAGATGCTCAATTAGGCCCCTTTTTAGATTTCTTGGTTTTTCATGTTCGTTATGCTTGATCCAACCCTAATTCTATTCTTTTATTCCACCATATCCTCTACAATCCTAACTCCCAAAACAAATTTCAAGGTCTTTTGGGGGAAATAGTTCGACCAAGTCGGCCTATTCCTCAAGATTTTCCCTGAAATTTAAATTGCGGGCCTCTCTCAATGGTTAAGTAGGAAATCTAAAATCTTGTCAGCCCTCTTCAATTTTTGAGCTTCAAAATTCTTGTGATGGATATATAAGCAACCAATCTCTTCTTATTTGGACATAGTGAAATTATAATTCAACCTCTCTCCTACAAATTTGCATCCAAGCATTCTAAAGTGGATTTTCAAGCATCCAAGGCATCTTTTGAGGGAAATATTCTCCATTGTAGCAAGCTTCTCTTCATCATGAAGGCCGAGGAGACGTAAATTAAGAAAGGAGATCCTTATTTTGAGCACATGAATATCTATGTGAATATAATTTTTTTTTAAGAAAAGAGTCATCAAGCATAATAATAGTTGAGATTTGAGGAGTATTCACAAATCTATGCATTTGTGAAGGGCATCCTTGATTCTTCTCTGCATTCCAAGATCTAACAACTACCTATAATCACATTCAAGAAAATTAAAAGCATCTTCATAGACATTATGACATCACATGAAGGTATTGTAGACACCTAAAATTGGCCCATGCCTCCTAGAAATAATTTTACTAACTTTCTTAACTAATTGAATAGTTTTGATTATTTATTTAATGTGTATCATTCTTCTAATTTAAATTCAAAAATAAAACATTTCCCTCCTTTCTCATAATTAAATAATTTTTAATTATCTAATTTTATTTTAATGTTAATTAAATTATTTATTTATTTTCCTCCACTTTGAACTGCTCAAACTGTGACTCCCTCCCCCACTAGGAGGTAGATTAGTAGTGGGGCTCGATAGTTCCTATGCAGGGCTGGGTGGGTCAAAGACAAAAGACTCTCCTTCTATCGATGTGAAGATGTAGATTGCTGAAGAATGCAAAAGTCTATATCATGCGAAGGGCAGACCCTAGCTATCTGGTGTTGATCGGTAGCTGACCCCAACCAATCAATTCAATTAGATGGTCATTGGACCCGACTTCCACTATCACTTTGATTGGTAGCAGGCGCCAACTCGCTTGTTCGACTGGATTAATTAAATAATCTCTATTTAATTAAACACATCCTTCTAATTTAGATCTTATAATTAAATGCTTATTTTAATTATTTAATTACTTAACTAAGTCTTCTATAATTAAATAAGTTCTTTGATTTATTTAATTATTCACTTTTTTAGAAAAAGAAATCTCTTCTAAAATAAATAAAGTCTTTATTTTATTATTAATTTCTTGCACGAGTTAACTAAATCATGCACACACAATTAAATAATCTTTATTATTTAATTAAATATCTTCTTGATCTTGTCTCACACAATTAAACAATATTTATTATTTAATTAAATATCTTCTTAATCTCGTCTCCCACAATTAAATAATATTTATTATTTAATCAAATCTCTTCTTGATTCTTGTCACCCACAATTAAATAATTATTTAATTAGCTAATTAAGTCTTCTCAAAGTAATTCTTTAATTTATTTAATTAAATCATTTTGTCTAAGTCTTCTATATAATTAGATAATATTAATTATTTAATTATCTAATATTCCTCCAATTATTAATTAAATGATTTTATTATTTAATTTCTTTTCACAAATTTTAATTAAATGATTTATATTATTTAATTAAACTAATTTTCCTTATTATTTTCATCATAATTGAATAATATGATTAATTATTTAATTAAGTCTTCTAGAATTGAATAAAATAATTATTTTATTTTATTTCCACTTCCACAAAGTCAACTAAAGTATTCTTAAAATAAATAAATAAATTTATTTATTTATTCCTAATCATGCACAACCATATAATTATTTAATTATTTAATCCTAATTATATTATTTTGTTCAATTGTCCAATCAAATCAGTCGTCATGTCATTCAAATAAATCATGTGTCCATTCTATTTTTATCAACTATGTCGTGAAATGGTTAACTATCAATTAGTCTGAGTTATCAATTCAATTATGTCAAGTCTAAATCAATCTTAACTATTATTAACAATTTAATCAAGTCAAGTATAAAATTATATGAAAGGCAACCAATCATAACTGTCTATTGAATTCCAGAAATCTGATTCCTCATTATTCACAACCATGATTTTGATAACCATAATTCTTGAATCTTTGTGTTATCAATACTTATGGATGCAAATCTGAGAGCCCACATTACAAATAGAAGTACAAAAGACATGAAGGCTTATTGATTCGATGTATGTTTGTTCATTATTTTGAATTATCTGTTGCATGCATTGAATTTGGTTAATATTTCTTGAATAAATGTAGTTTTATGTATCAATTTAGGTCTTATTGTCAGATCTAATATTGATTGTTGCAGGTATATAGCTTAATATTTTACCCCTATTATAAATGGTGAACCCAACATGAACACATATTTATTGGTTTTTTTGTAGTTTTTTTTTATGAATAGAGGCCTTTCCATTAATTAAAAAGTATAAGTACACTATCAATAAAAAGGGGTCGGGGGACACAATATCACCCTAGAAGAGCCACATGGCATAGCCGGATACATCAACTATTCATTAAAAAAAAACTATATAAGCCCTCAGGAAGAAAGATCAATCACAGCTGAGGGAGGAGGATCCTTGTCTTCAAAGTTTCTCAACATAGTGGGGCCTAGAAACAGGTCAAGAATAGACCACCCATCATCATCCTCTTTGTCCATTTCACGTTCCTCCCACCTGGGAGATATAGTAAGGGCTAGGTAAGGAAATTTATCAGAAAGATTGGTCGAAGGCTAGCCAATAGCAACAACAGAGGGAGTAGGAATAGTAGACCAACCACCAGCTAAACTCATGTGAGGAGGGGAAGTCAAGAAGTGCTACCAATTGGCTCTGTCATTGGAAGAGTGGCAAGGGTCTTGAGACCTAGGGGTCCCGGAGTACTAAGAAAAAGAGCTTTGATGATGGTGATGGCCACAGGGTAGAGTGTGATCAACTGACAGTGAGTCTGGTGGCACTCTAGAAACCATACATGGAGTATTTCCCTAATGATATAACAGATCCTACAAGTGGGCCACCTCAAGAGCCACTTTATCAGCCTATACTTGAGCCTCTCTTCTCAAGATACAGATGGTCAAAGTTTGGTCCAAACAAGGAAGTCAGTACAGTGTTTGCAGCTAAAAATTTGACCATTTCCAAATATCATGAAAGTGGTCTCAAATCAAAGATCTTGTCGAGATAAACCAAAAAATACCTTGAATCTTAAAAAATGGAGCCTCTCTTCTCAAGATACAAATGGTCAAAGTTTGGTCAAAGCAAGGAAGTTAGTATAGTGTTCGTAGCTAAAAATTTGACCATTTCAAAATCTGGTGAAAGTAGTCTCAAATCAAGGATCTCATCGAGATGAACCAAAAAACACCTTGAATCTTGCAAAATGGAGCCTCTCTTCTCAAGATACCGATGGTCAAAGTTTGGTCAAAGTAAGGAAGTTAGTATAGTGTTCGTAGCTAAAAATTTGACCATTTCCAAATTTGGATATAGTGGTCTCAAATCAAAGATCTCATTGAGATGAACCAAAAAACACCTTGAATTTTGAAAAATAAAGCCTCTCTTCTCAAGATACAAATGGTTAAAGTTTGGTCAAAGCAAGAAAGTCAGTACAGTGTTTGTAGCTAAAAATTTGACCATTTCAAAATCTGGTCAAAGTGGTTTCAAATTGAAGATCTCGTTGAGATGAACATAAAAATACCTTAAATCTTGAAAAATAGAGCCTCTTCTCAAGATACAGAAAGTCAAAGTTTGGTCAAAGCAAGGAAGTCAATACAATGTTCGTAGCTAAAAATTTGACCGCTTCCAAATTTGGTGAAAGTGGTCTCAAATCGAAGATCTCATCGAGATGAACCAAAAAACACCTTGAATCTTGGAAAACAGAGCCTCTCTTCTCAAGATACGGACTATCAAAGTTTGGTCAAAGCAAGGAAGTCAGTACTGTGTTTATAGCTAAAAATTTGACAGTTTCCAAATCTAGTCAAAGTGGTCTCAAATCGAAGATCTCGACAAGATGAACCAAAAAACACCTTGAATATTGAAAAATTGAGCCTCTCTTCTAAAGATACGGATGATCAAAGTTTGGTCAATGCAAGGAAGTAAGTACAGTGTTTGTAGCTAAAGATTTGACCATTTTCAAATCTGGTGAAAGTGGTCTCAAATTGAAGATCTCATCAAGATGAACTAGAAAACACCCTGAATCTTGAAAAATAGAGTAGCTCTTCTCAAGATACAGATGATCAAAATTTGCTAAAAGCAAGGAAGGCAGTACAGAGTTCGTAGCTAAAAATTTGACCATTTCCAAATCAAGTGAAAGTGGTCTCAAATTGAAGATCTCGTCGAGATGAACCAAAAAACACTTTGAATACTGAAAAATGGAGCATCTCTTCTCAAGATACGAATGGTCAAAGTTTGGTCAAAGCAAGGAAGTCAGTACTATGTTCGTAGCTAAAAATTTGACCATTTTCAAATCTGGAGAAAGTGGTCTCAAATCAAAGATCTCGTCGAGATGAACCAAAAAATACCTTGAATCTTAAAAAATGGAGCCTCTCTTCCTGAAATACAGACGATCAAAGTTTGGTTAGAGAAAGGAAGTTAGTATAGTGTTCATAGCTAAAAATTTGACCATTTCCAAATTTGGTGAAAGTCATCTCAAATCGAAGATCTCATCGAGAAGAACCAAAATACACCTTCAATCTTGAAAAATGGAGCATCCCCTCTCAAGATACGGTCATCAAAGTTTGGTCAAAGCAAGGAAGTTAGTATAGTGTTTGTAGCTAAAAATTTAACCATTTCCAAATCTAGTGAAAGTGGTCTCAAATCCAAGATCTTGTCGAGATGAACCAAAAAACACCTTGAATCTTGAAAAACAAGGGCTCTATTCTCAAGATACGAATGGTTAAAGTTTGGTCAAAGCAAGGAAGTCAGTATAGTGTTCGTAGCTAAAAATTTGACCATTTCCAAATCTGGTGAAAGTGGTCTCAAATCGAAGATCTCATTGAGATGAACCAAAAAACACCTTGAATCTTGAAAAATGGAGCCTCTTTTCTCAAGATACGAACGGTCAAAGTTTGGTCAAAGCAATGAAGTGAGTATAGTGTTCATAGCTAAAAATTTGACCATTTCCAAATTTGGTTAAACAAGAATCAAATCAAAGATCTCATCGAGATGAACCAAAAAACACCTTGAATCTTGAAAAATAGAGCCTCTCTTCTCAAGATATGGATGGTAAAAGTTTGGTCAAAATAAAGAAGTCAGTACAGTGTTCGTAACTAAAAAATTGACTATTTCCAAATGTAGTAAATGTGGTCTCAAATCGAAGATCTCATCGAGATGAACCATAAAACACCTTGAATGTTAAAAAATGGAGCCTCTCTCTTCTCAAGATACAGATGGTCAAAGTTTGGTCAAAGCAAGGAAATCAATACAGTGCTCATAGCTAAAAATTTGAACATTTCCAAATCTAGTGAAAGTGGTCTCAAATCAAAGATCTCGTCGATATGAACAAATAAATACCTTGAATCTTGAAGAACATAGCCTCTCTTCTCAAGATACAAATGCTCAATGTTTGTTCAAAGTAAGGAAGTTAGTACAGTGTTCGTAGCTAAACATTTGACCATTTCAAAATCTGGTGAAAGTGGTCCAAAATCAAAGATATCATCAAGATAAACCAAAAAACACCTTAAACCTTAAAAAATGGAGCCTCTCTTCTCAAGATATGGATGGTCAAAGTTTTGTCAAAGTAAAGAAGTTTATACAGTGTTCGTAGCTAAAAATTTGACCATTTCCAAATCTGGTGAAAGTATTCTGAAATTGAAGATGTCGTCGAGATGAACCAAAAAGCACTTTGAATCTTTAAGAACAGAGCCTCTCTTCTCAAGATACGGACAGTCAAACTTTGGTCTAAGAAAGGAAGTGTGTACAGTGTTTGTAGCTTGAAAATCTCATCGAGATGAATAAAAAAAATACCTTGAATCTTGAAAAATAAAGTCTCTCTTCTCAAGATACAAATGGTCAAAGTTTGGTCAAAGTGAGGAAGTCAGTATAATGTTCGTAGCTAAAAATTTGACCATTTCTAAATTTGGTGAAAGTGATCTCAATTTGAAGATCTCATTGAGATGAACCAAAAAACACCTTGAATCTTAAAAAATAGAGCCTCTCTTGTCAAGATACAGATTGTCAAAGTTTGGTCAAAGCAAGAAAGTCAGTAGAGTGTTCGTAGGTAAAAATTTGACTATTTCCAAATCTTGTGAAAGTGGTCTCAAATCGAAGATCTCGTCGAGATGAACCAAAACACACCTTAAATCTTAAAAAATGAACCCTCTCTTCTCAAGATACAAAGGGTCAAAATTTTCTCAAAGCAAGGAAGTTAGTACAGTGTTCATAGCTTAAAATTTTACCATTTCCAAATCTGGTTAAAGTGGTGTCAAATCTAAGATCTCATCTATATGAATAAAAAAACAACTTGAATATTGAAAAATAGAGCCTCTCTTCTCAAGATACGGACTATCAAAGTTTGATCAAAGAAAGGAAGTCAGTACAGTGTTTGTAGCTAAAAATTAGACCATTTCCAAATGTGGTGAAAGTGGTCTCAAATCAAAGATCTCTTCAAGATGATCCAAAAAACACCTTGAATCTTGAAAAATAGAGCCTTTCTTCTCAAAAAATGGATGGTCAAAATTTGGTCAAAGCAAGAAAGTTAGTACAATGTTCGTAGCTAAAAATTTGACCATTATGTAATCTGGTGAGAGTGGTCTCAAATAAAAGATCTCATCGAGATGAACCAAAAAACACTTAAAAAATATATTGAATCTTGAAAAATAGAGCCTCTCTTCTCAAGATACAGATGGTCAAAGTTTAGTCAAAGCAGGGAAATCAGTACAGTATTAGTAACTAAAAATTTGACCGTTTCCAAATTTGCTGAAAGTGGTCTCAAATTGAAGATCTCATCAAGATGAACCAAAAAACACCTTGAATTTTAAAAAATAGAGCTTCTCCTCTCAAGATACGGATGGTCAAACTTTGGTCAGAGCAAGGAAGTCAGTACAATGTTCGTAGCTAAAAAATTGACTATTTGCAAATCTGGTGAAAGTGGTCTCAAATTGAAGATCTCAGCGAGATGAAAGAAAAACAACCTTGAATCTTGAAAAAAGGAGCCTCTCATCTCAAGATACAAACAGTCAAAGTTTTGTCAAAGAAAGGAAGTCAGTACAATTTTCATAGCTAAAAATTTAAGCGTTTCTAATTTGGGTGAAAGTTGTCTCAAATCGAAGATCTCATTGAGATGAACCAAAAAATACCTTGAATCTTAAAAAATGGAGCCTCTCTTCTCAGGATACAGATGGTCAAAATTTGGTCAAAGCAAGGAAGTCAGTACAGTGTTCGTAGTTAGGAATTTAAGCATTTCCAAATTTGGTGAAATTGGTCTCAAATTGAAGATCTCATCGAGATGAACCAAAAAATACTTTGAATCTTGAAAAATGGTGCCTCTCTTCTCAAGATACACATGGTCAAAGTTTGGTCAACGCAAGGAAGTCAGTACAATGTTCATAGCTAAAAATTTGACCATTTCCAAATCTGGTGAAAGTGGTTTCAAACCAAAAAATCGTGTTGAGATGAACTAAAAAACACCTTGAATCTTAAAAAATGGAGTCTCATTTCTCAAGATACAGATGGCCAAAGTTTTCTCAAAGAAAGGAAGTCATTACAGTATTGGTAGCTAAAATTTGACTGTTTTCAAATCTAGTGAAAGTGGTCTCAAATCGAAGATCTCGTCGAGATGAAACAAAAAAGATCTTAAATCTTGAAAAATGGAGCCTATCTTCTCAAGATACATATGGTCAAAGTTTAGTCAAAGAAAGAAAGTCAGTACAGTGTTCATAGCTAAAATTTTGACCATTTCTCAATATGATGAAAGTGGTCTCAAATAAAAGATCACGTCGAGATGAACCAAAAAATACCTTGAATCTTGAAAAATGGAGCCTCTCTTCTCAAGATACGGATGGTCAAATTTTTTTCAAAGCAAGGAAGTTAGTACAATGTTTATAACTAAAAATTTGACCATTTCCAAATTTGGTGAAAGTGGTCTCAAATCGAAGCTCTCGTGAAAATGAATCAAAAACCTTGAATCTTGAAGAATGGAGCCTCTCTTCTCAAGATAAAGATAGTCAAAGTTTTGTCAAAGCAAGGAAGTTAGTACAATATTAGTAGCTAAAAATTTGACCGTTTCTAAATTTGATGAAAGTGGTCTCAAATTGAAGATCTTATCGAGATGAAGCAAAAAACACCTTGAATCTTGAAAAATGGAGCCTTTTCTCAATATGCGGATGGTCAAAGTTTGGTCAAAGAAAGGAAGTCAGTGCAGTGTACGTAGCTCAAAATTTTACCCTTTCCAAATTTGGTGAAATTTGTCTCAGAAAAAAAATCTCGTCGAGATGAACTAAAAAACACCTTGAATCTTGAAAAATGGAGACTCTCTTCTCAAGATATGGATGCTCAAAATTTTGTCAAAAAAAAGAAGTCAGTACAGTGTTTTTAGCTAAAAATTTGACCATTTTCAAATATGGTGAAAGTGGTTTCAAATCAAAGATCTCGTCGAGATGAACCAAAAAACACTTTGAATCTTAAAAAATGGAGCTGCTCTTCTCAAGATACAGATGGTCAAAGCAAGGAAGCCAGTACAGTGTTCGTAACTAAAAGTTTGACTATTTCCAAATTTGGTGAAAGTGGTCTAAAATCAAAGATTTCGTTAAGATGAACAAAAAAAAAAATTGAATCTTGAAAAATGGGGCCTCTCTTCTCAAGATACAGATGATCAAAGTTTGGTCAAAGTAAGGAAATCAATATATTGTTCGTAGCTAAAAATTTGAGTGTTTCCAAATTTGATGAAAGTGGTCTCAAATCAAAGATCTCATTAAGATGAACCAAAAGACACCTTAAAGCTTGAAAAATGGAGCCTGTCCTCTTAAGATATGGCTAGTTAAAGTTTGGTTAAAGTAAGGAAGTCAATACAGTGTTCGTAGCTAAAAGTTTGACCATTTTCAAATCTGGCTACAGTGATCTGAAATCGAGGATCTCATCAAGATGAACCAAAAAACACCTTGAATCTTAAAAATTAGAGCCTCTCTTCTCAAGATACAGACGGTCAAAGTTTGGTCAAATTAAGGAATTCAGTATAGAGTTTGTAGCTAAAAATTTAACCATTTCCAAATCTAGTCAAAGTGGTCTCAAATCGAAGATCTTGTCGAGATGAACCAAAAAACACCTTGAATCTTGAAAAACGGAGCCTTCCATCTCAAGATACGGACCGTCAAAGGTTTTTCAAAGCAAGAAAGTCAATACAATGTTCGTAGCTAAAAATTTGACCATTTCCAAATCTGGTGAATGTGGTCTCAAATTGAAGATCTTGTCCAGATGAACCAAAAAAACCTTGAATCTTGAAAAATGGACCCTCTCTTCTCAAGATACGGATGGTCAAAGTTTGGTCAAAGAAAAGAAATCAGTACAGTGTTCGCAGCTAAAAATTTGATCACTTCCAAATCTAGTGAAAGTGGTCTCAAATTGAAGATCTCATCGTGATAAACCAAAATACACCTTAAATATTAAAGAAATGAGCATCTCTACTCAAGATATAGATGGTCAAAGTTTGGTCAAAGAAAGGAAGTCAGTACAATGTTCGTAGCTAAAAATTTGATCATTTCTAAATTTGGTGAAAGTGGTCTCAGATCGAAGATCTCATCGAGATGAACTAAAAAAAACTTTGAATCTTGAAAACTAGAGCCTCTATTCTGATCAAGATAGGGAAAGTCAAAGTTTGGTCAAAGCAAAGAAGTCAGTACAGTGTTCGTAAGTAAAAATTTGACCATTTTCAAATCTGGTGAAAATGGTCTCAAATCAAAGATCTCATTAAGATAAACCAAGAAGAACCTTGAATCTTGGAAAAGAAAGCCTCTCTTCTCAAGATATAGACACTCAAAGTCTGGTCAAAGAAAGGAAGTCAGTACAGTGCTCGTAGCTAAAAATTTGACCATTTCCAAATCTGGTTAAAGTTGTCTCAAATCGAAGATCTCGTTGAGATGAACCAAAAAAAATCTTGCATCTTGAAAAATAAAGCTTCTCTTGTCAAGATACAGATGATCAAAGTTTGGTCAAAGCAAGGATGTCAGTATAGTGTTCATAGCTAAAAATTTGACCATTTCTAAATATGGTGAAAGTGGTCTCAAATCAAAGATCTTGTCGAGATAAACCAAAAAACACCTTGAATCTTGAAAAATGGAGCCTCTCTTCTCAACATACAAATGGTCAAATTTTAGTCAAAGAAAGGAAGTCAGTACAGTGTTCATAGCTAAAAATTTTACCATTTCCAAATCTGGAGAAAGTGGTCTCAAATCAAGAATCTCATCGAGATGAACTAAAAAACACCTTGAATTTTAAAAAACAGAGCCCCTCTTCTCACTATATAGATGGTCAAAGTTTGGTCAAAGAAAGGAAGGTAGTACAGTGTTCATAGCTAAAACTTCGACCGTTTCCAAATCTAGTGAAAGTCATCTCAAATCGAAGATCTCATTGAGATGAACCAAAAAACACCTTGAATCTTGAAAAATAGAGCCTCTCTTCTCAACATACAAACGGTCAAAGTTTGGTCACAGCAAGGAAGTTAGTACAGTGTTCGTAGCTAAAAAATTGATTATTTCCAAATCTGTTGTAAGTGGTCTCAAATCGAAGATCTCGTCGAGATGAACAAAAAAACATCTTGAATCTTATAAAATGGAGCCTATCTTCTCAAGATACTAATGATCAAAATTTTGTCAAAGCAAGGAAGTCAGTATAATGTTCATAGCTGAAAAATTGACCATTTTCAAATCTGGTGAAAGAGGTCTCAAATTGAAGATCTCGCCGAGATGAACCAAAAAATATATTTAATCTTGAAAAATAGAGCCTCTTTTCTAAAGATATGAACATTCAAAGTTTGGTCTAAGCAAGGAAGTTAGTAAAGTGTTCATAGCTAAACATTTGACCATTTCTAAATCTGGTAAACGTGGTCTCAAATAGAAGATCTCGTTGAGATGAACCAAAAAATACTTTGATTCTTGAAAAATGAAGTGAGTCTTCTAAAGATACAAATGGTCAATGTTTGGTCAAAGCAAGGAAGTCAATACAGTGTTCATAGCTAAAAATTTGACCATTTCTAAATCTGGTGAAAGTGGTCTTAAATTGAAGATCTCGTCAAGATGAACCAAAAAAGACTTTGAATCTTGAAAATAGAGCCTCTCTTCTTAAGATATGGATGGTCAAAGTTTGTTCAAAGCAAGGAAGTCAGTACATAGTTCGTAGATAAAAAGTTGACCATTTCCAAATTTGGTGAAAGTGGTCTCAAATCGAAGATCTCATTGGGATGAACCAAAAAACACCTTGAATCTTGAAAATTGGAGCCTCTCTTCTCAAGAGTGGGACAGTCAAAGTTTGGTCAAAGCAAAAAAGTGAGTTGAGCATTTGTAGCTAGAAATTTAACCATTTCCAAATCTGGTGAAAGTGGTCTCAAATCGAAGATCTCGTCGAGATCAACCAAAAAACATCTTGAATCTTAAAAAATGGAGCCTCTCTTGTTAAGATACAGACGGTCAAAGTTTGGTCAAAGAAAGGAAGTCAGTATAGTGTTTGTAGCTAAAAATTTGACCATTTATAAATCTAGTGAAAGTGGTCTCAAATTGAAGATCTCGTCAAGATCAACCAAAAAATACCTTGAATCTTGAAAAAGGGAGCCTCTTTTCTCAAGATACGGATGGTCAAAGTTTAGTCAAAGCAAGGAAGTCAGTATAGTGTTCATAGCTAAAAATTTGACCATTTCCAAATTTGGTGAAAGTGGTCTCAAATTGACATTTTCATCGAGATGAACAGAAAAACACCTTGAATCTTGAAAAATAGAGTCTCTCTTCTCGAGATACGGATGATCAAAGTTTTCTCAAAGCAAGGAAGTCAGTACAGTGTTCGTAGCTAAAAATTTGACTATTTTCAAATATGGTGAAAGTGGTATCAAATTGAAGATCTCATCCAAATGAACAAAAAAATATCTTGAATCTTGAAAAATGGAGGCTTTCTTTTCAATATACGGACGATCAAAGTTTGGTCAAAGCAAGGAAGTCAGTAGAGTGTTCCTAGCTAAAAATTTGACCATTTTTAAATCTGGTTAAAGAAGTCTCAAATTGAATATCTCGTTGAGATGAATGAAAAAACACGTTGAATATTGAAAAATGGAGCCTCTCTTCTCAAGATACAGATGGTCGAAGTTTGGTCAAATCAAAGAAGTCAAAATAATATTCGTAGCTAAAAATTTGATCGTTTTCAAATTTGGTGAAAGTGGTCTAAAATTGAAGATCTTGTCGAGATAAACCAAAAATCACCTTGAATCTTGAAAAACAAAGCCTCTTCTCAAGATACGAACAGTTATAGTTTGGTCAAAGCAAGGAAGTCAATATAGTGTTTGTAGGTAAAAATTAGACCGTTTTCAAATCTGATGAAAGTGGTCTCAAATCGAAGATCTCGTCAAGATGAACCAAAAAAAATCTTGAATCTTAAAAAATAGAGCCTCTTTTCTCAAGATACGAATGGTCAAAGTTTGGTCAAAGAAAGGAAGTCAGTACAGTGTTTGTAGCTAAAAATTTGACTATTTCCAAATCTGGTTAAAGTGGTCTCAAATTGAAGATCTCATCGAGATGAAGTAAAAAACACCTTGAATCCTGAAAAACGTAGCCTCTTTTGTCAACATACGGATGGTCAAAGTTTGGTCAATGCAAGGAAGTTAGTACACTGTTCTTAGTTAAAAATTTGATCATTTCCAAATCTAAGTAACATGGTCTCAAATTGAAGATCTCGTCAAGATGAACCAAAAAACACCTTGAATCTCCAAAAATGGAGCTTCTTTTCTCAAGATATGGATAGTCAAATTTTGGTCAAACCAAGGAAGTCAGTACAGTATTCGTAGCTAAAAATTTAACCATTTCCAAATCTAGTGAAAGTGGTCTCAAATTAGAGATCTCGTCGAGATGAACCAAAAAACACCTTTAATCTTGAAAAATGGAGCCTCTCTTCTTAAATTACGAATGCTCAAATTCTGGTCAAAGTAAGGAAGTCAGTACAATGTTTGTAGCTAAAAACTGGACCATTTCCAAATATGGTGAAAGTGGTCTCAAATCAAAAATCTCATTGAGATGAACCAAGAAACATCTTGAATCTTGAAAAATGGAGCCTCTCTTCTCAAGATACGAACGGTCAAAGTTTGGTCAAAGCAAGGAAGTGAGTACAATGTTTGTAGCTAAAAATTTGACCATTTCCAAATGTGGTGAAAGTGGTCTAAAATAAAAGATGTCATCAAGATGAACCAAAAAACACTTTGAATCTTGCAAAATAGAGCCTCTATTCTGAAGATAAGGAAGCTCAAAGTTTGGTGAAAATAAGGAAGTCAATACAATGTTTATTGCCAAAAATTTGACCATTTCCAAATATGGTGAAAATTGTCTCAAATCAAAGATCTCATTGAGATGAACCAAGAGAAACCTTGAATCTTTGAAAACGGAGCCTCTCTTCTCAAGTTATACAGACGGTCAAAGTTTGGCCATAGAAATGAAGTCAATACAGTGCTCGTAGCTAAAAATTTTAGTCCAAATCTGGTTAAAGTGTTCTCCAATCGAAGATCTCATCGAGATGAACCAAAAAAAAATTTGAATCTTGAAAAATAGAGCCTATCTTGTCAAGATGCGGATGGTCAAATAAAGGAAGTCAGTACAGTGTTTGTAGCTAAAAATTTGACCATTTCTAAATATGGTGAAAGTGATCTCAAATTGAAGATCTCGTTGAGATGAACCAAAAAGCACCTTGATTCTTGAAAAATGAAGCCTCTTTTCTGAAGATACAAAAGGTCAATGTTTGCTCAAATCAAGCAAGTCAGTACAGTGTTCATAGCTAAAAATTTGACCATTTCCTAATATGGTGAAAGTGGTCTCAAATTGAAGATCTCGTTGAGATTAACCAAAAAACATCTTGAATCTTAAAAATAGAGCCTCTCTTCTCAAGATAGAGATGGTCAAAGTTTGGTCAAAGTAAGGAAGTTAATACATTGTTCGTAGCTAAAAGTTTGACCATTTTCAAATTTGGTGAAAGTGGTCTCAAATCAAAGATCTCATCGGGATGAACTAAAAAACACCTTGAATCTTAAAAAATGGAGCCTCTCTTCTCAAGAGTGGGACGATCAAAGTTTGGTCAAAGCAATGAATTCAGTAGAGTGTTTGTAGCTAAAAATTTAACCATTTCCAAATCTAGTGAAAGTGGTCTCAAATCAAAAATCTCATCAAGATGAACCAAAAAACACCTTGATTCTTGAAAAATAAAGCCTCTCTTCTCAAGATACGGATGGTAAAAGTTTGGTCAAAGAAAGGAAGTCAATACAGTGTTTGCAGCTAAAAATTTGACCATTTCTAAATCTGGTGAAAGTGATCTTAAATCAAAGATCTCATTGAGATCAACCAAAAAACACATTGAATCTTCAAAAAGGGAGCCTATCTTCTCAAGATACAGATAGTCAAAGTTTAATCAAAGCAAGGAAGTTAGTATAGTGTTCGTAGCTAAAAATTTGACTATTTCCAAATCTAGTGAAAGTGGTCTCAAATTAAAGTTTTCATCGAGATGAACCAAAAAATACTTTGAATCTTGAAAAATAGAGCCTCTCTTCTCCAGATACGGATGATCAAAGTTTTCTCAAAGCAAGAAAGTCAGTATAGTATTCTTAGCTAAAATTTGACCCTTTCCAAATATGGTGAAAGTGGTATCAAATTGAAGATCTCATCTAGATGAACAAAAAATCACCTTGAATCTTGAAAAATAGAGCCTCTCTTCTCAAGATACAGACGGTCAAACTTTGGTCAGAGCAAGGAAGTCAGTACAGTGTTCGTAGCTAAAAATTTGACCATTTCCCAATCTAGTAAAAGAGATCTCAAATTGAATATCTTGTCGAGATGAACAAAAAAATACCTTGAATATTGAAAAATGGAGCGCCTCTTCTCAAGATACAGATGGTCAAAGTTTGGTCAAATCAAAGAAGTTAGTACAGTGCTCATAGCTAAAATTTTTATCATTTTCAAATTTGGTGAAAGTAGTCTCAAATCGAAGATCTCATCGAGATAAATGAAAAATCACCTTGAATCTTAAAAAATGGAGCCTCTCTTCTCAAGATAGGGACAGTTAAAGTTTGGTCAAAGAAAGGAAGTCTATAGAGTGTTTGTAGCTAAAAACTTGACCATTTCCAAATCTGGTGAAAGTGGTCTCAAATCAAAGATCACATCAAGATGAACCAAAAAGTACCTTGAATCTTCAGAAACAGAGGCTCTCTTCTCAAGTTATAGATTGTCAAAATTTGGTCAAAGCAAGAAAGGTAGTACAGTGTTTGTAGCTAAAAATTTGAGTGTTCCCAAATCTGGTGAAAGTGGTCTCAAATCGAAGATCTCCTCAAGATGAACCAAAAAACACCTTGAATCTTAAAAAAAGCCTCTCTTCTCTAGATACGAATGGTGAAAGTTTGGTCAAAACAAGGAAGTCAATACAATGTTCATAGCTAAAAATTTGATAATTTCTAAATCTGGTGAAAGTGGTCTGAATTTGAAGAGATCGTCGAGATGAACCAAAAAACACCTTGAATCTTAAAAAATGGAGCCTCTCTTCTCAAGATACGAATGGTCAAACTTTGGTCAAAGCAAGGAAGTTTGTACAGTGTTTGTAGCTAAAAATTAGAGATGAACTAAAAAAAAACTTGAATCTTGAAAAATGGGGCCTCTCTTCTCAAGATACAAATGGTCAATGTTTGGTCAAAGAAAGGAAGTCAGTACAGTGTTCGTAGCTAAAAATTTGACCATTTCTAAATCTTGTGAAAGTGGTCTCAAATCAAAGATCTCATCGAGATGAACAAAAAAACACCATGAATCTTAAAAAATGGAGCCTCTCTTCTCAAGCTATGAATGGTCAGAGTTTGGTCAAAGAAAGGAAGTCAGTACAGTGTTTGTAGATAAAAAAAAATTAACTTTTTCAAATATGGTGAAAGTGGTCTTAAATTGAAGATCTCGTTGAGATGAAGCAAAAAACACCTTGAATTTTGAAAAACAGAGCCTCTCTTCTCAACATAGGGACGATCTAAGTCTGGTCAAAGCAACGAAGTCAGTACAGTGTTCTTAGCTAAAAATTTGATCATTTCCAAATCTGAGTAACGTGGTCTCAAATCGAAGATCTTGTCAAGATGAACCAAAAAAACCTTGAACCTTTAAAAATGGAGTCTCTCTTCTCAAGATATGGCTGGTCAAACTTTGGTCAAAGTAAGGAAGTCAGTACAGTGTTCATTGCTAAAAAATTGAGTGTTTTTAAATCTGGTGAAAGTGGTCTCAAATCGAAGATCTCATCGAGATGAACCAAAAAACACCTTGAATTTTGAAAAATAGAGTCTCTCTTGTCAAGATACGGATGCTCAAAGTCTAGTCAAAGCAAGGAAGTCAGTACAATGTTCGTAGCTAAAACCTAGACAATTTCTAAATATGGTGAAAGTTGTCTCAAATCTAAGATGTGGTCGAGATGAACCAAAAAATACTTTGAATCTTGAAAAATGGAGCCTCTCTTCTCAAGATACAGATGGTCAAAGTTTGGTCAAAGAAAAGAAGTCAGTATAGTATTCATAGC
This sequence comes from Chamaecyparis obtusa, assembly GCA_027943335.1. Taxonomy (NCBI): domain Eukaryota; kingdom Viridiplantae; phylum Streptophyta; class Pinopsida; order Cupressales; family Cupressaceae; genus Chamaecyparis; species Chamaecyparis obtusa. The sequence continues at coordinate 5,659,421 of BSBK01000368.1, read as the reverse complement.
TAAAAATTTGACCATTTCCAAATATGGTGAAAGTGGTCTCAAATCAAAGATGTCATTAAAATGAACCAAAAAACACCTTGAATCTTGCAAAATAGAGCCTCTATTTTCAAGATACAGACAGTCAAAGTTTGGTCAAAGAAAGGAAGTCAGTACAGTGTTTATAGCTAAAAATTTGACAATTTTTAAATCTGGTTAGAGTGGTCTCAAATCAAAGATCTCATCAAGATGAACTAAAAAACACATTGAATCTTGAAAAATGAAGCCTCTCTTTTCAAGATACAAATGATCAAAGTTTGGTCAAAGAAAGGAAGTTAGTATAGTGTTCGTAGCTAAAAATTTAACCATTTTTAAATCTAGTCAAAGTTGTCTCAAATTGAAGATCTTGTCGAGATGAACTAAAAAACACCTTGAATCTTGAAAAATGGAGCCTTTCTTCTCAAGATACAGACAGTCAAAGGTTTGTCAAAGAAAGGAAGTCAGTACAGTGTTCATAGCTAAAAAATTGATTGTTTCCAAATCTGGTGAATGTGGTCTCAAATTGAAAATGTCCTCAAGATAAACCAAAAAACACCTTGAATCTTGAAAATAGAGTCTCTTCTCAAGATACAGATGGTCAAAGTTTGGTCAAAGAAAGGAAGTCAATATAGTGTTCGTAGCTAAAAATTTGACCATTTTCAAATTTGGTGAAAGTAATCTCCAATAAAAGATCTCGTTGGGATGAAACAAAAAACACCTTGAAACTTGAAAAATGGAGTCTCTTGTCAATATACAGACGGTCAAAGTTTGGTCAAAACAAGGAAGTCAGTACAATGTTTGTAGCTAAAAATTTGACCATTTCCAAATCCGGTGATAGTTGTCTTGAACTGAAAATTTTATCAAGATGAACCAAAAAACACTTTGAATCTTGAAAAATGGAGCCTCTCTTCTAAACATACAGATGGTCAAAGTTTGGTCAAAGAAAGGAAGTTAGTACAGTGTTCGTAGCTAAAAATTTAACCATTTTCAAATCTGGTGAAAGTGGTCTCAAATCGAAGATCTTGTTGAGATTAACAAAAAAGAACCTTGAATCTTGAAAAATGGAGCCTCTTTTCTAAAGATATAGATAGTCAAAGTTTGGTCAAAGCAAGGAATTCAGTATAGTGTCCGTAGCTAAAAATTTGACCATTTCCAAATCTAGTTAAAGTGATCTCAAATCAAATATCTCATCGAGATGAACCAAAAAATACCTTGGATCTGGAAAAATAGAGACTCTCTTCTGAACATACGAATGGTCAAAATTTAGTCAAAGCAAGGAAGTCAGTACATTGTTCATAGCTAAAAATTTCACCATTTCCAAATTTGGTGAATGTGGTCTCAAATCGAATATCTCCTCGAGATGAACTAAAAAACACATTGAATCATGAAAAATAGAGCCTCTCTTCTCAAAATATGGACGGTCAAAGTTTGGTCAAAGCAAGGATGTAAGTACAGTGTTAGTAGCTAAAAATTTGACCATTTCTAAATCTGGTGAAAGTGGTCTGAAATTGAAGATTTTGTCAAGATGAACAAAAAATACTTTGAATCTTGAAAAATGGAGCCTCTCTTCTCAAGATATAGACGGTCAAAATTTAGTCAAAGCAAGGAAGTCAGTACAATGTTCATAGCTAAAAATTTGATAGTTTCCAAATTTGTGAAAGTGGTCTCAAATCGAAGATCTTGTCGAAATGAACCAAAAAACAACTTGAATCTAGAAAAATGGAGCTTCTCTTCTCAAGATACGAACGGTCAAAGTTTGTACAAATCAAGGAAGTCAGTACATTGTTCGTAGCTAAAAATTTGACTGTTTCTAAATCTAGTGAAAGTGGTCTCAAATTAAAGATCTTATCGAGATAAACCAAAAAATATCCTGAATCTTTAAAAATAGAACCTCTATTCTCAAGATACAAATGATCAAAGTTTGGTCAAAGCAAGGAAGTTAGTACAATTTTCATAGCTAAAAATTTGACCATTTCAAAATTTGGTGAAAGTGGTCTCAAATTGACAATCTCGTCGAGATGACCTAGAAAACACCTTAAATATTGAAAAATAGAGCCCGTTTTCTCAAGATACAGATGGTCAAAGTTTGGTCAAAGTAAGGAAGTTAGCACAATATTTGTAGCTAAAAGTTTGACCGTTTCCAAATATGGTGAAAGTGGTCTCAAATTGAAGATCTAATCGAGATAAACCAAAAAACACCTTGAGTCTTGAAAAATAAAGCCTCTCTTCTCAAAATACGGATTGTCAAAGTTCGGTCAAAGCAAGGGAGTCAGTATAGTGTTCGTAGCTAAAAATTTGAACATTTTCAAATTTGGTGAAAGTGGTCTTAAATCAAAGATCTCGTCGAGATGAACCAAAAAACACCTTGAATCTTAAAAAATGGAGCCTCTCTTCTAAAGATACAAATGGTCAAAGTTTGGTCAAAGCAAAGAAGTTAGTACAGTGTTTGTAGCTAAAAATTTGACCATTTCCAAATTTGGTGAAAGTGGTGTCAAATCAAAGATCTCATTGAGATAAACTAAAAAATACGTTGAATTATCAAAAATAGAGCTTCTCTTCTCAAGATACGGATGCTCAAAGTTTGGTCAAAGCAAAGAAGTCAGTACAATGTTCATAGCTAAAAATTTAACCATTTTCAAATAAGTTGATGTGGTCTCAAATTGAAGATCTCGTTGAGATGAATCAAAAAACACTTTGAATCTTGAAAAATGGAGCCTCACTTCAAAAGATACAAACGTTCAAAGTTTGGTCAAAGCAAGGAAGTCAGTATAGTGTTCGTATCTAAAAATTTGACCATTTCCAAATCTGGTGTAAGTGGTCTCAAATCAAAGATCTCATCAAGATGAATAAAAAAATACCTTGAATCTTGAAAAATGGAGCCTTTCATCTTAAGATAAAAATGGTCAAAGTTTGGTCAAAGCAAGGAAGTCATTACAGTGTTCATCGCTAAAATTTTTACTTTTTTCAAATCAACTAAAAGTGGTCTCAAATTGAAGATCTCATCGAGATGAACCAAAAAACACCTTGAATCTTGAAAAATAGAGACTCTCTTGTCAAGCTACAAATGGTCAAAGTTTGGTCAAAGCAAGGAATTCATTAGAGTGTTTGTAACTTAAAATTAAAATATTTCCAAATTTGGTGAAAGTGGTTTCAAATCAAAGATCTCGTCAAGATGAACCAAAAAATATCTTGAATCTTGAAAAATAGAAGCTCTCTTCTTGAGATACGAACGGTCAAAGTTTGGTCAAAAAAAGGAAGTCATTACAATGTTCGTAGCTAAAAATTTGACCGTTTCCAAATCTGGTAAAAGTGGTCTAAAATTGAAGATTTCGTAAAGATGAACCAAAAAACACCTTGAATCTTGAAAAATGGAGCCTCTGTTCAAAAGATACAGACGGTCAAAGTTTGGTCAAAACAAGGAATTCAGTACACTATTCGTAGCTAAAAATTTAACCATTTCCAAATTTGGAGAAAGTAGTTTCAAATCAAAGATCTCGTCAAGATGAACTAAAAAACACCTTGAATCTTGAAAAATGGAGCCTCTCTTCTCAAGATACCGATGGTCAAAGTTTGGTCAAAGCAAGGAAGTCAGTACAATGTTCATAGCTAAAAATTTGACCATTTCCAAATCTAGTCAAAGTGGTCTCAAATCGAAGATCTCATCGATATTAACCAAAAAACACTTTGAATCTTGAAAAATAGGGCTTCTCTTCTCAAGATACGAATGATCAAAGTTTGGTCAAAGCAAGGAAGTTAGTATAGTGTTCGTAGCTAAAAAATTGACCGTTTACAAATCTGGTGAAAGTGGTCTCAAATTGAAGATCTCATTGAGATGAAATAAAAAACACCTTGAATTTTGAAAAACTGAGCCTCTCTTCTCAAGATATGAAATACCAAAGTTTGGTCAAATCAAGGAAGTCAGTACAGTGTTCATAGATAAAAATTTGATCATTTTCAAATCTGGTGAAAGTAGTCTCAAATCAAAGATCTTGTTGAGATGAACTAAGAAACACCTTGAATCTTGAAAAATGAAGTTTCTCTTCTCAATATAGAGACGGTCAAAGTTTGGTGAAGGAAAGAAAGTTAGTACAGTGTTTGTAGCTAAAAATTTGAGCATTTGCAAATCTGGTGAAAGTTGTCTCAAATTGATGATCTCATTGAGATGAACCAAAAATCACCTTGAATCTTGAAAAATGAAGCCTCTCTTCACAAGATACAGATGGTCAAATTTTGGTCAGAACAAAGAAGTCAGTACAGTGTTCGTAGTTAAAAATTTGACCGTTTCCAAATCTGGTGAAAGTGGTCTCAAATCGAAGATCTTGTCGAGATGAACCAAAAAACACTTTGAATCTTGACAAATGTAGCCTCTCTTCTCAAGATAGGGATGGTCAAACTTTGGTCAAAGAAAGGAAGTTAGTACATTGTTTGTAACTAAAAATTTGACCAATTCCAAATCTTGTGAAAGTGGTCTCAAATCAAAGATCTCAAAACACCTTGAGTCTTGAAAAATAGAGCCTCTCTTCTTAAGATACAGATGGTCAAAGTTTGGTCAAAGCAAGGAAGTCAGTATAGTGTTCATAGATAAAAATTTAACCATTTCCAAATCTGGTGAAAGTGGTCTCAAATCGAAGATCTCGTCGAGATGAACCAAAAAACACCTTAAATTTTGAAAATGGAGCCTCTCTTCTCAAGATATGGACAGCCAAATTTTTGTCAAACCAAAGAAGTCAGTACAGTGTTCATAGCTAAAAATTTGACTATTTCCAACTTTGGTGAAAGTGGTCTCAAATTGGAGATCTCATCGAGATGAACCAAAAAACACTTTGAATCTTAAAAAATGGAGCCTCTCTTCTAAAGATATGGACAGTCAAAGTTTGGTCAAAGCAAGGAAGTCAGTACAATGTTCGTAGCTAAAAGTTTGGCTATTTCCAAATTTGGTGAAAGTGCTCTCAAATCAAAGATCTCATTGAGATGAACCAAAAAAACACCTTGAATATTGAAAAATAGAGCTTCTCTTCTCAAGATACAGACAAACAAAAAATTGGTCAAAGAAAGGAAGTTAGTATAGTGTTCCTAGCTAAAAATTTGACTATTTCCAAATGTGTTGAAAGTGGTCTCAAATCGATGATCTCATCGAGATGAACCAAAAAATACTTTGAATCTTGAAAAATAGAGTCTCTCTTCTCAAGATACAGATGGTCAAAGTTTGGTCAAAGCAAGGAAGTCAGTATAGTGTTCGTAGCTAAAAATTTGACCGTTTCCAAATCTGATGATGTAATCACCTAAAATCAGGTTAATAGAACTTAAGGCCCTATTTTCCCTAATTCAAAATAATACCTTAATTATGTTAATTCGATCTTTGATTGTTGACATACTTCTCAAAATTCAATAAAATCAATTCAATCCTAAAATCAAACATTTATCATCAAAGTATCAAGCTAAATCAGGTTGATTAACTCTGGGCCCAATTAATTAATTCAATCCCACCAAATTCATGGCTAGAATAATTAATTAAAAGAAAAGAATAAATCCCTCTTAATTAAACAAACACAACAAACACACTTCAATCATTAAGAGGCTCTCACATGGATCAAGGATCAAGCCAAGATGCATCTCAACCACTCCTCACAGATGCATCTCAATCATTCAATTCCTCCTACAATCTATAAAAGAAAATTTTCAAATGCTCATTCTTCCTTCCTACTCCTTAATGCTTGAATTTTAGCTTTCTAACTCTTTGATTTGATAGTTGTTTTATGCTTTCATGCTTAATTTCATATGCTTTAGCTAATTAGGAAATATCTCAATTGGGTTTCTAGTAAAAGAATTCATGGTTTAATGCTTAATTGTGAGGTATTTTCTAGATTTAGCTTAATTCTTGCATGTTTCATTTGAATATCTTATTTTAGTATCATATTGTCACTGTTTAGGGTTAAATCTGAGAGCTACTAACACCCTTTTCATACTTGTGCTAACTAGAGAGCAATAGGATGCTTTTATTTGTTGATTTCCTTAATTTGCATGCTTAATCTTTCTAACAAATGATGCAATGTCTTATTGAAGTGTTGTGTTGCAGGTCCATAACTCACACACACATTTTTGGCTCCCATCGTGGGGCTGAGCCCTAGATTTCATATCTTTCAAGCTTTTTCTACTAATTTTCGCCATGTCTTTTTAGCCAAGGATCGCATTTGGGAAGAACTATCACACCCCAGATTTTGTGCATTGCACCCAAGATTCCCAAATCGCATCTTGGAAGAATGTCGCATCTGGAAAATTCTAGGATTGCATTGTGTGATCTAGATTGCATCTAGATAATGGGGTCATTTTCGGGAAATAGGATCTCATCTCGAAAATTTTAGGATCGCATCTAGGAGTTTTTATTGCATTCTTGAGTTTTCTGACCCCTGATAATTTGTCTTGTTGATTTCTCTAGTTTTTGACAGCTTAACTATGTTTTGCAGGATGAAAGACAGAGACCTAAATGATTAAACTGCTAACAATTGCTTGTGAATTTTTTTAAAAGGATAGATTAGACTTAATGCTTTTGTTTGTAAGAACTTAAATGCAATTTAATTTCACTTTGTAAATCAATCAGAGGAATATGCTCTTTTCCCCTTGAGGGAAAATAAGAAACTCAAAAATTGAATTATACTTTGAGGTTGAATTGGGAAATGAATGCTAACACTTGCATAATATGTCTTGGACTTTCAATTTGAGCTAGGAGATTATGCTCTTCTCCTTCAAAGAGAATAAAAAATCCAGATCTTACAATTGCATATCTACTTTCATTTAGAGCATTATCTTTTGATGGTTTATGAATTTGGGATTTTTAACAAGCTAATGAGTGAATGTTGGGTTTGTGCTTGATCTAAATAGCTTAACAAGTGGTTTGCAGGTCGTTTGTCCAAGACAAAAATCAAACAAAGACTATTAATGCTTGTCTTGCAGGTTGCCTCAAAAGAAAGAAATTAAAAACCTCATGCTTGTTTTTATAGGAACATTAACACAATTTGAGGTCAATTTGAAAACTAATTAGAGGACTATGCTCTTTTCCCCCTGAGGGAGAATTAGAAACTCAAACATTATCTTGTGATTTGGAATCAAATTGGATTAATTGGATATTAATTTGCATGATGTGTTTGCGATCTATGATGTGAGTTAGGAGATTATGCTCTTCTCCTTTATGGAGAACCTAAAATCTAGAGCTCATTATCACTTATCCAATTTCTTTATTGTACACCTTTAGAGGGACTGTCGATTGAGGAAAAAATCTTTCGGGAATGACCCAAGTGGGAATAAGTATTACGCCGACTCTTCCACCCACTATAAAATTTGATGCTTCCTTGAGGCTAAAGCCTTGGAAGACATGATCTATCTTGTCTTAGGAGATTGATGATCAATCCCAATGAAAGACTTGGATTTTGTGTAGAGCGGAGCTGCTTGAATCTTTCTTGTGAGACTACACACTTTCAAGTTCCTATAGGGCTTATGGTTTAAATCCTTCTTGCGGGACTATGGGAGATGGTCTTGAATGGATACCTTCATTAAAATCTTTATGTTAGATGCTACTCGGATCACCCCCAAAAGTTTGTTATCACTTGTGCAAGGAAAATAGTAATTGCCCTAAGACATTCACCATATCAAGCCCTCATCGACATTAACACTTGGCTAATATGGCCTCCAATATCCATTGCGTGTTATTGGATTGCAATATTTTGACGAGTCTTTGAGTGTGTTCCTAAGTCAGTGAACAAGTGGTTTCAATCTCTACCTAGTATAAGGCAGGTTAGGTGTGTCTAATTAAAACAATTGCATGATGTGTTCTAAATAAAAAATCAGATAATCACCCCCAAATGAACAACCACAGAGCATTTACAAGCACTTACAAGCACTTGACAGTTACTGGAATTTGACAGATATGACCCATTTTCCAAAATTCACTGAAATAGTAAACTTCTTGACATCATAAGATCGCATCCCGGGTTCCCCAGTCGCATCCCGTATTCTGGATCACATATGTTCAAACCTGGATCGCATCTGGTAGTTACACCATTTCTTGGATCGCATGTGGTGACCACTATATTTCTTGAGTCACATCCTGTGTTTCCTAGATTGCATACAGGGTTCCTAAAAGTCTGCCAGTCACCTATAAAAGATTGCATTTGGGACAGAAAGCATTTTTGTACCTTCCAGAAGAAATGTTTTTACATTTTTAGATACCCAGTTGGCCCATTAGTAAGGTTCTATTGTCAAAACACATCCATCTGATAACCTGAAAGAGTCATTTATGAAAGTCTTGTTACCTTGCATGGTCTAAATCTACATTGTCCAATTGTGGAGTCAATTTATCCTATCAACTACAATCAAGTTCTCAGCTCATAAATAGGGCACTTTGACACCCTTTGATGCTGAAACTTTCACATTATCAGACCCACTTACCTTTTTGTTCCCAACTCACAAACATGGCACTTTGACACCCTTTGACATTGGATCCATAAGATAATTTCAAACCCACTCTTACATCCTTGGATTTACAATCAGACATTGCAAACATTCAGACCCACTTGAACACGAGACTCTCATTAATTCCTTAATCATGTTTTCATGGTTAACACAAGGCACAAATCCTATCACTTTGAAAGTAACCCATTCTCAAATGAGGTACCTTTGCTTGCATTCAAAAAAGGAGAGACTTCAAGACTTAATCCCCTATTTGGAACAACACCAAGTACCACATAGACATCAACACCCGAAGCTACAAACATGAACAAACAAGAAGAATTTTGTTGGGATGAAAGACTAGGTGGACAAGATGAACAAAATGACCAAAACAATCAAGTAGAATCCCAACAACAAGAAGCACAATATGATTCTGATGATGAAGAACCCACTAAAAGAGAATACCAAAGAGCTATAAATAGAAAATGATTCCATAAAATCCTTGAGAGAACTTTGGAAGAAAACAAAGATAAATACTTCCTAGAACTTGCCTCTCAAGGAGTAAAACTACCAAAAGACTATGATGTGAATCAACTTAAACAAAAGGAATATCTCAGCTCCATATCCATTCTAACAAGACAATTGATTGTCATGCAAAATGAGATCAAAGAACTCAAGAAATAAGGAGACCTACTAGAAAAACAATACTCTCTAGAGCACATATGTCCTTTCTCTTTTGACAAAGGACTAAAGGTGATTCCATTTCCTAAGAATATCACAATTCCAAAATATGACAAATACCTTGGAAATTCTGACCCTCAAGATCATGTGAGGGAGTTTTGCACAACTAGTATGGAGTTCATTCATGAACAAACATATCTCATGAGATTATTTCCACGAAGCCTAGGTGGACAGGCTATGGATTGGTTTTCCAAATTACCCATAGGAATCAAGACATTTGATGAACTAGTGCAAAAATTTATACAACAATACTCCTACAACATCCAACACATAGTGACAATGTTGGATCTATGCAACACCAAGCAAAAAATGGGAGAATCAATCTTGAATTTCCTACAATGATGGAGAAAAATATTCGCATGATATGCTAGGCAGATACCTGAAAATGAAAAGATGGACATCTTCATTAATAACTTGGTTCCTGAAATGAATTTCCTAATACAATTGCAAGGACCACCAAGTTTTGACAAAATGATAGATAGTGCCATCAAAATTGAGGAAGTCTTAATCACGAAAGGTGACATTACCATCAATAAAGAAAACAAAGACAAGTACTACCCCACCAAGGATAAGTACAAATACAAAAACAAGAACAAACATGTGGTCAATGATGGAGTTGTTGATACTCCTAGTCCAAAACCTAAATCAGATGTCTTCAATCTCACAACAAGTCTCTAAGCAAAAAAGAATCTAAATACCACTATGACACCCATGGTTAACAAAACTTTCAAGAAACCTCCCATTCAAACTGAGCCTTGGGAAGCAAGGCCTAAGAGAACATTCACACCATTGGGGGATACCTTGGAAGTGGTTTTAAAATCACTTTTGGATAACAAAATCATTACAACTCTTGATTCCAAACCTTGGGAACCAGAAGTAAAACCCAAGTGGTGGAATGATAACGATTATTGTGATTTCCATCACAATAAAGGACACAAAACCAACAACTGTATGAAGCTAAGACATGTTATTCAAGACCTAATTGAAGAAGGAAAAGTCAAGGTAGATGGACATCACACAAATAACGACCATAAGGAATTTCAAACTCCCTTACCAAGCTATGAAAAGGGAGAGTCTTCTAAGAGAAACAAAATTAACTATACATACACTAATTATGACAATGTAATACATATGGTGGAACCATGTGAACACTCCATCAATATGATCACTCTAAAAGGAATCAAAAACAAAACTGAGTCTTCCAATGTTGTAACATGGAGTCAAGCTAAGCTTACTCTTATAGGAATCTCAACATCTAACACACCAGCTACAACAACAACAATGTCTAAAAAAGTGGCATTACCTCCAAATTTTAATCTTGTGGATCAGTTACAAAGAACACCCACTCAAATCTTTATCCTAGAGTTGTTGAAAATTTCTCCTAGTCATAAGGAAGTTCTTGATCAAGCCCTACTTAGCACTAATGTACCAAAAGATCTAGATGTGGATAGATTCCAAGCTATGATTGGTCACTTAAACTCCTTGCACTACCTATCTTTTTTTGAAGAGGATGATAAATCATTGAACCAACCACACAACCAACCTCTACATTTAGAAGTCCTTATTCATAAGCATTGAGTCAAACATGTCTTGATAGATGGAGGCACTGGTTTGAACATATGCACATACAACTTGATAAAACAATTGGGATTCTCAGAACATGCAATTGATCCTACAAGAAAGATAACCATCAAGGCCTATAATGAAGAAGAGAGATCTTCTAAAGAATTGGTTGTCTTACCTATCAGAGTGGGACCAGTGGAGAAAGATGTCCTATGTTAAGTTCTTGATCTACCACTTGCATACAATATTCTTCTTGGAAGGTCATGGATACACTCAATGCAAGTTGTACCTTCTACTTATCATCAATGCCTAAAATTTCCTCATAATGGAGTGGAGGTTACTATCCCAATAGATACGACATACACTTGCAATAATCTCAAACAAATAGAAAGCATGGTCCCTCAACACAGGGAAATCTCTAATAAGGTGGAGACATCCAAAGAAATGGTCTTGGAAAGCTTTGCTAAAAAGATCAACATCCAAGAGACAAGCATGGGTGATTACAAGATGGATCCTGTTATATCTTTGACAGATATTCTTGTATCACCTAGGACACAACAAAGACTTTCATCAACATTTACACCATCCAATGGTAGTGCTCTAACTATCCATGAGGGAACCCGAATGGTCAAAGTAAAAGTATCCCTTGAAGAAGAAAATAAAGAAAAAGTTGTCTTACAATGGCTTTACAAAGAACCAGAAGAAGATGGCAATGTCAAACATGTTGAGATAGCTCTAAAAAAATATGGGAAGGGATATGAAATCATGAAACAAATGGGATAGAAAGGAAAAAGACCCTTGGGACAAAACAAACAAGGACTGGTAGAACCTCTACACATGGATTTCAGAAATCCTAAAGACAAGACTGGATTAGGCTTCAGAGAAGCAATATTTCATCCTATAGCAGAAAAGGGTCCTATGTTTGATAGATTAGGAGACTTGGATGATGAAGAGGAGGTAGATGGATAAACTATTTCCTATGAAAGGTTACTTCTCTTACAAGGAGACCCATCATCAGAATTTGGTACCAATCCTGAACAAGAACCAAAAGAAGAACAAGTAGAAGAACCTGAAGAAGAACAAGATCAAGGGCTTCCCATCTTTGATACACCTCACTTTGATGAGGAAATAGGAATGATAACTCCACAAGAACCATTGCAAGAAGAAGAAAACCATACTAATGAAGAAGATGAAGTACCCATGACTATTGCTCACTTCTTGGGGGTTTCAAATTATAGTCAAGTAGACTCACATGAATATGAATGGGATGTCCTTTCTGATACCATGGACATAGAAGTTGATATGATACACAAATTTTCTCCTAGAGTCTTGATTGAAGAAGGGGAGAGTTCTAATGTTAGATCACTAGAGTTAGATTTGCTTAACACTAACATGATCTCTAATAATAATGAACATGACTCAATAATCCTAACATCTATTTAGAAGAAAAATTAATAGAAGACATATTATGGGTTAATGACATTGATAATAATGCAGTGTTGTCGCTTGAACCTACTAAATCTTTTTCCTTAAAATAACCTAAACTAATAGAATGGGATGAGCCTACAACCACAAGCCTATTATCTTTTGACAATGACTATTCCATAGCCTGTTATCTAAATGCTTGTGAACCCTTCTTTTCTTCCACCAGTGTAAAGAGCAAAACAATGAATGACGAGGATATAAGGTTTCTCAGTCTCAAAATGAAAAACAAAAAGAATAAGAGATTTGATGGTGAAAACCACTTAGTGGTAGTATCAGATCCTAAAAGAGAAAAAGAAAAAGATGTATCTGATGGTGGAAACCTCCTAGAGGTGCCAAAGGATGGGATTCTTGATATCCTCCCAGATCTCTTTTAGGAAAGATCATCAGTTCTGATTGAACCTACACAACCCATTAATTTTGGACCAACAAAAGCTCCTCAGCTAGTTCACATTGCTCAGTCGTTGAAAGAAGATGAAAAGGTCCAATTCACTGATTTCTTCAAAAAAAAGAAGATCAACTTCTCTTGGTCTTACTTATATATGCCTAGATTGGACATAGATTTGATCATGCATCACTTCTCTATTTCACCTGACATAAAAATAGTAAAGAAAAAACTCAAAAAGATGAATCCACATGTGGCATTGCTAGTAAAAGCAGAATTGGAAAAACTATTGAAAGCTGGATTCATTAGAGCTATTTATTATGCGAAATGGATCTCAAACATAGTTCCTATTTCTAAGGCAGAAAAATCCATTAGAGTTTGCACAAAATTTAGGGATATAAACAAGGCTTGTCCTAAAGATGACTTTCCACTTCTAAACATAGACATGGTTATGGATTTAATAGCAGGCTATGAGATGTACTCATTAATGGATGGATTTTCTAGGTATAATCAAATCAAAATTGCTCCCGAAGATTAGGAGAAGACCACATTCACATGTGCATGGGGAACATACTGCTGGAATGTGATGTCATTTAGTCTCAAAAACCCAGGTGCAACTTATCAAAGAGCAATGACCACAATATTCCATGACATGATGCATAAGAACATGGAAGACTATGTATATTATACATTGGCAAAGTCAAAGATAAGGACTACACATATAGAATATCTAAGGAAAATATTTGACAGGATGGAAGAATTTCAATTCAAACTTAATCCTAAGAAGTGCACATTTGGCGTATTATTTGAAAAAATATTAGGATTCATAGTCTCAGCAAAAGGAATTGAGGTGGATCCAGCAAAGGTCAAAGCTATTCTTGAAATGAAACCACCTAGAAACATTAGTCAAATGAGGACCCTACAAGGAAAGCTACAATCCATAAGAAGGTTCATATCTTAGTTGGCGGACAAAGCACAACCTTTCACAAAGTTGATGCGGAAAGGAACTACATTCACTTGGGATGAGTAATGCAAAGAGAATTTTTCCCAAGTGAAGAAATATCTGATGAATCCTCCAATCCTAATGGCACCAATTTATGGAAAACCTCTATTTCTCTACATATCATCTATAGATACATCACTATGAGTATTGCTTGCATAGGAGGATGAGACCAAGAAAGAAAGAGCTATATACTATATCACCAGAACTTTGGTGACATATGAGTTGAACTATTCAATGATTGAGAAAGCATTCTTAGTGGTGGTATTCACATCCCAAAAGCTAATAAATTACATGTTGGCACACAAGGTGAAGCTAATGGCTAAGATTGATCCACTCAAATATCTATTAAATAAAGCAATGCTGATAAGAAGACTAGAAAAGTGGGTTCTAATCCTGAGTGAATTTGACATTGAATATGTGAATAGAAAAGCCACTAAAGGACAAGTGATTGTTGATAAAATTGTAGAAACACCATTAAAAGATGACAAGCAATTACATGTGGAGTTTCCAGATGAATCTATCATGCACTTAATAGAACATCCCCTAGAAAATGTATTTTGATGGCTCCTTCACATAGCAAGGATCAGGAGCTAGATGCTTATTCATTACACCACAAGGGTACAAAATTCTAAAAGCTTATAAGATGATCTTTCTATGTACCAACAACATAGCATAGTATGAAGCTCTTGTGAATGGACTCAAGCTTGCAATAGAATGGAAAATCATTGAGTTACACATCTATGGAGATTCACAACTTATTATCAATCAAGTAAATGGTGACTATCAGACTAAAGATGACAAGCTCATGCCTTATAAAAGAATGGTGGATGACTTGAAGAAATATTTTGTCTTGATCACATTTCAACAAATTTCAAGATCAAAAAATAGAGCAGCTGATGCGATGGCTAATTTAGCATCCATGTTACAATTGGAGGAACACCAATTTTGCTATGACTTCCTAGTGGAAGAACTCCCATTTCCCACATATGAATCACCTAATTCCCAAATTGTTTGTGCCCTTGAAACCCAAGTATTATCTAGATATTCTGATATCTACTCTTATTTAAAGGACTAAATAATCCCTAAAGGCTATTCTAGAAATGAAAAGTGATCCCTCATGAGAGCGGCATCGCATTATATAATCATCACTAATGACTTGTTTAGATGTAGTCTAGATGGTATGCTTCTTAGGTGTTTAGAACATGAAGAGTCTAATCATGTATTAAAAGAAGTCCATGAAGGTGTGTGTGGATCACACTCGAATGGTCTTTCATTAGCTAAGAAACTTCTAAGAGTTGGATACTATTGGCCCACGATGAAAAAAGATGCTATCCATTTTTCAAAAACATGCAAAAAATGCCAGATCCATGGTAACTTGATACATGCTCCAACTAGAGAGCTAATTCCTTTCATAACACATTGGCCATTTTAGTAATGGGATTTTGATTTGGTTGGTCAAATTTACCCTAATTCATCCAGCAGACACAAATACATCATTACTACAACTGAATATTTCACAAAATGGGTGGAGGTTGTCCCACTATCTAATGCAACTGGAAAACAAGTTTCCATGTTTATCTTGAATTATATCATTTGTCGTTATGGCATACCCTCGTCAATTGTGACTACCAATGGGGGTCAATTCAAAAAAAAAAGACATAGATGAGTTGTGTCTTCAATTCAAAATCACTCAACACTGTTCCTTGATCTATTACCCTCAAGGTAATGAATAGGATGAAGCATCAAACAAAACTATTCTAAAAATCTTGCATAGGATAGTGAACAAATAAGGGAGAGACTGGCATTTACAAATCAATCCAACACTATGGGCTTACAAAACTAGTATCAGAACACCAACTAGTGCAACTCCTTCTACACTAGTTTATGGATTAGAGGTAGTCTTACCAGTTGAAGTAGAGATTCCGTCACTGAGGGTACCATTGAAATATCTAGTCACTGATGAGGACTATAGAATCTCTAGATTGCAAGAACTTGAATTGCTAGATGAGTGTAGACAACAGGTGTTTGATCATGTTAAAGCTTATCAAAAGAGGATGTCAAGAGGATACAACAAGAAAGTGAAAGCAAGAAGTTTTCAGATTGCAGATCTAGTTCTAAGAGAAAATCCTAAGAATCAACGGAATCAAGAAAAAAAGGGAAAATTTGAATCCACCTAGCTGGGTCCCTTTGTCATTACAACAACATTTGGATTAGGAGCCTATCATTTGGCTATGCCTGAAGGATATTTTTTAATAGATCCAATCAACACTCTACATCTGAAAAGGTTTTATGCCTGACATTCTTGAGGTAGCTCCTGTACGGTGAAAAGAGTTCCTGAAAAAAGTTTAAAAACAACAAATATGGATCTTGAAAAAAATAATAAATAATAGAAAAAGTCCTGAAAAAATGACCATCTCGGTAAAAACCTAGAAAATAGGCACCTTGATGAGTCCAAAAGGAAAAAATAGAAAAAAAAAAAGAAAAAAAAAATGGAAAAGAGAAAAAGTGTCTTGGTGAAAACCTGGTAAATAGGTGCTACTTGTAATCAACACTCTATCTATCAAGACAACGCTTGTGCATTGGGCCTATGTAAATCTCAGTTTGTATATATCTTTCAGTCACTTTCATGACGTGCCAAATCCTAAGTGAACTATCAGAGAATTGTCCCTTCCTAAGACTGGAATCTTTCCACATTAGGGTCCTAGGTAAACTATTTTCCCTAGGGGGAATTGATCAAGATCACATTTTTTGACAGGATGTTGAGACCACAATTGATAATAAACTACAAACAATGGTACTTTTCAATACCACCATAGTCCGCAATTGACAATAAACTACGAACAATAATATTTTTAAATGCCAACCAAAATGTGTTTTTCAACACAATGTCATGATGAAAAGAGTGCTTCTAAACACTAAACAGGTGAAACACTTATGGATGAAAGAAGTGATGATTGATAATATTTCTTATGCGTGTTCACAAGATTAATCAAAAGTGTTTTAAAACACTATAATCACAACTGTCTATTTCTTTTTAGCAAATACAATGATCATGTTAAAAGAATAATGAACTTTTCTTATTATCAATTTTTTATTGTTATGTTTCCTTGAGTAACTCGATGATGTCTATGGACTAAGAGGAACAAGGACTAGGGGCATAACATTTTCTTTGTCTTCTATTTGTGGTGATAAATCTAATGATCTAAAGTGATTATGGGGAATGGGTGTCTACTATAAGTGCCTCCATCATGATTGGAACATCATGTATACCTTCACATGTTTCCTATGAAAACTTTAGTGAGGTTGGATCTATTTCCTTGCATGTTTAAAACTAACAATGATAAACTACTTCCTAGCAAGGTACATGGTAAATCAGATTATACCCTAGGAGATGAATACAAAATGCAAGGTCATTACGGGTATATATTTACACATTATGCACCAGAAAAGAAATAGTTTATATCAAACAGGAAGTAACTAACAAAATATTTTAGTTGTGTGCTTTGGTGTTTAGGTTATCTTTTAACATGATGAATAAAAAGGAAGTATTCAAATTTTTAGGATTCTTAAATCTATTAGTGGAAATTGTACTATCCTAATGAGGTCCCGCTTACAAGTTCTCTATGATGAAAAATAACCCGCTTTGAATAAACAGTGACTATCCTAGGTGTCTTAGTCTAGTTTCATTTCATTGGTTAATTGCATTAAGGTTCATTTTAGTTGCACATCATATTAATTTTCATTAGGTTCATTTTGATGCATTTCATGTCTTTAATTGCATTGAAATTCATTTTAAAATTACGTTCATTTTAATATAGTTGCATTCATTTTAAGTTGCATAAGCATGAATGTGTGGATTCAACTATATAAAACATTGATATAAGCTGGAAAACTATCTAAAACATTTGATGTGAGCTGAAAATTTTGAAAACATTAATCACTTTCCATGTTTGACCAAGTACATCATGAAATCATAAGGAACTGAAACTAAAATGACTGAGTATAGATCACTGATATTCATTTTCATAATCCATTTCACATCATAAAATCATTTGCATTTTGCATCCATAATCATCCATACATAAATAAAAATGAGATGTTCATACATCACATCACAATACATCTCATACATCCATAGTCATACATGAAATAAAGTTTGCATCCATAAAAGCTTTGAAAAGACAAAAACATGAGCATATATCAGTGAAATATATCATGACATCTTTCTAATCATTACCTAATCTAATCATGACCAAGTATGACCATCGCATCAATATCCAAAGCATAAGACAAATATCAGATATCCCACATGTGCAGAAATCAAAAACCTCATATGACACAATATCAGATGAAACATCCATGTCAGAATCAGTAGAAGCAATCAGTATATCACCATAGTAGAATATCAAAAATTTCCATAACAAAGCATCAAAGGATCAGAGTATCAACATTAGTATATCAGAGCATGAAAGAAACAAATATCAAAGTATCAGTACCATGAAACAATGTGCCATGAAACAATAAATAGTCTAGAGGACATAAGAAAGTACATCGATAAAAAATGGTACAATATACATGATGTCATCAATGAGGTACATGTATATCAGAGATACAAAAATGAGAGTACAATAATGACTACACCTCACTAGCCCCCTCATCCTCTCGTGGTGGATCAGGAGGAGGATGAGGAAGTACATCTGCTCTATCGGGAGGAGGTGGAGGCATGGAACCCTCTGACTGCTATGCTAATATTGAATACAAGGGAGCTCTCTAAGCAGTAGGAACTATAGCACAATACAAAGTGAAGTAATATGTAGCCCTCTGACCCTGGTGGGTGGTTGTATGGATATATCTATCCCTCTTTGCTCTCAACTATGCCAACTAGGTGTCCATATTTGCTCCCAGCTATGATATTTGTTTATCCCTCTCCGCTCTTAGTTGCACTAACTGTGCAGCACACTCTGATAGCTATGCTTGGAGGGTCACCATATCCAATCTCAATTCATTTCTCTCCTACTCACATTGTGATATTTTGTCACCATCACCACTCGGAGGAGGATCTTTGGGTGCCTCCTACTTTTGTGTTTGATCCTCCTCCCCTCCTACGGCCCTCTGAGTGTGATTGTCCCTATGTAATAATGGCCATGTATCCCTTTGAGGAGGGGCAAATCTTAGTCTCTACTGCCATTGTTGGCTGCCATCTCCTCCAGAGGCCCGTCGTCTGCCACCCCCTCCACCTCTACCATCTCCACCTCTTCCATCATCTCCTCGATCTCCTCCATCCCTACCACATTCATGACCCTGATCTCTAGCATGGCCTCCATCTTTGGCTTAGCCTCTGCCACCACCTCTAGTAGCTTGGCCTCGGCCACCACCATCATTGGTAGGATCGTAATCAGTGCATCCTCAATACACATAATAGCCTCACCAGGAATAGTAAATGGAGGATATGGATACTAGATATAGTGGGTATGATATTCATCTATGATCCCTCCATCAAGAATCTTTGGGTGATAATCCCAGTCCACCCATGCCATACGAGTAATGGAATGAACAAAAGTCTCAAAAATTAGTGTCGACCCCCACAGGGCCTCCTCGTCTTGGATCCTCACATAAATGGCCATCTCCTGAGACACACTCTACACTTTGCCATATTGATATGTACACAGCTGATCAAAAGTATCTCAACAATATATCTAGTATGGCCAACAAGATACCTACTCTGGTAAAAATATGGCATCTTCCTGGCGTTAGATGGACATCCCTCATAGTCTACATATGGTCACCATACTACATCTATCACATCATCAAGCAGATGATGCCAATACTCCAACTTGCCCAAATGGGGCTGTTGAATCAAACCTAAATACATATAAATATATGATAGCTCGACATCATGGTGACTCTCAACTATAGGCCTATGACAGGGATATGCTCCCATACCCAAACCTAAAGAACTAAGCTACCAATAGTCATAGTCTTCGAATGCTAATAGACTATCTCATGGAGCTCTCTATATAGATGTACGAGGATGAAGCTCCCCAATGCATAATGACCTGGTGATTGAATCATCTTCTCAATGACTCTAGACCAGTTGCACATGAATCCATGCCGGCCTCTATCAGGCATCAAAAGACCACTTATCACTCCAGCCAGATAAATAGGGAGTGGCGCATAGTTGGCCACCATGTGGTCCCATCTTAGATAGAGCCTAGCTATAGTTTCATCCCCAAATAACCTCTATGCATCAGCTATCGCCACGAGACCAGACACCTTGTACTCTACTCGAGTACCCATCACCGAAATATGCAATATCTAATAGATATCCTCTAGAGTCACGGTCATCTCACTAGTAGGAAGGTGAAATGTGTTGTGCTCTAAGTGCCACCACTCTGCAAGTGCTATCAAAAGACCTTGATTTACCTGAATGTCGGGTAAATACACCATGCTCCATAAGCCACATTGAGCAACAAAACGTTGCTCCTCATTAGAGAGCAACTGATGCAACTCTAAGACTTGGGTAGGATGAAGGAATCTAAATGCTATCACCATGAAATAATTCCCCACAATAGAAAATAGGGGCACCATGTCAGTGTTAGACAAAAAGAGTTCACAAAAAATTGCTCAAAATGATCAAACAGATAAGTACAGTTCGCTAAAAACATGAAAAAATAGAAAATGATCTTGAAATCCCAGATATGATTTAGAAAATTTGAGATATGATCCTTTAACGAGGTGCAATAAATTAATCATGAATGTGACACCAGAAATTTGGGACACGATTTGAAAACCAGATGCGACCCTATTTTAACCTAATGTGAGGAAATGAAAAATTACTTGAAATTTAGTAAAAATTCAACAGATGCGACCCGATGGGGTTCGACCCTAGAAATCCCAGATGCGATCCAAGATACGGTGAAAGATAGGGTGTGATGCAGGATTGACCAGATGCAATCATGTATACGGGATGCGATTTGAAAAGGTTTTGGCTATAAAATGCATAAAAATGCATGAAATTCATAAATTCAAATTTGATAAAGAGTGTTATCAAGTACTCATAGGTGGTGTGTAATGCGGCAGTCGGTCGTGTCACCTAGCCAACTTGAAATGATACTTCTCCGTGGGGTACACCATTATCTATCAGAGCTCTGTGAAAATGAAAGGTGAAAAGTGAAAATGAATAGTCAAAATGGACTTTTTGACCTATTTAAGCCTCCCGAGAGCTCTGACACCCTAAGGGGCATTATTGATAAGACATCATAGAAGCTCAATATCAGGACCGAAATTGAAATAGGTGCCCTATATCAGTACAATGCAGTCAACATAGAGTTATAGAGAAAAGTCAACCTTCATATTTTAGAAGTCAACTATGGTCAAATTACAGTCAAATAGGGGCAAAATGATTGGGAATGATGATGTCAACATGGTAAATCAATCCAGAGATGAATTTTACTTAGAATCTTGGTCAACAAAAGTTAACATTCAGTTAAACACACTTAATGAGGGCTGAACAGAAAGCAATTAATACACAAAAAGCTTACCAGAAGCTATAAAAAGTGATTTTCTCACTAAAGTATCAGGTTTTTATGCTAGGATATTACTTAACCATCAGTCAAACTTGGTCAACTATCTAGTTTTCTTGGTCAAACTTGGTCAAATAGTGTTTCTTTAACACTAAAATCAATTTGCATTGCTTGATAATACTTTCCAATCAATCTACACTTTATCCAGGATCATTTCAATCACCACAATCCTTTCTAATCACTTGAAAACAATGATTTTATTCGAATTAGTTCTGATTTCAATCCTGAGGGGGCATAATCATACTAAAAGACAAAGCTTTGAATCAAATTCTTCAACACTAGGGGCATGACAGTTTTCTTCAATCAAGTTGAGGTTGTTAATCTTTATGACATTGATCAATTTCATCACTTCAAATCAAATTGATTATTTGTCAGCCGGATCAGTTATTGAAAACCAAAATCAATTGAAATTTTTTTTAGAATCTCTTATCGGTCTTCATTCAATCAAGGTCAAAATCAGTATAGTCAATTCTCGTCTAGTCAAGTTCAGAATTCATATTTTTTAATCAAGTAGGATTTCATTCGATCAGGTTTGAAGTTCTCAAATTCAGAGTGGTTCTCTTTACTGCTCTCTAAATACTTTAGACTGGTCTTGATCACTACTCTCTAAATCACTTGAGTTCAAAGTAGTTCTCGCTACTCTCTAAATCTCCTAAATCTATCAGTTTCACTGAATCATGCTTTAAATCAAATTTTTCTTTGAATCCCTGTGTTGTTTGAAAAGCAATTCAAAGAGAGGAAAATGTAATCACCTAAAATCGGGCTAATAGAACCTAAGGCCCTATTTTCCCTAATTCAAAATAATACCTTAATTATGTTAATTCAATCTTCGATTGTTGACATAATTCTCAAAATTCAATAAAATCAATTCAATCCTAAAATCAAGCATTTATCATCAAAGTATCAAGCTAAATCAAATTGATTAACTCTACACCCAATTAATTAATTCAATCCCACCAAATTCATGCCTAGAGTAATTAATTAAAAGAAAAGGATAAATCCCTCTTAATTCAACAAACATAGCAAACACACTTCAATCATTAAGAGGCTCTCACATGGATCAAGGATCAAGCCAAGATGCATCTCAACCACTCCTCATAGATGCATCTCAACTGTTCAATTCCTCCTACAATCTTTAAAACAAAATTTTCAAATGCTCATTCTTCCTTCCCACTCCTTAATGCTTGAATTTTAGCTTTCTAACTCTTTGATTTGATAGCTATTTTATGCTTTCGTGATTAATTTAATATGCTTTAGCTAATTAGGAAATATCTCAATTGGGTTTCTAGTAAAATAATTCATGGTTTAATGCTTAATTGTGAGGTATTTTCTAGATTTAGCTTAGTTCTTGCATGTTTCATTTGAATCTCTCATTTTAGTATCATATTGTCATTGTTTAGGGTTAAATCTGAGAGCTACTAACACCCTTTTCATACATGTGCTAACTAGAGAGCAATAGGATGATTTCATTTGTTGATTTCCTTAATTTGCATGCTTAATCTTTCTAACAAATGATGCAATGTCCTAGTGAAGTATTGTGTTGCAGGTCCATAACTCACACACACAGGTGAAAGTGATCTCAAATTGAAGATCTTGTCAAAATGCAGCAAAAAATACCTTGAATCTTAAAAAATGGAGCCTCTCTACTCAAGATATAGATGGTCAAAGTTTTGTCAAAGCAAGGAAGTTAGTACAATGTTCATAGCTAAAAATTAGATCATTTCCAAATCTAGTGAAAATGGTCTCAAATCGAAGATCTCATCAAGATGAACCAAAAAAACACCTTGAATCTTAAACAATGGAGCCTCTCTTCTCAAGATACAGATGGTCAAAGTTTGGTCAAAGAAAGGAAGTTAATACAGTGTTCATAGCTAAAAATTTGACCATTTCAAAATCTGGTGAAAGTGCTCTGGCATTGAAGATGTCATCAACATGAACCAAAAAGCACCTTGAATCTTGAAAAATGAAGCCTCTCCTCTCAAGATGCAGATGGTCAAATTTTGGTCAAAGAAAGGAAGTCATTATAGTGTTCGTAGCTAAAAATTTGACCATTTTAAAATATGGCGAAAGTGGTCTTAAATCAAAGATCTCATCAAGATGAACCAAAAAACATCTTGAATCTTAAAAAATGGAGCCTCTCTTCTCAAGATATGAACGGTCAAAGTTTGGTCAAAGCAAGGAAGTCAGTACAGTGTTCGTAGCTAAAAATTTGACCTTTTCCAAATTTGGTGAAAGTGGTCTCAAATCAAAGATCTTGTCAAAATGAACCAAAAAAACACCTTGAATCTTGAAAAATAGAGCATCTCTTCTCAAGATATAGACGGTCAAAGTTTGGTCAAAGCAAGAAAGTCAGTAAAGTGTTCGTAACTAAAAATTTGACCATTTCCAAATTTGGTGAAAGTTGTCTCAAATCGAAGATCTCATTGAGATGAATCATAAAACACCTTGAATCTTAAACAATGGAGCCTCTCTTTTCAAGATATGGATGGTCAAAGTTTGGTCAAAGCAAGGAAGTCAATACAGTGTTCGTCGCTAAAAATTTGGCCATTTCCAAATCTAGTGAAAGTGGTCTCAAATTGAAGATCTCATGGAGATGAACCAAAAAACACCTTGAATCTTGAAAAATAGAGCCTCTCTTCTCAAGATACGGATAGTCAAAGTTTTGTCAAAGCAAGGAAGTTAGTACACTCTTTGTAGCTAAAAATTTGACCGTTTCCAAATCTAGTGAAAGTGGTCTCAAATCAAAGATCTTGTCGAGATGAACCAAAAAACACCTTGAATCTTAAAAAATAGAGCCTCTCTTCTCAAGATACAAAAGGTCAAAGTTTGGTCAAAGTAAAGAAGTGAATACACTATTCGTAGCTAAAAATTTAACCGTTTCTAAATCTGGTGAAAGTGGTCTCAAATCAAAGATCTCATCGAGATAAACCAAAAAACACCTTGAATCTTGAAAAATGGAGCCTCTCTTCTCAAGATACAGACGGTAAAAGTTTTATCAAACCAAGGAAGTTAGTACATTAGTCTTAGCTAAAAATTTGACCTTTTAAAAATTTAGTGAAAGTGGTCCCAAATTGAAGATCTTGTCGAGATGACTCAAAAAAACACTTTGAATCTTGAAAATGTAATCTCTCTTCTCAAGATACGGACAGTCAAAGTTTGGTCAAAGAAAAAAAGTCAGTGTAGTGATTATAGCTAAAAATTTGACCATTTCCAAATCTGGTGAAAGTGATCTCAAATTGAAGATCTCATCGAGATGAACCAAAAAACACCTTGAATCTTAAAAAATAGAGCTTCTCTTCTCAAGATACAAATGGTCAAAGTTTGGTCAAAACAAGGAAGTCAGTATAGTGTTCGTAGCTAAAAATTAGACTACTTTCAAATCTAGTGAAAGTGGTCTCAAATTGAAGATCTCATCGAGATGAACCAAAAAATACCTTGAATCTTGAAAAATAGAGCCTCTCTTCTCAAGATACATATAGTCAAAGTTTTGTCAAAGCAAGGAAGTCAGTATAGTGTTCGTAGCTAAAAATTTGACCATTTTCAAATTTGGTGAAAGTGGTCTCAAATTGAATATCTCGTCAAGATAAACGAAAAAAACACCTTGAATTTTTAAAAATAGAGCCTCTCTTCTCAAGATATAGACAGTTAAACTTTGTTCAAAGTAAGGAAAGTCAGTACAGTGTTTGTAGCTAAAAATTTGACCATTTCCAAATTTGTTGAAAGTGGCTTCAAATCAAAGATATCGTCAGGATTAACCAAAAAAAACCTTGAATCTTAAAAAAAAAGGCCTCTCTTCTCAAGATACAGACGATGAAATTCTGGTCAAAGCAAGGAAGTTAGTACAATATTAGTATATAAAAATTTGACCATTTCCAAATCTGGTGAAAGTGGTCTCAAATCAAAGATCTTATCAAGAATAACCAAAAAACACTTTGAATCTTAAAAAATAGAGCATCTCTTCTCAAGATACATATGGTCAAATTTTGGTCAAAGCAAGGAAGTCAGTACAGTGTTCATAGCTAAAAATTTGACCATTTCTGACTCTACTGAAAGTGGTCTCAAATCGAAGATCTCATCAAGATGTACCAAAAAATAACTTGAATCTTGAAAAAAGGAGCCTCTCTTCTTAAGATACAGATCGTCAAAGTTTGGTCAAAGCAAGGAAGTCAGTATAGTGTTTGTAGCTAAAACTTTAACCATATCCAAATCTGGTGAAAGTGGTCTCAAATTGAATATCTCATTGAGATGAACCAAAAAATACCTTGAATTCTAAAAAATGGAGCCTCTCTTCTCAAGATACGGACGGTCAAAGTTTGGTCAAAGAAAGGAAGTCAATACAGTATTTGTACCTACAAATTTGACCATTTCCAAATCTGATGAAAGTGCTCTCAAACTGAAAATCCAATCAAGATGTACCAAAAAACACCTTGAATCTTGAAAAATGGAGACTCTCTTCTCAAGATACGCACGGTCAAAGTTTGGTCAAAGCGAGGAAGTCAGTATAGTATTCGTAGCTAAAAATTTGACCATTTCCAAATCTGGTTAAAGTGGTCTCAAATAGAAGAACTCATGAAGATGAACCAAAAAACACCTTCAATCTTGAAAAATAGAGCCTCTATTCTCAAGATATAGACGGTCAAAGTTTGGTAAAAGCAAGGAAGTCAGTACAGTGTTCATAGCTAAAAAATTGTCCATTACCAAATCTTGTGAAAGTGGTCTCAAATCAAAGATCTCATCAAGATGAACCAAAAAACACCTTGAATCTTTAAAAATAGAGCCTCTCTTCTCAAGAAATGAACAGTCAAAATTTGGTCAAAGTAAGGAAGTCAGTACAATGTTCGTAGCTAAAAATTTGACCATTTCTAAATCTGGTGAAAATGGTCTCAAATTGAATATCTTGTCGAGATAAACCAAAAAATACCTTGAATCTTGAAAAATGGAGCCTCTCTTCTCAACATACAGATGACCAAAGTTTGCTCAAACCAAGGAAGTCATTACAATGTTTGTAGCTAAAAATTTGACCCTTTCCAAATCAGTGAAAGTGGTCTCAAATCAAAGATCTAATCAAGATGAACCGAAAAAAATATTGAATCTTGAAAAATGGAGCCTCTCTTCTCAAGATATGGACGATCAAAGTTTGGTCAAAGCAAGGAAGTCAGTAAAGTGTTTGTAGCTAAAAATTTCACCATTTCCATATTTGGTGAAAGTGGTCTTAAATTGAATATCTTGTCGAGATGAACGAAAAAAAACCTTGAATCTTGAAAAAAGGAGTCTCTCTTCTCAAGATACAGACGGTTAAAGTTTAGTCAAAGCACATAAGTTAGTACAACATTCATAGCTAAAAATTTGATTGTTCTCAAATCTGGTGAAAAGTGGTCTCAAATCGAAGATCTCATCGAGATGAACCCAAAAAAATCTTTAATCTTGAAAAATAGAGCCTCTCTTCTCAAGATATAGACGGTCAAAGTTTGGTCAAAGCAAGGAAGTCAGTATAGTGTTCGTACCTAAAAATTTGACCATTTCCAAATCTGGTGAAAGTGGTCTCAAATCAAAGATCTTGTAGAGATAAAAAAAAAAACACCTTGAATTCTGGAAAAATGGAGCCTCTCTTCTCAAGATACAGACTATCAAAGTTTTGTCAAAGCAAGGAAGCTAGTACAATGTTCGTAGCTAAAAATTTGACCATTTCCAAATCTAGTGAAAGTGGTCTCAAATCAAAGATATCATCGAGATGAACCAAAAAACACCTTGAATCTTGAAAAATGGAGCCTTTCTTCTCAAGATACAAATGGTCAAAGCAAGGAAGTTAGTATAGTGTTCATAGCTAAAAATTTGACCATTTCTAAATCTAGTGAAAGTGTTCTCAAATCGAAGATCTCGTCAAGATGAAGCAAAAAACACCTTGAATCTTAAAAAAAGGAGACCCTCTTCTCAAGATATAGAGGGTCAAAGTTTGGTCAAAGAAGGAAGTCAATACATTTTTTGTAGCTAAAAATTTGACCATTTCAAAATCTAGTGAAAGTGTTCTCAAACGAAGATCTTGTTGAGATAAACCAAAAAAACCTCGAATCTTGAAAAACAGAGCCTCTCATCTCAAGATACAGATGGTCAAATTTTGGTCAAAGCAAGGAAGTTAGTAAAGTGTTTGTAGCTAAAAATTTTACAGTTTCCAAATCTGGTGAAAGTGGTCTCAAATTGAAGATCTCTTCGAGATGAACCGAAAAAATCTTGAATCTTGAAAAATAGAGCCTCTCTTCTCAAGATACAGATGGTTAAGGTTTGGTCGAAGCAAGGAAGTTAGTACAGTGTTTGTACCTAAAAATTTGACCATTTCCAAATCTAGTGAAAGTGGCTTCAAATTGAAGATATCATCGAGATGAACCAAAAGACACCTTGAATCTTGAAAAATGGAGCCTCTCTTTTGAAGATATGGACGGTCAAAGTTTGGTCAAAGCAAGGAAGTCAGTAGAGTGTTCGTAGCTAAAAATTTGATCATTTCCAAAGCTGGTGAAAGTGGTCTCAAATCGAAGATCTCATCAAGATGAACCAAAAAACACCTTGAATCTTGAAAAATGGAGCCTCTCTTTTCAAGATACAGATGGTCAAGGTTTGGTCTGTTGGTGCCCAAAAATGATGGATTTGCTTTTGGCCAACTGACAAGTATAATAGTAATGCACCACTTATACCTCTACAATTTTGGCTTAATCAAGCCAAGGCTGGTAGGCCTAAATTCACTTTTGGACTATCAAATTCTCTATGTTGCTCAACTAAATACACAAAACAAAGCTCCTCCAAAGGTAGTGAATGATCTTTTGAGGAATCACAAATCTCCTAATAATCTCTACTCTATAAAACTTGACTAAAATGGATTATACTACAGACTAAAAAGTAATGCTTTTGAAATAATGATTTAAAGATCTACAAACTATAAATGAACTAATCTAACAGTTTCCAATTAATGATTAGCTCAATGCCTTCTAAATATTTGGGCTATAGAGTCAGAAAACCTTCAATCCTATGTATGATCAGAGACAGTTTTAAGAGAACTTACTCCTATAAAGTAAGACTATCATTCCACAAGCTTTCTCTTGATTCACAATTCAAATCAATCTACACAACTAATCTTATCGAGTTTAACTCAAATTAAGACACCGATAAGAACAATGGTAGGTTTACAGACCCTACAATTGATATTTGAGTTGCATATATTAATTTTGAATTATGATATATAGGGAATTCAACACAGTGAAACACTCTATTTAATAGAATATCCGAAAGACTAATTGAAAATATATAACTTATAACCACAAATAAAAAGAAGAGCACTTATCTTTATTAATGTTGAAAAAATAGTACATTAGAATTCATATTATAGTTGTGATTGAATTATATCCTATGAAAATATATCTTGTATTGTCTTCCCTCTTTACATTCTACATTATGTATATATACATGTTTGAGTGGCTTTCACACCTCTTTAGGGTGAAAAGACACACCCTTATTACAAAATATTTTGAAAAACCAAAACACCTCATGGAAAGCTAAGATTTTAATTGGAAATAGGAAATTTGATTTCCCGAACTGGGTCTTTTTTAGATTTTAAAAATTCAACCATCTTCAGCCTTTTTCAATATCATCTTTGCAACAGGTCAAAATTTCAGCATTTTCTGAAGGCTTTGATCATAGAATTTTGATTGTTCCTATCACAGAGCTTCCTTTCTTAATCTCTCAATTTTGAATTGAAAATGAATGTAATTTTTTCATTCCATTTCATTTTTTCCATGATTAATTATTTGGCATGGAAATTAAGAGGCCATTTTTTAGAGTTTTATCACTATATAGGACTCTAAATTTTGCCCAAAATTTAGAGCTCCAACAAGCTCTTTCTGGGGACGTATGCTCCATGTGAGCATAGTGAGATTCCAGCTATCTTTGGAGAAGCAGACCAAGTACGAAGTCCATTAGGCTATAGAATCACTGCATATTTCAATAATCAAATCAAATCTCATTCAGTGGCCCCAGGCCACCAAAACATGGAATCAACATTTTCCCCTATCAAACACTTGATTCTGATCATGTAACACTTTGGATTTCCTAAATACAATGTCATCATTTTTTTGAACAATACTTGTTGCTTTATCAATGTATTTTTTGGTATTCTCTTTTTGTTTTTCCTTTGATAAATCATCAGATGCACTTTATTCCTTTCCAAATGGATGCTCCCTATGGTCATGCATGTCACCAGTCATATAAGCATTAGAATAACTCTTCTTTGTTTGATTGTTCTTTTGTATACAATTTTCTATGTCTCCATATTTAGAATGCAGATTATGTTTGTCTAATCCAATCTTTTCTTCAGGCGTATGGTGCAACACTTGTTCATATAATGGTTTTAAAGATGGTTCATGTCGAGGAGACACTTCTTCACATATACCAAGACTATGGTCAGGTGAAATATTTGAGCAATCTTCAAAACTATCCTTTAATATATTTCCCCCATCATTCTTGGCTGATTCCATCTCATCTTCACATATTTGGTGTACCTCCGGCTCAAAGGATGAACTAAAAGATATCTCACCCTTTGAATTCACTTCAAGAGTTTCATCAACTTTAAAATTAGGACTATTATCTTCATTATGATGCTGATGGATTCCATTGCATAAAGGATCCTCTTCAAACAACGGATTTGATACATAGAGAAATCAAACATATCTTCATCTACTTCCTCTTCAAATAATGGATTTGGGAACATAGAGAATTCGAGCATACATTCATGAGAATTTTCATTTGGATCATCAAGTTTTTCATCAACAAGACTAACATCTTCATTGACATTATCTCTTGAAACTTCCTCCTGTTCATGCAGTTCTATTTCATCTCCACAATTTGATTTCTCTTCAATATGGATTGATTCGTCTACCTCCTTACCATGGTGGATTGAGAAAAAATTTGGACCATTCTTCTCAGTGTGTCTTCTGTATTCTTTGTCTAATAAAGATGAAATTTTTCTTGTACTGAGAAGGTTTTCTTCCTCATCATCATGGTCATTGATACATGTTTCCATACACATCTCATCATGTATAAATTCTTCTTCAATCTAATCTAAATTTTTATCCTCCTTGTCATCACAAGTATTATTATGGTTCTCATGAATGTATGCTTCTTTATCTTCTATATGACTAGTGCATTCATCTTCCTCACCAAGACAATCATCAAGCACAAGGCCTTGTTCAATCTAAGCAATAGCCTCCCTTTTTTTTTGTCTTCATCATCTTCTTCTAATATATACACAAGGAGCTTTATAGAAGGATCATCTGATGTAATTCCCAATTTTTTGACCTTTCTCATGATTTCTTTTTGTGAAGGCATAATGTTTGAAGGTATTTCTTGAATAATGTCCACCATTCTTATCAGAAAATGTGCAGAAGACTCCCCTTCAAATCTCTCCAAGACAAAAAATGCATCAAGTGGAGACATGTAAGAGTCCTCTTCCATATTGTGATCTTGAATCTTGTCCTATTCATAATGCATATCAGCTTCACTTGCATCATGAAACATATCAAGAAACCATTGCTCAAACTCTCTCCATGATGATATACTTTGTTCAGGTGTCATACTAAAAAGTAAACTTGCATGATCTGTCAATGATCTTACAAATAGTTTCATAATCACATCTTCTACATAGATATGATAATCTAGAATAAATTTACAAAATGCTTGCAAATGCTCTATTGGTGATTCTGATCCATCTCCACAAAATTTTGGAACATATTTTTTAATTTTAAGAGGAAAATATTTCTGACCACCAGGGATGTTATCAAAACTCAATGGTCTATATACTTCAATAATAAATTTTAGTCTTGGGTCACAAAAGTTTGATACTTTATGTGAGTATGTATTTTGGTACTTACTGAATATTTAAATTTGTAGTAACTTTTTTATTTATACATTAGGTTCTTTTCAATAGAGTCGCCACCTCTTTAAAGAGGAAAACTTTACTTATCTCCTTCTAGGTCTTCTCCCTCAGTAGAGTCACTAACTGAAATTGTTTATTGAATAGAGTCACCACCCCATTTGAGGAATGTCTTGCTTCTAGGTTCTTTCTTCTAGTAGAGTGTGCTTCCAAACAAACTAATATAACTACTTTCTGATTCTGATCTACAAAATCTAAAATTCTAGGTAACTTTACAATTTATATTGTGAGCAACTCTCCCTAGTGGAGTCACCAATTTGTTGGTCCCCAAAAATGATGGATTCTCTTTTGGCCAACTGACAGGTATAATAATAATGCACCACTTATACCTCTACAATTTTGGCTTAATCAAGCTAAGGCTGGTAGGCCTAAATTCTCTTTTGGACTATCAAATTCTCTATGTTGCTCAACTATATACACAAAACAAAGTTCCTCCAAAGGTAGTGAATGATCCTTTGAGGAAATCACAAATCTCCTAATAATCTCTACTCTATAAAACTTGACTAAAGTGGATTATACTACGGACTAAAAAGTAATGCTTTTGAAATAATGATTTAAAGATCTACAAACTATAAATGAACTAATATAACACTTTTCAATTAATGATTAGATCAGTACCTTCTAAATATTTGGGCTATAGAGTCAGAAAACCTTCAATCCTATGTACGATCAGAGACAGTTTTAAGAGAACTTACTCCTATAAAGTAAGACTGTCATTCCATAGGCTTCCGCTTGATTCACAATTTAAATCAATCTACACAACTAATCTTATCGAGTTTAACTCAAATTAAGAGATCGATAAGAACAATGGTAGGTTCACAGACCATAAAATTGATATTCGAGTTGCATATATTAATTTTGCATTATGATACGTAGGGAATTCAACACAGTGAAACACTCTATTTTAAAAGAATATCTAAAAGACTAATTGAAAACATATAACTTATAACCACAAATAAAAAGAAGAGCACTTATCTTTATTAATGTTGAAAAAATAGTACATTAGAGTTCATATTGTAGTTGTGATCGAATTATATCCTATGAAAATATATCTTGTATTGTCTTCCCTCTTTACATTTTAAATTATGTATATATACATGTTTGAGTGGCTTTCAAACCTCTTTAGGGTGAAAAGACACACCCTTATTACAAAATATTTTGAAAAATGATAAACTAACTAAAAAATAACTACCTATCTTTTGGATTTGGGTCTGGTTGAAAAACCAAAACACCTCATGGAAAGCTAAGATTTTTACTAAAAATTGGAAATTTGATGTAATTTTTACTAAAGATAGGTAGTTATTTTTTAGTTAGTTTATCATTTTTACATTAATTTTTACATTTTTAGCATTTTCAGCATTTTAATTTTTAATTTTTTAGTTAGTGATAAAAATTAATTTTTTAGGTAGTTATTAATGGAAATTTGATGTAATTTTTACTAAAGATAGGTACAAATTTAGGTAGTTAATCTCTCAATTTTGAATTGAAAATTAATGTAATTTTCTCATCCCATTGCATGTATTCCATCATTAATTATTTGGCATGGAAATTAAGAGGGCATTTTTTAGGGTTTTATCACTATATAGGACTCTAAATGTTGCCCAACATTTAGAGCTCCAACATGGTCAAAGAAAGGAAGTCAGTACAGTGTTTGTAGCTAAAAATTTAACTATTTTTAAATCTAGTGGAAGTTCTCTCAAATCAAAGATCTCATCTTGATGAACCCAAAAACACCTTGAATCCTTAAAAATGGAGCCTCTCTTCTTAAGATATGGATGGTCAAATTTTGGTCAAAGCAAGGAAGTCAGTATAGTGTTCATAGCTAAAAATTTGACCGTTTCCAAATTTGGTGAAAGTGAGCTCAAATAAAAGATCTCGTCAAGATGAACCAAAAAAAAACCTTGAATCTTGAAAATAGAGCCTCTCTTCTAAAGATACATACGGTCAAAGTTCGGTCAAAGAAAGGAAGTGAGTATAGTGTTTGTAGCTAAAAATTCAACCATTTCCAAATCTAGTGAATGTGGTCTCAAATTGAAGATCTTATCGAGATGAACCAAAAAACACCTTGAATCTTAAAAAATGTAGCCTCTCTTCTAAAGATTCAGACGGTCAAAGTTTGGACAAAGCAAGGAAGTCGGTACAGTATTCGTAGCTAAAAATTTGATGATTTCCAAATCTGGTGAAAGTGGTCTAGAGTTGGACATCTCATCGAGATGAACCAAAAAACACCTTGAATCTTGAAAAATAGAGCCTCTCTTCTCAAGATACACATAATCAAAGTTTGGTCAAAGCAAGGAAGTCAGTACAGTATTCGTAGCTAAAAATTTGACTGTTTCCAAATCTGGTGAAAGTGGTCTCAATTCGAAGATTTCGTCGAGATGAACCAAAAGACACCTTAAATCTTGAAAAATGGAGCTTGCCTTCTAAAGATATAGACGGTCAAAGTTTGGTCAAATGAAGGAAGTCAGTACAATGTTCCTAGAAAAAAAATTAACCATCTCCAAATCTAGTGAAAGTGGTCTTAAGTTGAACATCTCATCAAGATGAACCAAAAAACACCTTCAATTTTGAAAAATGAAGCCTCTCTTCTCAAGATATAAATGGTCAAAGTTTTATCAAAGCAAGCAAGTTAGTATAGTGTTCATAGCTAAAAATTGGATTGTTTCCACATCTAGGGAAAGTGGTCTCAAATCAAAGATCTTGTCGAGATGAACCAAAAAATACCTTGAATCCTAAAAAATGGAGTCTCTCTTCTCAAGATATTGATGGTCAAATTTCGGTCAAAGAAAGGAAGTCAGTACAATATTCATAGCTAAAAATTTGACCATTTCCAAATCTAGTGAAAGTGGTCTCAAATTGAAGATCTCATCGAGATGAACCAAAAAAACACCTTGAATCTTGAAAAATGGAGCCTCTCCTCTCAAAATAGAGATGGTCAAAGTTTGGTCAAAGCAAGGAAGTCAGTACAATGTTTGTAGCTAAATATTTGACCATTTCCAAATTTGGTGAAAGTGGTCTCAAATTAAAAATCTCATCGTGATGAACCAAAAAACACCTTGAATCTTGAAAAATAGAACCTCTCTTCTTAAGGTACAGGCAGTCAAAATTTGGTCAAAGCAAGGAAGTTAGTACAATGTTTGTAGTTAAAAATTTGACCATTTCCAAATCTAGGGAAAGTGGTCTCAAATCAAATTTCTTGTCAAGATGAACCAAAGAACACCTAGAATCTTACAAAATAGAGCCTCTTTTCTCAAGATACAGATAGTCAAAGTTTGGTCAAAGCAAGGAAGTCAGTACAGTGTTCGTAGCTAAAAACTAGACTATTTCTAAATCTGGTGAAAGTGGTCTCAAATTGAAGATCTCTTCAAGATGAACCAAAAAAACACCATGAATCTTGAAAAATGTAGACTTTCTTCTCAAGATACGGATAATCAAAGTTTGGTCAAACCAAGGAAGTCAGTAATGTATTTGTAGGTAAAAACCTGACCATTTCCAAAGCTAGTGAAAGTGGTCTCAAATCAAAGATCTCATCGAGATGAACCAAAAAGCACCATGAATCTTGAAAAATAGAGCCTCTCTTCTCAAGATACTAAGGGTCAAAGTTTGGTCAAAGAAAGGAAGTCAGTATAGTGTTCGTAGCTAAATATTTGACCATTTCTAGATCTGGTGAAAGTGGTCTCAAATCAAAGATCTTATCGAAATCAACCAAAAAACACCTAAAATCTTGAAAAATAGAGCCTCTCTTCTCAAGATACAAATGGTCAAAGTTTAGTCAAAGTAAGGAAGTCAATATAGTGTTAGTAGCTAAAAATTTAACCATTTCTAAATCTGGTTAAAGTGGTTTCAAATCAAAGATCTCGTCGAGATGAACCAAAAAACACCTTGAATCTTAAAAAATGGAGCCTCTCTTCTCAAGATATAGACAGTCAAAGTTTGGTCAAAGCAAGGAAGTCAGTACAATATTCGTAGCTAAAAATTGGACTATTTTTGAATCTGGTGAAAGT
This sequence comes from Chamaecyparis obtusa, assembly GCA_027943335.1. Lineage (NCBI taxonomy): Eukaryota > Viridiplantae > Streptophyta > Pinopsida > Cupressales > Cupressaceae > Chamaecyparis > Chamaecyparis obtusa. The sequence continues at coordinate 5,624,230 of BSBK01000368.1, read as the reverse complement.
GGTCTCAAATTGAATATCTCGTCGAGATGAACCAAGAAATAACTTGAATCTTGAAAAATAGAGTGTCACTTCTCAAGATATAGACTATCAAGGTTTGGTCAACCCAAGGAAGTCAGTACACTATTCGTAGCTAAAAATTTGACTATTTTGAAATTTGGTGAAAGTGGTCTCAAATCAAAGATCTTGTCAAGATGAACCAAAAAACACCTTGAATCTTGAATAACAAAGCCTCTCTTCTCAAAATATGAACAGTCAAAGTTTGGTTAAAGCAAGGAAGTTAGTGCAGTGTTTGTAGCTAAATAATTGATCATTTCTAAATCTGATGAAAATGCTCTTAAATCGAATATCTCATCGAGATGAACCAAAAAATACCTTGAATCTTGAAAAATGGAGTCTCTTCTCAAGATACAGACGGTCAGAGTTTGCTCAAAGAAAGGAAGTCAATACAGTGCTCGTAGCTAAAAATTTGACTGTTTCCAAATCTAGTGAAAGTGATCTCAAATCGAAGATCTTGTCAAGATGAACCAAAAAATAACTTGAATCTTGAAAAATAAAGCCTCTCTTTTCAAGATACAGAAGTTTGGTCAAAGAAAGGAAGTCAATACAGTGTTCGTTGCTAAAAATTTGACCATTTCCAAATCTAGTGAAAGTGGTCTCAAATTAAAGATCTCATCAAGATGAACCAAAAAGCTCCTTGAATTATGAAAAATAGAGGCTCTCTTCTCAAGATACGGATTTTTAAAGTTTGGTCAAAGCAAGGAAGTCAGTAAAATGTTCGTAGCTAAAAATTTGACCATTTCTAAATCTCGTGAAAGTGGTCTCAAATAAAAGATCTTGTTGAGATGAAATAAAAAACACATTGAATCTTGAAAAATAGATCCTCTCTTCTCAAGATACGGATAGTCAAAGTTTGGTCAAAGCAAGGAAGTTAGTATAGTGTTCATAGCTAAAAATTTGACCATTTCCAAATTTGGTGAAATTGGTCTCAAATTGAAGATCTTGTTGAGATGAACCAAAAAACACCTTGAATCTTGAAAAATAGAGCATCTCTTCTCAATATACAAATGGTCAAAGTTTGGTCAAAGATGGGAAGTCAGTACAAAGTTTGTAGCTCAAAATTTGACTATTTCCAAATCTAGTGAAAGTGGTCTCAAATCAAAGATCTCAGGATAAGGATGGTCAAAGTTTGGTCAAAACAAGAAAGTCAGTACAGTATTCGTAGATAAAAATTTGACCATTTCCAAATCTGGTGAAACTGTTCTCAAATCAAAGATCTCGTTGAGATGAACCAAAAAACACCTTGAATCTTGAAAAACTGAGCCACTCTTCCCAAGATACGGATGGTCAAAGTTTGGTCAAAGAAAGCAAGTCAGTACAGTGTTCATAGCTAAAAATTTGACTATTTCCAAATCTGGTGAAAGTTGTCTCAAATTGAAGATCTCATCCAGATGAATCAAAAAATAACTTGAATCTTGAAAAATAGAGCCTCTCTTTTGAAGATATGGATGGTCAAAGTTTGGTCAAAGCAATGAAAGTAGTACAATGTTCATAGTGAAAAATTTGATCATTTCCAAATTTAGTCAAAGTGGTCTCAAATCAAAGATCTCATCGAGATGAACCAAAAAACACCTTGAATCTTGAAAAATGGAGACTCTCTTCTCAAGATAGAGACGGTCAAAGTTTGGTCAAAGCAAGGAAGTCACTGCAATGTTCGTAGCTAAAAATTTGATCATTTCTAAATCTGGTGAAAGTGGTCTCAAATTGAATATCTCATCGAGATGAACCAAAAACCACCTTGAATCTTGAAAAATGGAGCCTCTCTTCTCAACATACCGACGGTCAAAGTTTGGTCAAAGTAAGGAAGTCAATACAGTACTCGTAACTAAAAATTTGACCACTTCCAAATCTAGTGAAAGTGGTCTCAAATCGAAGATCTCATTGAGATGAATGAAAAAACACCTTGAATCTTGAAAAATGGAGCCTCTCTTCTCAAGATACAGACGGTCAAAGTTTGGTCAAAACAAGGAAGTCAGTACAATGTTTGTAGCTAAATATTTGACCATTTCTAAATCTAGTGAAAGTGGTCTCAAATCAAAGATCTCATCATGATGAACCAAAAAACACCTTGAAACTTGAAAAATAGAGTCTTTCTTCTTGAGGTACGTACAGTCAAAGTTTCGTCAAAGCAAGGAAGTTAGTACAGTGTTTGTAGTTAAAAATTTGACCATTTTCAAATATGGTGAAAGTGATCTCAAATCAAAGATCTTGTCAAGATGAACCGAAAAACACCTTGAATATTGCAAAACAAAGCCTCTCTTCGCAAATTATAGACGGTCAAAGTTTGGTCATAGAAAGGAAGTCACTATAGTGTTTGTAGCTAAAAATTGGACTGTTTCCAAATCTGGTGAAAGTAGTCTCAAATCAAAGATCTCGTCGAGATGAACCAAAAACCAAGATGAATCTTGAAAAATGAACCCTCTCTTCTCAAGATACAGACAATCAAAGTTTGGTCAAACCAAGGAAGTCAGTAATGTATTCGTAGTTTAAAACTTGACCATTTCCAAATTTGGTGAAAGTGGTCTCAAATTGAAGATCTTGTCGAGATTAACCAAAAAACACCTTTAATCTTAAAAAATAGAGCCTCTCTTTTCAAGAAACGGATGATCAATGTTTGGTCAAAGAAAGGAAGTCAGTATAGTGTTTGTAGCTAAAAATTTAACCATTTCCAAATCTGGTGAAAGTGGTCTCAAATTGAAGATCTCGTCGAAATGGACCAAAAACCACCTTGAATCTTGAAAAATAGAGCCTCTCTTCTCAAGATACGGAAGGTCAAAGTTTGGTCAAAGAAAAGAAGTCAGTACAGTGTTCGTAGCTAAAAATTTAACCATTTCCAAATCTAGTTAAAGTGGTCTCAAATTGAAGATCCCGTTAAGATGAAGCAAAAAACACCTTGAATCTTGAAAAATGGAGCCTCTCTTCTCAAGATATAGATAATCAAAGTTTGGTCAAAGCAAGGAAGTTAGTACAATGTTCGTAGGTAAAAATTTGACTGTTTCCAAATTTGGTGAAAGTGGTCTCAAATCAAAGATCTCATCAAGATGAACCAAAAAAAACTTTGAATCTTTAAAAATGGAGCCTCTCTTCTCAAGATACCGACAATCAAAGTTTGGTCAAAGAAAGTAAGTTAATACATTGTTTCTAGGTAAAAATTGGACCGTTTCCAAATCTAGTGAAAGTGGTCTCTGTGCATGTGAATTTTGTACCTAGCCGGAGACACAATACTTTAGTAAAACATTAGAGGTTAGCAAATCGAAAAATCTACAAATGAAATAAACTAACCAAGCAATTTACTTCCTTCTAGTAGGTGTGAGTATGGTATTCTCAGATTATGACCGAGATCAGTGACAATGCAACACCTAAACGAAGGATTTAATGCTAAAAGATTGATGAAAGATGTATGCAACTTAATCTACATTTTTTATTTTTTATGCAATATGATGAAAATTGATATGAAATAATGAATTGCAATGCAAATCTAACAATGCTATGAATGCTACAAATGCTATGAAAAATAATGAATTGAAAACTATGAAAATCTCACAATCACCTGTTCACAAGAGCTTGATTCTCCAAGGATGCCAAAAACCAAAAGCTTGAAGGACCGAAGGACCTTTTGTGAAGAGCTAAGCCTTGTTTTTATAAAAATTCAGGGCTTTGAGGATGCATTGAGAAAGCCATAAATCACTTTTGATAAACTCAAGTTGATTTTTGACTTAACAAGAAATTAGGAATAGATCAACTCATAAAATCATGCAAAAATAGCTTTTTGACTCAAAATAGAGTTCATATCACTTTTTCAACTCACAATCACATGTTGAGTTTAGAAAGTTAACAAATTGAAATTGATAATTGATTTAAAGTTGACTACTTTTCTGATTGTGCATGATTTAATGTGAATTAATTTAATAATTAAAGTGATTTATTATCAAATTAACTGATTTTGAATTAAAATAACTGATTTATGCGTTAATAAATTATTTAATCAAACTTTTATTCTAAACTATATCATTAAATATTGACAACTGGATTTAATTAATTAAATAAGAATTTAATCAATTATTCATAGGGTTTCTGATTTATTGTCAAAATTAAATAATATAAATTGGGAATAAATATAATTAAATCCAATTAAATGATTAAGTGGCTGAATTAAATCTAATTAATTAAATATTCATCATATTTAATTAATCAAATTTAGGATAAATATAATTTATCACCAAATAATATTCAATTAAAGATAATTAGGAAAATCAGGAATATTTAAGAAATATTCCCTAATGCCTATTTAAGATAAAATCAATTAGGGTTTTGATAAATTGATGTGCAGATGTGCCTTAGGTTACGAATTTTATGTCGATTTTAATTGATTTGTTGATGTAGGAGGTTAATGAACCTATAGCCCATTTTTGGGGTATTACATTTTGCCCCTCTTTGAATTACTATGCAAAGCATAGTGTCTCAAAGATTAATCTATTTTTGATGATGATGTGGACTCGGTTATGTGGTGGGAAAACTGATCTTGAAAGATTAACCGATTCTGAGATAGAAACTGATTGAAAGATCTGAAGATTTTGGTGATTCAGGTCTTGATTGACCAAATAATCAAGATGATGTTAACTATATCAACAATGAACTGGTGATTATGAAGAAGTTCCAAAATGCCTGATTCTAAACCTATGATTACGAAGAAGTGACTTTCCTGACTCTAGACCTGATTATCCAAAGGAATCAAAAGGATGCCAAATCTGAACCCTTAAGTTACGAAGAACCAAGGAAATAACACCACTAAATTGATGGTTACGAAGAGGTGATACAATTTACAAGATAGATTTGGATACCAGATTGATATGGATTTTGATGAATCTGATATGCCCCAAGTGATGTGCCCCAAGAAATGAGGAATTTTGATGAATCAACAACTAGACGTGGTTGTTGTCTTGATTACTAGAAGAAAGATTGATTTACAAATTTTATTGATGTGCAATACCATGCCCCCTTCGGGATGAAAATTGAAATCTGACAAGAAAAGTTAGTGGTAATCTAGTTTAGAAGCATGCTAATTGATTTGAGAATTGGTTATGCACATCTGAAGATGCGTTCTACATCATTTGAAGGCCCTGAAGACCAAGTTTGACTAGGGTTGACCATGAGTTGAAATTTTGATAGTTTGATGTGAGATAATCAGTTAAGTTGAATTCTGGATTTCAACAATGTTCTGAAGGTTGATTATGCAAGCAGTCAGCCACCTTGGGTCCAAAAATTTTAAATCATGATTTTGACAAAGTAAATGATCTCAAATTTCAATTTTGATCCCGAAAATGGGTTTAGAATGTCAAAATTAACTAGAGCACCATGTGCTTTCACCACCAGAGGCACCTGTCGGAGGAGCACCAGATGTTGAGGACTAGGCAGACAACTAATTTGTCATAGTGTTCTCATGTTTTTTCCATTTTTGTCTATACATTGATCATATCGGATAGCTCAATCGAGCTCATTCTTTTGTATACCGTGCCATTAGTGCACCTTTGACCATTCTGATATATATACGAGATCAATTTTGGTTGTGACTTCATATGTACTTGTCATTTTGTTATGAGTATTATATCATGTGATGCAAATGTTTTGCAATTCTTTGATTAGTGTAGCATGTATGGAATATGCAATGCAATGATTTCTTTCAAATGTATGGATTTATGCAATGCAATGATAGATGATAGATAGATAAATGTCAATGTATGTTTATGGATGCACATGTATGTATGCAAATGGATGTATGGAATGTTCATGATATGTAATGTAAATGCAGCGATACACATGATATATTTTTTAGGTATTGATGAAGAAAAGTACTCAGTCATTTGTCAAAAAGGATGTGTAACCCAGGATGGTGACTGCTTGCTGGTTGAGTTTAAGGGACCTTCGTACAAAGATCAACCCTTGTGTCATGTTTAGCGTAGTTTTGGAGAATCCTTAAGTGTTTAAGTTGATTTGGTGAAATTGTGAGATCATGCAAACATGCAAAGTGCACAATGAAATGCAAACCTAAGACCTAGGACTTAGTCACTAATCATGTGTCAGTCATTTTCATCACTGAATATTTTTTTGTTCTTTTCTCTTTTAGGTAACATTGGATAAATCAATACAATGCCCACTAGTTAGACAACCATAGACATATGAATATTGATTTTTGTTTTATTATGTTGGATTTAGATATAACCATCAAGGCACAAAAGCCAAGATGACCTGAATATCATATCCATTTTGATATAGCAATTTGTATAAGCATCAAAACATAAATTTTGTGATGACCTGAATATGCCTTGCAGAAAAACAAGCCTAAACAAAAGAGAGATCTTTCTCATTCTTGTGTGAATTTACCCACAGTGACCCTTTATTGTTCACTCCCTTGGATAATTTTGTGTTTCACAATAGAGAAGTAGAAATCACTCAAAAAGATCAAGTTAGATCAAACTTCCTTGAATTTTTTGGGTATCAATGGTCAAGGTACACATGGCCATCCAATACATGATGGAGGCACTTATAGTAGACACCAATTCAATCCAAAATTTCCAAAGTTGTTAGATTTTCACTCAAAGCAGAAAAAAAAAAGAAAAGATTATGCCCCCAGTCATCACTCTCTAAGTCCTATGAAGGACATCATCGAGGAGCTCAAGAGAACATAATATGAAAAAATATCAATGTGAATCAGTAAGCATACAAAGAGGATACAATTATGTGGAGCAAAGATTGTTTTCAGTTTGTTTGTTGATGTTCATGTTTGATTGCAAAATCCTTTCTTAGTGAGGAGATAAACTAACTAACTCAGACATAGCTTTGGAAAGACCTTGACCGGATATGACTTGTTTGAAGATACTGAGGACCATAGGATATGACACTTATTGCCCCCAAGTTTAGGCATTGATAAGATACAAACACTTTTGCTGGATTGATGCTCAGACTAACTTTATTGAAAACAAGATGCGAAAGCAAATTGGGAGATATATACAAAATAAAGTAGGACTAAAAGTTTTGAAAGACCAAGATTGCGCTGATAGATGGAGCGTTTTGATACAAGTGGCACCCGTTTGCCGAGTTTTCACCATCTTGGCAAAGATTCTATTTTTTCTACCAAGGCACTTTTTCTTTTTTTGTATTTTTCATCTTTTCAATTTTTTTTTGGGATACATCAAGGCACCTATTGCTAGGTTTTCACCAGGATGATCATTTTTTTAAGACTTTTTCTAATTTTTATAAATTTTTAAGACATTTTTGAATACTGAATGCCTTAGGCATAGAATTTCTTCAGATGCAGAACATTGATTGGTTCATGGAGTTGTTCTCCTTTAGTTTTTGAGAGTCGATATGATCTAGAGCCAAAAGTAGTAGTGATAACAAAGGGTCCCAACCAGTTGGGTTCAAACTTCCCCTTGCGTTCTCTATGTGATTGATTTTTAGGATTCTCTCTCAAGACTAGATCATCAACCTGAAATTCTTTGTGTCTGACTTTCTTGTTGTAGCCCCTAGACATTCTTTTCTGATATACTCTGAGATGATTATATGTTTCTTATCTGCACTCATCTAGTAGTTCAAGTTCTTACAACCTAGACACTCTGTAATCATCATCAGTTACTAGACCCTGCATTCTGATTCTTAGTGATGGGATTTCAACCTCAATAGGCAGTACCGCTTTAGACCCATAAACTAAAGTGAATGGTGTAGCCCCAGTGGGCATTCTGATACTTGTTTTGTAGGCCCAGAGAGTTGGATTGATCATGAGATGCCAATTTCTTCCTATTTTATTAACAGTACGATGTAGGATCTTCAGCAGATTTTTGTTTGATGCTTTTGCTTGTCCATTCCCTTGAGGATAGTATATGGATGGCCAATGTTGTGTAATCTTGAATTTAGCCTATAAGGAATCTAAGTCCTTATTCTTAAATTGGCCACTATTATCTGTGACTATTTAATGTGGAATTCCATATCGACATATGATGTACTTTAGAATGAACATTGAAATTTGTTTGCCGATTGCTTGAGTCAAAGGAACTGCTTCTACCCATTTTGTAAAATAGTCTGTAGTTGTAATGATATGGGTATGTCCATTGGAAGAATGTGGATATATGGCTCCTATAAGATCAAATGCCCATTGTTGGAAAGGCCATTGTGTAGTAAAGGGAATAAGATCTCTCCCTCGTGCATGAATCAAGTTTCATGTACTTGACATTTTTGACAGTTCTTAGCATATTTGATAGCCTCTTTCCATTTTAGGCCAATAATACCCAACCCTAATAAGTTTTTGAGCTAGTGTTAAACCATTGGAATGTGATCCACATATACCATCATAGACTTCCTCTAATGCACGTTGAGACTCTTCATGCTCTAAACACCTAAGAAGTGTACCATCTAGACTCCATTTGTATAGATCATTACCAATGATGACATACCATGATGCATTTTGGATAAGGTATCATTTCTCATGGTGATTGAAGGAATCATGGATGATTTGGTCTTGAAGGTAAGAGAAAAGGTGTTTGTATCTAGAATAATCATGACCAACAACAGTGCAAATCATGTGGGTTTTGGGGGAATCATATGCAGGGAATGCAAGTGCTTCCACTAGGAACTCATAATGTAGCTCATGTTCAGGCTGCTGTAGTAGAGATGATAGCATTTCCATAGCATTAGTAGCCTTGTTCTCCATTCTAGGAATCTTCTCAAATGTGATAGATATGAAATAGTTCTTTAAGTCATCTACCATGCATTTGTATGGAACAATTTTCTCATCTTTTGTATGGTACACATCATTGACTTGGTGTATGACTAGTTGTGAGTCTCCATGAATGTGTAACTCCATCACTCTTCATTCTATTTCTATCTTCATGCCATTAAGTAGAGCTTCATATTCAACAATATTATTTGTGCAAGGAAACTTTATTCTGAATGCTTTAGGTATTGAGTAACCTTGTGGTGTTATGAATAATATGCCTACTCCAGATCCATTCTGTATATAAGATCCATCAAAGAAAAGATTCCAAGTCCTATAAGATATGTGCATGATGGATGAATCAAGAAATTCCATCTGTAATGGTGTAATATCAAACATTGGTGCTTCAGCCAACTAATCTATAATGACTTGTCCTTTGATAGCTTTCCTTTCAACATACTCTATGTCAAATTCACTCAATATCATCACCCATTTAGCTAATCTACCTATGAGGGAAGCTTTGCTCAATAAGTATTTCAATGGATCAATATTAGCTATCAATTGTGTTGTATGAGCTAACATGTAGTGTCTTAGTTTCTGTGATGCAAAGATCACAGCTAGGCACACCTTCTCTATCATGGAATCATTCTTCTCATAAGATACCAATGTTCTGTTGATGTAGTAGATAGATCTCTCTTTCTTGTTTTCATCATGTTGTGCTAGTAATGCCCCTAGTGATGTATATGTGGTGGAGACATATAGAATCAATAGCTTCCCTTGAATAGGAGGCATCAAAATAGGAGGATTAGATAGATACTACTTGATGTGGTTTAAGTTCTTTTCACATTGCTCGTTCCATGCAAAAGTCACACCTGTATGTAATCTTTTTGTGAAAGGTTATGATATGTCTACCAGCTGAGATATGAAATGTTTGATTGATTGCACCCTTCCTTGTAAAGTCCTCATTTTACTAATATTTTTTGGGTGGTTGCATCTCCATGACAGCTTTGACCTTGGTTGGATCTACTTCAATGGACTTCTTTGAAACAATGTAACCTAGTAGCTTTCCAAAAGTGACACCAAAGGCACACTTTTTATGGTTTAGTTTGAGACTAAAATTCTCCATTCTATCTAGTATTTTGCTCAAGTCACTCAGATGTTCAGATCTTATCATTGATTTAGCTAAGGTGTCATCAACATAATCTTCCATAGTTTGATGCATCATGTCATGAAAGATAGATGTCATAGCTTGTTGATATGTAGCTCCAGTATTCTTAAGACCAAATGGCATGACATTCCAATAAATAGTACTCCATGCACATGTAAAAGTTTTTTCTCTTGGTCTTCTAGAGCAATTTTGATTTGGTTGTATCCAGAGAAACCATCCATTAAAGAATACATTTCAAAGCCCATAGTCATGTCCACTATCATATTGATGTTTGGTAATGGAAAATCATCCTTAGGGCATGCTTTGTTTACATCTCTAAAATCTGTGCATACTCTGATAGATTTATCCAGTTTTAAAAATGGAACAATGTTGGAGATCCATTCTGCATAATCTATGACTCGAATAAATCCGGCTTTTAGTAACTTCTCTAGCTCACCTTTGACTAGGAGTGCAACATGTGGATGCATCTTTCACAACTTGTGTTTAACGGGTTTGACTCTTGGAGCTATAGAAAGATGATGCATTATCAGATTTGGATCTAACCCTGGCATATCTAAATATTTCTATGCAAAGTTAATTTTCTTCTCTATTAAGAAAGTAGTGAATCCTTATTTTTCTTCCTCTGATAGGGATTGAGCTACATGAATTAGTTGTGGTTCCTCTACTATACCCAAGTTGATATATTGAGTTGGTTCTATCAATACCAGAGATCTGTCTTGTAAATGACTCAGAAGGACATCAAATATCTCATCCTTAGGCACCTCAGAGAGGTTTTCACCTTTGGATACATCTTTTATTTTTACTATTTTTGGTTCTGAGACTACCACAAAGTGGTTTTCACCCTCATAACTCTTTTTCTTCTTTCTTTTATTTTTTTGACTGAGATATTTGATATCCGATTCTTTCATACTAATGCTAGGTTCACTAATGGAAGTTGTCATAGGTTCCACTGCATTGAGGTAATAGGCAAGGGCATAGTCAATTCGAAAGGTATAGATATATCAGTTTGGATCGGTAGATGTTCGGTCAATAAGCTCTAGATGTTGGATAGTCAATGTAGGGGAGGATTGGGAAATTGTGTTTATGCATATGGTGTTGTCATCATTGGTCCTAACTTGACTCTTGAATTCAAAGGTGATATTACTATTTGAGCTCTAAATTTTGGGCAAAATTTGGAGTCCTATACAGTGATAAAACCCTAAAAGGTGGCCTCTTAAACTCCATGCCCAATAATTAATGATGGAGTACATGAAATGGGATGAAAAAATTATATTAATTTTCAATTATAAAGTTAAGAGATTAAGGAAGGAATATATGTGACAAGAACAATCAAAATTCTATGATCAAAGCCTTCAGAAAATGCTAGAATCTCAACCTGCTGCAAAGATGATGCCAATAGAGGCTGAAGATGGCTGAATTTTAAAAATCTAAAAAAGGACCCAGTTCGGGAAATCAAATTTCCTATTTTCATTAAAGATCTTAACTTTCCATGAGGTGTTTTGGTTTTTTGACCAGACCCAAATCCGAAAGTTAGGTAGTTATTTTTTAGTTAGTTTATTATTTTTTCAAAATAATTTGTAATAAGGTTGTGTCTTTTCACCCTAAAGAGGTGTGAAAGCCACTCAAACACATATATATATACATAATGTAAAATGTAAAGAGAGAAGACAATACAATTCAATTTTTCATAAGATATAATTTGATCACAACTGTAATATGCACTCTAATGTACTATTTTTTCAACATTAATAAAGATAAGTGCTCTTCTTTTTATTTGTGGTTATAAGTTATATGTTTTCAATTAGTCTTTTGGATATTCTATTAAATAGAGTGTTTCACTGTGTTGAATTCCCTGAGTATCATAATTCAAAATTAATATATATAGTTTAAATATCAATTGAAAGATCTGTGTATCTTCTCTTATTTTTATCGGTCTCTTAATTTGAGTTAAACTCGATACGATTAGCTATATAGATTGATTTGAATTATAAGTCAAGTGGAAGCCTGTGAAGTGATGGTCTTGTCTTATTAAAGAAATTTTTTAAAACTATCTCTGATTGTATGTAGGATTGAAAGTTTTATGACTCTATAGCCCAAGTATTTAGAAGGCACTGATCTAATCTTTAATTGAAAATTGTCATGTTAGTTCATGTGTAGTTTGTAGATCATAATCTTTATTTCAAAACATTACTTTTCAGTCTTTAGTATAATCCATTTAGTCAAGTATTATAAAATAGAGATTTTTAGGAGATTAGTTATTTTCCTCAAAGGATCATTCACCACCTTTGGAGGAATCTTGTTTTGTGTATGTAGTTGTGTGACACAGAAAATTTGATAGTTTAGAGTGAATTTAGGCCTACCAGCCTTGACTTGATTAAGCCAAAATTGTAGAGGTATCAGCTTGTACTATCAGTTGGCCAAAAGTGATCCATCATTTTTGGGCACCATCAATTACTACTCAAAATGTTTAGTTCACAAATAGTTTCAATGTCATTATTGGATTCTACTTCAGCAGTAGGTGGATCAGACTCGTTAAGTTCATCATTTCTCTCTAGACTCACATCAGATTTAGGTGAATATTGGTGAATGACATAAATGTGTTTCTCAATGATAAGTTCATCTTCTTCTAGACTAAACCCCCATTCATAATCATTTGATTCATCCTCTGATTCTTCATCTAGACCTTTGGGAAATCTAAGAACATGTGTAAAGTCAAGATGAATCCCCCAAGTAGGATTGCCTTTAGATTCTGAGTAGAATTCATATTCATGGGAGTCTATGTCAGAATCGCTATTGAATCCCAAATGTTAATCTACTGTGAGAGGTTTACCTTCTTGGTTAGTAGTAGGTTCTTTTGTATCTACCACATTGATATTCTCCTTAGATTTTTCTTCATCCTTAAGAAGATTGAGTATGTTTTGAGGTGAACGTTCATAAGGAATAAGGTTAGTGGTGTCTAAATCATCACTATCTGATTGTTGTGCTTCTTCCTTTAGCTGAGTTTTTGTTGATGGTTCAATCTGCTCTAAGACATGTGAAGAATTTTTGCTGAAATTAAAAAGCTTCTTTTGATATCCCAAGCCTATAGTATCTTTGGTCATCCTTCCACAGTGTTCAACTAGTTTTATAATGCCTTTGCCTCTTATTCCTAGAGGTCCTTTTCTAGTGTATCCTATTTTAGACATAAGTTTGTGACCTGGTCCATAAGATTTAACAAGGGTTTTAGGTGTTTTAGAGTCACATTTCTGAACTATCTGGGATTGAGACTCATCTTTGTATAACCATTACAATATAGATTCTTCCTCACCAGATTCTTGTTTGGACACTTTTTTCTATGATAAAGCTTCCATTAAATATGACCTAAGATTCTTTAGCTGTAGGCTTCACATTTTTTGAAGGTTGTCCATAAGATTTTGGGGGCAATAGGAGAGATGTGAGAGATAAGACTGGTTCCATAGTATATTCTCCCATACCTATGTCCTTGATTTTTACTTCTTTGGAAATGTCTTCCATCTTGGATGTTTGATGTAGGAGCATCTTGGGTCTTTGAGCAATCTTGCATCAACCAAAAACATTTCCTGATTTCTATACCTGATTGCTATTGTTTTCTTTATAATTGTTTTATTTGTTGGTTTCATGGTGTGTGAGGCTTACATTATTCTGAGGACCTATTTTGGAACCTTCTCCTATGGTCACATGAGGATTGGATAGACTGTTTCAAAGTTACAGTTGTTTTCCTTGTTGTCAGAACTGTATTTTCCTGCAGTTTTGGTGCTAATTGAAAGTCTTGACACCCATGATCCTTGATGATTAAAATTGTGCACCCTTAGGTCCTTAAAGGGGACCTAAAATAATATCTTTTCCCAAAGGCACATTTCCTAATTCATTATGAGTCAAAAGTTATGACCATTTTTCCCCGAGACCTATTTTCTAGCAGTTTTCACGTGTAACGTGGAGTGTTTCTTCTTGCGCGGTTCCGTCTGATCAAATGGGGACTTTCACCCTTTAAGGAATTTTATTGGATCATGTGAGGACCTAAATCATAAGGTGCATTATGTGGTGATCACTCTTTCATTAGTTTTGATTTAAATCTTCCCGACTGGACCTATATTGTAATTAAATGCCTAACTGGCCGACTTGTGGCTTTGCTGGCTATATAAGAAGTCTAGATTGATGTAGTAGGGTATCAAGAGGTAGTTCTAGATGGTAGAAGGATAGAAGAAGAAGTATCATAAAGAGGATATGCTTGCAATGATTCTAATTGCATAATTCTTATTGTATAAGGTCGAAACCTGGAAGGCCTCACAGCCAAGCATGTTTGAAGAAATAATATAATTTTCTGTTGTTGCTACTAGTTGATTGTCTCATATCCATTGTGATTTCAATGCTTTCATGTGATATTATTTTGATTCCATTGTGTAACTCTGAGTAGGGCATTTTTGTGGATTCAAGTGGATTCAATTCTACTTGTATCTACCCTACCCCTGCATCAAGTGGTATCAGAGTTCTTTCTTTCTTGTGGATTGGATCATGGAGAACCTTATTAGATTGTTTGTAGGGTGGAAGATCTGAGATCTAACCTATAACTTGTAGAAGGTTTCAATCTTGCTGGAACTTGATTGTCAAGATGGTTCATGGTAGAGGAAATGATAATGCTATCATGGATATGTTGAGGTAGATTGCAACTAGGCTTGAAGTTGTAGAGATAGCCCAGAGAAGAGGTGCACATCTTGAAGATGTTACTGATGAAGAAGAAGAAGTAGCACCTAATCCTAAGCCCGAAGTTGAACAAGATGAGGAAATAATTTTGAGAGTTTTGTCTAAGGCTAACTCCAGACCTGCAATTGAAGTTTCTTGATATGATGGAAGACTTGAGACCGATGCACTTTTGGATTGGATCTCTGAGATGGATAAATACTTTGAGTATAAAGGTACTCCTGATAATAAGAAGGTTAAGATAGCAGTCACAAATTTGAAAGGGCATGCATCTCTTTGGTGGGATCATTTTCAAACTAAGAGACAAAAGAGAGGAAAAGAAAAGATCAAGACATGGATGAAGATGCTTGGAAAGATGAAGAAGAAGTTTCTTCTAGCTAACTACCAAGTGAGTCTGATGAGAAAAATGAAAAATCTGAGACAAAAGGACATGAGTGTGAAATAATACACTGAGGAATTTTACAAATTGGATATCAGATCTAGACATGTGGATGATGAAGTTGAGAAAGTGGCGAGATATATGAATGGCCCGAGGACATGAATTCAAGATGAGATCATTTATGTGAAGATGGAAAGTGTGGAAGAAGCATACCAATTTTCTTTGAAGGCTGAAGAGAGATTGACAAAGAGACATGAACAAAGACAAAGAGGAAGAGGTGGCAGATTTCAGAGAAGTAGAGGAAGATCTTATGGAGAAAGTAGAAGATCTAAAAATGTAGCACAAGATAAAGGATGGAAAGATAAACCTACTAAAAGAGTTAACTACTCTAGAGGTAGCTATATTGGTTACTCTAGGAATAAAATAATGGAAAAAGAGAAGAGAAATCTTGGTTTAAAGGGACTTGTTACAAATGTGGTCAAGAAGGACATAGAGCTTTTGAATGTACTAACTCTGGAAAAAAGACTAGAGGTAATGGTATAAATAATTTGGCTTGTGAAGAAGTTGAGGAAATGTCTAATGAACCTAAACATGGTGAGAAATTGATGTTAAGAAGAATATTGTGGAATGAAGAAGCTGATGAGGAACCTGTTTTGAGGAAAAGTTTGTTTAGAACCAGATGTAAGATCGCTGACAAATGTTGCAAGGTAATCATTGATAGTGGAAGTTCTGATAAGTTGGCATCCAAAGAGCTAGTTAACAAGTTGTAGTTATAGAGATTGAAACATCTGAAGCCTTGTTGTATTGCTTGGATCTAGAAGGAGCATAAACTATGTGTAAGTGAACAATGCCTTGTTAAATTCAAAATTGGGAATTATCATGATGAATTCTTGTGTGATATTATGCCTATGGATTGTTGTCATATTCTTTTGGGTAGACCTTGGCAGTATGATAGGAAAGCTTTTCATGATGGTAGACTGAATCAATATACTATTTGGATGGATGGAAAGAAACAAGTGTTATTGCCTTTGGTAGAGAAGTTTGATGAAATTCACTGTACCACAGTCAGAGGATGTTTGGTTGATGGTAAAAAGTTTGCAAGACAAATGAAAGAATAGAATATTTTCTTTGCTTTAATACCAAGGAAAACTGAGAAACAAGATGAGTTAGAACATGCACCCGAGGTTAAGCATTTGTTGAATGAATTTCATGACATCATTTCTGATAATGTACTTGATGGTTTACTGCCTATGAGAAGTATAAGTCACTGTATGGATTTGATACCTAGAGCTAGTTTGCCTAATAAAGCACCACATAGGTTGACACCTGATGAAAAGACTAAGTTGAATAGACAAGTGCAAGAATTTCTTAAAAGAGGTTTGATTAGGGAAAGTCTGAGTCCTTGTGTAGTACCTTCTATTTTAGCACCTAAAAAAGAATGGAGAATGGAGAATGTGAACTAATTCTAGAGCTATAAACAAGATAACAATAAAGTACAAATTTCCTTTGCCTAGGATGGATGAGATAATGGATAGTTTGAGTGGAGAAAAGTATTTCACAAAGATTGATTTGAAAAGTGGGTATCATCAGATTAGGATCAGAGAAGGGGATGAATGGAAAATTGCTTTTAAGACTAATGAAGGTTTGTATGAATGGTTGGCTATGCCTTTTGGTTTGACTAATGCACCTAGTACTTTCATGAGGCTGATGAATGAAGTTTTGAAAAGATTCTTGGGTAAGTTTGTGATTGTATATCTTGATGACATTTTGATATTCAGTAAGAGTAAGGAGGAACATCTTGAACATATCAGAAAAGTATTGCAGAGATTGAAGGAAGAAAAGTTGCTGATTAATTTGAAAAAATGTTCATTTATGAAAGAGGAGATTGTATATCTTGGTTTTGTAATTTCAACTGATGGATTGAAAATGGATCTTAAGAAAGTGAGAGCTATACTTGATTGGCCTACATCAGAGAATGTTGGAGAGGTAAGATCATTTCATGGATAGACAAGTTTTTATAGGAAGTTTATCAGAAATTTCAATTCTATTTGTAATGCTATGACTGAAACTATGAGAGGAGATAAAAAGGATTTCAAATGGACACATGGAGCACAAAAGAGTTTTGAAACATTGAAACAAAGAATTGTAGAGTTGCCTACACTTGCTTTGCCTGATTTTAGTAAAGTTTTTCAAGTTGAATGTGATGCTAGTGGAAGTGCAATTGGATCTATTTTGAGTCAAGAAGGAAAACCTATAGCTTTCTTTAGTGAAAAGTTGAATGATGCTAAGAGAAAATATTCAGTTTATGACTAGGAATTCTATGCCATTGTTCAAGCTTTGAAGAAGTGGAGACATTATTTGATGCCTAAATATTTTGTGTTGTATACTGACCATAAAGCTTTGTAGTATTTGGGAAGTCAGAATAAGTTGAATCAGAGACATATGAAGTGGGTTGAGTTCTTACAGAATTTTTCCTTTTCATTGAAGCATAAGAGTGGACAGTCAAATAAGGTTGCTGATGCCTTGAGCCGAAGAAGAAGTTTGCTGACAGAGATAAGAGTTGAGGTACTTGGTTTTGATGATTTGAAGTGTTCGTATGAGACCGACATTGATTTTGTAGAACCTTGGAAAGCTTGTAAAGAACACACAGTGAGTGATAAGTGGACTGATTATTTCATTTACGAAGACATGTTGTTTAAAGGAGTTCAGTTGTGCATACCTAGAGGATCTATGAGAGAGAACATAATGAAGGAGAAACATAGTGGTGGACTTGCTGGACATTTTGGGATTGATAAGACTGTGAATTTGATCTCAGAAAGATACTTTTGGCCATAGATTTATAGAGATGTACAAAGAATGGTTAGAGGTTGTAGAATTTTTCAAGTAGCAAAAGGAACTAGTCAGAATGTGGGATTGTATACACCTTTTCCTATACCCGATAGACCTTGGGAAGATGTGAGTATGGACTTTGTTCTTGGATTGCTTAGAACTCATAGAGGTAATGATTCTATTTTGGTAGTGGTTGACAGATTTTCAAAGATGGCTCATTTCATACCTTGTAAGAAGACATCTAATGCATTACATGTAGCTGAATAATTCTTCAAGGAAGTGGTAAGATTGCATGGTTTGCCTAAATCTATTGTTTCAGATAGAGATACTAAGTTTACTGGTTACTTTTGGAGAACACTTTGGAAAAAGATGAATACAAAATTGAAGTTTAGTTCTACATTTCACCCTCAGATAGATGGATAGACTGAAGTTGTGAACAAAAGTTTGGGAAACTTGTTAAGATGTTTAGTTGGAGATAAACCTGCTAATTGGGATTTGATTTTGGCACAAGCAGAGTTTGCATATAATAATTTGGTGAATAGAAGCACTAAGAGGACACCATTTGAGATTGTTACTAGATTTCATCCTAAGGGAACCACAGAGCTAAGAGATTTACCTACTGAGACCAAAAGAAGTGTTGAAGCTGATCATTTTCTAGAATATATGAGAACTTTACATGAGGAAGTTAAAAATAATTTTGAGGATAGTAATCTGAAATATAAATAGAGAGCAGACAAGAGAAGGAGACATAAATATTTTTAAGTTGGAGATGAGGTTATGATTCATTTGAAAAAGAATGGATTTCCAATTGGTACCTACAACAAGCTGAAAATGAAGAAGTTTGGACCTTGTAAGATTCTGAAGAAATTTGACAGTGGAAATGCTTATGAAGTGGAATTACCAGAGGACATGGATATCTCACCTATATTAAATATTTCTGATATCTTTGAGTAATTTGAATCAAATGATGAAATAGAAGATGATATAGATTATCCTAAGAAAAATAAATATAGCATTGAGAAGATCTTGAATAAAAGAGTAAGCAAGAGTACAAGAGGAAAAGACTACATGGAATATCTAGTTCAATGGAAAGATAAGCCAGTTAAAGACAGTTCATGGATTACACAAGCTAAGTTGGATCTTTATGATTCAGGTTAGAATATGAGTAGAGCCTGATGTGGAAATTAGTTCTTTATCTACCCCAGGTGTCTGATGCAGGAGCATCTTGGATCTTTGAGCAATCTTGCATCAACCAAAAACATTTCTTGATTTCTGTACCTATTTGTTGTTGTTTTATTTATAATTGTTGTATTTTTTGGTTTCATGGTGTCCAAAGCTTATATTATGTTGAGGACCTATTTGGGAACCTTCTCCTATGGTTGGATAAGGATTGGATAGACTATTTCAAAGTTACAACTATTTTCCTTGCCGTTGGAACTACATTTTCCTACATTTTTGGTGTTGATTGCAAGTCTTAGCGCTCATGATCCTTGATGATTCAGCTTGTGCGCCCCTAGGGACTTAAAGGGGACCTAAAATAATATCTTTTCCCAAAGGCACATTTCCTAATTCATTATGAGTCAAAAGAAATGACCATTTTCCCCGGGACCTATTTTCTGGTAGTTTTCACGCGTAACATGGAGTGTTTCTTCTTGCGCGGTTCCATCTGATCAAATGGGGACTTTCACCCTTAAAGGAATGTTATTGGATCATGTGAGGACCTAAATCCTAAGGTGCATCATGTGGTGATCACTCTTTCATTAGTTTTTATTTAAATCTTCTAGACTGGACCTATATTGTAATTAAATGCCTGACTGGCCGACTTGTGGCTTTCTGACTATATAAGAAGTCTAGATTGATGTAGTAGTGTATCAAGAGGTAGTGCTAGATGGTAGAAGGATAGAAGAAGAAGTATCATAAAAGAGGATATGCTCTTAATGATTCTAATTTCATAATTCTTATTGTATAAGGCCGAAATCGGGAAGGCCTCACAACCGGGCATGTTTGAAGAAATAATATAATTTTCTGTTCTTGCTACCAGTTGATTGTCTCATATCCATTGTGATTTCATTTCTTTCATGTGATATTATATTTCTTCCATTGTGTAACTCTAAGTAGGGCTTGTTTGTGGATTCTCTATTATGTGGAACAAGTTTGTCAGCACTTTCTTTCAAGGCATTGCAAGATGTAGATATGTCAGTTGGAATTGTTACCTCTACTCCATCATAAGGAAATTTTACACATTGATGGTATGTTGATGGAATATCTTGCATTTGATGTATCCAAGGTCTACCTAGAAGAATTTTTTAAGAAAATGGAAGATCTAGAACCTGACATGTGATGTCTTTGATAACTGGTCTTGTTCTAATAGGTAGTACAATTATTCCTTTGGAAGATCTTTCTTGCTCATCATATGCTTTTATGGTTATCTTCTTTTTAGGATCAATAGCATCTTCTGATAATCCTAGTTGTGTGACTAATTTTTAGGAACATATGTTTAGACCAGAACCTCCATCTATCAACACATGTTTGACATGATGGTTTTGGATTAAGACTTCAATGAGCAAGGGATGGTCATGCGGATGACTTAGTGAATTGTCATCTTCCTCTGAAAAGGAGATATACTGGGGTGATGTCAAATGACCAACCATAGTCTAGAATCTATCTAGATTAAGATTGTTAGGAATATTGGAACCAAGTAGACCTTTATCTAGAATAGTTCTATGAGCAGGAGATATCCAAAGCAACTCAAACATGGATATTTTGGCATTAGTGTGTTGGAGTTGTTGGATAATACTGTATGATGTTGGTCTGGTCTCTTTAGGATTTGATGATTTTGAGGTAGTCCTCTATTTAGAAGTAGATGACAAATTGAAAGGTACCTTAGGGGCATTTGATGAACCTGAGTTTTGTCCTTGTAGATGTACCTGAGCTTGTGATCAAGTCATTGCATTTTTTGATTGATTATCTCTATCCTTTCTTACAATTGTGATGACATTGCAATGTTTAGATAGACATGGTTCAACCATATTTATGACAACATTGTTTCCAGAGTAGGCATAATTGACTTTAGCACCCATGTTAGGTTGAGAAGATGAATCTCCTTTAGTATGCTTTGGAAATGTTCTGTGAATGTTGTATGATCATTATTGGTTTTATGGTTGTCAATTACAATTTCTGCTTCATCAATTTTGTCTTGAATGAGATGTTTTAGACACATGCTGTTATTGGTTTTATGACCTTTGTTTCTATGTAAGTCATAGAAATCGGTCTCTTTCCACCATTTAGGTTTAACTTCAGGATCATATAGTTTTATCTTAAGTAACATGATGATTTTGTTTGCGAATAGTGTTTTCATGGCAGATTCTAAGGACTCATCCAAAGGAGTGAACTTAGGATTTGGTGTTGTAACCCAAGGTTTATAGTCATTAGATTTTTTAGAAGACTCAGATGCCTTTTGTTCAGAAGATTTTATGGCTTGAGTGCCAATGGTGAGATTTAA
Source organism: Chamaecyparis obtusa (assembly GCA_027943335.1). Classification (NCBI taxonomy): domain Eukaryota; kingdom Viridiplantae; phylum Streptophyta; class Pinopsida; order Cupressales; family Cupressaceae; genus Chamaecyparis; species Chamaecyparis obtusa. The sequence goes on along the minus strand of BSBK01000368.1, from coordinate 5,602,872 downwards.
TGTCGGTGCCTTTGATGGAGCACTGATATGATTGACAACACCATCTATGACAACATTCTTGTTCTTATTCTAGAATTTGACTTTATCTTTGTTGTTGGAACTAGAACCTGATTCATGCTTACTATCTTTAGTAAGCATTATGTCTCCCTTACAAGCAAGCACATTCTCAATATTTATGACATTTTATACCACTTTCTCAAAAGAAGTATGATTTTGCATTTACAAATGATAATTGATTTCCAGAATCAGATTATTGATGAAGATCTCAAGTTTTTCAGTTTCTGGAATGGGTCAAGCATAAAGTGAAAACTTCTTCCTCCATCACTTGAGGAAGGTCAAGAAGGGCTCTCCTGAGTTTTATTTTAGATTGCAGATATCGATCATGGTGATCAGATGTTAAATATTGTAGGAGTATTGTTGATAAAAAAGTTTGATCAACTCCTCAAAATTTTTGATTGTTGGGGGCATTTTAGAGAAACAATGAATGGCTTCTCCTCCCAGAGATCATGGGAAAAGATGCATTAAGTAAGTTGGTTCATGCATAAAATCCATAGATTGAGTACAAAATTCTCTGACATGATCTTAATGTTTAGAGTTTCCATCATATTTTTTATATTTTGGTATCTCTAATCTTTTCGGGAATGATGGCATGTACAAGTTTTTATCAAATGGAAAAGGGCATAGAGCCTCCATGGAGAACTCTTTAGGTTCTTTCTCTTTTTCCAACTTTTTGATCTTAACTTGCATGGCATGCATTTGTTTCATCATGGCTGTGATGGGAGTTTCTTCCTCTCATATGATGATATCTTTGAAATTGAAGTCTTGAGGTAGTTTGGCTCCTTGTTGAGCTAATTGTAAGAAATAGGCTTCTCTATCTTCTTGCAAGAAGTGTTTCATCATTCTTCAAAGTGCTCATCATTTATATATCATTCAATTTCAGACAAAGTTGGCTCTGGATCTCTGCCATGATTAGAATGATGACCTTAGGAACCTTGATTTCCTCCTCCTTGAGAAATGGTGTTGTTATGAGGAATACTAGGGATTGTTTGATGTGGAGTTGATTGATTACCTCCATGGATCAATATAGGAGGGGTGTGGATCAATACGGGAGGGGTGACGTAACCACCTTTCAAGTAAATTTTTTCAAGAGCGTCTTCTCCGAATAGATTGGTGTCATAAGGCTGATGAAATGTTTGAGCAATCACAAAAGATGTTACTGAAGAGAGTCTGAGTTGTTGTCTTTGTTTTCTTTGAGAGGAAGCCCTAGTTTCCACCATTTACCTTGGGTGAAACAAAAGAGGAAGATTAGGACAACTGATGAATGATCTAGTTTAGGAAAAATCAAATGATGCAACCTTGTCAAGATTGGATTGGTTGATTGATGAAAAGACCGATTGGATGTAAGTGTAGGATACTGTGACCTAGTTGTATGGGTAGATGCCCAAAAGATAGCGGACATGAGCTCACAACACTTAGTCATTTTGAGGATTGATTTTGAAGATAATTTCAACAAGGTTTTGACACAAGATCAAACAAGATTCAAATCAATAGATCAGAAGGCTGGATCAAACTCTAGAGACCACTTTAGGGAAATTGATTGGATTCTTTTGGTTTTCTACTCTATTCCTAACATAGTGAATATTTTGATAGAATCTAGAATTTGGCTGTAAAAATTGGATTTCTGACAAATTTTGAAGATTTTTGGCAACTTTGATAAAATTCTTATATGAGTTTCTCCAAGCTTGTACGAGTTTGGGTTGGGTCTGGCATGACAATTGACAAAGCTCATACAACAGTTGACACAAGAATTGACTTTTTTCTTGTTTTTCTGACAATACTCATACGCCAATATACAGTATCCCGTATGACTTTTAGGGGGTTATGACACGAAATTTGGGAAAACTCATACAAGTTTTGAACCTTCAGGATGACATTTGATGCCAAAAAGGATTTTTGCTTCAGATTTTGCAATTTTTTAGTTTTCAGTGTTTTCAGTATCAAGTTGTTTGCAAATTTCTTTGTCCAGGTTTGAAGATCTGTGTAGCATTTTGTCTCAGGTTTGTTTGTTTTAAATAACCAAGTAGATATTAGGCACGCAAGACAATAATCAAGGGAGCAAGTGATCATCTTCAAATAATGAACAAGGCACAAAGTAACCTTGCACATGAACAAGAATAGTGACTTATTATTCTAATCCCTAAGAATGCTACTTGTGTATATTCTCAAAAATGTTTTGCAAGCACGCACATAGTCCTAGAAAATAAAAATTTGGTTGCAATAGGGTTATTATTAATGGTTTGACTATGCAACTTTTGTAATCTCAAGAGAGTGAAATCCAGTCTAGGTGCACTGGATTTTTGACACAGTCCGAGAATTCAATTAATCAAGAGCTACTAAGGAGATCTGACAGCCCAACAAGAGACTACACCTATGGATATTTCTTCCACAAGGACATTTATATATTGACTGCTGCTACCATGGTGAAAATGGCTATTACCACTTGAGGTTCCATCCACGTGGTTGACCTAATAAAGGGAATGTCCACTATGGTTAACCCTCTCTAATAAATAGGTGACTCACAAAAAGGACCACATGGGGACTTAGTTCAGATTTAGGATCTGAGTTTCTATTATTACCCAAAAAGGGAGTAGAGCATAATCCTCTAGCCTCTTCACTTCACCAAAACATAGCAAATAGATCAATTGACATGCTAAGACTCAAACCACCTCACCAAGGTTCATGATTTCAACAACAATGTCTACCAAGCTCTCTAAGTGGGACCAAGAGAGAACATACCAATCAAAGTTGAGGACTAAACCAAGTAAGACCATGAGATAATAATAGTATCCTCCCTACCTACAAGGGGATCTATCTTCGAGAAGAGCTTCGCATGTAAAAGAAGTGAATGAATCCCACTCTCTCAAGAACTCCACAAATAGTGTTCATAGGGCCTAATTACTATGTGTAATAGATATGTAGAAAGAAAATCTATGTCCTTTTTAGAGCCCAAAAGGAATGTGTCATTTATGAAAGCAAGAAACACTCAATCTAAACACATGAGAGGTTTTTTTAATTTCCCAAATCAAAGTGTTATCAGATGTAGAAAAATACCTCAGTTCCCATGCAACATGCTTAGTAGATTTTACCTGATTTTCAATTTTGTTGAGCTTTTCCAAGATCGGAGACATCAAATATCAATCAAAAACAACAATTATCAATTGGTAGGGTTAGTTGTCAGTAAAAATAAGAAATCAAAATCTAAAAGACTGCTTAAAAATCTGATACGATAATTGAATTATGATGCCAAAACTTGTACAATAGTGTGCTACCTCCCATATGATAATCTAGGAATGAAACGATAGTGGATTAGTAAGCACATGATAATTCAGCCCCCAAATGACAATAAGCATATAATTGGCATGACACTCAAGATTTTTGTCTATCGTACAATAGACAAAAGGTTCTGGTATGACAATCTATCAAGTGTCGTATGAAAATTATACATATAGAAAATAAAAATCATTGTTTTGAGAGAAAATGCTATAAAATTGATAGAAAAAAGAATGGAAACCCATTTCAAGGCCCCACAATGGATGCCAAAAATGTGTGTGTGAATTTTGTACCTAGTTGGAGACACAACACTTTAGTAAAACATTAGAGGTTAGCAAATCAAGAAATCTGCAAATGAAATAAACTAACCAAGTGATTTACTACCTTCTAGTAGGTGCGAGTATGGTATTCTTAGATTATGACTTAGATCAGTGAAAATGCAACACCTAAACGAAGGATTTAATGCTAAAAGATGGATGAAAGATGTATGTAATTTAATCTATATTTTGGATTTTCTATGCAATATGATGGAAAATTGATATGAAATTGAATCTAGGATGATTCAAAATGAATTGCAATGCAAATCTAACAATGCTATGAATGCTACAAATGCTATGAAAAACAATGAATTGAAAACTATAAAAATCTCACAATCACCTATTTGCAAGAGCTTGATTCTCCAAGGATGCCAAAAACCAAAAGCTTGAAGGACCTAAGGACCCTTTGTGAAGAGCTAAGCCTTGTTTTTATAGAAATCCAGGGCTTTGAGGATGCATTGAGAAAGCCATAAATCACTCTTGATAAAATCAGGTTGATTTTTTGAGTTAACAAGAAATTAGGAATAGATCAACTCATAAAACCATGCAAACGCAATTTTTTGACTCAAAATAGGGTTCATATCACTTTTTCAACTCACAATCACATGTTGAGTTTAGAAAGTTAACAAATTGAAATTGATAATTGATTTAAAGTTGACTACTTTTATGGTTGTGCATGATTTAATGTGAATTAATTTTATAATTAGAGTGATTTATTCTCAACTTAACTGATTTCAAATTAAAATAAATGATTTATGGGTTAATCAATTATTTAATCAAACTTTTATTCCAAACTATATCATTAAATATTGACAACTGGATTTAATTAATTAAATAAGAATTTAATCAATTATTCGTAAGAATTTTTATTTATTATCAAAATTGAATAATATAAATTGGGAATAAATATAATTAAATCCAATTTAATGATTAAGTGGTAGAATTAAATCTAATTAATTAAATATTCATCATATTTAATTAATCAAATTTAAGATAAATATGATTTATCGCCAAACAATATTTCAATTAAAGATAATTAGAAAAATTAGGAATATTTAAGAAATATTCCCCGATGCCGATTTAAGATAAAATCAATTAGGGTTTTGATAAACTGATGTGCAGATGTGTCATAGGTTAGGACTTTTATGTCAATTTTTATTGATTTTTTGATGTAGGAGGTTAATGAACCTATAGCCCATTTTTGGCGTATTACAGTCTAAAATTAAATATCTCATCGAGATGAACCAAGAAATAACTTGAATCTTGAAAAACAAAGTCTCTCTTCTCAAGATAAAGACTGTCAAAGTTTGGTCAAAGCAAGGAAGTCATTACAGTGTTCCTAGCTAAAAATTTGACTATTTCCAAATTTGGTGAAAGTGGTCTAAAACTCAAGATCTTCTTGAGATGAACCAAAAAAAACCTTGAATCTTTAAAAAGGGAGCCTCTCTTCTAGAGATTCAGATGGTCAAAGTTTGGTCAAAGAAATGAAGTTAGTACAGTGTCTGTAGCTAAAAATTTGACTGTTTCCAAATCTAGTGAAAGTGGTCTCAAATCAAAGATCTTGTCAAGATTAACCAAAAAAACACCTTGAATCTTGAATAACGGAGCTTTTGTTCTCAAGATATGGATGGTCAAAGTTTTCTCAAAGTAAGGAAGTCAGTGCAATGTTTGCAGCTAAAAAATTGATCATTTCTAAATCTAATGAAAGTGTTCGCAAATCGAATATCTTGTCAAAATATACAAAAAAAACCTTGAATCTTGAAAAATGAAGCCTCTCTACTCAAGATACAGATGGTCAAAGTTTGGTCAAGGTAAGGAAGCCAGTACAGTGTTCATCGCTAAAAATTTGACTATTTCCAAATTTGGTGAAAGTGGTCTCAAATCAAAGATCTCATCAAGATGAACCAAAAAGCACCTTGAATCTTCAAAACTAGAGCCTCTCTTCTCAAGTTACAAATGGTCAAAGTTTGGTCAAAGTAAGGAAGTCAGTACACTATTCATAGCTAAAAATTTGACCATTTTCAAATCTCATGAAAGTGGTCTCAAATCAAAGATCTTGTCGAGATGAACCAAAAAATATGTTGAATCTTGAAAAATGGATCCTCTCTTCTCAAGATACGGACAGTCAAAGTTTGGTCAAAGTAAGGAAGTCAATACAGTGTTTGTAGATGAAAATTTGACCATTTTCAAAACTGGTGAAAGTGGTCTCAAATTGAAGATCTCGCCGAGATGAACCAAAAAAAACCTTGAATCTTGAAAAATGGGGCCTCTCTTCTCAACATACAGATGGTCAAAGTTTAGTCAAAGCAAGGAAGTCAATACAAAGTTCGTAGCTAAAAATTTGACCATTTCTAAATTTGGTGAAAGTGGTCTCAAATCAAACATCTCATCAAAATGAACCAAAAAACACCTTGAATCTTTAAAAATGGAGCTTCTTCTCAAGATAAGGATGGTCAAAGTTTGGTCAAAGAAAGGAAGTCACCACAATGTTTGTAGCTAAAAATTTGACCATTTCTAAATCTCATGAAAGTGTTCTCAAATCAAAGATCTCGTTGAGATGAACTAAAAAACATCTTGAATCTTGAAAAATGGAGTCTCTCTTCTAAAGATACGGGCGGTCAAAGTTTGGTCAAAGAAAGGAAGTTAGTATAGTGTTCATAGCTAAAAATTTTATTGTTTCCAAATCTAGTCAAAGTGGTCTCAAATAGAAGATTTCATCTAGATAAACCAAAAAATACCTTGAATCTTGAAAAATAGAGCCTCTCTTCTCAAGATATAGATAAGTTTGGTCAAAGCAATGAAGTTAGTACAATGTTCATAGAAAAAATTTGATCATTTCCAAATCTGGTGAAAGTGGTCTCAAATCAAAGATCTCATCAAGATGAACCAAAAAACACCTTGAATCTTGAAAAATAGAGCCTCTCTTCTCAAGATACAGACGGTCAAAGTTTGGTTAAAGCAAGGAAGTCACTACAGTGTTCGTAGCTAAAAATTTGATCATTTCTAAATCTAGTGAAAGTGGTCTCAAATCAAATATTTTGTCGAGATGAACCAAAAACAACCTTGAATCTTGAAAAATGGAGCCTTTCTTCTCAAGATCAAATGGTCAAAGTTTCAACAAAGTAAGGAAGTCAGTACAATATTCATAGCGAAAAATTTGATTGTTTCCAAATCTGGTGAAAGTGGTCTCAAATCAAAGATCTCATTGAGATGAACCAAAAAACACCTTGAATCTCAAAAAATGGAGCCTCTCTTCTCAAGATACAGATGGTTAAAGTTTGGTCAAAGTAATGAAGTCAGTGCAGTGTTCGTAGCTAAAAATTTGATCATTTCTAAATCTGGTGAAAGTGGTCTCAAATCAAAAAACTCGTCGAGATGAACCAAAAATCACCTTGAATCTTAAATGGAACCTCTCTTCTCAAGATACAGAAGGTCAAAGTTTTGTCAAAGGAAGGAAGTCATTATAGTGTTTGTAGCTAAAAATTTGACCATTTCCAAATTTGGTGAAAGTGGTCTCAAATAAAACATCTCGTTGAGATGAACCAAAAAATACCTTAAATCATGAAAAATGAAGCCTCTCTTCTCAAGATACGGATGATCAAAGTTTTCTTAAAGTAAGGAAGTCAGTACAATGTTTGTAGCTAAAAAATTGACCGCTTCCAAATCTGATGAAAGTGGTCTCAAAGCGGAGATCTCATCGAAATGAACCAAAAAATACCTTGAAGCTTGAAAAATGGAGCCTCTCTTCTTAAGATACGAATGGTCAAAGTTTGGTCAATGCAAGGAAGTCAATACAGTGTTCATAGCTAAAAATTTGACCATTTCCAAATCTAGTGAAAGTGGTCTCAAATCGAAGATCTCATCGAGATGAACTGAAAAACACCTTGAATCTTGAAAATTGGAGCCTCTCTTCTCAAGATACTGATAGACAAAGTTTGATCAAAGAAAGGAAGTTAGTACAGTATGCGTAGCTAAAAATTTGATCATTTCCAAATCTGGTGAAAGTGGTCTCAAATCAAAGATCTCATCAAGATGTACCAAAAAACACTTTGAATCTTGAAAAATGGAGCCTCTCTTCTGAAGATACAGATGGTCAAAGTTTGGTCAAAACAAGAAAGTCAGTACAGTGTTTGTAGCTAAAAATCTGACCATTTCCAAATATGGTGAAAGTGGTCTCAAATTAGAGTTCTCACCGTGATGAACCAAAAAACACCTTGAATCTTGAAAAATGGAGTCTATTTTCTCAGATGGTCAAAGTTTGGTCAAAGAAAGGAAGTCAGTACAATGTTTGTAGCTAAATATTTGACCATTTCTAGATCTAGTGAAAGTGGTCTCAAATCGAAGATCTCATCAAGATGAACAAAAAAACAACTTGAATCTTGAAAAAAGGAGCCTCTCTTCTCAAGATACAAACGATCAATTTTTTGTCAAAGTAAGGAAGTCAGTATAGTGTTCGTAGCAAAAAATTTGATTCTTTCCCAATCTGGTGAAAGTGGTCTCAAATTGAAGATCTCATCGAGATGAACCAAAAAACACCTTGAATCTTAAAAATAGAGTCTCTCTTCTCAAGATACAAACTATCAAAGTTTGGTCAAAGCAAGGAAGTCAGTACAATGTTCGTAAGTAAAAATTTGACCCTTTCCAATTCTGGTTAAAGTGGTCTCAAAATAAAACTCGATGAGATGAACTGAAAAACACCTTGAATCTTGAAAAATGGAGCCTCTTTTCTCAAGATACAAATGGTCAAAGTTTTTTCAAAGAAAGAAAGTCAGTATAGTGTTTGTAGCCAAAAATTTGACCATTTCCAAATATGGTGAAAGTGGTCTCAAATTGAGATCTCATTGAGATGAACCAAAAAACACCTTGAATCTTTTAAAATGGAGCCTCTCTTCTCAGGATACAGATGGTTAAGGTTTGGTCAAAGCAATGAAGTCAGTATATTTTTCATAGCTAAAAATTTGGCCATTTCCAAATCTAGTGAAAGTGGTATCAAATCAAAGATCTCATCGAGATAAACTAAAAAACACCCTAAATCTTAAAGAACAGAGCCTCTCTCCTCAAGATATGGATGGTCAAAGCAAGGAAGTCTGTACAATGTTCGTAGCTAAAAATTTGACCATTTCCAAATCTAGTGAAAGTGGTGTCAAATCGAAGATCTCATCAAGATGAACCAAAAAACACCTTGAATCTTGAAGAACAGAGCTTCTCTTCTCAAGAAATGGACGGTCAATATTTGGTCAAAGAAAGGAAGATAGTACATTGTTGGTAGCTAAAAAGTTGACTATTTTCAAATCTGGTGAAAGTGGTCTCAAATTGAAGATCTCATTGAGATGAACCAAAAAACACCTTGAATCTTAAAAAACTGAGCCTCTCTTCTCAAGATACGGATGGTCAAAGTTTGGTCAAAGTAACAAGGTTAGTACAGTGTTTGTAGCTAAAAATTTAGCCATATCCAAATCTGGTGAAAGTTGTCTCAAATCAAAGATCTCATCGAGATGAACCAAAAAACACTTTGAATCTTGAAGAACGGAGCCTCTCTCCTCAAGATAGGGACGGTCAAAGTTTGGTCAAAGAAAAGAAGTTAGTATAGTGTTTGTAGCTAAAAAATTGACCATTTTTAAATTTGGTGAAAGTGGTCTCAAATCAAAGATCTCATCGAGATGAACCAAAAAACACCTTGAATCTTAAAAAATGAAGCTTCTCTTCTCAAGATACAGATGGTCAACGTTTGGTCAAAGAAAGGAAGTCAGTACAGTGTTGGTAGTTAAGATTTTGACTATTTCTAAATTTGATGAAAGTGGTCTCAAATCAAAGATCTCACCAAGATGAACCAAAAAACACCTTGAATCTTGAAAAATGGAGCCTCTTCTCAAGATATGGGTGGTCAAAGTTTGGTCAAAGCAAGAAACTCAATACAATGCTCGTAGCTAAAAATTTGACCTTTTCCAAATCTGGTGAAAGTGGTCACAAATCAAAGATCTCGTTGAGATGAACCAAAAAATATCTTGAATCTTGAAAAATAGAGCCTCTCTTCTCAAGATACAGAAGGTCAAAGTTTGGTCAAAGCAAGGAAGTCAATATTGTGTTCATAGCTAAAATTTTTAACATTTCCAAATCTCATGAAAGTGGTCTCAAATCGAAGATCTCGATGATATGAACCAAAAAACACCTTGAATCCTTAAAAATAGAGCCTCTCTTCTCAAGATACGGAATGTCAAAGTTTGGTCAATGTGAGGAAGTTAGTATAGTGTTCGTAGCTAAAAATTTGACCATTTCCAAATCTCATGAAAGTGGTCTCTATTCGAAGATCTCATCGAGATGAACCAAAAAGAACCTTGAATCTTGAATAACAGAGCCTCTCTTCTCAAGATATAGATCATCAAAGTTTTGTCAAAGCAAGGAAGTTAGTACAGTGTTCATAGCTAAAAAATTGACCATTGCCAAATCTGCTAAAAGTGGTCTCAAATCGAACATCTCGTCGAGATAAACCAAAAAGCACCTTGAATCTTGAATAATGTAGCCTCTTCTCAAGATACAAATGATCAATGTTTGTTTAAAGCAAGGAAGTTAGTATAGTGTTTGTAGCTAAAAATTTGACCATTTTCAAATTTGGTGAAAGTGGTCTCAAATCAAAGATCTTGTCAAGATGAACCAAAAAATACCTTGAATCTTGAAAAATGGATCCTCTCTTCTCAAGATACAGAAGGTCAAAGTTTGGTCAAAGAAAAGAACTTAGTACGATGTTCATAGCTAAAAATTTTACTATTTCCAAATCAGGTGAAAGTGGTCTCAAATCAAAGATCTCATCAAGATGAACCAAAAAGCACCCTGAATCTTGAAAAATGGAGCCTCTCTTCTCAAGATATAGACAGTTAAAGTTTGGTCAAAGCAAGGAGGTCAGTATAGTGTTCCTAGCTAAAAATTTAGTCGTTTCCAAATCTAATGAAAGTGGTGTCAAATTGAAGATCTTGTCGAGATTAACCAAAAACCACCGTGAATCTTGAAAAATAGAGCCTCTCTTCTCAAGATGTAGACGGTCAAAATTTGGTCAAAGGAAGGAAGTCAATACATTATTTATATCTAAAATTTTAACTATTTCCAAATCTAGTGAAAGTGGTCTCAAATCAAAGATCTCGTCGATATGAACCAAAAAGTATCTTCAATCTTAAAAAATGAAGCCTCTCTTCTCAAGATACGGATGGTCAAAGTTTTATCAAAGCAACAAAGTCAGTACAGTGTTCGTAGCTAAAACTTTGACCGTTTCTAAATATGGTGAAAGTGGTTTGAAATTGAAGATCTCACTAAGATGAACCAAAAAACACCTTGAATCTTAAAGAATAGAGCCTCTCTTCTCAAGATACGGACGGTCAAAGTTTGGTCAAAGCAAGGAAGTCAGTACAATGTTCATAGCTAAACATTTGACCATTTCCAAATCTGGTGAAAGTGGCCTCAAATCAAAGATCTCATTAAGATGAACCAAAAATCACCTTGAATCTTGAAAAATAGAGCCTCTCTTCTCAAAATACGAATAGTCAAACTTTGGTCAAAGTAAGCAAGTCAGTACAGTGTTTATAGCTAAAAATTTCACTATTTCCAAATCCAGTGAAAGTGGTCTCAAATGAAAGATCTCGTCAAGATGAACCAAAAAACACCTTGAATCTTGAAAAATGGAGCCTCTCTTCTCAAGATACGAATGGTCAAAGTTTGGTCAAAGCAACAAAGTCAATACATTATTCGTAGCTCAAAATTTGATCATTTCCAAATCTAGTGAAAGTGGTCTCAAATCATAGATCTCATCAAGATGAACAAAAAAGCACCTTGAATCTTGAAAAATGGAGCCTCTCTTCTCAAGATACGTATGGTTAAAGTTTGTTCAAAGCAAGCAAGTTAGTATAGTGTTCGTATCTAAAAATTTGATTTTTTCAAAATCTAGTGAAAGTTGTCTCAAATCAAAGATCTCATCGAGATGAACCAAAAAGCATCTTGAATATTGAAAAATGAAGCCTCTCTTCTCAAGATACAGATGACCAAAGTTTGGTCAAAGCAAGGAAGTCAGTATATTGTTCGTAGCTAAAAATTTGACCGTTTCCAAATATGTTGAAAGTGGTCTCAAATCAAAGATCTCATTGAGATGAACCAAAAAAAACCTCGACTCTTGAAAAATAGAGCCTCTCTTCTCAAGATATGAATGATCAAATTTTGGTCAAAGCAGGGAAGTGAGTATAGTGTTCATAGCTAAAAATTTGACCATTTCCAAATTCTATGAAAGTGGTCTCAAATTGAATATCTCATTAAGATGAACCAAAAGATACATTTAAGCTTGAAAAATAGAGTCTCTCTTCTCAACATACGATCGGTCAAAGTATGGTCAAACCAAAGCATGTCAGTATAGTGTTCGTAGCTAAAAATTTGACCATTTCCAAATATGGTGAACGTGGTCTCAAATCAAAGATCTCCTCAAGATCAACCAAAAACACCTTGAATTTTGAAAAGTAAAGCCTCTTTTCTCAAGATACAGATGGTCAAAGTTTGGTGAAAACAAAGAAGTCAGTACAGTGTTTGTAGCTAAAACTTTGACCTTTTCCAAATCTTGTGAAAGTGGTCTTAAATCAAACATCTTGTCGAGATGAACCAAAAAACACCTTAACTCTTGAAAAAGGGAGCCTCCCTTCTAAAGATACGAATGGTCAAAATTTGGTCAAAGTAAAGAAGTTAGTACAATGTTCGTAGCTAAAAATTTCAGTATTTCCAAATCTGGTGAAAGTGGTCTCAAATCAAAGATCTCATTCAGATGAATGAAAAAATACCTTGAATCTTGAAAAATAGAGCCTCTCTTCTCAATATATGGATTGTCAAAATTTGGTCAAAGTAAAGAATTTAGTACAATGTTTGTTGCTAAAAATTTGACCATTTCCAAATCTGGTAAAAGTGGTCTCAACTCAAAGATCTCATCGAGATGACCCAAAAAACACTTTGAATCTTGAAAAATAGAGCCTCTCTTCTCAAAATATGGAAGGTCAAAGTTTGGTCAAAAGTAAGGAAGTCAGTACATTGTTCATAGCTAAAAATTTGACCATTTTCAAATATGGTGAAAGTGGTCTCAAATCAAAGATCTCATCAAGATGAATGTAAAAACACCTTGAATCTTGAAAAACAGAGCCTCTCTTCTCAAGATATGGATGGTCAAAGTTTTGTCAAAGCAAGGAAGTGAGTATAGTGTTCGTAGCTAAAAATTTGACCCTTTTAAAATTTGGTGAAAGTGGTCTCAAACAAAATATCTTATTTAGATAAACCAAAAGATACATTGAATCTTGAAAAATGGAGCCTCGATTCTCAAGATACGGATGGTCAAATTTTGGTCAAAGCAAGGAAGTCATACAATGTTCGTAGCTAAAAATTTGACCATTTCCAAATCTGGTGAAGGTGGTCACAAATCTAAGATCTCATCGAGATGAACTAAAAAACACCTTGAATCTTCAAAAATAGAGCCTCTCTTCTCAAGATTTAGACAGTCAAAGTTTGGTCAAAGCAAGGAAGTCAGTACAATGTTCGTTGCTAAAAATTTAACTTTTTCCAAATTTGGTGAAAGTAGTTTCAAATCGAATATCTTGTTGAGATGAACCAAAAAACATCTTGAATCTTGAAAAATAGAGCCTCTTTTCTTAAGATAGGGATAGTCAAAAGTTTGGTTAAAGCAAGGAAGTCAATACATTGTTTGTAGCTAAAAATATGAACATTTCAAAATCTCGTGAAAGTGGTCTCAAATAAAAGATCTTGTTGAGATGAACCAAAAAACACCTTGTATCTTAAAAAATGGAGTCTCTCTTCTCCAGATACGGACGGTCAAAGTTTGTTCAAAGCAAGGAAGTCAGTACAGTGTTCGTAGCTAAAAATTTCACCGTTTCTGAATTTGGTGAAAGTGGTCTCAAATCGGAGATCTCATTGAGATGAAATAAACAACACCTTAAATCTTGAAAAATAGAGCCTATCTTCTCAAGATACAGATGGTCAAAGTTTGGTCAAAGCAAGGAAGTTAGTATAGTGTTTGTAGCTAAAAATTTGACCATTTCCAAATCTCATGAAAGTGTTCTCAAATCAAAGATCTCGTCGAGATGAACCAAAAAATAGCTTGACTCTCGAAAAGTAGAGCCTCTTTTCTCAAGACATGGATGGTCAAAGTTTGGTCAAAGTAAGGAAGTCAGTACAGTGTTCATAGCTAAAACTTTGACCATTTCTAAATCTGGAGAAAGTGGTCTCAAATCAAAGATCTCATTGAGATGAACTAAAAAATATCTTGAATCTTGAATAACGGAGCCTCTATTCTCAAGATATGAATGATCAAAATTTGGTCAAAGCAAAGAAGTTAGTCTAGTGTTTGTAGCTAAAAAATTGATCATTTCTAAATCCAATAAAAGTGTTCTCAAATCGAATATCTCATCGAGATATATCAATAAACACTTTGAATCTTGAAAAATGAAGCCTCTCTTCTCAAGATACAGATGTTAAATTTTGGTCAAAGCAAGGAAGTCAGTACAATGTTCGTCGCTAAAAATTTGACCATTTCCAAATCTGATGAAAGTGGTCTCAAATCAAAGATCTTGTAGAGATGAACAAAAAAACACCTTGAATCTTCAAAAATAGAGCGCCTCTTCTCAAGATACAGATAGTCAAAGTTTGTTCAAAGCAAGCAAGTCAGTATAATGTTCGTAGCTAAAAATTTGAATGTTTCCATATTTGGTGAAAGTGGTCTCAAACCGAAGATCTGGCCGAGATAAACCAAAAAACACCTTGAACTCTAAAAAATGGAGCCTCTCTAATCAAGATATGGGTGGTCAAGTTTTGGTCAATGCAAGGAAGTCAAAATAGTGTTTGTAGGTAAAAATTTGACCGTTTCCAAATTTGGTGAAAGTGATCTCAAATCAAAGATCTCATCGAGGTGAACCAAAAAACACCTTGAATCTTGAAAAACAGAGCCTCTCTTCTCAAGATACAGACAGTCAAAGTTTGGTCAACGCAAGGAAGTGAGAACAATATTCGTAGCTAAATATTTGACTGTTTCCAAATCTAGTGAAAGTGGTTTGAAATCAAATATCTCATCGAGATGAACTAAAAAGTATCTTGAATCTTGAAAAATGGAGCCTCTTTTCTCAAGATACGGACGACCAAAGTTTGTTCAGAACAAGGAAGTCAGTATAGTGTTCGTAGCTAAAAATTTGACTATTTTCAAATCTGGTGAAAGTGGTCTCAAATAAAAAATCATATCAAAATGAACCAAAAAATGCATTAAATCTTAAAAAATAGAGCCTCTCTTCTTAAGATAGAGATGGTCAAAGTTTGGTCAAAGCAAGGAAGTTAGTATATTGTTCGTAGCTAAAAATTTGACTATTTCCAAATCTGGTGAAAGTGGTCTCAAATTAAAAATCTCATAGAGATGAAGCAAAAAACACCTGGAATCTTAAAAAATAGACACTCTCTTCTCAAGATACAGATGGTCAAAGTTTGGTCAAAGCAAAGAAATTAGTACAGTGTTTGTAGCTAAACATTTGACAATTTTTGAATTTGGTGAAAGTGGTCTCAAATAGAAGATCTCGTTGAGATGAACCAAAAAACACCTCGAACCTTGAAAAAAGGAGCCTCTCTTCTCAAGATATGAATGGTCAAAGTCTGGTCAAAGCAAGGAAGTCACTACAGTGTTCATTGCTAAAAATATCATCGGTTCCAAATATGGTGAAAGTGTTCTCAAACCAAAGATCTAGTCGAGTTGAACCAAAAAAGACCTTGAATATTGAAAGATAGAGCCTCTCTTCTCAAGATATGAATGATCAAAGCCCGGTCAAACAAAGGAAGTTAGTACAGTGTTTATAGCTAAAAATTTGACCGTTTTCAAATTTTGGTGAGAATGGTCTCAAATCAAAGATCTTGTCAAGATGAACCAAAAAATATCTTGAATCTTGAAAAATAGAGTCTCTCTTCCCAAGATACGGATGATCAAAGTTTGGTCAAAGTAAGGAAGTTAATATAGTGTTTGTAGCTAAAAATTTGACCATTTCCAAATCTAGTGAAAGTGGTCTCAAACCGAAGATCTCATCGAGATGAACAAAAAAATATATTGAATCTTGAAAAATAGAGCCTCTCTTCTCAAGATACGAACGGTCAAAGTTTGGTCAAAATAAGGAAATCAATATAATGTTCGTAACTAAAAATTTGACCATTACCAAGTGTGGTGAAAGTGGTCTCAAATTGAAGATCTCATCAAGATGAACCAAAAAACACCTTGAATCTTGAAAAATAGAGCATCTCTTCTCAAGATACGAATAGTCAAAGTTTGGTCCAAGCAAAGAAGTCAGTATAGTGTTCGTAGCTAAAAATTTGATTATTTTCAAATCTGGTGAAATCGATCTCAAATCAAAGATCTCGTCGAGATGAACCAAAACACACCTTGAATCTTGAAAACTAGAGTTTCTCTTCTCAAAATACGGACGTTCAAGGTTTGGTTAAAGCAAAAAAGTCATTACAGTGATCGTAGCTAAAAATTTGACAATTTCTAAATCTCATGAAAGTGGTCTGATATAGAAGATCTCATCGGGATGAACCAAAAAACATCTTGAATCTTGAAAAATGGAGCCTCTCTTCTCAAGATACGGATGGTCAAAATTTGGTCAAAACAAGGAAGTCAGTATAGTGTTCGTAGAGAAAAATTTGATCATTTCCAAATCTCATGAAAGTGGTCTCAAATTGAAGATCTCGTCGAGATGAACCAAAAAACACCTAGAATCTTGAAAAATGGAGCCTCTCTTCTCAAAATATAGACGACCAATATTTGGTCAAAGCAAGGAAGTCAATACAATGTTCGTAGCTAAAAATTTGACTGTTTCCAAATCTGGTGAAAGTGGTTTGAAATCAAAGAACTCATCGAGATGAACCAAAAAACACTTTGAATCTTTAAAAAATGGAACCTCTCTTCTAAAGACACGAATAGTCAAAGTTTGGTTAAAGCAAGGAAGTCATTACAGTGTTCGTAGCTAAAAATTTGACCATTTCCAAATCTGGTGAAAGTAGTCTCAAATCGAAGATATCATCGAGATGAACTAAAAAATACTTTGAATCTTGAAAAACAAAGCCTCTCTTCTCAAGATACAGACGATCAAAGTTTGGTCAAAGCAAAGAAGTCAGTATAGTGTTCGTAGCAAAAAAGTTGACCGTTTCCAAATCTAGTGAAAGTGGTCTCAAATCGAGGATCTCATCAACATGAACCAAAAAGCTCCTTGAATCTTGAAAAATAGGGCCTCTCTTCTCAAGATACAGATGGTCAAAGTTTCATCAAAGCAAGCAAGTCAGTATAGTGTTTGTATCTAAAAATTTGACCATTTCCAAATCTGGCTAAAGTGGTCTCAAATCGAAGATCTGGTCAAGATGAATGAAAAAACACCTTAAATCTTGAAAAATGGAGCCTCTCTTCTCAAGATACGGGAGGTCAAAGTTTGGTCAAAGCAAGGAAGGTAGTATAGTGTTTGTAGCTAAAAATTTGTCTGTTTCCAAATCTAGTGAAAGTGGTCTAAAATCAAAGATCTCATCGAGATGTACCAGAAAATACATTGAATCTTGAAAAATGGAGCCTCTATTCTCAAGATATGGATGGTCAAAGTTTGGTCAAAGGAAGGAAGTCAGTATAGTGTTCGTAGCTAAAAATTTGACCATTTGCAAATCTGGTGAAAGTGGTCTCAAATCGAAGATCTCATCGAGATGTTCCAAAAAGCATCTTGAATCCTTAAAAATGGAGTCTCTCTTCTCAAGATATGGACAACCAAAGTGTTGGGTATCCTAAAGTTTTTCAAGGTTTGAAGTCAAATTCATGGTTTAGGTCTCCATGCCAGTATTTCTCCTGGACTAGGGTTTGTAAAGTGTCGTGAAAATGGTCTTGACCTGTTCAGGAAAACCCTTACCCTAGGTTTTGTCTTCCAAAATGTTTCCTTTCGTTTCCAAACTTCATGTGGCTTTCTAGTTTCTTTTTCTTGGTTACCTTTAAATCACTTAAGTTGCTATTTGTGCACATGCGTATTTGCCCCTAGTGTTCGCTGAATCGGGAAATGTATTATCAAAGGTTAAAACCACTTAGCGATTCGGCGAATGAGTCATGTTCATGTTCATTGTTAATATCAGTCGCCAGTTCTCTAGATCCTCCAGCGGTTATCCCAAACATCCAGCGAATTGGCGAATGCATTAAAGCCAAGCGTCTAACCCTTTGTTCGCTAAGTCTCTAAGTGTTTCGGCGGTTTCATTTTCTTTTCCGAGAACTAGCGAATGGCGGTTATCTCCAGTTCTCGCAATACTTGGCGGTCTTTTAAAACAATCTAGCGATTCAGCGAATGCTCTTTGTTCGCTTGTTCTCAGAATCTGGCGGTCAAGGGTTGTAATTTTCAGAGAATTAGCGAATACCGTGGATTGCTTTCAAGATCAACGGCCCTGTTTTAATCTCAAGATATCTGTGGGTCCTGCATATTTGATCTGGCGAATGAGCGACTAAATGAAAATAATGCTAGCCTCTAAATTTGGCGGTTCTGGTGGTTGGCCCAAAAGGATTTCAGCGGAGATAAGTTTTCTTTGTTCGCTGATTCTCGGAATGAGTTGGTGATATGCTAAACCATTCAGCGATTCAGTGAAGCCTTTGGTCGCTAGTTCTCTTAATAAAAAGGTAAAGGTTAAAGCAATCTGGCGAATAAGCGAATAAATGGATGATAAGTTGTAAGGCTTCAGTCGCTTATTCTCGAAATGAAATTGTCACTGATATAGAGTATTTGGAGAACTAGCGAATGCTTCTGTTCGCTGATTCTCGGAATAAAATGGTCAAGGGTTTTGTTATTCAGAGAACTAGCGATAGCCATTTGATTGATGAAGATCAACGGTCAATCTGAAATCCTGGTATAAGGTGATGTTTAAGTTAAATGATTTAGCGATTCAGCGAAGGCGGTGTTCGCCAGTTCTCCAGACAATCAAGCGGTTAAGCATATCTCTCAGCGAATGCGCGAACCCTTTGTTCGCTAGATCTCCAGGAAAATTGACCGTCAGTCATAACATTAAGAGAATGGGAGATAGTTTTGTTCGCTAGTTCGCCAAATGGTAATTGCAGGTTAACTGTGTAAGTGGGAACCCTTTGTTCGCTGATTCGCGAAATGCTTGGATGGTTAAGGATAGGATTCTGAGAACCCGCGAAGCCAATAGTCGCCAGTTCTCCAGATGTGACTCAGGGTCAAACAAAAATTCAGAGAACTAGCGAAGCCAGCAGTCGCCAGTTCTCCGGTTGATAGCTAGGGTTAGCATTCTATTCAGCGATCGAGAGAAGCCATCAGTCGCTGGTTCGCTAAATAAGCTCACATGAAAAAGGTCATAAAGGAAAAAGAAAAAAGGACCGTTGCCACATAGATAAAGTACTTTGTTGATATGGACATAAAACCAGTAGGCCATCAAATCAGCTTCAAGAAGAAAGATTGCATGACGCAAACAGTTTAAAAGTGCAGAATCCTGATCATTCCCTCTTCACCTTGTTTTCAAGTAGTTTAATCTATCTGTCAACATCCGGACATGGCGAGCTCGAAATTTGAAATCTGGGGGTACATGAAATTGAATATGGGATCCATTAAGGAGATTTGCATTAACTGTGGTAGTTGCACACCCTGGATTCATATCGATAAATAAGTGGAAGCTCGTTGTTATTTGTCCAAGTTTCAGTCATTGAGAGTTTCTGTCTATCCAGAGCATTTCCGAGCATAAAAGCATTTGAGATACAGAGAATTGAAGGTGTTCCTATAGCAAAGATGAGTCAACCTGAGAAGAGTGCAGCTTCTTCCAGTGGTGAAGCCAAGTCCAAAGCTGGTGAGGACAAGAATAAGCCAAATTTTTCAGATGAATTCCTGAAACTGTTGCCGGGCTCCAGTCAGAACAAGAGGGCTGCTGATGACGTGTTTCAAGATCTTTTGGAACGGTGTAGAGACCCAATCACTCCGGAATTCACAGGTTACACCATTTTCAATTTCTTTTACGGCAATAGAAATAAGCATGTTCCTGTATGTAATGGTTGGGTGCTAGGACTAGGAAAAATGGTTGTCCCTGACGTTTTCCTAGATATTGATTTAATTGTTTCCCTAGCCAGAAGATATGACCCTATCTCAAGGACAATCAGGAAAGAAGACCAATCACCCTTAGTGACTCTTGATAGGGGATCCTTTATGAAAGCTTTTGGTCTCTTTACGTCCTTTTCCACTGAGATTGATTTGAACAAAGAAAAGGCAAGATATAGAAGCAATGTAGGGTCAGTAAAAGACCAATTGGTTAAGCATATGCCAAAACAGGACAAATATATAGCCCCCCTTCCTGCTAACATGAATGCCCCATACCAGTTCAAATCCCTTCATCATTATATGAGATACACTTGCTACGCATTATGTAGAGTTTTGGGAATGGATGGGAATGCAGAATTTTTACCAGCTGACTTGCTGATGATTATCCTGGATATTCAAAATCCTTTGGTAAACACTGATTATGATTACATCCAGTATGTGATCGATAGGATGCATCAGGGGCTAATGTCTGTCCAGGAAAGTAAAAGCCCTATTGAGTTCATGCATTATTCTCTATTAATGCATTTGATTCTGTTTTTCAACATCAACAGTTTTGATGCTAACATGTTGAAACCAAGGTTCAGTTTCAAGGATCAGCACAACCCAGTGCAGTTGTGGGTGAGAATATGGAATTCTACATCTAATGAGGCAGACTTTTGTGTTTTTCAGAATTTCATTGTTTATCCTATTATCAGGATGTTGGGTATAAATGTCACTAGGTTATCTCCTAGAGTCCTCAGGCTTTTAAGACCACTGCAGTATGTGGATAAGTGGGATGGAAATCACAATTGGGGTGATTTCTACTTGGGAGATAATTCCACAATTATCAGAGTTTATGGCTGTCCCCAACCCCCACATTTATTACCAAAGTATGTGCCTCCGAGGTTGGCTTGTTTGGAATTTGTTTGGCAGCTTATGTGCACAGATAAAGAGCTCCTGGCCCCTCACAGAAAGGGTACATTCACACCTAGGCAATTCAAGGTAGGTGATTTCCTGATAGGAAAGAGGGCTTTTCCTCAAATCAGTGCCTGGCTACAACAATTCAAAATGGTTACTGGTGCTTGTAGGCACATAGATCCTGAGGATTTCATCAAGACTGCCAGGATGACTTACATCCCAAACATTGGTGTGATTAAAGAGCATGAAGGTTTGGATGAAGAAGATGTGATTAGAAACATCTTAGATGAAGATGAAGTTAAAAGGAGATGGTACAGGTTTTTTGATTTAGTAGATTTGTCCAACCAGTTGAAGGCATCTCAGATTCCTTTTGAGGGTTTTTTCCCTGATCTTCCTTATTTGAAAAGGATTGATGGGATGATTGAAAAGTATGACACCTTGGCAAATCAATTGGAAGGTTTGATTGATCAAAATAAGCCAGAGAAGAAGAAGAAGAGAGATTATTCATCTTCTGATGAGGAAGAATTCACTGATGAGTCACAAGAAGAAGATAGTCCTCCACAGGTTGAGAGACCACCAGTTGTTGATCTTACTCAAGATCAACCAGAAGTGCAGGATATCTCAGAGCCACCATTGAAGAGACAGAGGCTTGAGGAAGGTGAACCTTCAAGGCATGTGAGGCAAAGAAGGGAAATTGACAGAGCATCTGCTCTTGTACCAGGTGATAGGCCATATCATCATCAATTGAGGAAAGCAATAAGAGCAGGCAAGAAGATAGTCACTGAGCAAGAAGACAGAGAAAAATCCTTATGGTTAGAGAAGGATATCAGAGAAGTCTATCAAGAGGAATTCTTGAGTGATGATCAGTTCATTAAGACTGATGAATTCAAAAGTTTTCTCATCTGGAACAAGCAGCAAGAAGTGAAGAAAGCTCTGCCTGAAGGTATGGAGCCAAGTGAAGGAACTTTGAGAGCTCTGGCTTCATATGATCCTAGCCTTGATCCCATCACAGTGGACGAAGCCAGAGATTTGGTTAAATCAAGTGGAATGTTGTTAACCCCAGGATGGGATCTGACTTCTGCATTCCTCATTGATCAATTGAGAAAGCAACCAGAGGGTAGCCTCTCATATGAAGTTCACATTGGTGACATGATTAGAGGAAGTGGCTATGACCCTAAGTCCCAGGCTGTTGCAATGTGGTCCATGGCTCCCAAAACTCAGAAGCCATCTCTATTGAGTATAGAGGATAAGATGGAGGGGAATAAGATTATATGGACTGTACAAAATACAACAGACCTTGAGGTCTCCAAGGCAGTAACCCATTGGGCTAATCTGAATGAAGCCAAGACAGCTCAGTTGTCAGAAAGATATGCCAAATTGTTTGAGAGTTCAAGCCTGGTGGCCAAGGACAGAGATCTGAAAATGATGAGGATCAAACAGTTGGAAGACGAGCTGGCAGAAATAAATGCCAAACTTGAGGAAGCCTCAAAAATAATTCCTCCTCCTCCTTTGCAAGTTGAGTTACCTGTTCAGGTAAATTTGGAGGCAATTGAGGGACCTGCTGAGGATTTGGAAAAGGTAAAATTGGATGCATCCCTGGACACTATAGCCAAAATAGTGCAGTACAGGCGGGACAAAATAAAGGACAGGATGGATGCAGTTCATAAATCAGTCAGCCTGTTACATCAGACCAATCAAAAGGTGAATGAATATTTGGCCACCTTGGAACCACTCTATAGTATTTGGTCTGGGAGGAATTTATTGTTTGATAAGCTTGACAGTTTACAAGAACACAGGCCTGATATCCCAAACGTAGTAACTGATGTGTTTGAAAGGATTGGCCTGATAAGTGCAGCATCAAAGTTTTTTAAAGGAAAATCAAACCAAATAAAGGCTAAGTTAGCCATGTTTGATAAAGATTACAGCAAGTATCTGCCCCCAGTATATGATGACAATGGAAATGTAGTTAAGCTGGAAGATTGGAAGCTGTCAATGGGTCAGTTGGTCATCAATCAAGACGCCTTCCTAAAAGACAATAAGGCTTTGGACATAGAAGGAACTAATAATATAATTGATAGTTTATTCAAAGTTGAAAGTGATTGTATCAAGTTTATATCAGAAGTTAAAAATGTAACTGATTCTACATGGGAACGGCAAGTCAACTTGTTGCAGGAGCTGCAGAGTTACAATTGGCCATCTGATGATGATGTGGCAGCTTGGGAAAAGCTAATCACAAAGAAGAAGAAGAAACCGGTCATCCAGCTGACGGAGGAGGAAGAAGAATAGATCGCACTTGGCACCTGATCCAGAATTTGAGGGAGAGCGTGTTCAAACAGAGAATGATGTAAGTTAGCCTGTAATGGCGGTCATCATTCATATGACAAACTTGGTAACTGCTCTGAAAATATCTACAAACAAAGGTGCCAGCTGCGGAAGTCGTTCAGAACTGAAAATACGCCTTGCTGTCTTTGATTAAATATCTTTCTGTTTGTATTTTCTTTTGTTTTCTAGCGCAATTTTCTATCAGCCATCCAAAGCTTGTTGCATCCTTTCGAGGATTCCAGGATGGTTGATTAGTATAAGTAGTCGGTTCCTATTGTTGATAGGGGTTGGAAAATATTTTGTAAAAGAGAGGTCTGAAATATAGAACCTGATTTTCTGTGAAATCAAGGAAAATTGTACGAATGCATTTTATCAATTAATACAAATACACTGGAGTTCTGTTACTACAATCTGATTGTCTTTGTGTGTGGAATGTTTTAGTTTCTTTATGCATTTAAATTGTAAGACAGTTTAAATACATCTTTCACAAGGTGAATGTAGGGGTTAAGCTTAAGTATCTTTCAAGGAAAGAGTAAAATCTTAGGGGAGGTCTCTGGGAATTGAATATCTATATGTAGATTTGATAACAGGTTTAGGAATGGAAACAATGATATGTTAGGCATGTTATTGGAGTTTCATTGGATTCGTTTTAATAGATATATGCGAAAGTAGAGTTCGACTCTGATGCCCAGCGGATAAGGGACTGGTTTTAGGATCCACTTACATTCGTTTACCATCCAAGAATATAATTGATTGACATTTTACTTATATGCATAATTTCCAGACTTGAGACATATTATGACAAGTTCATAATATGTATTTCAGTGCTTTGTAGAAGCAATAAACGAGGTTAACCCTTCCCTGAGTTTAACTCTAAAAGGAAGAAGGATGAATATCCTTAAGCCATTGTATCATGTTGCTGTTTTTATAGTCTATATCATGATGTTGTGTATCAGGATGATTTGGGCTATACTCAGAGTTTTAGCAACTTATTGATTCGGGTTTTGAAAGCAGTAACAGAACAGTGAAAGGGCTAATTCTCAATTCATAGCTCAGCTGAACGTCGAATTGATAGAGGTACACCCGCCTGAGTATGTATTACTCGAAGTGAAGAAGGTTCTAACCTTAACACCTTAGTTGTTTGTAACTTGCTAGGTTACAGCCATTGGGATTATTTGAGTATTTGATTAATCTGCAGGTTCAAACACTAACACAAAGTTTGGTCAAAGTAAGGAAATCAATATAGTGTTCGTAGCTAAAATTTGACCATTTCCAAATCTGGTGAAAGTGGTCTCACATCGAAGATCTCATCGAGATGAACCTAAAAATACCTTGAATCTTAAAAAATAAAGCCTCTCTTCTCAAGGTACGAACGATCAAAGTTTGGTCAAAGAAAGAAAGTCAGTACAATGTTCGTAACTAAAAATTTTACCATTTTCAAATCTAGTGGAAGTGGTCTCAAATCGAAGATCTCATCGAGATGAACCAAAAAAAAACTTTGAATCTTGTAAAATGGAGCCTCTCTTCTCAGGATACGGATGATTAAAGTTTGGTCAAAGCAAAGAAGTCAGTATAGTATTCGTAGCTAAAATTTTTACCATTTCCAAATTTGGTAAAAGTTATCTGAAATCAAATATCTCATTAAGATGAACCAAAAGACACCTTAAATCTTTAAAAATGGAGCCTCTCTTCTCAAGATACAGATAGTCAAATTTTAGTCAAAGCAAGGTACTCAATACAATGTTCATAGCTAAAAATTTAACCATTTTCAAATCTGGCAGAAGTGTTCTCAAATCGAAGATCTCATTGACATGAACCAAAAAAAACCTTGAATCTTGAAAAATGGAGTGTCTCTTCACAAGATATGGATGGTCAAAGTATGGTCAAAGCAAGGAAGTCAGTACAGTGTTTATAGCTAAAAATTTGACCATTTCCAAATTTGGTGAGACTGGTCTCAACTCGAAGATTTTGTGGAGATGAACCAAAAAACACCTTAAATCTTGAAAAATGGAGCCCCTCTTCTCAAGATACAGATGGTCAAAGTTTGGTCAAAGCAAGGAAGTCAATACAGTGTTCATAGCTAAAAATTTGATTGTTTCCAAATTTTTTGAAAGTGATCCCAAACAAAATATCTTGTCGAGATCAACCAAAAGATACATTGAATCTTGAAAAATTGAGTCTGTCTTCTCAAGATACATTGAACCAAAAGATACATTGAATCTTGACAATTTCCAAATCTGATGAAAGTGGTCCAAATCGAAGATCTTGTCGAGATGAACCAAAAAACACCTTGAATCTTGAAAAAAAGAGCCTCTCTTCTGAAGATACGAATGGTCAAAGTTTGGTCAAAGCAAAGAAGTCAATATAGTGTTCGTAACTAAAAATTTGACTGTCTCCAAATCTAGTGAAAGTGGTCTCAAATTGAATATCTTGTTGAGTTACCCAAAAAACACTTTAAATCTTGAAAAATAGAGCCTCTCTTCTCAAAATACAGAGGATCGAAGTTTGGTCAAAGCAGGGAAGTCAGTACAGTCTTCATAGCTAAAAATTTGACCATTTCTAAATCTCATGAAAGTGGTCTCAAATTGAAGATCTTGTTGAGATGAACAAAAAAACACTTTGAATTTTGAAAAATGGAGCCTCTCTTCTCAAGATACAAATGGTTAAAGTTTGGTCAAAGCAAGGAAGTCAATACATTATTCGTAGCTAAAAATTTGACCATTTTCAAATCTGGTGAAACTGGTCTCAAATCAAAGATCTTGTCGAGATGAACCAAAAAACACTTTGAAACTTGAAAAATGGAGCCTCTCTTCTCAAGATATGGACAGTCAAGGTTTGGTCAAAGTAAGGAAGTCAGTACAATGTTCTTAGCTAAAAATGTGATCATTTCCAAATCTGGTGAAAGTGGTTTGAAATCGAAGATCTCATTGAGATGAACCAAAAAACACCATGAATCTTGAAAAATGGAGCCTCTCTTCTCAAGATACAGATGGTCAAAGTTTGGTCAATGCAAGGGAGTTAGTACAGTGTTTGTAGCTTAAAATTTGACCATTTTTTAATTTGGTAAAAGTGGTCTCAAATCAAATATCTCATCTAGATGAACCAAAAAACACCTTGAATCTTGAAAAATGGAGCCTCTCTTCTCAAGATACAAATGGTCAAAGTTTGGTCAAAGCAAAGAAGTAAGTACAATGTTTGTAGCTAAAAATTTAACTATTTCCAAATCTCGTGAAATTGGTCTCAAATCAAAGATCTCTGCCAGATGAACCAAAAAACACCTTGAATCTTGAAAAATGGAGCCTCTTCTCATGATATGGAGGGTGAAAGTTTGGTCAAAGCAAGGAAGTTAGTACAATGTTCATAGCTAAAAATTTGAGCATTTCCAAATCTAGTGAAAGTGGTCTGAAATCAAATATCTCATCGAGAGAAACCAAAAAACACCTTGAATCTTGAAAAGTGGAGCCTCTATTCACAAGATACGGATGGTCAAAGTTTGGTCAAAGCAAGAAGTCAGTACAGTGTTCGTAGCTAAAAATTTGACTATTTCAAAATCTGTTGAAAGTGGTCTCAAATCAAAGATCTTGTCAAGATGAACCTGTATCATCTGAAAATGGAACCACTTCCATTTAGGACTGGTTTAGCCCTCCGAGTAAGTGGTTTGGGGTCATGTCAAATGCCTTGAATGGGTCTTTGACTTGGATTTTACTTTTTCCCTTGTCCTACCCTATTTTCCACTTCTCTCATGCCTCTTTTTGGCATCCTACTCTAAGATTTTGAGGGTCTTAACCTTCTGGGTCAAGGTCGACCTCAACCCTAATCTAGGTTAGGGTCGACCTCCAGGGTCCAAATTTTAAATTTTGAAGGTTTCTAGATGTCGGGGTTTGGAAATATTTATTTCCCTCATTCGAGTCGACTGTTTCGAGCTTCAAAATAGTAAACTCTTAAAAGATATTTAATATTGGGCCACTTCTAAGGGTATAGGCTTAATTGGAATTTATTTCTCCTATGTCAGCCTCTCTAGAAGTTTGTGCCCTGGACTAGTATATAAGGAAGCCTTCTCATCTCATTTCAGAACACAAGACCAAGCGAACATCGATCATAATAAAATCAAGTAGTCAAGAATCAAGCAAGAAAGTATTCAAGCACATTCAATCTTTCAATCATTTAAGCATTCAAGATTCAATTCATCAAAGAGTTCCATTAGTAGCCATTGAAGGATTCAAGCTCTATGGAGCCCTCTTGTTGAAGATTTCTCAATCCATATCCATTCAAGCTTCTTCCTATTCCAAGATCCATTTAAGATTGGTGTTGAAGATCTAAAAGCAATTGATTTGAGACATCCTACATTCTACAATTCTACATCCATTTGGATCATCCATACTTGTGGATTCAAGGATTCAAATCCTCCACAAGGGGGTTTTCAATATAGGCAAGGTGAATTGTTCTATTTACTTTGTTTATTACTACAATTTCAATTATATTTCAAGGTTAATTCCTAAACCAAGGTTTGACCAAGGGAAACTCCTCATCCAAACAACAAAACCATTTTTGTTGCAGGAGCAGGTGCAAAAAAATGAATTACAAAGCAGATTCGGATACCCTTTTCGGCAAACTTTCAGGATCCGCAAACAGAATTTTTGTCGGAGCAGCACAGGTCAAGGTCGACATAAAGGGGTCAAGGTCGACCTTCATTTGGGTCAAAGTTGACCTGGTACAAAAAAAAAAGATTTCTAGGTTTTCTTCGTATCTGTGTTTCCATCCTAGATTTGGTTGCAAAATTTTCAAAAACTCAGTACAGACACCAAAAAACATCAATTTCCATATCTGCAAGACTTTGAGGTTAGTGTTTTTCTTCAATTCATTTGAATACTCTCTTCTAAAATGAAATGTAAGGTTTTCCTCTTTCTTCTTATTACTAATCAATTGATTCATTTATGCATTGACCATTTCCTTGTGGTTAATCAATTTGGATCTTTCCTTTGGGAACTTGGGATTAAGAAGAGAATCTTACCTTCCCCAACTCTTCGATACATAAATAATTCATTCATCATATTTTATTTTTTACATTTTGGTGAACCCACGATAGACAACTCTTTCTTTTATGGTGTTAGATCTTGCATGTATATTAGATTATCCTTCTTTTATGTGCTTGCATTTACATTTCAAAAATAAAACAAAAAAAATCATATAAAGAAAAAATACAAAAACATTTATTTGTTCATGCCTTTTATTTTCATAATTTAGTTCATTTGTAATGCATTGGTATATGAGATTTACTACCTCTAGTCCTACTTATAATATTTTAGTTAGAAGAAGTCGCAAACTTATGGGTTCCTATGATCCTAAGTCTTCCTCTCCTTTCTTTAGGATCCTGAATGATAATTTGATCACTCACAATTCCAATCCTACTATGGAGCATAACTCTTCTCACTCATCTCATGATGAGGATGATGCTTTAAGAATTCCTCTTGAACAATTCCAAAAACTTTCAACTGAAGTTGATAAAATGGGAAATTGTCTTATTCAAGAAAACCATAATCAATATTCTCTTCAAGATATAGAGGCTATTAAGAAATTTCTTTGTAATACTGATCAAGGTGTTAATCTTGTGTGGTATCACTCATCTTGTGCATTTAAATGTTAAACCTTTAGCTCAAGAAGCTCAAGATCTAGGATTCACTCCTCCTATCACTAGTGTGGAACCTTCTTCCATTCCTTTACCTAGCATTCCTACTTATACTCCTCCTTTAGTGACTACATCTATTCCATCTATTCCTATGAGTGTTCCACCAGTGTCTCTACCTACCTCACAACCTTCTTACCATAGTGTTCCTTTTACCTTTTCCATCCCTCTTCCAACTGTGGTTCCAAGTGTTCCACCGATTGTGTCTTCTATTCCCACCGCTTCCTACACTTTCCCTAGTGTTTCTAATATTTCTATGCCTCCTATTTCTTCTAATGATTCCACAATTATTAGTCTGGCTCAAATTGTGTCCTCTTTAAAACAACAACTTGCATCCTTAACTCAATCCAAGTTTAGTATTCCTACATGTGACATGGGAAGTCCTTTATCCCTAGACATTATTTGTTCTCTTGTTCCTTAGCAAGACAATATGCCTCATCTTGATAATTACAATGGTAAGGGAGACCCTGTCACTCATGTTATAATATTTCAAATCCTTTGTAGTGACTATGCTCGTGACCATAGGATTTTAGCCAAGTTGTTTGCTAGAAATTTTCATGATAAGGCCTTGCAATAGTATTGTTCCTTGCCTCCTTATTCTATTGATTCTTTTCCAAAAATTGCTAATGCCTTTATTCAACAGTTTCAAAATAACATTGGTTCGCAACTATCCTTAACTAATTTGATGCATTGTAAACAAAATACTAAAGAAAAATTGACTAAATTTATTGGTAGATTTAAGCATTTATATGCTCAAATTTCATATCATGTTCCTGATATTGATATTCAACGTATGTTTATTTCAAATTTACAAAAAGATATTAGAGATAAGATTCTTCTTACTGAATTTACCTCTTTTCAACAACTTTGTGCAGTGCTTCATCATTATAAATTATAAGTGAGTCAATTTGAGAGCAACACTCCAATGGTTCCTATTCTATTTGATAAGAGTGATGCTGCTCCTAATCCTAATAAGTTTTAAAAATGTAACAACTATGTCAAGATAAATAAGCAAGCAAATACAGTTGCTGATCAAGTTGTTGTTGCATCCAACAATGCCACTTCTACATCCACTGCTTTTCATCTGAATCATACGTTTACTCCTCTTGCTGAATCTTTACATTCTATTATGAGTAAATTGTTTAATGCTAATATAATTACTTTTCCTCCTATTCGACCTCTTTTAGCTACTATGATGGCATCCAAATCCTTTGATTCCAAATCTTTTTGTCAATACCATCGTCAGAATGGCCATGATACTGAGAAGTATTATTCTCTAAATCATAAGGTTCAAGACTTAATTGATTCAAATGCTTTATCTGTTGATAATTTTGATGGTAGTGGGAACAAATCTATCTCTCCTCCTAATCAAAACCTCCAAATAGATAGGAATCATTTGCCCACACATGATACTAATACCATTGTTCAACCATTTTTTGTGAATATTATTTATGATTCAAAGATGGATGATCTCAATCATATTGTTAACCCTGTGGACCATGTTGTTTTTTTTCAACCTGTATCTCCACCCTAGCTTCAATCTCAACCTCAACTTCAAGTTTCCCCCCAACCTAAACCTAAACCGAAACCTCAACCTAAACCTCAAAAACAACCTAAGAATAAAAGACCTAGGGAAGTCTTTATCACCTTTGATGGTTTTGAGACTATTGAAGCTCCTAGTGGTCCCCTCTACTTTATGCTAGGATTTATAAGATACCTAAACATGGTTGTCTTGTTGATCCTACATCCTTAGTCAATGTCATTACTAAAGAAAAACTTTTTATGAAGAACTTACAACGTGATTGTTATGATACATCTAATGTGTGGATCCAAACTTGTAATGGTTTTCTCTATCCATCATTTGGTTCTATTAACTTGCCTATTGACCTTTGTGGTAAAGTTGTGGACACTACCTTTGTTATTGTCCCTACTTCTGATCAATTTCAAGTTAATCTTGGTTTGCCTTAGTTGAATGCCATGCATGTTGTTGCTTCTCCTATCCATAAGTGTATTAAATTCATTCATGATGAAGAAGTGAAGATGATTAATCATAGTTTGTATCAACCTTCTAGGCCTAGGGATTGTGCTACCCTTGACTTATTTTAGCCTTCATTATCTAATTCATGTCCTTCTCGACCTGATAACCTTTTTCACTGATATCAAGCCTATAAACATCACAAGATTGTTGAGTTAAGCATGCCTTAGATGGATCTTAACCATGGTATTTTTCCTATGCCTTCCATACCTCCTTTATCCATAGCTTCTAGTTATGTTAATCAAGCTCCTAGTGTTGCTTTTCAGCCTACTAAGAATCCTACTAATTCTCTTATAGAACCTGTGAAGGAACCAGTGGTTGTTCCTCCTAGTTCTCAACATATTTCAAACAAGAAAAAATGTAACTGATCTACCAATGAATGTCATAAGAGGTGTTGGGCTCAATCTAAGGCTCGTGCCTATGTTCTTAAAAAAATTTTACCTTCTTTTAACCAACCTATGCTTGATGTGTTGAAGGAATTTAATGTTAATAATGATGTTAAGATGAATGATTATGATGATTCTATTCATATCTTAGATTCTATTTCAATTAATCTTGATGAAGAAGATACTCTTGATGATCCTAATGATGTTAATGATGAATATGAGACTATTGAAATTGATACTAATTTACCTAATATTCTTTCAACACAATTGATAATTACACCTAGTATTGAACATCATGATTCTCAAGAGGATCCTTGTTTGGAACTGGCTATTATTCCTACTGTGTTGGATATAGTCCCTCTTGCAATTTTACCACCTTCCCTAAATGATATAGACCGAGATGGGGAGAGTAGGTGATGCGCTTGATTGGCTTGTCCTTCATGGTAGCTATTTGTGTATTTTCCTATTGTATTATGTTTCTCCCATAATGTGTTTGCTAAATGTTTGTTAGATTCTTTTATACAACCCTTGTTACTTTGTCGTTGCAAGGTGATAAAGGAATCAAAACTATTGTACTATTCCTCTATATGTATCTCTATTCTTCTATATGTTGTTTTCATGTTATGTTGTACTTGTGTTATTGTTCGTAAATGTTTTACTTGTGTAGTTCGCTTGGATTTGCTACTTGGTAGCACTGATTCTTTTTGGTCTCCATGTTGTGGTCTAAAAAGACTCTACTTCGTAACTCTTGCATTTTCTTTCCTCCATCGTGATTTTAGTTCTACTTTCTTTGGGGAATGATGTCAATTCATTTGCAATAATATATATATATATATATATATATATATATATATATATATATATATATATATATATATATATATATATATATATATATATATATATATATATATATATATATATATATATTATCTTATGATCATACTGACCCCATGGTAGGTAGATCCCTTATGTGTCCTCTATATGTTTATGTGGTATTTTCCTTGATTTGTCTTCTCTTGGGGGTATTTCTTAGTGGAAATGTAATCAGTGGATTTTTTTATGTTTCCATTCAAGCCATTGCTCCTGTTAAAGTGTTAGTAATGACTTTAATGTGGGGGCATATGCTCTACTCACTTTTTTCACACACACACTTTCAAAAAGTTTTTTCAAAACTTTTCTCCCTTTATGGGTTAGAGACTAATCTATAAAGCATGGATTTTTACTTTATAGGATCTCTTGATCCCTATAGTTTCAATTTTTAATGTTTTGATCCCTTAAGGTTGAAGGTGTCCTTAAGACTGGATCTCACTTGTTTTGGCTTTTCTCTTTTGGAATAGAATATTCCTGAGGGTGCATTCTTGATGAGTTGACTAATGAGTAGCCAAATTCACTAGGCGGTTCAACTCCATCTTTCCAGTTGCATCGTTTCCTTGTGTGATTCACAATGGGACATAAGTTCTCAATGGGTGAGGTAATCACACCCTCTTCTCTCTTTTTTCTAGTGATGTCTCTCTTATTGTAATCTTGGGGTTGACAAAGAATTGAGTCCCTTGGGGCTTGAGGATTTCCTTGTCCGTTTGATTTCAATAAGATTTTATGTTTCTTTGTGATCTCCTTTACCAAGAGTTTGCATGGAGTCCATACTCTTGCTAAAGTGGGGGCTAAATGTATTGTCAAAAAATGGAAGAACTTCCACTTAGGAATGGTTTAGCCCTCTAAGTAAGTGGTTTGGGGTCATGTTAAACACCTTGAATGGGTCTTTAACTTAGATCTGGTTTTTTCACTTGTCCTACCACTTTCTGCCATCTTGCTCTGATATTTTGAGGCTCTTAACCTCATGGTCAAGGTCAACCTTTTGGGTCAAGGTTGACCTCGACCCTGACCTAGGGTCCAAATTTCAAATTCTGAAGGTTTTCAGATGTCAGGGTTTAGAAAGATATGTTTCTCGCTTCTAGGTCGGTTGTTTCAAGCTTCAAAACCGTAAACTCTTAAAAGATATTTAATATAAGTCCACTTATAAGGGTATATGATTAATATAAATTTATTTTCCCTTTGTTAACCTCTCTAGAATTTTATGCCCTAGACTAGTATATAAGGAAGCCTTCTCCTCTCATTTCACAACATAAGACCAAGCTATCATCGATCATAATAAAATCAAGTAATCAAGAAGCAAGCAAGACGGAGAAAGAAAGCATTCAAGCACATTCAATCCTTCAAGCATTCAAGATTCAATTCATCAAAGAGATCCATTAGTATCCATTGAAGGATTCAAGCTCTATGGAGCCCTCTTGTTGAATATTTCTTTATCCATATCCATTCAAGATTCTTCCTATTCCAAGATCCATTCAAGATTGGTGTTGAAGATCTAAAAGAAATTGATTTGAGACATACTACATTCTAAAATTCTACATCCATTTGGAGCATCCATACTTGTGGATTCAAGGATTCAAATCCTCCATAAGGGGTTTTTCAACATAGGTAAGGTGAATTGTTCTATTTACTTTATTTATTACTACAATTTCAATTATATTTCAAGGTTAATTCCTAAACCAGGGTTTGACCAAGGCAAACCCCTCATCCAAACAACAAAACTATTTTTCTCATAGGAGCAGGTGCGGTACAACAAATTACAGAGTAGATTTAGATACCCTTTTTGGCAACTTTCGAGATCCATAAACAAAATTTCTATCAGTGCAACGCAGGTCAAGGTCGACATAAATAGGTCAAGGTTGACCTTCATTTGGGTCAAGGTTGACCTGGTACAGAAAATAAAAGTATTTATGGGTTTTCTCTGTCTCTGTGTTTCTGTCCTAGATTCGTTTGGAAAATTTCCAGAAACTCAGTACAGACACTAGAAAATAGCAATTTCCAAATCTACAATACTTTAAGGTTAGTATTTGTCTTCAATTCATTTGAATAATCTCTTCTAAAATGGAATGTAAGGTTTTCCTCTTTCTTCTTATTACAGATCAATTGATTCATTTATGCATTGACCATTTCCTTGTGGTTAATCAATTTGGATCTTTCCTTTGGGAACTTGGGATTAAGAAGAGAATCTTAGCTTACCAAACTCCTCGATACATAAATAATCCATTCATCATATTGTATTCTTTACAGAACCAAAAAACACCTTGAATCTTGAAAAATGGAGCCTCTCTTCCCAAGATGCGAATGATTAAAGTTTGGTTAAAGTAAAGAAGTCAGTACAATGTTCGTAGCTAAAAATTTGACCATTTCTAAATCTGGTGAAAGTGGTTTCAAATTGAAGATCAGGTAGAGATGAACCAAAAAACAACTTAAATCTTGAAAAATGGAGCCTCTCTTCTCAAGATACGGATGATCAAAGTTTGGTCAAAGCAAGGAAGTCAGTACAGTGTTCGTAGCTAAAATTTTGACCATTTCCAAATTTGGTGAAAGTGGTCTAAAATTGAAGATCTCATTGAGATGAACCAAAAAACTCCTTGAATCTTGAAAAATGGAGCCTCACTTCTCAAGATACAAATGGTCAAAGTTTGGTCAAAGCAAGGAAGTGAGTACAATGTTCGTAGCTAAACAATTTACCATTTCCAAATCTAGTGAAAGTGGTCTCAATTCAAAGATCTCATCAAGATGAACCAAAAAACACCTTGAATCTTAAAAAATGAAGACTCTCTTCTCAAGATACAGATGGTTAAAGTGTGATCAAAGAAATGAAGTCAAAACAATGTTCGTAGCTAAAAAATTGACTCTTTCCAAATCTGGTGAAAGTGGTCTCAAATTGAAGATCTCGTCGAGATGAACCAAAAAACACCTTGAATCTTAAAAATGGAGCTTCTCTTCTCAACATACGAATGGTCAAAGTTTTTTCAAAGAAAGGAAGTCAGTATAATGTTCGTAGCTAAAAATTTGGCCATTTCCAAATCTAGTGAAAGTGGTCCAAAATCAAAGATCTTGTCGAGATGATCTAAAAAACACCTTGAATCTTGAAAAACGTAGCTTCTCTACTCAAGATATAGATGGTCAAAGTTTGGTCAAAGAAAGCAAGTCAGTACAATATTCGTAGCTAAAAATATGACCGTTTCCAAATCTGGTGAAAGTGGTCTCAAATCGAAGATCTCATTGACACGAACCAAAAAAAACCTTAAATCTTGAAAAATGGAGCTTCTCTTCTAAAGATACGGATGGTCAAAATTTGGTCAAACCAAGGAAATCAGTACAATGTTCATAGCTCAAAATTTGACCATTTCCAAATTTGGTGAAAGTGGTCTCAAATTGAAGATCTTATCGAGATGAACCAAAAAACACCTTAAATCTTGAAAAATGGAGCCTCTCTTCTCAAGATACAGATGGTTGAAGTTTGGTCAAAGCAAGGAAGTCAGTATAGTGTTCGTAGCTAATGTTACCTAAAATTTCCTATCTATTAAATTTTGGTTACATGCCATTAAATTTGAAAAAGTGACTATTAGAGGCCCAAAAACCCTAGAAACCCTATGGCCTATTCTAATTTGGTGTTACTTTTTCGGCCACTTAAGTCTCCTTTTCTCCATGTGCGCTTTTCCATGTTGAGGCTAGTTGCGAGATCTCTTAAGCTCAGTAGAATATTCCTTTCTATCTCTCGACCCCGCAACTCCCTTTACCTCTTTGTCTCTTGACTAGAAAGCATATTCCTTTTCATTCAGTGACTTGGCGATGGTCCCTTCAGTCGGGAAGTCTCATGAGTTAATCATGGTCAGTCAAAAGTTCATGAGACTTCAATTTTCTTTAGTCACCTAGTCGCTAGATTTCATCGCGATCAAAGGTGGTCAGCTCAAGGTAAAGACAACAACAAATGACAAGGTGCCACGTGTCTCTAGCGGGCCCAGGCTCTGAGGCTTAGTCTCTTAGTCGCAAGACCCATGGAGAATATTCTTTTCTATCAAGTGACAATGAGATTTGCCTTAGTTGGGTGATCTTAGAATAGAAGTGGAATATCCTTTATGTCAGGGTGACTTGGAAACTTAAGTGTTGTTGCTAGATCTCCAAAAAATCTTTCAGTGATTCAGCGACTAAGGCTTCAGTCGAGTGATCTCGTAATGTAGAATGAATATTCTATGAGGTCTGGCGATTGTGAATCTTCCTTAGTCAGGTAATCACCTAGCGCAAGGGGAATATTCCAATGGTTTGAGTGACTTGGAGATTAAAGGTGCAATCGCTAGATCTCCGAATTCAAAGGCAGAGGTTAAATATGAGTTTAAAAGCCCTTAGTCGGGAAGTCTCCAGATGTAACCCAGGGTAAAGAAAGATTCAACAACTTGGAGATTGCTTTGGTCATGTATTCTCAAGGTTTAACCCCAGTTAAGAAAAGTATTATGATGTTCAACGAAGTCTATTGTCGCTTGATCTCTAGATATGCCTGGGTTAAATTAAAGGTTGACATCATGTCAGAACCCGGTGGTTATGTTTAACATTCAGAGATCCAACGACTATGTGTTCTCTCATCTCTTGATCCTGGTGGTTATGTTCCAAACATTTAGAGATCTGGCGACTGTGTGTTCTCATAATCTCTTGATCTTGGAAATTATGTTCCAAACATTTAGAGATTCAGTGACATGGTTATCTCCTAGTCTTGTGATGCAGTGGCTAAGTGAAAGAAGA
This sequence comes from Chamaecyparis obtusa, assembly GCA_027943335.1. Taxonomy (NCBI): domain Eukaryota; kingdom Viridiplantae; phylum Streptophyta; class Pinopsida; order Cupressales; family Cupressaceae; genus Chamaecyparis; species Chamaecyparis obtusa. The sequence continues at coordinate 5,566,171 of BSBK01000368.1, read as the reverse complement.
TCAAGTGACTCAGTGAGGACCGTAAGATGAGAGAAGATCAATGACTGTCACGTGATCTCTAGACATAACTCAGGGTTACAATTTTATCTGGTGACCTAATGATTCTCTTCAGTCGAATGATCTCCAGATTTGATCGAGGTTAAGAAAATCTTTTAGTGATCCAGACAATACATAGTTGCCCAATCTCCAGATCTCCCGTAGTCAATGACAGGTCAAGTTATGTTAGAATAGTTGGGGGTTGTCAGAGCTGACAAGGCAGTTGAAGGCAAATGAAAGAGTGACAAGTGGCAGGATGGGCCCAAGTTTGTAAGCTCAGTTAGGTGATTGCTTAATAGAGGGAGAATATTCTTTTCTATTCCACGACTGTGAGGTTCTCTTCAGTCGGGTAACCTCCTAATGAGAAGGAATATTCTGAAGACTTTGGGAGACTAAGTGACTACCAAAGAGATCAATGCTTGATGTGTGATCACTGGAATAAGCCAGAGCTAGTGAAAAGGGTCAGGAGACTCAGCGACTGATAAAAATCCTTAGTCACGTATTTGCCAGATGAGTTAGGGTTAAGATCAGATACGGTGCCCAGGAAAAATGGAAAGATCTACGGCCGTATTTTAAAATCAGATCAAGTTTAAATATCAGTCATTGATGAAGAAAGCTTGGTGCCACCTGTGACCGTTTATATTTTTAAATTCAAAATATTTGCGAGTACCAGATTTGAACAGTTATGGCGAGCCCGAGTTGCAGAGAGGTAGATGGGTCAAGGCGGCTCAAATGCAGGTTGATATAGTAATGAAATGGACACGTAAATAGATATCTGATCGATCAAGATATTTTAAAGGATGCATTTATGATCAGAAATGACAGAATTAGGGTTTTCCATTATTCTATGAAAATCTATGTAACCCTAATTAGATTTTTTGCTCCTGCCTGTGTGCAAAAAAGGAGATGTATATATTAGTTTTTTTTGGAGCTTTTGAAGCAGAGAGTTTACATTTTGTAAAAAGAGTTTTTTTTTTCTTTCTTAGAAGTTATCTGAGGCATTCTTCCTACCCTCTGGCTTCTATAGTTTGTAACCTTTCATTGAGGTTTAGACATTGCAAAGGTATTTTGTGACATTCTTTATGTCCCTATGCTTTCTTATCTAAATTTTCTCTTAATGGATTAAGTATATGTATTTTTTCAGTCATATCTTAGGGTTCCTGATCCCTCTTTCTTTCTGCAGTTCATGTGTATTCCTGTGGATGATTTGATTTGAATGATCTTGTGGGTATACTTCAACCCCCTGAAAATCTGTCTCATTCCTATACCTAGTTGCAGAGGTGAATGTTTGTTTGCAGGTTATAGATTGTGTCTAAATTCTTAGGAATGCTATTGATTGTGAAAATCCTCTCTTTCCCTCAATAGCCTCTTTCTATTACAAACCCTTCTATGAAATATTGATGCAAGCCTATTTAGTGAGTTTTGATCTCCTAGACCTATGTTTGTGCACTGATTTCATCCTCTATACTATAATCCATACCATCTTTTCGGTGTATCACCTAGTAGGATAGTTTTCTTTTAGTCATTTCCCTTTCATGCATTCCTTCTATCCCTTTCCCTTCAAGAATTTACTTTCCTATTAAAGAAGAAAATTAAGGTGATTATCCAAGAGGAACCAGCCTAGAACCTAGAGGTCTCATCTCAGTTAGCATAGGTCCCACAATCTAGAGATGATTCACATGTTATACTAAGTTATCAAGACCAAGAGAGCTTGAAAAAAGGGTGCAAACTTAGTGTATAACAATTCTGGCACGCCCGATGGGACATCAAAAAGAAGTTCATCTTTAAAGATTATGTTATCTCTAATATACTGATTGCATAATACAGACCTTTCAAAGGTTGATATTCAAGTATATCTGGCAACTCCACTGATTTCACAGATTCAGGCTAACCTTGTTCAAATTTTATGATAAAAATTGAGACTAGGATCTCAAAGCCCACTGAATTTTCAAAGTTGCCCTCAAAAAGAAGCTACAAAGGTAGATCAACCTAGAGAACATCCCCTCCAAGAAGAGTACAGTCTACACCACCTGATACTTCAGAAAGGAGATCCTTTCCCTTTCATCTCAGAAGAAGAGGAAGATCTCTAACCAGAGATCTAGAAGAAGATTCAAATCCAACATCAAATACAACTCACATAGTTGCTACTCAGCAAGTTCTAGCTCCTACAATGGCTAGATAGTTTTCTTTTGCACCCTTCAACCAGGGAAGTCCATCGAACTTTTCTCAACATCATGATGTGCTCTTAGTGGAATTAAAGAGTCTACCTAATTTCACAGGTGAAGGACAAACAATAGATTTTGAGCACATTAGAGATGTGACCGCTATCTACAACATACATAATATAACTCAAGAATATGTGGCCACCAAGTTATTAGCAACCTCTCTCAAAGGTAAAGCTCTTGAATGGTTTAGAACTTTAACGATTATTTCAATTAATTCATGGGATGGATTAGGGGATGCATTGAGTAAACACTTTGAAGATAAATCAGACAACTTGTCTTTGGTTGAGCAATTGACAACCATTAAAAGAGACCCTCAAGAGAAAATGACAGATTACAACAATAGATTCCTCAAGACATGGAATAGAATTCTAGTCTCGGTGAGGCCATCAGTTGATCATGCTTTCCTATACATCTTGCAAAGCTTGAATGGTCAAATCTCTATCATGATCCAATCTATGGGTGGTACCTCTTTACCCCAAGCTTTTGACATAGCTATCAGTGCTGAAAATTATTTAATCCAAGAAGGCATGGTAGCAAGAAGGCCACCCATGCCCATCTTTCCTAGCCTTCAACCCACTACACCTCTACAAATACCTCCTTTTACCCCTATTCCCACCATATTAGCACCTCAGACTAGTGCAAGCAGTCAGGAGCTAAAGGCAAGTTTCTCTCAAGAACTACAAGAGATGAATAATAGTCAGTAAAATAGTCAACAAGAAATGACAAATTTGCTGTAGACTTTAACTAAAGAGGTTACAAACCTAAAGAATCAAGGGAAAGGAATCAGACCCCCCTTTCAGCCACAAGGCCAAGGTCCTAATCAACAATATCAGAATCAAGGACAACATTATCAACAAAATAGGCCACCATACCAAGGAGGTTATCAAGGAGCTTACGAAAAGAAAATTTTTAATCAAAGACCATTCCAACCATATAACCTTTCACCTCTTAATTCTATAAATCCAGTTAGGGATGTTGTTCCTAGTCAAAATAATATGGCCTTGGGCAATGAATGGTGCTTTCCTTATAATAAACCTCACAATCAGGCTACATGTTCAAATGGATGGATGAACCAAGAACTAATGGTTCAAAATGCCTCATATACTCAATCAGAGGCCTCTTCCAGTGGATCAATTCCCCAACAAGAATCACAAGTTAATGAGACTACTCTTTTCAATTGGGAGCAACAAGACTTCAATGGAGTAAATGGTGAATTTTCCATTGCTTCCAACACAAGATCAAAGAGAAGAGCTCAAGACATGGAGCAAGAAGATTCTAGGACTAAAGCTACTACATTTGTAGAGCCACTGCAACAAGCTACTCCCATCATATTTAAGAAGGCTCCTGTCATTACAAGCAAAGAAGGCCAAACTCTCAAAGAAGTGGAGCCTATCATAGTAAAAGCACAACAAAGAGTACACACTGTGACACCTTTCAACATTGTAGACAACATGAAGAAGGTGAATGTTACCATGTCTATGTGGGAATCTTTGGCTATTCCAGGATAACTTGAGATTTTGAAGAAGGCCATGACTAAAGTAATAGCTCCTCAGTCCACAAAAGAGACTACAAAGCCAGTGTTGGTCAACACTAATCAAGAAAAGGAGGCTCCAAGTTGCAATTCCAAAGCCAATACCATTCAAGGTAGGAACTCAAAACGCCCTCCCTTTTATGTATCTTTAATTATTGGAAAATCCTTAGTACATAATTGTATGGTAGATAGTGGAGCTACTAGCACTGTAATGCCCAAAAAGGTGGCTGACCAATTAGGACTAAAATATGAACCCTTCCAAAAAAGGGTCACACAACTTGATGGATCCTCAGTTAACACTATAGGTGTGGCTAAGGATACCAGTCTAATCCTTCATGCAAGTCCTAGTTTCTCCATCCTACTTGATATATTTATCATAGATCTCCCTACTTTATTTGATACCTTTCTTCTGACTGGTCTCACATGCTCTTCCACACAAGATATGGTACCAAGGTCACCATTAAATCTGAATCATTGGTAGCACACCATATATAACCATATGTGTCCAATACCATCAATGCAAGCTACCTTGCATTTGATAGTGATGACTTCCCAATTATCAGAGAAGCAAACACTAAGATAGAAAATATCCCTGATATTTTATTAGATGAACTAGAATCATAAAAGGCTTCAAAGGCCAAAGAAAATGTTATTTGGGATGCTAGTTTGGGAAGCCATTTGATACAAGAAAGTGGATCCATAGAGCCAAACCTTCTCAAAGAGGAAACTAATTCAGAGAATCAGAGTAGTCAGGTTTGGGAATTATTTTTTGATGGAGATAGAAGAAGACATGGCTCTGGTGGTGGTGCTATACTAGTATCCCCAAAAGGAGAAAGATGCTATACAACTTTCAGATTCAGTTTCTCCTGCACTAGCAACACTGCAGAGTATGAAAGTCTAGTGAATGGACTGGAGTGGGCTAGGAAGAGAGGGCTCAAAGCCTTAAAGGTTTATGGTGATAGTGAGTTAGTAGTCAGCCAAGTGAGAGAGATAAGTGCAACAAAAAATGACACCATGAAAGCATACAAACATAGAGTTTAGGATGCAATTGAAGACTTTTGTGCTTTCAATATTGTTGCCATCCCTAGGAAGCTAAATCAAAATGTAGATAGATTAGTTGTTGTTGGATCTCAGTATGAAATTCCTAATAATATTTCAAAGGAGGAGACCCAACAACATATCAAAGTAATTTTCAGACCTTCTATCCCTGATAACAATGTCAATTGGCAAGTGTTTGACAATGATGAGCAAATTCTGCAATTTTTGTTTGAAGAAGATGTTTTCTCAGAGCACAACCAAGATAAACTATTGTAGAAATATGGTGACCAAGTGATACAACTTAAGTATAATAAGATGCCTAGAGGTCTTGTCACCTTAGAAAATATCTTGAATAAGGATGATCAAGTTAAGAAGAACAGAGCTGGCCTGGTGGCTCAACAAGCACATTATGTTGAATTAGAGTTGGAACCAGGTAAGAGCTTACAATTTGGAAAAGTAAATATTGATTTGGAAAAGTAGGCTTATACCCAATTATTTAAGGAATTCAGTGATGTATTTGCATGGCAATATGAAGACCTTAAAGGTTTTAATCCAGCCCTTGCTCAGCACACTATTGAACTAGAGCCTAATGCCAAACTAGTAAGGAAAAAACAAAGGCCTATTAATCCCAAGCTTGAGCCACTTATGCATAAAGAAGTGCTTAAATTGATAGAAAGTGGTATCATCTACCCCATCAAGCATACTAGTTGGGTTTCCAACCTTGTTCCTATAAGGAAGAAGAATGGGGAGTTAAGATTATGTGTTGACTTCGGGGATCTCAACAGAGCCTCTTTAAAAGACTGCCATCTATTACCCTCTATGGAACAAATCTTACAATGTGTCTCTAGATCTAAGAGATTTTCATTATTGGATGGCTATTCAGGATACAATCAGATCCTAGTTAATGAGGAGGATCAATACAAGACTACATTTACAACCAAGTGGGGAACCATGGCTTATCAAAAGATGTCGTTTGGTTTGTCAAATGCAAGTCCTACTTTTCAAAAGGCAATGGATATGGCCTTTAAAAGCCTCATGTACAAGTTTGTATTGGTCTACTTAGATGACATAACTATTTATTCTAAAAATGCAGCAGATCATATCAAACATCTGAGGAAGATTTTTGAAAGGTGTAGAGAGTTTGGGATATCTCTTAATCCCAAGAAATGTGTGTTTGCAGTTCATGAAGGGAAATTGTTAGGATATATAGTGTCCAAAGAAGGAATTATAGTAGACCCTAAAAGGATTGCAGCCATCCTAGAGCTACCCTTGCCACATCATAAGAAAAGCCTTCAATCTTTCATAGGAAGGATTAATTTTGTTAGGTGTTTCTTGCCTAATATTGCAGATTTATTGAAGCCTTTGACAACCATGTTAAAGAAGGGTTCAACCTTCAACTAGACTAAAGAAAGGAAAGCCAATTTCCAAGCTATCAAAGAAGCCCTGACAGAAGCTCCTTCTCTATTAAACCCAAATTTTAGTAAGGATTTTATCCTTTATACTTATGGAGGTCATGAGGCTATATCTGCAATGATGACTCAAGAAAATTTGGATGGATTGGAGAATCCTATTGCTTTCTTCAGCAAAGGTTTAGAAGAGTATGAACAAAGATACTCTTTTGTGGAAAAACATGTACTTGTTGTGGTAAAAAGTCTTAAAAAATTTAGATATCTATTAACCCATAGCAAGGTACACTTGAAAGTTACTCATCCAAGTGTCAAAGAATTTTTGCTTTCCAAGGACATAAATGAGAAAAGAGCTAGTTGGATTACCAAAGTGATGGAGTATGACATTGATATCCAAACCACCATGCTAGTTAGAGGAAGAGGTCTTTGTGAGCATTTGGCAGAGGATGAAAGTTCAAAGAAATCAGAGCAAATAGATGCATCTCTAGTCATGCACTCAATAGAAGAACATGCCAAGGCAACAGGTTGGTTGCCTAACATGATTCATTACTTAAAGATAGGACAATGTCCTACAGACCTAAATTTAGCAAGAAGAAGATATTATAGATTACAATCTGTTCCCTTTGTGCTGATAGATGAAGTTCTTTTTAGAAAGGATCACAATGGTGTCCTTTTGAGATGTATTGATTTAGAAAAGATAGTTGATGTCCTATTTGAATTTCATGATGGACCTTTTGGAGGTCATTTTTCTCCTAGGACTAGTACTTTTAAAATCATGAGGGCTAAATATTATTGGCCATCTATCTTCAAGGATAGTCATGATTATGTGAGAAAATGCATCAAATGTGCCATGTTTGTAGGAAAAGAAAGGCTTGCAGCTCTTCCTCTTCAACCAATCAGAATAGAACAACCTTTCACGAGATGGGGCATAGACTTTATTGGCATGATTAATCCTCCATCTAGTGTAGGCCAAAAGTGGATAATCAATGCAACAAATTTTTTTCACTAGATGGACAGAGGTAGTTGCCTTGAAAGAATCAAATGAGAGTGTTGTCTTAAGTTTTTATGATGACATCATTCATATATTCGGCACTCTAGACTCCATAATATCAGATAATGCATTGGCATTCACAAGCCTTAAAGTCTCAGAATGGGAAATCAAAAATGGCATTTATCTGAATACAAGTTCAAATTACTACCCTCAGGGCAATGGTTTGGTAGTATCAACTAACAAGAACTTGATTAGGATAATCAAGAAGACTCTATAGGATAACCAAAGGGATTGGCATACTAAATTGAAATCTGCCTTATGGTTGGATAGGATAACCCCAAAGAAGATCATTGGGAATTCTCCTTATATGTTAGTATATGGTAGAGAAGCTAAGTTGTCCATTTCAACTAAATTGCTAGCTGTGGACTTAGCCACTCAATATGTCCTATTTGAAGAAGGAGATCCCTTACAAATCAGATATGCTCAGTTGATAGAGTTAGAAGAAATCAAAGATAAATCCATGAAAGATATGGAGTTCCATCAGATACAAACAAAGAAAACTTTTGATAAAAGAGCCAGGGTTAGAAATTTCAAGATTGGAGATATAGTCCTCAAGTGGGATGAGTTTAGATCAAAGCCTGGCAGACATACAAAGTTTGATTCTTTCTAGGGTGGACCATTTGTTATTACAAAATGCAAGGGTCCTAATTCTTTTTAACTATCAACTCTTGAAGGAGATGCCTTGCCTATATCATTTAATGGATTCCACTTGAAACCTTGTTTTGAGGTTAATCCTTCCTCGTAAATCTCTATAAATATGTTTCCTTTCTTTATGTCCCTGCTTTCTAGGGTAGTTTTTCCTATTTTCCAAGAAGTGCTCGTGCACATTTTTGTTCCTCCCAGTTCCAGGTCTATCTCTCTATCATTAAAGTTTTTGTGTTCCTGAGATGACTCCATGCCCAATGGATTATGTCAAGGCCACTGATCAATGTCTAGTAGGCTGACATCTAGCAGAAATCACCAAAATGTTACCCAAAATTTCCTATCTATTCAGTTTTGGTTACAGGCCATTAAATTTGAAAAAGTGACTGTTAGAGGCCCAAAAACCCTAGAAACCCTATGGCCTATTCTAATTTTCTATAACTTTTTTGACCACTTAAGTCTCCTTTTCTCCATGTGCGCTTTTCCATGTTGAGGCTAGTCGTGAGATCTCTTAAGCTCAGCAAAATATTCCTTTCTATCTCTCAACCCCGTGACTCCCTTTATCTCTTTGTCTCCTGATCAAAAAGCATATTCCTTTTCATTCAGTGACTTGGTGATGGTCCCTTCAGTTGGGAAGTCTCGTGAGTTAATCATGGTCAGTCAAAAGTTCATGAGACTTCAATTTTCTTTAGTCACCCAGTCACTAGATTTAATCATGATCAAAGGTGGTCAGCTCAAGGTAAAGAAAACAAAAAATGACAAGGTGCCACATGTCTCTAGCAGGCCCAGGCTCTAAGGCTTAGTCTCTCAGTCGCAAGACCCATGGAGAATATTATTTTCTATCAGGCGACAATGAGATTTACCTTAGTTGGGAGATCTCAGAATAGAAGTGGAATATTCTTTCTATCAGGGTGACTTGGAAACTTAAGTGTTGTCGCTAGATCTCCAAAAAAATCTTTCAGTGATTCAGTGACTAAGGCTTCAGTCGAATGATCTCATAATGCAAAATGAATATTCTATGAGGTCTGGCGATTGTGAATCTTCCTTAGTCAGGTAATCACCTAGTGCAAGGGGAATATTCCAAAGGTTTGAGCAACTTGGAGATTAAAGGTGCAGTCGCTAGATCTCCAAATTCAAAGGCAGAGGTTAAATATGAGTTGAAAAGCCCTTAGTCAGGAAGTCTCCAGATGTAACCCAGGGTAAAGAAAGATTTAGCAACTTGGAGATTGCTTTGGTTGTGTATTCTTAGGGTTTAACCCCAGTTAAAAAAAGTATTATGAGGTTCAACAAAGTCTATTATCGCTTGATCTCCAGATATGCCTGGGTTAAATTAAAGGTTGACGTCATGTCAGAACCTGATGGTTATGTTTAACATTCAGTGATCCGATGACTGTGTGTTCTCATAATCTCTTGATCTTGTTGGTTATGTTCCAAACATTCAGAGATCTGGTGACTGTGTGTTCTCATAATCTCTTGATCCTAGCGGTTATTTTCCAAACATTCAGAGATTCAATGACACGGTTATCTCCTAGTCTCATGATGCAGTGGCTAAGTGAAAGAAGATAAAGTGACTCAGCAAGGACTGTAAGATGAGATAAGATTAATGGCTATCACATGATCTCTAGACATAACTTAGGGTTACACTTTTATCTGGTGACCTCGTGATTCTCTTCAGTCAAGTGATCTCCAGACTTGACCGAGGTTAAGAAAATCTTTCAGTGATCTAGACAATACACAGTCGCCCAATCTCCAAATCTCCCCTAGTCAATGACAGGTTGAGTTATGTCAGAATAGTTTGGGGTTGTCAGAGCTGACAAGGCATTTGAAAGCAAATGAAAGAGTGACAAGTGGTAGGATGGGCCCAAGTTTGTAAGCTCAGTCAGGTGATCACTCAATAGAGGGAGAATATTCTTTTCTATTCCACGACTGTGAGGTTCTCTTCAGTCGGGTAACCTCCTAATGAGAAGGAATATTCTGAAAACTTCGGGAGACTAAGTGACTACCAAAGAGATCAATTCTTGTCGTGTGATCACTAGAATAAGCCAGAGCTAGTGAAAAGGGTTAGGAGACTCAGTGACTGATAAAAATCCTTAGTCGCGTATTCACTAGATGAGTTAGGGTTAAGATCAGATAAGGTGCCCAGGAAAAATGGAAAGATCTACAGCCTTGTTTTAAAATCAGATCAAGTTTAAATATCAGTCGTTGATGAAGAAAGCTTGGCACCACCTATGACCATTTATATTTTTAAATTCAAAATATCTGCGAGTGCCAGATTTGAACAGTTATGGCGAGCGTGAGTTGCAGAGAGGTAGATGGGTCAAGGCGACTCAAATGCAGGAAAATATAGTAATGAAATGGACACGCAAACAAATATTTGATCGATCATGATATTTTCAAGGATGCATTTATGATCAGAAATGATAGAATTAGGGTTTTCCATTATTCTATGAAAATCTATGTAACCCTAATTAGATTTTTTGCTCCTGCCTATGTGCAAAAAAGGAGATGTATATATTAGTTTTTTTTGGAGCTTTTGAAGCAGAGAGTTTACATTTTGTAAAAATGATTTTTTTTTTCTTTCTTAGAAGTTATTGGAGGCATTCTTCCTGGCCTCTGGCTTCTATAGTTTGTAACCTTTCATTGAGGTTTAGACATTGCAAAGGTATTTTGTGACATTCTTTCTGTCCCTATGCTTTGTTGTCTAAATTTTCTCTTAATGGATTAAGTATATGTATGTTTTTAGTAATATCTTAGGGTTCCTGATCCCTCTTTCTCTCTACAATTCATGTGTATTCTTGTGGATGATTTGATTTGAATGATCTTGTGGGTATACTTCAACCCCCTAAAAATCTGTCTCATTCCTATACCTAGTTACAGAGGTGAATGTTTGTTTGCAGGCTATATATTGTGTCTAAATTCTTAGAAATGTTATTGATTATGAAAATCCTCTCTTTCCCTGAATAGCCTCTTTCTATTATAGACCCTTTTATGAAATATTGATGCAAGCCTATTCAGTGAGTTGTGATCTCCTAGACCTAAGTTTGTGCACTGATTTCATCCTCTATACTATAATTCATACCATCTTTTCGGTGTATCACCTAGTAGGATAGTTTGATTTCAGTCATTTCCCTTTCATGCATTCCTTATATCCCTTTCATGCATTCCTTATATCCCTTTCCCTTCAAGAATTTACTTTCCAGTTAAAGAAGCAAATTAAGGTGATTATCCAAGAGGAACCAGCCTAGAACCTAGAGTTCTCATCTGAGTTAGTATAGGTCCCACAACCTGGGGATGATTCCCATGTTATACTAAGTTATCAAGACCAAGAGAGCTTTAAACAAGGGTGCAAACTTAGTCTATAACAGATAAAAATTTCTCCATTTCCAAATCTAGTGAAAGTGGTCTCGAATCAAATATCTCATCGAGATGAACCAAAAAATACCTTGAATCTTGAAAAATGGAGCCTCTTTCTTTCAAGATACAAAGGGTCAAAGTTTGGTCAAAAAAAGGAAATCATTATAGTGTTCGTAGCTAAAAATTTGATGGTTTCCAAATTTGGTGAAAGTGGTCTCAAATCAAAGATCTCATCGAGATGAACCAAAAAACACCTTAAATCTTGAAGAACAGAGCCTCTCTTCTCAAGATATGAACAATCAAAGTTTGGTCAAATAAAGGAAGTTAGTACAGTGTTCGTAGTTAAAAATTTAACCATTTCCAAATCTGGTGAAAGTTTTCTCAAATCAAAGATCTCATCAAGATGAACCATAAAACACTTTGAATCTTGAAGAATGGAACATCTCTTCTCAATATACGAATAGTCAAAGTTTGGTCAAAGCAAGGAAGTCAGTATAATGTTTGTAGCTAAAAATTTGATCGTTTCCAAAACTGGTGAAAGTGGTCTCACATCAAAGATCTCATCAAGATGAACCAAAAAACACCTTCAATCTTGAAAAATGGAGCCTCTTTACTCAAGATACAGATGGTCAAAGTTTGGTCAAAGCAAGAAAGTTAGTACGGTGTTTGTAGCTAAAAATTTGACTATTTGTAAATCTGGTGAAAGTGGTCTCAAATCAAAGATCTCATTGAGATGAACCAAAAAACACCTTGAATCTTGAAAAATAGAGCCTCTCTTCTCAAGATACGGATAGCCAAAGTTTGGTCAAAGCAAGAAAGTCAGTACAGTGTTCGTAGCTAAAAATTTGACTATTTCCAAATTTGGTGAAAGTGGTCTCAAATGGAAGATCTCATCGAGATGAACCAAAAAACACCTTGAATCTTGAAAAATGGAGCCACTCTTCTCAAGATACAAATGGTCAAAGTTTGGTCAAAGCAAGGAAGTTAGTACAGTGTTTGTAGCTAAAAATTTGACCATTTCAAATCTAGTGAAAGTGGTCTCAAATCAAAGATCTTGTCAAGATGAACCAAAAAATACGTTGAATCTTGCAAAATGTAGCCTCTCTTCTCAAGATACAGATGGTTAAAGTTTGGTCAAAGAAAGGAAGTTAGTATAGTGTTCGTAGCTAAAAATGTGATCATTTCCAAATCTGGTGAAAGTGGTCTCAAATTGAAGATCTTGTTGAGATGAACCGAAAAACACCTTGAATCTTGAAAAATGGAGTCTCTTCTCAAGATACAGATGGTCAAAGTTTGGTCAAAGCAAGGAAGTCAATACAATGTTCGTAGGTAAAAATTTGGCTATTTCCAAATCTAGTGAAAGTTGTCTCAAATCGAAGATCTCGTTGAGATAAACCAAAAACACCTTGAATCTTGAAAAACAGAGCCTCTCTTCTCAAGATACGGATGATCAAAGTTTGGTCAAAGCAAGGAAGTCAGTACAGTGTTTGTAGCTAAATATTTGACCATTTCCAAATCTAGTGAAAGAGGTCTCAAATCAAAGATCTCATCGAGATGAACCAAAAAACACCTTGAATCTTGAAAAATGAAGCCTCTCTTCTCAAGATACAGATTGTCAAAGTTTTGTCAAAGAAAGCAAGTTAGTACAATGTTCGTAGCTAAAAATTTGACCATTTTCAAATCTGGTGAAAGTGGTCTCAAATCAAAGATCTCGTCGAGATGAACCAAAAAACACCTTGAATCTTGAAAAATGGAGCCTCTCTTTTCAAGATAGGGATAGTCAAAGTTTGGTCAAAACAAGGAATTTGGTACAGTGTTCGTAGCTAAAAGTTTGACCGTTTCCAAATTTGGTGAAAGTTGTCTCAAATCAAAGATCTCATCGAGATGAACCAAAAAGCACCTTGAATCTTGAAAAATGGAGAGTCTCTTATCACGATAAGAATAGTCAAAGTTTGGTCAAAGCAAGGAAGTCAATACAGTATTCGTAGCTAAAAATTTGACCATTTCCAAATCTGGTAAAAGTTTTCTCAAATCAAAGATCTCGTTGAGATGTACCAATAAACACCTTGAATCTTGAAAAATGGAGCCACTCTTCTCAAGATACAGATGGTCAAAGTTTTGACAAAGCAAGGAAGTCAGTACAGTGTTTGTAGCTAAAAAAGTGATCGTTTCCAAATTTGGTGAAAGTGGTCTCCAGCTAGTAAATTTTAGCTTGATTTTTTACAACAATTAGTCAAATTTTCAATGCAAATTGGTCGACCAAACGACCATTACTATTGTCAAAATTTCTTCATCGATTATTCGACACATAATATGTTTGTCGATTATTTGATTATTCTTGTTGTCGAATTATCGACTGATCTGACATTGAAATAATCACTTCAATCTAGAAGAATTATCCAACATATGTTTCATCTTCTTCGACCAATGTTGGTTGAAATAATCATATAATCCTGGTTGAACTTAAGGTAGTTCGATCGAAATTATTGTCAAAATATCGACGAAAGATGGTCGGAATATTTGTCAAGAGTATAGAATTCTCATCGAATGTACAGTCAAACTATCGACTGATCTGACGTTGAAATAATCACTTCAATCTGGAAGAATTGTCCAACATATCTTTCATCTTTTTTGACCAATGTTGGTCAAAATAATAATATAATGTTGGTCAAACTTCAGGTAGTTCGGTCGAAATTATTTTCGAAATATCGATTAATTTATGAGTATAATAATATTAGTTAGAGGAGGAGGATGGTTTTGTAATACTATATATAGAGGAGGAGGAGGAGGATAGTATAATTTATTTTATAATACTATATATCAGATTTGTGCCAAATCTTCATGATCTTTGGTGTTTTGCACTTTTACACATTAAAAGTATGTTGTATGTATTTTAATCTAAAAAAAGAGAAAATATTGACCTAAAATATCTATATGTTAAAGTTAAATCTCATATGTTATAAATAAGACTAAAATATAAGGTATTGATGATTTAATGCAACTACATTAAGTTTCAAAATTGAGTCAAATATCACTATATGATCATCTAATTCAAAAATCATTTTCTCCTCTATTTCAATAAAAATATTGATGAAAAAAAGCATAGAAGTTAACGAAATGTGGTTGTTACAACTGAATGTTTGTCAAATCAAATTAAAAAATTTAAAAAAATATAAAAATTGAGCACATTTTCACATATAGAAAAATTGAGGAATCTCCAAGTAATGACAAAATGATTTTATCCATAAATAATCCTTAAAATATAGGCCATCACTTTTATATCAAATAACATACCTCAACAAAACTTGCAATTTTCATAGTGTAGCTATCTTTGCACAAAGAGACGATTCTATCTATTCCTAAGTGATGATTAGAAATCCATGTAGAATAATGAAGAAATCATGGCTCCATATCACTTGAGGTGTGAGCTAGGCTCAGATTAAAATTACTTTCATGTAAAGTTATAAATAATTTCCTTAATATTTTTTTATGCATAATTCAAATACATTCAATGGTTTTAGATTGTGACATTAGAAGGTTCATGACCTTCCATGTGGTATATTGGTTATTATTGTGGATGTATATTGTTTCTTTATGTATTGTTATATTAAAATTATCTTGGAAAATAATCTCTTGTTGATTACTTTTCTCAACTTGATGAAATACTTCATCTATATCATCCTTTTCTTCTCTTAAGACAAGGTTGTCCTTATTTTCTTCCTGAAAAACCAAGAAACTATACAAAATATTTATGTCTTCTTTTTGTTCAACACTTTTCTTTGAGTTAGATCAAGCATACCTTCATCGTTATAAAAAATAAAATTACAAATTTCTTTAAATAAATTAGTCACATTTTCATCAATTTCCTCAACATAACCAAGAAACTCATAAAAAAACCAATTTAATTTTCCTTTTCAACAACTTTCATTTTTCCTCTATATGTTGTTCTAACTGGGTGCTCATCACTTACTTGCAGTAAATCTAGTTTTTCATCTTGAAATTCATACACAAATGTATTACTAGTAAAATCCTTTTATTCTACTTCACAAAGCTCCTTATTCTAATCACTATTTCGTCTCTCTTGAGAAGTTTCATTTGGTATAGTATTTTGTGGATTTTCTTGAAATACAATGGGATTTTCTAAAGGAGTCCCTTGAAGTACTATAGGCTGAAATTTTTCAAGTATAGGCTCTTGTGATGAATGATTGCTCCTAAAACTTGGGATTTCAAATCTAGAAGAGTCAATTGGTTCATCTTACATGAATCATATTGTTTTGAACATGGGAACTTATTTGTAGTGCCCCTAAACTCATTTGGTTTGATACAGACAATATTTTGGCTATTCTATATATGGGTGATGTGAATATCTTTTGTGAGGCATCTTTTTTCACACCAATTGAAAAATGATTTATTGAAAATCATTGTATTTCTTTGCATCCTAAATACATACCAGTTGTTCCAACATTTTTTTAAATTTCTGGGTCACTCCATTTGATTAATCAAAGAGACTATATTTGACCTATGTGTCATTGTAGGACTGTCAAATGCTATGAGAAGCATGAGATACATAGATAGTACTCTACTTTTAGGAATCCTCAACAAAATGGAGTGATGGAGAGGAAGAATAGAACAATGCAAGAGTTGGTATGAAAAATGTTGAATTGGGCTAAGATACCTAACTCATATTAGATAGAAGGAGTTCAAACTATGGTCTACATTTTAATAGAGCACAAGTCAAAAAAAAAATACCAATACTCCATATGAATTTTGGGAAGGAATATTGACATTAGTTAGGAAGTTTAAGATATTTGGAATGAGAAGATCATCAAAAGGGCTAAAGACAACCAGGGTTATTTTTTCTCAAGATATGGTGAAGGTATTATTACTTACTTTTCATTATCATCTCAATTACACGGAGTTGGTTATGTGTTTTCAACTAAAATCTAAGGTATACTTTTTTGTTTTTAGATTAAGTGTTATTACTAAAAGGGAAAATTGCTAATAAAGAATATCATATAATGTTTGTGCAATGTATAACAATAGAAAATTATTCAATTATTTGTATTAAAACTTCTTTTATTCATCAAATAAAAGTGCATATCCCACACAAGTTGTGAGAATAACTCAAAAAACATGCATTTACAAAAGTAAACATATGCACGAAAAGATGAAAAGGAAATAAAGAAATGGAACCTATGATTTCCTAGAATGACGAATCCCATAGTTGTTGGCATCATCCCTAGTTTCCTCTTCAGCTTCAGTTCCAGTTACTTCACCATCCAAAAGGCCTATAGGGAGAGTTAAAAAATGATGTTAGAGCTCAGGGTCACATTTATTTATCTACATGTTTTTTTACATGGATAGATTACTCATACAATACATCGAATTAGAATGAAAAATAGAAAATCAAATCACAACTCCATCTTTTTATCTAATAAGTTTTCTTAATGTAAAAGTATTGGTATCATGATCATCATTTAATATTCTACATTGATATCATTCATATTTCAGCATGTGGGATAAAATGGGCTCTCGTAAGGTTTGATCCCATCATGTTATTAGTGAAACATTATTGATCATGACAGGGTGCACAATCCCTACATCAATCATATTATTATAATCTCGTCAAGAAAATGCATATCATTCATAACAATGAATCATCATAATTCATTGTTACAAATAACACATATTTTCCTAATGAGACCATGTTGACATGGATGATAAATTTATCTTGTAATGGTTAACAAGGTTATATGCTAGAAAGGAAAGTCTCATTGCTATATTTAGGAACATGTCGCAGTGAAATCAGATGAGGGAAAATACAAGGTTTAAAGGTTAAACATGGTGACATAAAGGATGACTATGTATTGGCTTGAAAGAATGTCACATGATGTCAAATTGGAAGCATAGTTGAAATTCAATGAAAATCTAGTAAGAGAAACAACCTGTTAAGAGAGAACATGATGCTATGAAGGGGCATACATCATTATTAAAATAGCATTCATATGATCAGAAATGAACATCATACAAATAGGTGTATATATCAACCTAAATAGTACAATGAAAGAGGCTTTCCTCAATTCTTTAGCTAGTAACAAATGAAGTTATCAAAACCAATGAGAATGTTGATCAAATAATAGTAAAATGTATTGGATCATGGTTTTTAAAAGAATTCTATATCAATGAAAAATGGATAATATATTGCTTGTACCAAAAAGAGACATAGTGATTTGAAATGTCAAATTTTAAATCAATGATATAAAGGTTAGTGGCAGTACTACATTTGGGGCCAAATTTCAATAGAAACTTCTGACGGATATTTTTTTTATGAATTTGGTGTTTTTTTTTGTAATAGGCCCCGATGTGTCAGTATTCTAATGGGTTCTAAATAGACCATCAGAATTCTGACAGTTTCGGGGTATAGATGAAAAAAAAAAGTGAATGACCAAATCATTTCTATTTCGATTGCATATAGAAAAGGAGTGGGAGAAAATGAGTGAAAGCTGAGTACAAGAGAAGGTATGTGATTTCTTCATCTTTCGAGCCTTTGGCATCATATTCAACCACAAATTTCAAATGCATTTCATTTTATTTGATCATGAATGCTCTTTGAAATGACCACATTCTATTGGTGTCGTACCCTAGCTAGTGCTTTATCTCTATTATTTGATGTTATTGGTGCTTGTGCTCAAGGATATCGATTCACTATTTTGAAATGTTTAGATTCACATTTGTTGATATTACTGGCACATTGATAATGATGCCATTGTATATTGCTGGTGCTCACTAAAATGACCACATTCTACTGGTGTCATGCCCTAGCCCATGCTTTAATTCCATTATTTGATGTTATTGGTTATCATTTTTTTTTGAAATAGTAACTATGGTTATCAAATGGACAACCCGTGAGCTTCTAGCTAGGTGCCATTTGTATTGATAGCTTAGGGCATCAAATGTATTGTATCATTGATATTTGAGACTTTGTTAAAAGGAAATAGGACAAAGAATGATTTTGATTTATTTTCTCTATTTTGATCCCTAAGTGGCTTACAACCCTAGAGAAGTATATGCAGATTTATGGATGCAGTTGCAGGATACATAGCATCTGATAATTCACAAGAAATCTATGCATCCAATTTGAATAGAAATTAATACAAAGAAATAGGGTCCTTGAATGGCCTAATCATCCAGACCTTGACTGTCCCCTCAACCACTGACCCTTTAAAATTGGGTTATCATGTAATCAGTGAGTGATCCTTCATTCTCCTGGTCTGCCCTACATCCAAACATATTGGAAATACACAATATATGATTCTTGACACTACAATAAAAAAACATTGCAAAAAAACAAAAACCCTATCATTTATATTTTCTGTCACAACCTAATTCACTATACCAATTTAATCCCAACAATTAGAATCCTTAACAAAATTAATTCAATCCAAATAACCAAAAAAAACATAATTCACTATACCAATTTAATCCCAACAATTAGAATCCTTAACAAAAGTAATTCAATCCAAATAACCAAAAAAAAACAATCACATACCTGTCAAAGAAATCATAAAAATTCAACCAAACCAAATCATTACAATCTAAATCATCAAAAGAACCAAGCCAAACCCAAAAATTCAAAATACGTATAGTATGTACACAATAAAAATACCCAAAATAAATAAAAGAAACCTACTAACAACCTATTTGGTCAAGAATGGAAAGAGACAAAATACACAATAAGTGATTTGCAAATAGTAAGCCATACTAAATGCAAAGTGTACATGTTTGAAGAATTGATCATGTCCATTAGATAGATATATAACATACATACCTTTCCCTCCAAACTTTGATAAATATGAGGGAAAAGGGAATCCTTGACTGAATGTAAGAAATTTTGCATTTTTATCCAAGAAGTCACTTTTAATGATTAGATTATTTGTACAAAGATGTATCATCTTAAAATGGAAGCACTTCCATCTTGATAGGTTCAGCACCCTCTTTTAGTACATTTATCATGATAGACTTGCATTTAGGATGCATTTTTCACTTGTCTTCTTCATTCTAGGTGAAATTAGGGTTAGGATCCTGAGGATTCTCTTGAATTTCCCTCTTTCATGGCTCTATTTTCTAGGTAGGACTTAGAAATAGGTCATCTTGGCCTTCATCATAGTAATCATAGGATTTTATGTCTATCCCTAACATTCTGTCCTGTTTTGATATCATTTCTAGGTTTCTAGGCATCCCCGGGACCTCTTGTCTTGATTCTGATTGGATCTGGGCCCAGGGTCAAATTTGAGGTTGATCTTGACTAGGTCAGGATCAAGGTCAAACATGACTAGGTCAGGTCCAACCTCTATTTTTCCCCCTCATTCAAATTTCCATAATCCTTGATTTTCGGGCATTGGGCTTTTGGGATATTTATTTTCCCACCTCTGGGTTGGCCATTTCGGGTTTCAGGATGGTAAATCCTCTAATTGCATTTAATCTAGGTATATTTTCTAAAGGTTAGGACCTAATTGGGATTTAATTCTCCAAGGTGGCCCCTCTAGAGGATTGTGTCCTAGTTCACTATAAAAGGAGGCCTTCCTCTCTCATTTTCACATCAAGTTTTCATGCTCAAGCACTCTCAAGCAAGGTGATTGATCCAACATCCATTATTCACATCTCTCCATCAAGTTTTGTGAGAAAGAAGATTTCAAGCAAGCAAAGAATGGTGAAGATGCAAGATAGCAAGAGGATGATATAGAAAATCAAGCCATTGTTGACATCAAGCATCTTTGTGAACACATATTTGGAGCAAGAGAGATCCTTTCTTCCTTGATCCACCATCATCAACTTTCAAGCATTCAAAGATTCAATCATGGGGTAAAAATTATATATTGTGAGTTTGGTAGAAGTACTTTAGCCTTGGGGGCTTGGTATGCTTTTCTATCTCATTCAAATCTATGCATTATTATTTCATACACATTCATGCTAGGGTTTTGATCTAGAGGATTAGATCTTGGCATTACACTTTCAATACATACACACACACATTCTATTTCAATCAGCTATTCATGGAGGTGGAGACCACCAAAATAGGTTTTGACTAAGGCAAAACCCTATATAGCCACCCCAAAAACCCCCTTTTTAAAATATCTACAATCACTATTTTAGGAATCAGAGGACAGATTTGAGTACCCTTTTTCAAGATCTGCAAACAAAATCAGAATCAAGCTTTAGAATAAAAATGTGGTATTTGATCTTTTATGAGGGTCAAACTCGACCTACTACCAAAAAGATGAAACTTTTCTGGGTTTTCTCCATCTCGGCTTTTTGATCACAGATCTGGTTGTAGAATCTTCCAAAACCTCATACAGACTTCAAAAAGTAGGTATTTCCAAATCAATTTCACAATGAGGTATGTATCTTGACCTAATTAATTTTCAAGTATTTCTAGATTTACTTATGCTATGTCAATTCCAATCTCAATTAAAATGAATAAGTGTTTAATGTTAGCTTCCATTTTTACACTATTCAAAAGCTTAGGTGGATAGATACTTGAGTGGTTTCTACAGTTACCAAATAACATGATCCCCACATTTAGACTTGGCTAAAACATTTTTTACACATTTTTATATAATATAAAAGTGCACTCATTATGATGCACCTTTGTAATGTCAAATAACACAATGAGGAAAGATCCTCTTCTTTCTTACAACAATGAGAGACCTAGTGAGTTGATTCCCTCAACTAATACCTACAAATAAATTGCTTAATATTTTATTGAAAAGGTAAAACTAGAAAAGGAATTTCACCTACAAGTCAATGATAACAAGTCTTTCACAATCCCCCTTCCCTCAAGGAACACTATCAACCATCCCTTCCACACATAGCATTTCATTGTTGTATGAGTGGATTGTACAGGAACAATTAACATTAAACAAGGAGAAAATTCCTCAACACATCTTGAAAACCATTGAATTCAATAATAAATGAAACCTAACACCAACACTATTCATTCCATTCACTTATACCAAGAATAAAGCATTTAATCCATTCAAAATTACATATAATCATTAGACAGTTACATTTCTTGACTATGTACAGGAACGGTCATGACCAAAATGATCAAAAGTACTTTCACCCTTGCACAAGCTATTCAAAACTTCAAGTAAAATGAGCAATATGCTATATCAAATCATTCATATTCATAGTAACCATTCAAAGGATCATTTTGTCAATGAACCCTCTGACTGTACCCCTGCGGCAGAGACTAACAATATACATTTTTATTACTAAAAGTGGTTTACATAATTTCATATGATCTTTGATCGATCATTAACCTTGTCTCCATTCCTCTGGCATACACAAGGAAAAGAAAAGAGATAACATGAGAAAATCCTAAGCAGCCCTTGCAAAAATGGACCATGTCAAAAGCTCAACTAGGCTTTTCACCCTGATCCTAACATCAAGTATCATCTCATCATGGTCTATTCACCATGTTTCAACACCACATTCACTCTGATCTATTCATCTTACACCATTCTTCTTCTACAACCCTTCTAGGATTGTCTAGTAGCCCTACATACATAGAATTCAGCAAATTACACCCTAAGTCTCCAAACAACTTGGCAAAGTACTTACCTTTTCCAATACCCTTTTAAGAGTTACTAACCCCATATCAATCTTAGTCTTCCATCCTTTGACTACTGAATACTTCCATCCCCAAATGCTCTTCTCCTAGGCCTAATTAGCCCTCACTCAACAAAGCAACTCCTATTTCTACTTATCTCCAGGACTCAAAGGCTTGAAACAATATGTGGTAAAAATTAATGAAATACTAAAGAAGACCTGCTATTTTTCAAACAAATCTTCATTGTCCCCCATAAAAAACTAAGTAATAACTACTCTACCCTTAATTTGTTTAACAATGCACCATATTAGATAAATTAGGTTCTATCACACATGGCATGAACTCTCTTCAAAGTCACAATACATTGCATGCATAGTACAAAACTCATGAGATGATAAAGAAGGCCTCACACTTAATTAGTTATAAATATGCCATTGTTTCAATTTTTCTTGTGAGTTATGATAATTATTGTAAACATGCCATTGGTTCAGTTTAGTGTATTCATTTTTGTTAGACAAATCTTCATTGTCTTCTAATTGTCTTATTTATATACTAGCATTTATTAATTGGCTATCAAATAAAGAAGCATTTAGATAATCAAAAGACAATGAAGATAATTTTAAATGCATTTAACACAAAAAAATTTTACAGAACTGAACCAACGACATGTTTACAATAAAGAAATAGAGTGATAATAATATGCCAAAAATTGTATTCTGTTTAATACACACCAAAGGACCAGTCCCAACAATTCTTAAACATACCTTATCTGATATGATGAATTCTTAAACAATTAAGATTGGAGTAGACATAGTTATCACACAGTTTTTTGTGTGGTACAAGGAAGATTTGGCTAATTAAGAGTGAGGCCTTCTTTATAATCTCATGAGTTTTGTACTACACATGTGATGTATTGTGAGTTTGAAGAGAGTTCATACCATGTGTGAGTTTAAATTTTATTTTCTTATTCATAGAAGCTTGCAGTATAGTTGCTTTTAATGTAGACAATTTAGACAGTGTATTTTCCTATAGTGTTCCTTCATCTTGATTGAGGATGACAGGTACATGGTCGCTAAATTGGACTTGCATAGTGTAGTTAGATTAAAGGGGTGATTATTTTGGTAGTGATGATGAGAAGAAAAAAACAATTCATTAGTTAAATGTTTTGTATATAAATTGGGTACTACTTTTGTAGGTAGTTTTAGCTCACTATTTTGTAATGTAATTTTTCAATTTCATGTATTTTATCTCCTATTTATTAGGTGCATGAGATGAAGGTTGAATGTAAGAGTCTTATAATGTTGAGTTAGCTTTGGATCTTGAGTTTTTAATACTCCTATGATGATCTTTCTCAACAAATATTTTATTCTGTTATTGTTTTTTGAATAACATATTGGGGAAATACAAAATTGTGTACTTCTATAGGATAGTCAACACAAAATTGAAGCATCAAACAAGACTTGATCAAGTTGCAGGTGGAACGTGGACTCAAATAGTAAGTAATATAGAATAAAAAAATAAGTAATCTTTTGTGTCTACATTTTGTTATTTTCTAAGATTACATTCATGTTCTATATTCATAGAATGGTTCAAAATTAAAATTTACAATTCGATAAAAGTACTGATGGGTGTTGTTCCCTGCACCCTCAATCAACAACTTGCCTCCATTTGTTGTTCTCTGCACCCTAAAAAAGTGTTAGATGGGTATATTTTTCATTTTAATATCAAAGATAAAGGCCCCCTTTTTTATGCATGCACACACACACAACATATACAACATATACAACCTTCACCATGCAGATTTGCCTAGGCACTACTGGGACCTTATACCCTACAAAAAATGTATTATTGTGAAAATCATCATAAATCCATTTGTTGTCGGGTCTAGCTCCTAGTAGTGCTTTGTCAAATTTGATGCACTTCTGATATATTTTGTGTATAATATATATGATATTTTATTTTGATTTACAAACTACTATATTATTTGAATAACTTTCTTTCTTGCCACAATAGGAAAGAGTTTGAGGTGGAAGACTACAATAACATAAGTGTCAGTATTTGGTATACTATACTACAACATCATTTCATAACTAAATTTTCAATTTCTATATATAATTAGGTTATAGATAATCTAAGTGAAGAGGATCATGTCAGACAATCCAAGTGAAGAAGGTAATGGGGATACAATCAATAGATTATGGTCTAACTTGAAAAGAAAAGGCGATGGAAAATGTTAATTTCCTTATAATAATTGTAAGGGCTTAAAAACTAGAAGATTTATAATCAAAACAGCTAAGAGACATTGTAGGGATAATGGTCACATTGAAGGAGGGTTTGATTATCATGAATTGGTAAGTTTTTTATTATATTTATTTAACAATTAATATATATATGAAATACACTTGATGATGAGATCATTATCATGGTTTATTTGTGTTCATCATTTTTATATAGGTTGACCTCCCCAGGGGAGTACGTGATATGGACCATGGAGGTGTGAATATGGAGAATATGGCTTTGGAAGTGGAGGATCATGGAGGTGGGAATACTAAAGCTGAAGATTATGATCCCATGGAAGATGACGATCATGTACCAGATAACACATTTGAAGATGATGGTAGTAATACATTGATCCATGACACATTTGGTACTAGCACAACTGATGATGATGATCAAGATGATGTTGATGTCATCCATGATATACCTCTACTTGAGAAGGAAGCCATGACCCTTTACAAAGGCTCCCAAACAACTCTTCTCTCTATTGTATTGTTATTGTTGAACTTGAAGGTTATGAATGGTTTATCCAACATAACAATGTCACGTATGCTAAGGTATGTCATATATGTCATTATAGTATTTAAAGGGTGAAAAATGTACCATAAATATTGTTAATATTAACAACTTATATTTTTTTCTATAGATTGATTGGTGATTTTTTGTTACCACCATCGAATATTCTCCCTCACCCATACTGAGAATTATGTGCCACTATGAAAGATATTGGAATAGAGTATCAAGCAATAGATGCTTGTCCTAATGATCACATTATTTATCATAAAGAACATGAATTTGCAATAGAATGCCCTAAATGTCATACGAGTACATATCGAACAAATCAAATAACAAAAATGGTGCCTCGCAAGGTTCTTTGTTACATCCCCATTATACCATGTTTGCAAAGATTATTCAGGTGTAGTTTCTTGGCACAATTTATGGATTAACATGCACACAATAGGAGTTGAGATGACATTATTTGAATCCCTGCGAATGGTTCTATACTTAAGGACATAGAGGAAAAGTGGCCACACTTTATTGAAGAACCTCAAAATCTCAAGGTTTCAGTGGTAGCGGACAGTGTCAATCCATTTGGAGAGCTAAGATCTATTTACTCTATTTGGCCTATTTTTATCATCAACACTAACATTCCTCCATGGATGTCAATAAAGAGGGAGCACATTATATGGGAATCATGCCACCTCTTCTATTGTTTATGTACCAGCTTTGTGTGCTCCAATGTGGATTTACACATTTTATCCAAGGAATTGAGGTGTAGAAGGTGTTCTTTCTGTGCTGCAAGAAGATTAATGTTTGATTCCAGTACTGTACGCAATATCTTGTGCTCGAATTCAATTGGTAACATTTCCCCCTTTCCATATACTATTTTAAATGAAGTGAATCATGTGGTTGTATTCCAGGTTGTGCAGTAGGCCCAGACTAATTTTGTGAGTCAGTTGCTCCAATCTCATCAGTGAAGATGAACTATTTTTGTTAAGATGGCTTCAATCTCTCTATTTGTGACCTCTACCTAAAAATTTTATTGAGGATGGTAAGGGATGGACTTTCGGTGCCTGATATTGTAATCCTTCATGAGTTCAGTTATCAGATTGGATGTAAATTGTGCTCCCTGGTCAGTTACAAGTTCTCTTGGCACTCCATAGCAAGTGAAGATATCCTCATATAGAAACTTTGCTACCTTTTGATCTCGTGCATGTTGCATGGTTTTTACTTCCACCCATTTGGTCAGATAATCAATGCATACCAGGATGTATGATTTTCCATTTTAAGAAGGATCTATTGGACTAATGAAATCCATGCGCCATTTGTCAAATGGTGTTACCACCACTTATGGGTTGAGGGACATTTCATCTGATTTGGTGGGACGAGCCATTCTCTAGCATTTGCCACATTTTCTTGTATAGTTGGTTGCATCTTTGTGAAGTGTTGGCCAGTAGTAACCTATTGTCAAGATCTTCAGAGCTATCCTCTTAGCTGCAAAGTGGTCTCCACATGGCTCATCATGACAAGCATGGAGAATATCATATGTATCATCCTCTCACATACACCTTCTCATGATTTGGTCTAGACCAGTATAAAATAAGGTGTTGTCAATCTAGGAGAATTGGAAACTTTTCTCAATAAGAATTCATTTGTCCTTTGGAGAGAAATATGGGGGCATTTTGTCAGCTACAAGGTAATTAGCTATATCAGCATACCATGGATTTTTGGCAGCAATATGAAATGGGTGTTCATCAGGGAATGTATCATCAACCATAGTAGCATTTGAGTTAACATTCTGAATTCTAGATAAATAGTCAGCCACTAAATTTGCCTTCCCTGGCTTGTCATTAATGGTTATATCAAATTCTTGCAAAACAAGAAGCCATCTTGATAACCTATTTGTAATGGCAGGTTTGTTCATTAGATACTTGATTGATGCATGGTTAGTATGAACAAAGATGGGGTAACCTGTTACATAATGGCAGAATTTGTTTAAGGCATAAATATTGCCAGTAATTCTTTTTTAGTTATTGTATAATTTAACTCTGGTCCATGGAGGCTCTTACTGATATACTAAATGGCATTTTCAAGGTTACTAGGCTTTTGTCCTAATACAATACCTATTGCATAGTCTGATGCATCTGTATTTATGTGAAATGGTAGAGACTAATCAGGTCCTTTAAGGACTGGTGCAGTTGTCAGAAGTGACTTGAGCTACAGGAAATATTCATCACAAGCTGATGTCCATATACACTTGGCCTCTTTGGTAAGAAAGGTGTATAAAGGACTTGCTATTTGACTGAAATTCTGAATAAAATGCCTATAATAGCTAGCATGTCCTAAGAAGGATCTTACATCTTTTTGCTTAGTAGGTGTAGGTAATGTGAGGATTACCTCAATTTTTGTTGGGTCTACTTGGATATGTGTTGTTGAAATGAAATGTCCAAATATAATGCCTTCCTGCATCAACATAAAACATTTATCACTATTGAGAGAGAGATTGTATTCCTTGCATTTGATCAGCACCTTTTCCAAATTCTATAGAGCTTCTTCAAATGTGACCCCAAATGTAGTAAAATCATCGATGTATATTTCCATGCAATCATGTGAAATGTCAGCAAAAATAATAATTACAGCCCTCTAGAATGTTGTTGGAGAATTACACAACCCAAATGGTACAACAAAATATGCATAAGTTCCCCAGGGACATGTGAATGTCATCTTTTCTTGATCCTCTGGAGCAATACTAATCTAATTGTATCCACTATATCCATCAATAAAATAAAAATACTTTTTACTAGCTAAAGTATCAAGTACTTGATCAATGAAAGGTAAGGGAAAATGATCTTTCTTTGTGGCTCTATTTAATTCCCTATAATCTACATAGATTCTCCATTTACCCCCCTTTTTAGGCACTATGACCAAAGGTGATACCCATTTGCTATCAGAGATTGGATATATAAAACCAGCATCTAGTAGCTTTTATAACTTTATTTTGACTATTTCTCTTAATTTTGGGTTAATCTTTCTCTGAGGCTGGTAGAGTGGTAGACTTCCTTCATTGATATAAATCTTGTGAGTACAAAGTGTGGGGCTTAGTCCCTTCATATCCCCATAGTCCCATACAAAGGATTTTTCATGTGTTTATAGGAGTTTGGTTAACTCCTCCAACTGCTATGAGGGCAGCTTGTTATTAACATGAAGGGTATGACCATGGGAAAGCTCAACAGTGGTGGTAAGGTTAATCATGGATACTTCAGAGATAGGAATGGTAAATACTTCACAAGGTAGTAAATGATGGATAATATTCTGATGGAAAAGCACAGTCCTCAACACAGTCTTCATAGGTAGTCAACTGCAATACAGAGCTCTCAGAAATGTCTTTTATCACAACACTGTCATTAGTAAGGATGCTCCTAATCACTGTATCTTCATCTTGAAACTTTAGAAAAGACTGCCTATGTAACATCATGAGATGAGCCATAGAGTTCAACTCTTCTACACCATCTCCTAAATCTGGCCATATAGGGGCGCTTAAATCTGGCTAAGGTTGAGCTGGAGGATATAATGCTAGTTTCTTAGATGCTTGACCATCTAAAATTATCATGTTTCCTGATCTACAACTAATGTTGGCATCAGCTATTGCTAACCATGGACGTCCTAAAATAATAGGGTAACCAACAAGTTTTACCTTGGTTGATAAAATCATGAAATCAATAGGATATTCCCAGGAGTCTAAGGTAACTATTATGTCCTCTATCATGCCATCAGGGATGACAATAGAACTATTTGCAAGTTGCAAGATTGTTGGAGTAGTTCACAATCCTTCTACACTCAGTTTATTTATGGTATCCTTATTCATGACATTAATGGTAGTGTGTAAGTCTATTAAATCATTTTTTACAGACTGATCATTAATGATGATAGTGACAACCGGGCTCTCAGGATCAGAATACTTTGGAATTACAAGCTTTCCCAACATAATATCAACTAGCTATCCTATAACATGAACTATTATGGGATCCTTTTTCTTTCCTCCTGGATTTTTGAGACAAGCTTCCTTAATTTCTTTTCCATAGATAGGAACATCTTTAATGGCTTGAAATAAAGAAATCTAGATATGCATACTTTTTAGCTAGTCTAGGCCAAGCCTCTGAGGAAAAGGAGGTTTTACTGAGGTTTGAACATTAGCTGGATTGGACTTTAGCTAGGGGAACTATATTTGGAAAAGTATTCTCTGGAAGTGGTACTCCTACTGCATGAAGGTCTGACACTTCCATGATGAGTGGGGATTCAAGTGCAGGCAAAGTAGTACCCGATCTTAGGTGTATATCGGCTATGTTGGGTGCATAAGTAGGGTAATGTTGCACATCAGTAGCATACATTTTATGTTGTTGTGATTGACTATTTGGATTTAGTTGTGGCTGAGTAGGTAACTGTGTCTATTTTGGAGGACCTATATTTGCAGGAGGTGACATAATTAAAGGTGGATTCACTGGAGGTGGAAAAGGTGGATACTCAGGATTATGATTAGGCCAATATTGAGGTCCTCTCCATTGGTTAGTGGATTTCCAATTCCCTTGTGGAAATTTCCATTGATTAGGAGGTTGTGGCCATTGGGGTTGTTATGGATTAAACCACTGGTTTTGTTGATTATTGGGCCAAGCATTATTCCAATTATATCGAGTATACTGAGGAGGTTTTTGGATATTCCAATTTTTCCACTGATTATTATAAGGATTTGAAATTTGTAGAGGGTCTTGAGGCATACCTTGTCTCATGGCCCATGGCCAATGTTGAGAAATAAATAACACTTTTTCATCCTCTCCTTCTATCTTTAAATACTCATTTGGGAGGTGCTGATTTTCCAAGTTTGCGACCAACTTGCATTGACAATCCTTCTTTTGCTTGCAGAAATGGGGATAGTATTCAGTGAGTTGTGCCTCTACATCTCCATGCTTCTTCTTGGTAGTCATCATGTCCAGGTGTGTAGCAACATCATTAATGATGTCCTGCTTGAAGTCTGATAGCAGGTTTGAGATTTCCATCTTTGATATACCAGAGCTACTTCCTTCTGCAAGTGTTGGATGGAATCCTCTACCCTTCTTTATTGGTGCTCTGGAATAATTCAAAAAAAATTTCTTGAGATCATCCTAAGAAAATCGAGAAACATATCCTCTCGCCATAAGGTCCAATGCTTCTAGATAGTTATCATTCACTCCTCTCAAAAATATTAGTTTTTGTGAATCCTCCTATAGTGCATGTTGAGGATTCTTCTACATATTGTCTAAGAAGCATGATATGTAGTCCTATAGGGTCTCATCTTCTTTTTGTGACATTTATACAATGTCATCACCTCTTAAATCACCTCCTTTGCAGTATTCCTTATATTTTTGTAGAAACAAATCTCTCATCCCATCCTAATCAATTACTACATTTTCTCCTAATCCCATGAACCATCTGAGAGATGAATCCTTCAATGTTTTTGGGAATAACTTGAGCTTATGACTATCAATATTGTAGTCAAAACTTTGACACAAAATGTCAAATTCAAATAGAAAGGTGTCAGGGTGCTCAGTAATAAGGCCATAGAACTTTAGAAGGGCCATAGCAAGTATGTTCTTGAGATTAGGATTGTTGATAATTCTTGGAATAGAAAATGGAAAGGTAGGATCTTCCATTACTGGAGGTGTTGGGTAATGAAACTATGGCTGGTAAGTATTATTAACCAAAAGGCTTTGGCCAATAGTTGGTCCTAGAGTAGAGATATCAAGGAAACTGACTAATTCTCTTCAAAATGGAAAAGGTCAAATGGATCAAGAGGATCTCCTTCTGTTGAAGATGATGCAACAAACTCAGGACTTGCATCAACAAATGGTAACTCAAGTTCTTCAAATTCTTCTTTCAAGTTAACAGGTTCTTTTGGAAGAAATCTGCCATGAACATCTCACCTTCTTCAATGCATGCAAGTGAGTTAATGAACTTGTGAAGCAAGCTCACAACTACTAACTATTGACTAAGAATAGAAAACTATCTTAAAAATGAATGACTCATTAAGGTTCTCAGTTTGACACCATCCCCAACAATGATGCCAAAAATGAACAATCTCACAATAGGTAATGATAATCATGCCATTGTCTCTCTTAGAAATAATATATTCATAATAAGTATTACTTTTCCTATCATAAAATGCATTTATATTGTCAAACCAGGGATGTATACTTGAAATGAGATAGCACAGTTTGTACACTAAGCCCCTCGAAGATTCATACTACCTATGCTGCAGGAAGATAACGTGCATGAAAGAAACCTATGCTATTGCTGTAGGAAAGTAAGCACACTTAAATAATTAATGAAATTACTGTCGAAATCTTGTAAACTTAACCTAAGCCTATTTTAGAAACTCAAAGAATTCACTATGTCTATCTCTACAAGTGTTGTAGGAACATTCACAATAATAATGATGCGGGAGTAAAACATTAACTTCCACTTGAAAGCACAAGAAATACAGAAAGAAATTCTACTCTATTCTAATCTACTACACCTTCCAAGTGGGCCCCCTTGGTTGGATTTGGCTAACTAATAACACAAAATATAATTCAAAATCACTCTTTCATTATATTCTCATAAACTGATTACATAGTAATGGAACAATACATGAAAAATAGAAAGAGCAGCTCTACTATGCTAAACACAACAATCATATATATTTTCACATTACACAACTAATCAATCAAATCCATTTATATAAAGCATTGAAGCTTATTGAAAGCATGAAAGTAAGCTCTAACTAAGTTCTCACCATAGAAGAATGAAATATAACAACCCACAATAGAGTACAATAAAGTTTGGATAACTAATTCAACTTAATAATGAGCATTGAGGAAATATAGCAGAGTTGTTTCCTATATTTTCTACAATGATGGCTCCTCTCTAGTAGTAGAATGATCCTCAGTGCTATGATGGCTCTCTACATTATAGTTGGAACTTCAACATTTCTTCTTTAATGCATTCGATTCTCTGTTCAGCTATTCCTTATTTTCCTGGCAGGTTAGTAGCATGCAGATATGTATACAAGTCAACTAGTCAATTCTTACCCAAATATTAGAACACAGATTCAAGTAGCTATATGAAGTACTGTAACATATATATAATGTTCAGAAAAACATGTCATATCTAACTAACCATAATCTTGGTGGTTCTAACTATACTTATCACAAGTTCAAATAGTTATAGGTCCATGAATGTCTTGGAAATGTTTTAACAAAGCATAAAGATTATCATAAAATAGAGACAATAAATTGTCTCATCAATACGTATGCTACAAATTACATAGAATACAACATAAACAATATGCAAGATCTTAAACATGAACAAATTACCTTTACCTTATATATGGAATGCAAGATCATCAACAGAAGGGGCGACAATGTGTTTAGTCAATTGTCTATTTCCAGAAAGGGTGACAATCAAATAAAATATATACATGTATCAGTAGGAATTAATTGAGTATCATAAGAAATACATTGGTAATTGTAAATCACATATGTTGTAACTAAACTAAGGGAGTTTCACTAATGCATTTGTGAATCATTTATCTTAAGTTAACTAAAAATTACATGATACGTATGCTACAAATTACGTAGAAGACAACATGAACAATATGCAAGATCGTAAACATAAAAAAATTACCTTTACCTTCTATATGGAATGGAAGATCATCAATAGAAGGGGTGACGATGTGTGTAGTCAATTGCCTGTTTCCAGAAAGGGTGACAATGAAACAAAATATATACATGTATCAACAGTAATTCATTGAGCATCATAAGAAATACATTGGTAATTATAAATCACCTATGTTGTAATCATTAGAATTGAACACAATAAATATGTAATGATTAGAATTTAAATCAATAAATAAATATTAAATATATATACTAATCAATACAAATATATATAAATAATTAAATCACATACCTTGTACATTTCAATCATGTCATTGATCATCTTCTTCATCCATATCATCATCATCATCATCATCATCATCATCACCACCACCACCACCACCATCTTCTTCTTCTTCTTTGTCATATTCTTCTTCTTCTTCTTCAATATCATTTTCTTCCATCACATTATACTTTATTGCCCTTCCTCTTGGATCATGTCTAACAACAAATGACCAACCCGGTTTATGTGGAACCTCTAAGTAAAATACTTGCTCACATTGGCTTGGAAAAACATAGGGCTCATCTCCAACTAGCTCAAACTACCTTGTATTAATCATTGTAAATCCATTATCATGTTGAATAACAGTTCTATCAGGATTATTTTGATTCAATCATAGCCTATACCATTTGATAATGAATATAACTAATTTGAAGGAGTTAAAGTCACACTCAAGTATATCATCCAAGATGCTATAGTATCGATTTTGAGATTTTTGAGGATGTATGTCATTTCTAGATGATATATTAGTGACCTCGAAGAGTGCAGTTATCCCAAAATCATAATTTTTCTTTGTGTCATCCAACTTTTTTATGTGAAATTTGTGGCCATGATAGTACATATCTTTTTGGTGCTTGACCTACAATTTTTCAAGCATGTGAAAATTATTTGCATCATGAGTTGATATGAAACATATGGTTCATGATCATTAATAAATTTTTGCGTACCTCTCTACCTCTTAAACCATATGCTAGATACATTCCCATTGGCATAACATTGGAATCTCCATTACGATGAGCTTCTCTAACCAATGAAGAAACACCTTCCCATGTTAATGAGAAACTATTTTTTTGACATCATTCAATCCATACCATCATCCAATCAAGATTGTCCACAATATACAAATGTATTGCATCCCACTCTTGACCAACTATATAAAAAAAATAGACCAATTATATATAACTTATATTGAATATTTATAAGAATTAATTAACTACATTAACATCTTATAATTACCTCTCACTTTCATCAATCTACCTTTCCCTATCAAGTACTCCCCTTTGAATTTGTTAATGGAGTTGGGATCTCAAATATGATCTACATGGATCTTTGTTACAAATTTAGGAAGATATTCACTAATGTACACCATGGTCTAGTATACCATATATCCCTCCACCATAGAAACCTCAAGATGTGCTCTATGTCAAACCAAGCCTTTCAAAAATTTTAAGTGTCTCTCAACCATCCACATTGACCTAGTTTGTACAGGTTCACACAATTCAATCTCCTCAACTTGATGTATGAGGTAGTGTTCTTATGCATTGAAAAAAGTTGAAGGTAGACACTTTTGCATTTCACACATAAGATGAGAAATTCTTCTCTTCTAATATTTTATATCTTCTTTATTGATTTATTTTGATGAAAACCACCTTGTGTATTTTCTAAGAACATATATAATTTATTTGACATTGTTGTCAAAGTGGTGTGGGAGAGATAGAGGTAGAACGTACTGCAATATTTATAAAATGATCTTATCAATATTTTATAAAATAATGCAATGAAAACTACATGTAGTATACAAAATAACATGAATTACCTTAATAAATGTATGTCAATCATGTGTTTTCATCCCTGGCCCAAATTCATTTTTCTTTGATATGAGATTGTTTATGTTCGTAGAAAATCTTGTGGGAAATCATATTTTTTATGACTTATTTTATAGCATTTCTCTGCTACTCCGACAATAACCAAGTAAGGGCACTTATATCAATATGGTCTCCATTTTTATTTGATCAAATGAAATTTTTCATTGCATGGTTAGATTCTTCAATGTCACTACAAATTTTGAGAATTTTGTCTTTGTCATGCCTTCCATCCAATATTTTCCATAATGTCTCTGTTACATTATTTCGAATATGCATAGCATCAAATAAATGCATGATTGGGAGTTGCTCGTAGTACGACAACCTACTAAATTATGTAGGATAAATTTTTAGTCCTCTTGGAAGTTGGTCATTAATGCCTTGATGACCTTCATGAGCATCAATTACATCGTCAGTAAACAAAACACAATATCAAAATATAAATTTCAAACAAAAACCATCAGATGGAATGACATTACCTCGATGATTTATTTATTGTATATCAACTTCCATAGGTGAGGTGTCATTCTACATGGCTTTGATGTAGTCTCTTCTTTCCCATTAAAAAGATGTTTTTCGGTAATTCGATAATTATGATTTCTATGGGGAAAGTGTCTGTGCTCATCGAATACATGCTTTCCTAAACTTTTTGAATGGTGAGATTTCATCTTTGGACCACAAATTGGACATGAAAATTTTCCCTTTGTCTGAAGACCTACAAGATCATGTGTAATTGGATTAAATATGTTAATTTTGTGTTAGCATTATAACATACCAAAAAAGAGGTGTTAAGAAGAGAACATACCACAACAATATGTTAGCGCAGGGGCATCATGTATTTTCCATACAAGCATTGCATGGAATTAAAATTGTCTTTGTCCTATTGGTCTAGAGATGTCATACATAGTGACCCCATTCCATAACACCATCAACTCATCGATAAGGGGCTCAATATATACATTCATATCTTTAACTTAGTACTTACCTAGTTGAATGAACAAAAACATTACATAATTATTATGACCATTTTGATAGATTATTTATAATAAATTAATTTAGATGACTATTAAATGAAAAAATACCTGGAACAATCATTTCCAACTCTAGACATGGAAAATTGGCCAAAGGCTTAAATCAATAAAAAGGTGCAACAAATCATCAAATAGCATGAAAAATCAATAAATGGAACAAAGGCAATTCAAATCAAAGGAAAATTCAATTAAATAATTAAATGATTAAATAAAGCTTGAAAAGGGGAAAAACACTACGAAATTGATTAAATTCAATTAATGACATAGTTGTTGAAAGAAAAAATTAAAATGAACATCTTACCCTTCATGGTTAAATTTAATTACTTTAATTAATTAATAAATACTAATTTTCTTCAAATTAAAGCAAAAAGGAGACAAAATGGACACAAATCACTCACTTTTGTTGAAATGGTCCAGCCTTTTGAAACCATTTAAATGATTGTCCCCTCCTTGTCCCCCTATTTATGGACAAAGCAAAGCCAATTGACCCTACCCAAGCATAACCATGGTTATCTCACTCTACCCCCTATCCTTGGGAAAATCTTATATATTGAAGGCATTTAGAAGCATAAATCATCCACTCCATATCTTTGAATTGCAGCAAAGCTCTTGCAATTTGCATCCACATCACTCACTTATCATTTTTCATTGCTAATTAGCTTAAATTGCTTTGATCATAGTAGATTGTTCATCAAATAGAGCTAGAATTTGATAGAATAGATCTAAATTTGCATATCATATAGCTTAATTCTCATCTTTAGAGTGTCACTAGTGAGGATCATAGCTGAGAGCCTCATTTACCACTTTATTTTAAAGATCCATGAGATATTTAGATTAATTGTGCATTATTTAGATTAGTTTGCTTTGAATAGTGTAATTGTCTTTTAAATCTTGTTATTTCATGAAGGTGTAAATCACTCACACACAAATGGCACCCACCGTGGGGCTCTAGGCCTCAAATTCATCATTATTTCTACGTTATTTGCAAAATTTAGGCTAGAATTGCATAAATTTGCTTACTGTTTGCAGGTTACAGAAAAGAAATCACGCCTGCCAGTAAAGAAGTCACGCCTAAAGCAAAGAAATGTCACAGATGGAAATTAAAATATCGCCCACAGTCTGAACTCTTATGCTTGTTAGCCTGCAGAATCACGCTTTTAGTGAAAGAAATCACGCGGTCAGAAATTAAACTCTCGCGTTTTGGACAAATTGTTGATGCCTTTGGTCATTTAAATGTCGCGTGATCAGAATTAAAAAGCCGCGGCCGAGGAATCATTTTACGTCTGGTGTGAAGGGAGTACTCTGCCTTATCCATTTAATTTCTCGCTTCCTTCATTTTAAATGTCATCTTTGATTAATGAAATATCACTTTTCTAGTATTAGTTTGTCGCGTATAATAAAGATTTCACGCGTAGTTACAATTTGATATTGCACCTAGTTATTTTAATCTTGCTTGAGCCCCTTATGGTGACAATCACGATTAAAGTAATCACGTCTTTATTAAATTAGATCTCGCATTCAGTATAGACAATGTCGCCTGACTGTGCATTTATGTTTTATCAGAATAATCACTATTGTCACCTCTGGTAAAGATTTCATGCTCACATAAAATTTGATATCGCACCTGGTTATTTTAATCTCGCTTGAGCCCCTTAAGGTGATGCTCACGGTTAAAGTAGTCATGTCTTTGTTAAATTTTATCTCACCTATAGTCTGGATAATGTCGCGTGGCTATATTTTTTATATTTTATCAAAAATGTTAAAATGATGACTGTATTCTGACTTCACGGTCATTTTTTTTCTGTCTCAGGAGTATGGTCTGTCATAAGAAAGTTCAAAAACCAGAGAGAAGGCATAACTTAGAGGAGAAATTGATCGCTAAGAGGATAAGAAAGGAAAATTAGGTACACTCTACTTTTGTTCTCAACAATGATTTAGAAAAGGAGGTAGAATTATATGCTAAATACATTGCTGTTGTAGATGCTTACAAACAGAAATATGTATCATTAAATTGGGAGTTTAGTCCTTAAGTTTGTAAGAATTTTGCAAGTATTTTGGTAAAAAGAATCAAAAGCATAATCAACTATATCATTCTAAGCTTTGATTTTGGTTTCCCCTCACTTTGTTTGTATTGTGCTGACTAACTTGCTGGTGGAGAGAACGTTTCATTAAGGTAAGGAAAGGATTTGGAGAGAAAAATAAGAAATCTACTACTTAAAAATGCGCCTAGCCTTTGCTAGCATCATTTGAGGTATTTCTCTCATCAAGCTTGCACATTTCCTTAGCTTGTGGCATTTCAAAGTTCAAAACATAGTTTAATCATAAAAGGGAAAGAATAAACACTTCAATTCTAAGAACCCCTTTATCACGGGGTTGAAAAAGAAC
The DNA here is from genome assembly GCA_027943335.1 of Chamaecyparis obtusa. NCBI lineage: Eukaryota > Viridiplantae > Streptophyta > Pinopsida > Cupressales > Cupressaceae > Chamaecyparis > Chamaecyparis obtusa. The sequence goes on along the minus strand of BSBK01000368.1, from coordinate 5,528,492 downwards.
CAAATTGATTGTGAGTGTTTGGGATAAGGGAAAAGCAATAGGGATATGCTCTTCACTCTTTGAGTGAATCAAATTCCCAAACTTGCTCTACCAAATCCACTTTTCATGCTTTCAAATGAACATGTTTAAAACTTAGTGGGCTCACCTCCCGAGATTGCCTTAAAAGGGCCGGTGAGAGGGATAGCCCAAAGTGGGATACACTTGCTTTTGCTGCGAGAATCTGATCCACTATAAAACAAAATGCGTGTATCCTTAATGGGGTGCACGACAAAAAGGATTTTAGCTCTTTCGAACTTCCTCTAGTAGTCTTAATAGATTGCGCAAAATCATGCTTCGGTGCGTGTGGGAAGCCCCTTAACATACTTGGGGGATGAAAGGCTAAGATCTATTTTGAACGAAAAACTTACTACATAACGGTAAAATAGCAAAACTACCTATTAGAGCCATGTTTACGAACCAATTATGTGCTAGGTAGATTGTGTGGAAGCTATTCTTGTGTTTCAACCTGTGAAAATGTTCAAAAATACACACATTAGAGCATTCTAGGGATATGGTACCCAATTGATGTGTGTGTTGAGATTGTTTTTATATTTTCAAACAAGATATTCCAAAGTTATTGATCTAAACATCATTAAAATTTTAAACCATTTAAAATTGATCAAAAACCTTTACCTTATTCCAAAAACCAGCTTATCAAGAGAAGAAGTCAACATACCCTTAAAGTTTGTTCATGCCTGTTATTACAAGATCACTCTCTATAAAGAAAACATTACAAACAGACGGGACCTACAAAGGAGAAGAGCTCCCATTTCTGAAGGACACTTTCATTACTTCATGAGTGATTGAAAAACCCACTAAGGCAAAGGACACCAACAAGATGTTTAGCAGCACCCTAGGAAATACCGATCCTAACAACCAAGGGAATAACATGAATGGGGGTATGGATCCTAACAACAATCAAGGAAATTCTAATAATGGAGGAAGAGATCCTAATTCCCAAGAAGCAAATTCACAAGGCAACAACTTACTTCCTCCTCATAATACAAACCTACCCCCAACTGCGGAAGAAGCCACGTATGAAAGAGCGTTAGAGGCAAGACAATGTCCTTATTTCATAGAACTAATGAAAAAGACCATGCTTATGGATAAAGAAAAACACTTCATGGACTTGATACAAACGGGGGTAAAGCTACCTAAAGATTTTGACATAGAACAACTAAAGCCCAAGGAAATAGAAGACCCTATGGAAGCAATAAGGGAACAATTCAAGGCATTACATATGGAAATCGACAGTTTGAAACAAAATGGGGCTCCTAAACCTTTCTCTATTGAAACATTATGTCCTTTTCCATTCGATAAGAGTTTGGTCATGGTGCCTTTTCCCATTAATGTAACATTTCCTAAATATGATAGGTATGAAGGAACATCTGACCCACATGATCATCTTCAGGGGTTTTGTGCATTGAGTCTTGAATTCATGCATGAATCAACCTATTTAATGAGACTATTCCCAAGAAGCTTGGGAGGAACGGCCATGGATTGGTTTTCAAAACTACCATCCGGCATTAAAACCTTTGAAGAATTAGCTTCTAAATTCATGATTCATTACTCTTATAACATCAAACATGAGGTCACAATGATAACGTTATGTAACATGAAGCAGCAAGATGGAGAAGCCTTCCTCACATTCTTGCAAAGATGGAGGACTGCATTTGCTAGATATCCAAGAAGTGTACCAGAAAAATAAAAAATGGATATCTTTATTAACGGTTTAAGAAGTGAATTAAATTATAGACTAAGGATGCAATGTCCTAAAACCTTCCAAGATTTGATTGATAACGGAATTACAATGGAAGAAGTGTTGATTAAGAGTGGAGAGTTGAAACTGTATAAGGAAAATAAGAACAACTCTAACTCCAACAACAACAATACCAACAATAACAACATTCAAAATAAAAGTTGGTACAATAACAATAGCCATTATGCTGCAAAAAATAACAATAAAGGCATTGTTAATGATGGTGTAGTGGAATCCAGCAACTTGAAGGTGATTCCATTTGCCCTTACAAAGACACCAAATCAAGTGAATAATACTAATCAAGCATATAATGCACCTTCCAACAATAACAACAATGCAAACAAGAATAATCAAGGAAACAAGGATCAAAATAGTAAGTATGATAAGTATTTGAAGCCCACTCCTTCAAGACACTTTACACCCTTGGGAGAATCACTTGAAACTGCATTAAAGGCTCTCATGGCTAACAATGTTATTACATTACCCTCTATTAAGCCTTATGAACAAGACCACAAGCCGGGCTGGTGGGATGCTAAGAATCATTGTGAATATCATAGGATTCAAGGGCACACTACAAATGAATGTCTACAATTAAAGAATGTGGTGCAAGACTTGATAGATAATAACATAATCACTGTTGATGGACCCCAAAATAATGAAGATCATACAGCCTTCAAACAACCTTTTTACAAACATGATAAAGGTGAGTCATCAAATGGCAAGAAACAAAGTGCCAATAATCTCAACTTTGCACCATCATATGATCATATTGTTAATGCTATAATAATTAATGAACAGCCTCAAAAGGAAGCAACAAATGTCATTACAAGAGGGCAGAATTCTAGAATGACTTTACAAGGGATAGTCCCTCAAAACACCAATATCCCACAATCCAACATTGTGGTCAAACAACCTCCTACAGCAGCAAGGCCTTATAGTTTGGTGGACCAATTGCAACGTACTCCAGCACAAATCTCAATCTTAGAGTTATTGAAGTTGTCACCAAATCATAAAGAGATTTTAGAAAAAAAATTAGAAGAGACACATGTTTCTACTACCTTAGGGGAAGAAAAGTTTCAAAATATGGTAGGACATCTCATGGCTCCTCATTGTCTTTCATTTTCTGATCAAGATGACATGTCTATAACTCATCCTCAAAATTTTCCATTACATATAGAGGTTTTGATCAAAAGGCATAGAGTCAAAAGAGCCCTTATTGATGGAGGGGCTGGTCTTAACATATGCACATTGAGTCTTGTAAAATCCTTAGGTCTATCTGAGTCTTGCATTGACCCTACAAATAAAATCACCATAAAAGCTTACGACGAAGCTGAAAGAGCTTCTAAAGGCATGATTGTGTTGCCCATCCAAGTGGGACCAGTCAAGAAGGAAACCAAGTGTCAAGTGTTGGACATGAAATTAACCTATAACATCTTATTGGGAAGACCATGGATTCATGAGATGCAAGCTGTCCCATCCACATACCACCAATGCATCAAGTTCCCATACATGGGTGAAGAAATCACAATTGGAGGAGACTCAAATCCATTCCAATATTGTAATGCACTCAAACCCTTGCATGAATTATACATTCCACATAATCGTTAAGGAGTTGTTTCAAGAATCACCAATGAAGATGCAAAAAATCCTCTTCAAGCTAGCTCAACTACATCAACTAAGGGCAAGGAAAAAGTGAGCTACGAGGGTCAAAATGTAATGGAAAGTCCATATTTAGCACCCAAATTGGAGATAGTGATCTACAAACCTATGAAAGAAGAAAAAGAATAAGCTAAAGAAGATCATTACCAATACATGAGTGAGATGATGAACAAATTTGACAAACAATGCAAGATTAGTTCAAAAGGGGTAGGAGAATATTCAGTTTCTCTATTTGACATGCCCATGTCTCCCAAATCACATGGTAAACCATCAAAAGAACATCTTCCACATAAGTATAATTCTTATTTTGTGAGGGAAGATAGCAAAGCAACATGGGATAAGGAAGAAGATGATGTCCTTCAATGGCTTTATCATGATGAGGATGATACCTTAGACACTCCCATGGAAAGAATTCAGCATGTCAATATACAAACCGAACAATATGGGAAAGGATTTGATATTATGCAAAAGATGGGATACAAAGGAAGAGGACCCCTAGGCCAAAGAAATAGAGGATTATTAGAACCTATTGAACCTATTTGGAGGGAAAGTCATGAAAAATCCAGAGGAGGTTTCCAATACAAGGGAGAAAGTTCAAGTCCAATGCATGATTTTCATCCTCAAATAAATGCATTAGAATCCGAAGGAGATAGTGATGACTCTTAGGATTATGAATGGGATACTTTATCAGATGAGTCATGTCAATATAAAGAAGTCATTGCTATACATACTTATGTAAAAATCCCAAAACAAGATGCTCCAATTAATGAAGAATCTCCTATTCAAAGGCCTAATATAGAACAAGCATCTAATAGTGGAGCATGGATAGAAACATTTTGGACACCTTCAGAGGAGGGAAATTCAAACGTTATTTTTAACCCGCTTATGGCTTTTCCCACATTGTTTCCCGTAGAGTTTGACGAGGATTCAAGCGAAGGGGACTTTGACCCTGCTTCCATGGATCATCTTGAGGAAGCGCACATCATAGATCTAAATGATACAATGTATGAACCCTCAAACGAAGTCATGTCCATTAATCCTATTGATGATACCTTGCCCAATAATTCCTTAATTTTGATGCACCCGGACCTCATTGATTGGGATCAAACCAAACCACATGACTTACTTTACTTCCAAAATGACCAAGCAACAAACCAATACCTCAATGCGATTGAACCCTCTTTCACCAATGAACTCAATGTGGACATAATGACAACAACAAGGGTCCAATCTCTTAGTCAAAAAAAGAAAAAAATTAAAAAAAATTAAAAAATGAGAAGTTCTATTGGTGAAAACCCAACTGTGGCACCATTAGAACCAAAAACAATGAAAATAAAAGATGTTTCTTTTGGTGAAAACCCAACTGTGGCACCATTAGAAGAGAGATTGGATACTTTGCCTAAACATGAAGAAGAACGGTCATCTATTCTTATAGAACCAACAGAAAAAGTTAACATTGGTACAGAAGTAGATCCAAAGGTCATACACTTGGCTACATCACTTACATCTCTTGAAAGAGAAGACTTTATCAAATTCTTCCAAGAACAACAAGTAAATTTTGCATGGTCATATGTCGATATGCCTGGACTGGATCCTGATTTCATAATGCATCATCTGAATGTTAGACCCGGAGTTAAACTTGTGAAGTAAAAACTAAGAAAAATGCACCCACATGTGGCTCTCCTAGTCAAGGCAGAATTGGAAAAATTGTTAAAGGTGGGGTTCATAAGAACAATAGCATATGCTGATTGGATCTCTAACATTGTGCCAGTTACTAAGCATGATAAATCTATCCGTGTGTGTATGGATTTTAGAGATTTAAACCTTGCATGTCCCAAAGATGACTTCCCATTGCCAAGCATTGATACTATAGTGGATCTGACAGCAGGTCACGCAATGTACTCATTAATGGATGGATTTAGTGGCTACAACCAAATAAAGATTGCTCCTGAAGACCAAGAAAAGACAACATTTACTTGCCCTTGGGGTACTTTTTGTTGGAATGTCATGCCCTTCGGTCTAAAAAATGCTGGAGCTACATATCAAAGGGCCATGAAAACTATTTTCCACGACATGATGCACACTTTCTTAGAAGATTATGTGGATGACATTCTAGCAAAGTCCCACAATAGAGAAGAGCATTTACAAATCCTAAGAAAAATATTCATTCGATTAGAACAATTCAAAGTTAGATTAAACCCAAAGAAGTGTGCCTTTGGTGTCCAATCCGGCAAGCTATTGGGTTATATAGTGTTAGCAAAAGGAATTGAAGTTGATCCTGAAAAAGTACAAGCTATTCTAGAAATGGAGATTCCAAGAAACATTAGTCAAATGAGATCATTACAAGGAAAGATTCAATCAATAAGGAGATTTATATCTCAATTAGCAGAAAAGTGTCACTCCTTCACCAGATTGCTACACAAGGGCACTACATTTATGTGGGATGAAGAATGTGATAAGGCCTTCGCTATTTTGAAGACTTATTTGATAAACCCACCTATTCTTATGTCACCTATCAAGGGTAAAGAACTGTTGTTATACATATCAGCCACAGAAAGGTCTCTAGGCATATTGTTGGCACAAGAAGATGAGCAAGGAAAAGAAAGGGCAATATACTATCTTAGTAGAACCTTAATAAAATATGAACTAAATTATTCATTCATGGAAAGAGCATGTCTAGCAGTGGTCTTTGCATCTCAAAAACTAAGACATTATATGTTGATGCATAAGATCAAATTAATTGCCAAGATTGATCCTCTCAAATACTTGCTAAGTAAAACTGCCTTAACAGGTATAATAGCAAAATGGGTCATGATCCTAAGTGAATTCGACATTGAATATGTTGATAGAAGAAAAATTAAAGGACAAGTGATAGCATATCACTTAGCAGATAACCCAATGGAGTCTACACAAACCATTCAAATTGAATTTCCAGATGCAGCAATTGTCAACATAGAAGCAAAGACATGGAAATTATATCTTGATGGATCTTATACACAAGGAGGTTCTGGAGCAGGTATATTATTGGTTACCCCTCAAGGGTACACCATTCCAAAGTCCTATAAACTCTTATTTACGTGCACCAATAACATAGCGGAATATGAGGCATTAGTCATTGGCATCAAAATGGCTTTGGAATGGAATATTGTAGAATTACAAGTGTATGGGGATTCCCAACTCATAATCAATCAGGTTAATAATGAATACAATACCAAAGATATAACATTGATGAAATATAAAACCTTGATTGATGGATGGAAGAAGTACTTTGCTTTGATCACATTTGAACAAATTCCAAGAGAAAAGAATAGAGCAGCAGATGCCATGGCTACCTTGGCTTCATTATTACAAAAACTAGATCAAAATGAGAAGTATGAGTTCTTGGTGGAAGAGTTGGTAAAACCAGCATTCAACCTTCCTGACACCCAAATTGTTGCTCTTTTACATGGACATGACTCTCCTTGGTATGGACCCATCTATACTTACCTTAAAGACCAAGTACTCCCCGTAGACCAAACTCGTGCCCAAAAATGTAACTTCATACGCCAAGCCGCCCGTTACCTAATCCTTTTAGACACATTGTATCGTAAGGGTCTTGATGGGATGTTACTTAGATGTCTAGAGGAAGAAGAGTCTAAGTTAGCTTTACGCGAGGTCCACGAAGGCATTTGCGGGTCACACTCAAGCGGTCTTAATCTAGCTAAGAAAATCCTTCGTTTAGGGTACTTTTGGACAACATTAGAAAAGGATGCTTGTCAATTTGTGAAGACATGCAGCAAATGTCAATATCACGGTAACATGATACATGCACCGGCTCAAGAATTACACCCATTCATTACACCATGGCCTTTTTATCAATGGGGTTTTGACTTGATTGGAATCATACATCCTCCATCTTCAAACAGACACAAGTATATCATCACAGCAACAGAATACTTCACCAAATGGGTGGAAGCAGTTCCATTAACAACAACAACTGGCAAACAAATTTCAATGTTCATTTTGAACCACATAATTTGCCGCTATGGTATTCCACATGCCATTATCACGGATAATGGGAAACAATTCAAAAATCAGGATATTGATGAACTTTGCATGACATTTCACATTTCACATCATTTGTCATCCATTTATTATCCACAAGGCAATGGACAAGCTGAACCAATGAACAAAAATATCCTCAAAATATTAAAAAGATCAGTTAACAAATTAGGAAGAGATTGGCACGTGCAAATAAATCCCGCACTATGGGCTTACAGAACTAGTATCAGAACACCTACAGGAGCCACCCCATTCTCTTTAGTCTATGGAACCGAAGCAGTTCTACCATTAGAAGTTGAAATTCCATCTCTACAGGTTTCATTAAGAGGATTGATCACTGATGAGGATTATAGGATTGCTAGACTACAACAATTGGAATTGTTAGAGGAACACCAGACTCAAGCTTATGAGCATTTAAGAGTTTATCAAAACAGGATTTCATGCCATTACAACAAACACATCAAACCAAGAACTTTTCAAGTAGGAGACTTGGTATTAAGAGAAAATCCCAAAAATC